>OY982963.1:10218542-10843542 GCA_963890685.1 Plagodis pulveraria
TCTCAGTGACGGGCACAGTGCAATTCGTCGCTGACGAAACGCATCTGTTATAGGCAGAGGTTAGTCCACTTAACATCAGGTGGGCCTCGGCCTTGTTCCGTCACAATAACATAAAAAAAAAAACACTCAAGAATGAAAGAACTGGTCAAAGTCAGTGCTCGGAGCAAAGCGGTCGGCGGGTCATGCACACAATGTTGTGATAATAGGTAGTTTTGAAGTAATATGGTACCTACCGACTTCTATATGTTATTTCATACTTTTGAGTGTTGAAGTCGGTTCATTTTTATAGGTAAATTTTTTTTCTATTAAAATGAGTTACAGAATAAAATAAAAATGTTAATTACATTAGTTTTGTCCACCAGTTTCAAAACTTATGCGTTCATCGTTTAGTTTAAAAATATTTACTGTCGAATACAGGTAATAACTGAAACAAAAACTTCACAATATATGTTCTTGTTCGGTATATATATACAGGAAATATTTAAGTTTAATTATATATTATAAAATTACAAATATACGATAGGGAAAATTTAAGTCATACAATTATATATTTTTCTTTACCAATCTAACAAGTTTAATATGGCATCCTTTGTTTTATGGAGAAAACTTATCATAAAAACTACAAATAAAATGTGACGAGAGCAGAAAGATAATGTCGAAATAGGAAGAAGATCGCTCACGAAACAAATATTGAGAAATTGATCTTGATTGATTGATTCTGTCGATGGACTGAATGGATATGTACGTTAACCATAACGATATGATTGTTGATTTAAGTTTTAGTTTGCCACTTGAAAAACAATACTTTGAAAATGCCTAATTCGTTATCCAAATGAAAGTCTTTCTTCAATCGACTTTGACGTTAAAGTAAACAAACAGCGCTTTCTAAGTAAACGAGTTAAGGTGGGGTCATCCTACGGGAGCATAACTCGAGAGATTCCAAGCGATACAGGATTAATTAGGGAATAGGGGGGCGAGTGGTCGACGGTGCGATGGGTACTGGTAAACACATAAGTCAATATTCTTAGATAAAATAATCATTTTCATCTTAATTTGCAATAAAATAAATTAAAAACCGGCCAAGTGTGAGTGGGACTCGCGCACGAAAGTTTCCATACCATTATCTGTAACCTAATCTTGCAAGTTATAGACACTTTTCGCAGTGTCCGATTGAGCTGGGTAGGTACGGCGAAAACCTGTTTTATTGTATGGGAGCCCCCTTAATTATTCATTTTTTTATTTAAATATATTTAAAGAGAACATAAAACTAAGTATTCAGTGAATAGTTAAAGCGTCACCTGTCTCCGTTATTAGTATCGAGCATAAAACGGTAAAAAAATCAAGTTTGTTGTATGAGACCCCCCCTTAAATATTTATTTTATTTTATATTTAGTATTTGTTGTTATAGCAGCAATAGAAATACATCATCTGCGAAAATTTCAACTGTCTAGCTATCACTTTTCTTGAGATACAGGCTGGTGACAGACGGACGGACAGTGAAGTCTCAGTAATAGGGTCCCGTTTTTACCCTTTTGGTACGGAACCCTAAAAAGAAAAGTTTAAGTCTTAGCACTCGTATTTTCCAAAAAATATCAGGAACTTAAGGAAGCGTTTTTTTAAAACTTATAAATTAGCCTTTGACCATTATCTCACCTGATGCTAGGTGATGATGTGGTCTAAGATAATGTCCAGGCTAACCTAGAATTACTGGTTCTCAAAGACAGCTGCCGGAATACACTGTTAGGTGCTTGGTGACAGATTTTCTTCCACAGTGTGGTAGCCAGTCAGGCATTTATAAAATTTCCTATCATCATGCTATAACGACTGCCATTCTAAGATAACAATTGGGAACGATGGCTTAACGTGCCCTCCGAAACACGGAAGGCAGGTTAAGCCAATTACCAATAAAATATTATTTGAACATTTTTTGGAGCTCACGAAATTTAGATCCTTTATTTTTTAAAGGTTTGTTTTCCGTATTTACCTAATTGTTTTTGCAATATAGTTAATTTCAATGCTGATGATTTGTAGAAAAAAATAAAACAGCTTGTTATAACACTTTTTTCTGATGTTTTAAATTGCCACACCAATTAACCAATGTGAGTTTTTGTTACGTTAATGAGTTTAAATACTGTCTAATACTAATATTAATATCGATAAACGAGAAAATAGATCATAAAGCACTACTACTTTTAAGAACTTTCACATATAATATTTTGTTGTCACTAAAGTAGGAAAGCATTTTCGTGCCCACCAGTACGAGACAGGGCGGTATTCGTCCAGCGGTTGTCTAACTGAATTACCTATCATTTTGATTGAACGTTTGAGAGTCTCTGAAGCTCCTATTAGATCCGCCCGCTATTTACCTGGCACGTTAGACAGTCTGGAGAACACTTTTACTAAGATAGATAGTGAGTCTATCATTGAGTAACGTAGAAAATAACCGTACCATGTTATTTTTTACAATAATTTTTAGTGTGCACTGTACGTTACAGTCATAGTCTTAGAATTTGTGTAGAGGAATCAATTTACAGTTTGAACAATGACGTGAATTCTCGTTAATAGATACCTTTGAAGAAATGATGGCCGAGCGGTAATAGCTATGGACTGCCGTGCCTGGTCCCTGGTTCGATCCCCATCCCTGGCCTGAGCTTCAGCGCATGGTGGAAGGGCATTTTGCGATTGCCCGCCTGGCTGCAGTAGAAAATCTGTCGCCAAGCACATTCCGACAGCAGTCCTTGAGAGCTAGTGAAATTACAGGCACATGAGACTTAACAACTATGTCTCAATGTGACGGGGCAGTGCAATTCGTGATGCATCTGTTATAGGCGGAGGTTAGTCCGCTTAACATCAAGTGGGTCACGAGCTTGTTCCGTAAAAATAACACAAAAAAATACCAATGAGAGAGTACATCTTACAAGAATCTGTTAATAAAACAGAAGTGAGAAAAAAAACAGGACAATGTACTGTAAAAAGTACTTTCTACGAGTACAGTATATTTTCCTTTTGTCTTAATCTATACGCATCATAGATAATGATAACAATACCGATAAAACACGCGGATGCCAAAGGCTTAAGGCATTAGGAAAAATAACGACGATATATAAAGGTTAATAAGATAGAAAAGAGAGAGAAGATACGAGTATATAGAGACGATACATTAGGCTGACATATTTTTTGTTGATTTTTCTAGGCCTGTTAACACCTTCAACCACATCATCACTTACCATCAGGTGAGATTGTGGTCAAAGGATTACCTATAAACAATAATAAAAAAGATAATTGTTTTAAACTAAGGAAAATCTGTTTTGTAACCGCCAACGTATTAAATAAGATAGACACAAAATTATTTTTTTATTTTTCATCTTAGATATAATTTTCTTTTTATAAATTTGAGTGTATACTTAAATCGTGATTTCAAGTTAAGTTTTCCAACGCAAAAAACAGGTACCTGGTAAGGTAGATATTGTTTCTGTATAGGTATAATCCAATATACAAATGTGCAGTAAAATAAGGGTTTGGGTACAATACACGTCTTAAACAAATATAAGAAGACTGTGGCCGGTGACCTTTGTCCCTTCCGTTGTAGTGTGGGTAAGGGACGGTCGAAGGAACGCACTAACACTTTGAACGAGGTTGTATTTGCAAATGTGACTTTGTAGGTATTAGAAATCTATAGACCTGTACAAATATTATTGACCAAGTGAAGCGAGATCTCTATGACAACTTAATCTTCATGTAACTTGTTTAAATAAGCTCGAAGTAAGTAAAAAGAAGTTACTACATTTTATATGTAGTAGTAGTTGTTAAAAGTTCTTGAAGCAGACATGAAACTTTTAGTGACTAAAATGTTGTTTGACTGATTCTTGGTATATTGGCCTTCCAACTTGAAAGAGCTTTAAATGTATTAATTACATAGTTAAAAGTTTCAGTCACATTTCAATGTAGGTATGAAGTTTTTTTTTATAAGTCAATATTTGTTAAATCCGGGACAATGTGCGGCCTTCCACGTCAAAGTCCATAAATTTCAGTTTTCCAATGAGCTATTTTCAACCTTCTCATTCATACTGGCCTTGAAAAATGACATTAGATTTTAGATAAAAATAGCGCTGCTCAGTGAAATTATAGACTAGGTATGAACATAAATACAGAATGTTGTCTTAGGTTTACGCGATTATTACACATAGTAATTAAACAACTTTAAACGGTTTATATCGCGTATATTTATCATTATTTTTGTCCTGACGTTTCAAACACTTTGCAGCGATCGTGGTCATGGGGTAACGTCGGGACAAAAATAATGATAAATATACGCGAATTCAATCGTTTAAAGTTGTTTAATTACTAGAAATACAGAATTTTATATACGAGTATATTGAATTGTTTATCAGATTCTATGGAATAACACATTGCTAACGGAAAAATATAAATGCAAAACAGAACATAAAAATAAATGGTAATGCCGTAATAGGGAAGTATCATCGCTATTTTGCGTTACACTTAAGATCCTAAACAAGTCAGTAAATTATAAACGAAACACATATTAAAAAGTAAAGATAATGAGATAATATTCAGCCCATGTCAAGGCAAGCCCTATTGACACTTAATTTGATTTTGTGAGCTTTTTAACTTTACTAAGATAATACCCAGTGTCACCTCTAGCAATTCCTATGGCAACATAGTGTAAGGCCGTTAAGGCCCGGCCACCTTCCGATACAATAACAGAAGCAACCCTTTCTTTGGGTCGGACCCGCTGCTTATAAATTGCGGTGTCCGACGGCACCAGAATGCCTTGTTTGTTTGCAATATTGTATACTTTGTCCTGTATTGTATTTTCGAAATTGTGTCAATACGATCTATCTATAGATAGACTGCATTGGCACATTTGATATTTAATGAAAGCATTACATCATTCATTTCATTCGATCGTGCGCTCGTAGAGTCAAGACCTCCCGAGTGTGCTTCGTGTAGTAGCGAAACGCGTCGAAAATTCTTCCGGTTTGGCTGTGTGGTGTTTGTGACGTCACGTTGGCTTAACAGGAAAATTAGGCGGAATTGTCACTAGATATTTTTTTTTTATTTGTAAAGTGTTTTATCAAAATATTAATTTAATGTTTTCTTGAAATATTTGTAAATATTTGTTATTTTTCATTTAATACAGTTTCGTAGACTATCTATCTATATCTATACTAATATTATAAATAGGAAATATTTTTTTGTATGTAACGAATAAACTTAAAAACTACACGACCGATTTGAAAAAAATCTTTCCCAATAACAAGTTTTGAAAATGTTCTGTAGCCTATGTTCAACAAAGATAGTGTAGGAACACTATCTTTGTTGAACATAGGCTACAGAACATTTTCAAAACTTAGGGATCCGTATGAATAATTCGATAACGTGCTGAGAAAAACGTGTGAAAAAAATACCAAAAAAAAAACGTTATATCGCGTACGCTGCGAAAATTGTTGACAAAAGCAAAGTGATGTACTAGAATTTTATAGAGGACATCAATATCTACAAAAAAGGTCCCGGTAACTGTAATAGTTAGATATAATATATGTCTAACTATTACAGTTATGTCACAATAACTACTCTTTGTGTTTCAATTTATAATTTTTGTTAAATTTGCATGGGGCAAAGGAGGCCGCTAGTTATTTATAAATTCTTTAAAGCAGATGTTACTGGTCGTTCCTAACGTAACTGCCTGAAAACCTCATCACTGCATAATGGTAGTACATTTTTCAAATCCCGTCTGGCTAGCTACCACTCTAGAGTAGAAAATCTGTTGTTATGCACCTAACCACGTGCTCCGACAGCGTTAGTAAAGAGACATAGTTTCCAAAAACCTTTCACTACATTATCACTAGCTATCGGGGGAGATTGGGTTTAAATCCTTTCAGCAAATAAATAAAATTAGCAGTCGAAACTATCAACCACTGAACCAGCATAGTCTCAGGTGCATTAAATATGCCTGAAAAAATTAAGGTAGAAGTTCATAAGATCTAGGTACATACAGAACATTTTAACAGACGCTGGTCTGTTGCTGGCATATTTCTAAATTGCAATCTATAAAACGTACGTAATATCGACGAGCCTTTCCCAATATAAAAATTTTGCGCATACCAGACTTGAGATACGTGCATTTTTGGAAAATAATATCGTATGCTCAGGTAGAAATGGCATTGCCTTTCCTTTGCATTATATGAGTAGATATTTTTCGGACGTGGAACCTTGGCAGGAAGCGCTCGTGTTTGCGCGCGAAGTATGCTTAGACGTTCTTAATCGATCAGATAAGTTAAGCAACGTCCACCGACGTCAGGAGTTGGATGGGTGACCGCTAGTGACATTACTGCTGAGCGCTTCCGTGCTTCGGAGGGCAAGTTAAGCCGTCGGTCCCAGTTGTTGTCTTTCGGTGGCAGTCGTTACACCATGGTGATAGGGCATTTTGCGAATGCCCGCCTGGTTAGCTACCACCCTCAAGTAGAAAATCTGACGCCTGTTGACGTGTGTTCCGGCAGCTGTCATTGAGAGCCAGTAGTTCTAGGCTAGCCTGAACAACATCTTCGACCACATCATCACTTACCATCAGGTGAGATAGTGGTCAAAGGCTAAGAAGGCAATCAGCTATATATAAAAAATATATATCATAAGATATACCTAGTCAGAGTATGAAAATACTGAGCATGTTGAGACGCTCATGCATGGCCGCTCGCGTATTGCATTAGAAGAAAAAAACGCAGAAAAATAGTCTATAAGCCTAAACTGTTTAATATAGTTATATAGCAATTCAAAGAACTATTTCATTCATCATATATATACCATATTTGCTAAATGGTACTATTTCAAACGTCGCAATGTAATATATAAAACATAATAAATGTCAGTGTCCGTTTTCATAACAAAAACAATATATTTTCACGAAACGGAAATGGCCCACATATCCGGTATTGACTTCACCTATTGATACCGGATACCGGATCAGTAAATAACCCAAACTGCGTTTGGGGCAAGACGCGCGGATTTTTTATTACAATTTGAGGCTGAGGTCGAACAATACAGCAATATTGTTTCTTGTCCGTACGCTGAATTGCTTATAACTTGATAATAATATTTTCATCAGGTGCTACGATTTTAAGTCGAGGTCCCAGGTTCAATCCCTGAGCCCGAAAAGTTGTTGGATTTGTCTAACAAATAATTTCCGAGTCTCGATTTGCTTGGCAATGCACTAAGCTCATCGCTCGTTAGTTCTTGTCATGTTTGCCTAATCACACTTGCCACAGTGCCCTTCCCCATCTCTTTCCATGTGTGTCGTAAGAGGCGATTAAGGGAAAAATACTGGAAGGTGGGCAGCAGTGCCATCTAAACTTCTGTCTTATACTGTGATCCCCCAAGACGCTTGCCAAGCATGGAAATTAAGACGAACCCCTTAATGAGAGACGTTGTGACAATCCGGCTGATACATTATATTAAAGTTCCCTTTACAACCAAACACAGTAAGTAGTGTTTGGACACTATTGTTTCAAGGCAGAATATCTGACACTGCGATGACCAAGATGTTCTCTTGCTAAAGAGACCTATTGAAAAACATGTTAATTAGAAGGATATGGATAAAAAAACTCACCGGGAGTATTGAAAATATGACGAAAGTACGTTTTTATGTTGTTTTAACTACGTTTTAACTGTTAAAAGTGCCTAAAACATTACCAAAAAAAAACAAGAAACTTTGAAAAATTTAGGAAACATTTTTTTAAAACGGACATGATTTAGCCTGAACAAGATCTTCGACCACATTATCGACCTTCAGATGAGATAGTTCAAAGGCTAGCCTATCAGCTAAAGCTAAGCAAATAAAAGATAACACATTTCCATTTTTCTGCTGAAACTCCAACCATTTTGTTTGTTTGTTTGTTTTGAGTTACAGTTACGGTGAGTTGTTTCTATACCAAACTTATTATTATCACTAAAAGCAACTCACTAAAGCGTAAACGATTTCACTAAATGCAAATTGAGTTTTGATTGCTCAAAAGTTTAGGCCAACTCGGCCCATAGTTTGGCCAAGTCGGTCCAACAAAACTGGGCAAATGCCTAAGTTAACTAATTTAATCCCACCGAAAAGCTTTGCGATATCTGGGACTAATGTATGCGAACCGGATACACCCTTAGTGCTTCGCTGTATAGTTCTAGTTGTAATTGAACTAATATCATAAATGTAAAAAAATATGCGTAAAAAACACTACTTACTTAAAAGTTTATGATGTATCAGTAATGTTAATGGTTAAGTGTGTTTAAATTATTATGCATACCGCAAAAGCTACACGGATTTGAAATTTGATAAATAGATTTTAATATTTTTGAATAACAAATAGGTTACTTTTTACCTTCAATTTTAAAACCATAGTGCGCCAAACGGGCACAGCAAGCGTACCGCGCCAAAGAGCAATAGCTTGTGAAAGTTGGTACCATTCTGATTTAAAACAATCTGAGCATATTTTGGCGAACCAATATCCACGAATTACGATTTATTTACTTTATTTTCTTGGGTGTTACTACTTTCAGACAAATTCAATGGATAATATAATATCAAAAGTTACATTTTACAACATACTAATTAGAAAAGCTTAAGCTCCCGCGAAGAGTATCCGGTCTTCAATTCCAAAAGTTATGATTACCATACACTATATAATTCATCACATCTACCTAGTAAAGTTATTCAAATAAAGTAGCTTCTGTTTGAGTACCCTAACTGTCCAGGACATCAATTTATCTCGAAAAGTCTTGTTTACCCCGTTTTGAACACTCTGCATTCACCTTCACTTAAAATTCTTATTCAATGTGTTTGATTATATATTTAATCAAACACATTGAATAAGAATTTTAAGTGTCTTTTCTAACTGACACTAATTATTATTAAATACAAAAAAATATGACTTGCGATAAAAAATCTATTCTTTTGTTGTGACATTAGTTTTTTGATGCAGACAATTTCAACTATTAATTGTATAATTATAGCTTATTTATAAATAACAATTTTAGATATAACAATTATAAGTAACATTTATTTGATGATACTTATCCATTATCAATTATTTACATACGCTCCAAATTATTACTTATAAAATGTGAAACGTTCAATATAAAAAGAATGTCATATATGTATTTTGTATGCGTATATATTATGTATATTTACGCATACAAAATGTAAGAAAAAAAATGTGTCCAACATAACTCTCAACAAGCGCTAAACCATTTCAAACGCAGCACGGACCGACGGCCGACCCTTTGCGGGCAGTCCCCCTGTCGACCACTACACCCCACCTCCACCCTTGGACAACAAAAAACATTACAACCAACTTCAAAACTCACCCTAAAATCAACCATATCATCTTCATATAAGACTGCATTTACAACAAACTGGTTTTTGTGGGCAGTATGGGACAAGAAGGGGGGACGGACAAAGATCGACCCGTGGCTACTGCGATTGTGTAGTTCTGATTTCTATATTGGGCTTATCTTTATGACTGAATATATTTCGGATGATAACATTGGGTTTCGTTATTAATGACACTTGGATTGGAAACATTGATTTTGGAAATGGTTTTCTTGTATTTCGTGTACCTACGAGTACTTGTAGGATAGTTTGTTTGTCTGTGATTAACAGAAGAGATTATTAAATAATAACAAATATTTAGAAAATATTTTAAGACAACATTTAAAAATATATTCAAAAATATTTTCTAAATTTTCGACAACTAACGCCTGAATTTAATTATTATATTATGTTTACTATTCAAAATATTAGAATCATCTTGGAACCTAATTTTTTTGTTTAGTATGGGAAATTATCGTTAAACTGTTTTTTTTAACTTGTTTTCTTGAAGCGCTCGTAGCGAAGTTTGCTTAGCCGTTCCTAACCGATCAGCTAAGTTGAGCTACGTCCGCCGGGATCATGATCAGAATGGTTTTTTTTTAATGTAATTGTGACGGAACAAGCACGAGGCCCAACTGATGAAGCGGTATCCTCTGCCTATAACAAATGCATTTCATCACAAGTGACGAACTACACTGCGCCCATCACCTTGAGACATACATGTTAAGTCTCATTTTGCCGGTAATTTCACTGGCTCTCAAGGACTGCTACCGGAACACACCGTTAGTTGCTTGGCGACAGATTTTCTACTTGAGGGTGGTCGCTAGCTAGGCGGGCATTCGCAAAATGCCATTCCACCATGCGGTGAAGCTCAAGCCCGCGGCGGGATTCGAACCATGGACATGCTGCGCGGCAGTCCATAGCCAATGCCACTGAGCCATCACTGCTTCAGAATGACATGGGTGACAGCTAGTGACATTACTCTTGAGCGGTTTTGTGCTTCGGAGGGCACGTTAAGCCAATGGTCCCAGTTGTTGTCTTAGGATGGAACAACATCTTCGACCACGTCATCACTTACCTTGGTGAGATTAGTGGTCGAAGGTCTGTCTATCAGCTATAAATAAATTTACCAACGTGAAAAATTGTTCGTTTTGAACATGAAGCATATCACCCCTTTTTCAATCTATTCATCACATTTGGAAAACAGGAGTTTTGTCATAAAAATAAAAATAGTCATATCAAAAGTTTCCTTAATACCTTTTTACAATATTGTGCTACATATTTAAAAGTATGCGTTAAGAATGGGCTGGAAATAAATGGAATTCGCATTTGGCTTGTTTGTTGTGTACAAAATGACACATACCTTATCAAAGTTGCTGTTTTTTTTTTTTTTTTTTTTTTTATGCCTGAATGGTTAGCCTTTGACCACTATCTCACCTGATGGTAAGTGATGATGTGGTCGAAGATGTTGTTCAGGCTAACCTAGAAGTACTGACTCTCAAGGACAGCTGCCGGAACACACCGTTAGGTGCTTGGCGACAGACTTTCTACTTGAGAGTGGTAGCTAGCCAGGCGGGCATTCGCAAAATGCCCTACCACCATGCTATAACGCCTGCTATATGCTGTTTTTAAGAAGGACAAACCAACCAACAAAAAGACAATACACTTTCACATGGAAGATTAGTATTGACGTAAGAAGAATTAAATGTCTTCTTTATTATTATGTTATACTGATGTATCACGCACGAGGTCCACCTGGTGTTAAGCGGTAATAACGACGAGTATTAACTGCACTCACCACCCTGAGACATAAAGTTGTTAAGTTTCATGTGCTAGTTTTTTTTTTTTTTTTTTTTTTTTTTTTTTTTTTATTATTGTATTGTGAAGGATCAAGCGCGAGGTTCACCTGATGTTAAGCGGTATCCTCTGCCTATAACAGATGCATTTCATCACAAGTGACGAACTGCACTGCGCCCATCACCTTGAGACAGTTGTTAAGTCTCATTTTTGCCTGTTATTTCACTGGCTCTCAAGGACTGCTGCCGGAACACACCGTTAGGTGCTTGGCGACAGATTTTCTACTTGAGGGTGGTCGCTAGCCAGGCGGGCATTCGCAAAATGCCCTTCCACCATGCGGTCAAGCTCTGGGCGGGATTCGAACCATGGACCTGCTGCGCAGCAGTCCAGTAATTTTGCGTCCTGCCCGCAGCGGACGTAGCTTGACTTAGTTGATCGGTTAAGACCGAGCGCTTCATCTACGCCACGAGCGTTTTGAGTACGTACATAGTAATTGAGAATTGAGTACTTATATCTTCATAATTTCTAAGAAACCCTAACACATTTCAACAAATTACAAGTACATGAAACTAGAAATTGCTTTGTGTTTTACCCTTTTTCTAAACATGACAGCGGCAGTGTTTACACGTAGCCCTACGTCTCGACTTGAAGAAATACCCCCTTATGTGTAAACGTTAACTTGGATACATTTGTGTAGGTTGCAAGGCAAAAGCGACTTGACCAAAATTGGTGGCAGTATCCTACCAACTGTTTATATTATATTTTATAGAGGCGGTATGCTTAATACTTTTTTTTTATGTTGATGGAACGAACACGAGGCCCACCTGATGTTAAGCGGTATCCTCTGCCCATAAAACCTGCATTTCATCACAAGAACTGCACTGCGCCCATCACCTTGAGACATACATGTTCAGTCTCATTTTGCCTGTAATTTCACTGGCTCTCAAGGACTGCTGCCGGAACACACCGGCGACAGATTTTCTACTTGTACGTTTTTTTTAAATAAAATTACAAAATAAAGTATATACAACACTACAGATACCACACTAAAAGCATAACCTACAGGCAATTACAGGTCTACCGGTAGTCCAAATGTCCCACTACCAGTTGACAGCGTGGCCAGCATGCTGGCAGAATTACCCCATTGGGCTGCAATTCTATGCAATGCCTATTCGTTGAGCCAAATAAGTGTTATAATATTATACAGCTAGCCTTCTTTGACAGAATAAATAAATAACCATCAAAATATAGTTAAAAGAAAACTTGTTAAGACACCTCTCCATAACTATTACGCGAATTTTGCTATTTATTATGTTATGTACTCAATTATGCAGTAACTATTATCTAATCTGTGTTGTTAACTCGATATTCTTATTTTTTTTTCAATATTACGCCTTATTGTGACTTTTTTATTTTTATTTGGAAGCAACTAAGTAAATAAATACTCCCAAAAGGAATATATTCTCCAGTGCTATGGTACATTAAGTTTCACTAATATTTTTCGAAAAGTTTATGAAAAATACCCTTAAAATTATGAGAAATAAATACTCCAAGAATGAAAAATAACCTCTTGCTTATTTATATCGAAAAACTTAAGTAAGTACTTAGGATACTATTTAACAGTACATAAGATAACTCAAGAGCAGAAGATAGATACAGAGGAATTGATACTAACATCGGGTCTTTACTTCCTTCCGTTAGAATATTGCGAAGGTGCAAAGCATTTTTTTTTCAGTAAGCATTGATGGCTGAGTGGCATTGGCTATGGACTGCCATGCCGCAGGTCCATGGTTCGAATCCCGCCACGGGCTTGAGCTTCACCGCATGGTGGAAGGGCATTTTGCGAATGCCCGCCTGGCTAGTAACCACCCTTAAGATGAAAATCTGTCGCCAAGCACCTAACAGTGTGTTCCGGCTGAAGTCCTTGAGAGCCAATGAAATTACAGGAACATGAGACTTAACAACTGTGTGATAGGCAGAGGTTAATCCAGATGGGCCTTTTTTTTTTCTTTTTTTTTATGTTATTGTGACGGAACAAGCCCGAGGCCCACCTGATGTTAAGTGGCCTAACCTCTGCCTATAACAGACGCATTTCGTCAACGACGAATTGCACTGTGCCCGTCACAATGAGACGTCCAGTTGTTAGGTCTCAATAGCCTGTAATTTTTCTGGCTCTCAAGGACTGCTGCCGGAACACACCGTTAGGTGCTTGGCGACAGATTTTCTACTTGAGGGTGGTCGCTAGCCAGGCGGGCATTCGCAAAATGCCCTTCCACCATGCGGTGAAGCTCAAGCTCTGGGCGGGATTCGAACCATGGACCTGCTGCACGGCAGTCCATAGCTAATGCCACTGAGCCATCACTGCTTCAAAAGTCTAGTGCCAAGGCCTAGTGCTTGATCCGTCACAATTACATGAAAAAAAAAACTTATGACATTGAAATCTTTTCCCTGTACTGCATCAATACTGGGGTAGCCACCTACGTACATGTTGATATAATGTCTTATTAAAATACCCTTATTATCGCTACCGCTACCGCTTAAGCCTTAAGACGTGACTCACTCAGGCCTCCAGGGCGTCTGTGACAGCATGACGCGGGTCCAGCGCGGTCCGAAATAGATATTTCGCTGGGTGTCGTCTTATTTGAGACACAACAAACAAATTTCGTTACATGACGAAGTTGTTTTCTTGTTTTACTGTTTTGCCTAGAAGTGTTTATTAGTTTTGTTCTTATTTATCATATTAATACAAACACCATGGGTTATTTGGTGTTTGTATTAATATGATAAATATAGGTTACCTACATGTGTGTAGTATATTATATGTATATATATACCTTACACAATGAACTTTGTTTAGGCTACAAATTTATAATATTAGATATTTATTTATCATTAAAATATAGGTATTCTGTTTTTGTGCTAAAATTCGGTAGATATAGACGAGCCTTTCGTGTTATGTTACCAAATATTGACTTAAAATTTCACTATATTCGTCGTTATTGTGTACCATAAAAAGTGTTTTAAGATTTTATAACGTTAGGTTTAATTAATTAATTTCCTCTTTATTAATATAATCAAATCAAATAGTGATATTAAATTAAGTTCAATTTGAATATATTAGTTACATTTCTAATAAGACAAGTCTTTTAATTTCAAATAGCGCCATCTATCGTCGAGTAGCACTTTGAGTAATTCGGAAAAACTTTAGTACGAATTTTCACCACAGAGCTCGCTAGGTTGTTATGCGACAGCGTACATTTTAGAGACTATTTGGTTGAGAGGCATTAAGATATGCAGAATAATTTTAACTGTTACATGTTATTTCTTTTATGGTTTATTTCAAAAAGTGTTTTAATGATGAGCCAAGTGTGGCTATCGTTTTTCATCTCGTTGTGATTTTCTAATAGGGTATTTCAATGAAATATTTTGGCACTATAAAACATAATACAAACATAATACCTTTCAGCTTCAACATTATTTTTATATTCAAATCATGATCATAAGGTGGGTACCTACTTGTGTAATACGAAAGATCCGTGAATTAGATTTACTTCATCTAATAAGACACAAGACAGTATCTTATCAGAAACTTAACCCATTGGCATCGGCGATAATGATAAAAATAGAATTTCATTCATAACTAGGACATAGTGGTCCAGGACGATGCCTACTTATAGCATCGCCTTTATATTCCGGAGCAATAGGGTATCAGAGTTATAGTAAAAAAAAATACGATCAATTCTAAGGTACTCCTTTCACGTTTTTCTGGTGAGTTAATAATAATTTAATATCACCTGTTGATAAGTAATGCTGAAATCAATGTATATGGCCTATGGCAGTTCTAGCGGCTGCCTTTAATTAAGTACAGTTAACAGATTGCAGTACATTAATTTACAAAAAGAAGAGGAAGGTCTTGCCGTTGCAATGACACAAGACTAACTTTAAGTAAATTAAAAAAAAACGTATTCATGACCCTATAAAAGATTCAGCTCTGTTATCCATGTAGATAAAGTACTTTATTGTATTTACTAAAAACGCTTTTTTGATACGTTTTTATAATTTTGTTACAGCGCCAGGCGAGAAGCGAGTGCTATAATAGATACAGAGTGAGATAATAATAAGAAGAAAAAAACAGGCCAATATAGTTGTAAAATTGTGGATCCAACCCATTTTCTTTAAGTAAGTAACACCCATTAAAGTATTTCTAAGAGTATATGTACCTATTATTCAACGAACCAGAATAGCGGGACATTTAACAAGAGCGTCAAAAAGTTGAGATATTTTTATTTTCGTTATAAAGGTTGTTCTACTTAAAATATATCCCGAGTGGTGAACAGATACTAATATATTTATATATTATCCCACATTTTACATTAACTTTTCCTGTCGTAATTTTGTGATTTTGAAAGACACTACTAGGTAATTTCCATTTACTATCTTGGCATATCTCTCTTTTATCTATTATCTCCATCACATTCTTCATACACTTCTTTAACAAACGTTGAAGTTGTTACTCATGATCTGTCTTTTCTTACTTATATACATATTACAAAATCAAATTAACAAAATATTTAAAGCGGTTAAAAGTTTTAACCCAATTAGACACCTTATCACATCAACAAGCTGGAAAGTCTACAGAACCGCGAAGTCAAAGTCTCACTTTTAAAATAATATCGCGGAAAGTTATCAAAAGCTTTATCTAAAAGTTGTAGAAAGTTCGAGGCGAGTGAAAAATGCAACTTCCAGCGAGAACGAGAGTGAATGACTTGACTTGAAAGCTTGTCTAAGTGAAACTTTAAAGTTACTGGTAATTTTTTTGCGAAAGGTTAGGTTGATTATATTTCTGTCTCGTTAATATAAATGTATGGGTATGTATTATATATGTTTGTAAAATTGAAAAATTGGTCAGATATTGATCAGGATAGCAAATCTTACTGCTGACAGTTCCGTTGGTGATGTAGCGAAAGCATCTCTTCTTAATTTTGACGTTATGGGATTTTATTATACATATGATAGTCTTTGGACGTTATCTCACCTGATTGTAAGTGAAGCGGTGCTCGAAGATGTTGTTCAGAGACCCTAGAATTACTTTTAAAGTTACGTTACATTTATTGCGAAAGGTTGGGTTGATTTTAATTTTGTCTTGGCTGATATAAATGAATACGTTTTAACAAAAGTTTCAAAACATATGGCAAAGAGGTGATATAAATGAAGACATAGCAAATAAAAATAAGTACCAGTAACATACTCAATACCTCCGTAGAGAATTTTCGGATTCATTACACTAATATTATAAAGATGAAAGTTTGTGTATTAGTTTGTTTTTTACTTCTTCATACTCAAACGGCTAAACCAATTTTGATGAAATTTGGTATGAAGGTAGATGAGGTGCTGAATTAACACATGAAATACTTTTCATCATCATCATCCATCACCACAAGGGTTTAACCGCGGGGCGCAGCTAGTCTTCTTCTCCTTATTTTTTATTTTTTTATATTATAAAGGCGAATGTTTGTGTGCGTGTTTGTATGTTTGTTATTTCTTCTCGCTCAAACGGCTGGACCAATTTTGATGAAATTCAGTATGGAATACTTTTCATCATCATCCATCACTACGTATGTGTAACCACGTGTCGCAGCTAGTCTTAACATAAAATTATCTTTGGCATATTTCATCCATATGAGGATATTTATATTATTAAAATTTGGGAGCTATATATTAAGCAATTACTCGAAAAAATTTTACTTGGTTATTCCATCAAATCAATAATATTAGGTATAAATGCAAAAGTAAGTGTGTGTTTATCGCTACAAATCTGAAAAACTCTATATATACTGGTAACAAATCATATTCCTTCGATTTATTTGATGAAGAGAGGACATATTCTGATATTTATCCTTACTTCCTGAGAAAATTAGAAACTGAGAAACAAGACAATGATTACAAACATAAAAACAAACAATAGGTTTCTAATATATATCTTGCTATGTATTTCAAAGTTGCAATACTTAGTTCTTATTTGAAATAATCTTATTAGTTCTCTTTGCTTTAACTTTAAATTAAAATGGAAGCGTAATAGGTACCTAGTAATTTTCTAAGTAGATGTTTAGCTATATTTTTGATTGAATTAACTATTGTTTTAAAGTGTGTTTTCAAGTAGGTACCATAAAACCGAAGCAGATTTTTTGTAAAGAGTTTTTTACATGACTGCTCAAAGAAAGGAGAGTTATGTTTTCAGGGTTCATGTATGTATATATGTAAGTTTCTTTATTCCACTCCAACTTCTAAAAGGCTTACCCGATTTTATTGTATGATATTATCATTAGGTTTGTTATGATAGCTCAAGTGACACTAAGTACATAAAAAAGTAAAAAAAAAAACAACTGGCGGGTTTTAGACGCCATATTGTGATATTGTTTTTTCTTCCAAACCCATAGATTATGTGTCAAAATGAAGGGCTTTAAAAAAACATAAATATATATAACTTGCAGTTTTCATTTCAATGGTACGATAAAATGTTTAACAAAAATAAATAATTTGCAGTCGGGTTTTTTACTTTTATAATTAATTTATACTTGATGAAACATAATTATTTTAATGTTGTAATAGGTTTTAGCGATTATTACACTTATGAGTTATCCCGTGACCGTCACTGTAGTGTTTGGAACGTCGGGATAAAAAAAGATAATAGATACGTGATTTAAACCGTCTGAAGTTGTTTAATTACTATAAATATTTTATTTGAAGTCATCAGAATGAAGAATCCAGGAAAAAATTAGTAAGAATGCGATGTCTGATGAAGTTTTCTTTCGTGAGAAACTAAACTTAAGAATATTATCTTGAACGATTCGCTTTTTAACCCACTTCAAAAAATGGAGTAGGTTCTCAATTCTAGGTCAAGGCCTTTTTTGACTTACACTCTAAAAACTGAAAAAGTTTTCCTATGTTGATGATACATGTCATTGACAGTGAATGACAATTGATCCCCTTAGTAGCAAGGTTCACTAAAAAGGGTGATTTTTTTTACCCAAATTAAAACCGACTTCAAACACAGTGTGAAATAACTTATCTTTTATTTTTTAGTTTTTTTTTGTAGCCAGATGGATATATATTTTTTTTTATTTAAATGTAAACTTTTCGACAAAACTAAATAGAGTATTTTAACTTAAAACCGAATAACTGTTAAAACTGGGCATTCAGGAATACTGATTTTCAGGCAAAAAAGCTTTTATCTTTGAATACCTACGATAACCAACACAAAATTCCTAATAGACAGACAGCTACCATCTCAAGCATCCTCCCGGACCCTATTCCGCAAACTCAATTCGACACTCAATCTCAAACTCAACCTAATCCATTCGACCGTCCAATTTCCCGGCAAAAACCGGTTTGCGCCAGTTAAAATGGGCGGGATAGTGCGGCGGCGGTCATATCCGCCGATTGATCAAGGCGAATCAGTCGGCTGATCAATCAGACTGATTGAGTATGTTTGAAGACTCGATGTGGTATCTCGGATGTGTTAGCATACATGATGAACTACTTTATATTTTCTTTCAAATAGGTTTTTTTGTAAAATTGCAGTTATTTTTATTGCTGGTTGAATAGAAAGTCAGATTTTGATCAAGACAGGTAATCTTACTGTTGACAGTTCCGTGAGTAGCGTAAGCATCACTTCTCGTTTTTTTTTTATTCCTTTTAGGTTTGCCTTTGACCACTATCTCACCTGTTGGTAAATGATGATGTGGTCGATTCGCAAAATGGCCTACCACCATGCTATAGTGACTGCATCCTTAGACAACAACCGGGAACGACGGACGGCTTAACGTGCCCTCCGAAGCACGGAAGCGCTCAGTAGTAATGTCACTAGCGGTCACCCATCCAACTCATGACCGCGGGCGACGTTGCTTAACTATGCTGATCGGTTAAGAACAGATATGTAAACTTCGCTACGAGCGTTTCAAAAAATTTGATGTCATGGGATTTTAATATATATTTGATGGAGTACTAATAACAAATATTTTTTTAAATATTTTATGAAAACATCTAATTAATATTTTAATAAACACTTAAAAAAAAAACAGGAAAATTAAGCGGAATTGCAGTTTACTGCGCTCGTCAACCTTAGCCATAAGGTTGCTAAGTCTAGGGTACCTGTTATTTTACTGGCTCTCAAAGACTGGAAATAGGCTCGTTTTTTATTGACTTTGATCATGTACACCCATGGCATCGCGAAACGTATGTTATTAGATATAGCTGTTTTTCGGAATACAGGATAGTGGAAAGCTCGTAATGTTTCTTTACTAATTATAATCCCAATGACAAATTTGTACAGACACGAACAGACCTCCGCGGTTTTACTCGCATACCTGGACAGTGATGAAAAGTGTTGATGATTACGATGAAATTCTCCTACGTATTTATCCAGGGTCCAAACTATAATACACTGAGAAAACCGTCTTAAAGGCTTAAATCAAATTTGACCTTTTACCGTTGAATTGTAACTACGTAAGATGAATTCACAACTCTTATGATGATTTTCACCAATCAAAAAAATGTACCATGTTTTATAATAAACACAACCGTCAAAAACGCCTTCCGTAAAGTATTTTCAGAATTGAACTTGTTATACGATAATAATTGCAGTATTGACCATAAAATATACCTTACTTTTACGGCGGTTTATATACGGTGATTATCACTATAACGTACGACTTAATCAGCCTTATCAAAAGTCAATATTTAAGTAAGACCACAAAATACACCTTAAATGAAGACGAAAAGAAACATTCGCCTTCACTGACCTCGTTTAACGCCTTCTAGTTGGAAGGCGTTTTTGTACGTATTTACGTTTGGTCGGTTTTTCGCCGTATACCATATAAATTGGCCGTCATTAGGGCGCTTTTGACTTTAGATTTTTCTCAGTGTACGCGTTTCAGCGTGAAGAAGAAACAAACATACATTCCAATGAGTTAAATGAAGTGCTGTCCAGAACATTCTGTATTTATTTTTAATAAAATGGACCACTTATCGTTAAGCCAACTTGTTTAAGCATTCTATATATTATGTATATAAAATATGTGTTTATGTAAGGTATTAAACAGTTAATAAAACATGGACACATATTACAACACATAAGCTTAAATTTTTACTTCGACCGGGAATCGACTACGAGTCCGGCTACATCGGGCTTCTTAGCCATGTAGTATCGAAGCAATGTAAGACTTTTTAATGAAGAAGATTGCCGGGAGATGCAGGTTTCATACCCGCCCGAGGTGATCATTTTGTACTATAGAAATAATGAAACAAAAATTTTACAAAGTGATATTCAAAATTATTGTTCTAAAACCGGACAATATAGCTTCTGTGCGATCTTCACACAACTCCTGGGGAGGTAATAATAATGGACTGTATGAGGTGAGTACTGTGTCTAGGTGAGGAATTGATCTTCGATCCCTGCAAGCTAAAGAGGGCAATATGGAGACTCCACCAACCTTTTATCCACGCCCGCCGAGGGCAGCAGCATCCGTCGCAGATAAGGCACAGCTTTTCCGCGCAGTCGGTATCACCGAGCCCAAACAGTATCTTCTTCTTGCAGCACTTAACACTAGGATGGAAAGCGATTCCCAAGGGCACAGCACAGTAAGAGTTATATTCACAGGAAGCCCGGCAGGTATGAGCACAACGTGTACTCGGCGCGGGTCGCAATGACAGAGTGTCCACTACCGTTCGACGGTAGTAGATTATAAAGAATTGATGGAGCTTTTTTTCCATCTACCCTCCTAATCACTTACAAGGACCGAACATACCCCCCACCGAATTCATCATGAATGAATTCCCTACATATATGTGCATGTAGAGTGTGAAAGATAAACAATCCTCATAAATAAATAAAATATACATAACAAAACTATTAACGTTAGCGTAGAGTACCTATGTTTATGTTCTGTGTAAAAGCAGTAAATATAATAACCATATTGAGGTAACATTATAAACTAAAGAGGTAAATATAAGTAAAGAGTAAATAGATAAAGTAATCAATTTGCATATGGTAATGGGCAAATTTTATTGACTGGTCTTTTAATAAGACCATTTTTTGTTTTCAAAGTGACAACACGGACAATTTTGTCAACGCCTTCATGAGTCATTTCAATCCTACCAAGAGGCCACTGCAAAGGTCGCGTCAAATTAGATTTAAGTAAAACTAAATCTCCAACCTTTAAGTTAGGAGGTGAAGAAAACCATTTCGCTCTCTGTTGAAGAGTGTGAAGGTAATCGTTTGACCAACGCTTCCAGAATGATTGCGATACCTTCTGGATTGATTGCCAACGCGACAATCTATTCAGAGGAACGTCCTCAAACTCATATTCCGGAACAGCCATTAGGCTCTGACCTATCAAAAAATGACCAGCGGTTAACACGTCAAATTCATTTGGGTTCGACGATAACGGACACAAAGGACGCGAGTTTAAAACGGCTTCTACTCTACAAAAGACGGTTGACAACTCCTCAAATGTAAGAGCTCTCTCTCCTACTGAACGCACGAGTAATTTCTTCGCTTGTTTTATGCCAGCTTCCCAAAGTCCACCCATAGAAGCTGCGTTTGGAGGATTTGTCCGCCATTCTACTTGACGTGTTGTCAATCCACTCATAATCTCATCTTGATTCTTCTTATTATTTAAGAAGCTAGAAACTTCCTTGAGATGCTTGGCTGCTGCGACGAAATTGGTGCCGCAATCAGAATATAAACACGAACATAGCCCGCGGCGAGCCACAAATCGATCAAAAGCACCCAAAAAACATTCACATGACAAATCGCTTAGTACTTCGCAGTGTACACTTTTGGTCGAAAAACATACAAAGAGGCATAGGTATGCCTTGTGTATCCTTGCGTTACGACGTGTACTTTCTTTCACAAAGAAAGGACCGCCCAGGTCACAACCAACGTGGTTGAAAACCTGTTCAGACTTCAGTCGAGGTGCGGGTAACGTACCCATTTGAGGTTGTAACGCAGTCGGGTTACACTTAAAACATATTTTGCATTTCGATAATACAGATCGAATGACGCTTCGAGCACCAACAAGCCAATATGTTTTACTTAAGATCCCTTGTAACGTACGAGGGCCTACGTGTAGATACATTTCATGAAAATATTTAATTAATATTTTGCTAGTGTGACATTTTGGAAGCAACATCGGGTGCTTCGCATTGTATGGAAGGTCACTTTGGCAAACGCGACCCCCCACCCTGATTAATTCATGGTCTAGGAAGGGTGACAACTTACGTAAAGTTGCAACGTATTTACCCTTTTTCAAGGATGAGATTTCGGAATCAAAGTGATTCGTTTGAAGAACACGAACGATCGTATTATGAGCATGCCTTAGCTCAGAGGTTTTAAGTGGTCCTATAGACCGTTCATTGATTTTACATCGTAGGTTATTAACAAACCTACAACACCATGAGATTACACGCTGCAATCTATTGAAAGAAGAAAACCTTTCAAACGTTTCTTCAAGGTCATTACAGAAAACGCTCCTGTCGTCACATGAATTAAATGCAAACGTTGCACTATTTGATTTAAGCTCGGGAACCTTAAATTCTTTCTTGACAAAAAATGCCTCAATAGGCCAATTTTTCCGGTCACTGTACATCCACTCTGGGCCGTTCATCCACTCTGTAGCTATCTCCAAAAAGCGAGCAGGTAACGCGCCGCGAGAACAAATGTCAGAACTGTTCATTACACTTCTCACGTGAAACCAACAGCTGGGCGGTACTACAGCAGTGATCTGACTAACACGGTTAGCCACAAATGTTTTCAACATGTAAGGTGGAGTTTGTATCCACGCTAATACATTTCTTGAGTCACTAAGGGCGACAATCGTATAATTTAAATTATTCAAGTTTTGTTTAACAAAACAAACAAGTTTACTTAGCAGCACGGCTGCTTCAAGTTCAAGTCTAGGTATTGATAGGAGAGGATTTAACGGCGCGACCTTTGATTTACTAGCCAACAGCCTAACCTTTACTTTGCCTTCCTTATCAACGCTTCGTAGGTAAATACTCGTTGCAAAACCACGAGAAGACGCATCGCATGTCGCGATAAGATGAATTTCACAAAAGTTAGGTATTAATACATGTCGCTCAAAACGCAGTTGCGATAAGAGTGGTAAATCGGCGATAAATTTGTTCCATTGAGAGCACTGCTCTGGTGGCAATGGATCATCCCAACCCACTCCTAACTTCCAAAGATCTTGCATAATACATTTCGCGACAAAAGTGCAAGGTGAAATGAAACCTACAGGGTCGAAAATACTCGCAAGAAGTTTTAAAACGGATCTTTTAGTTTGGTTGGCGTCAGTCAAATTATAGTTGAAGGCGAAACTATCACATAAAGGCAACCAGGTCAAACCTAAAACCTTGAGAGAAGACGATAACGTATCGTCGTGAAAGTCGATGGCAGAAACTTGATCGGTTTGCATCCTAGAAAGGAGATCAGGATAGTTACTTGCCCACTTTCTTAAATCAAACCCACCACTTTTAAGAAGCGATATTAAATCGTCTTGCAACGTGCAAGCTTGTTCCTTTGATTGGCATGACCACAAAAGGTCATCCACATAGAAACCTTCCTTGAGAACCATTGCAGCTTCAGCTCTTGGCTGGACGGCATGTGTCAGCTCGTCCTCGGCTAGCTGATGCAACGTGCGCACTGCAATGTAGGGCGCGCTACGGAGTCCATATGTATTTGTTTTCAGTTCGTAAGTAGACACTGTGTCAGTCGGAGCTTCACGCCACAGAATATGCTGATATTTTCTATCAGGAGGATCAATCAAAACTGCTCTGTACATTTTCGACACGTCAGCAGTAAAGCATACTGGGTATAACCTAAAATTCATTATTATTTTTAATATATCTTGGTGTAGCTTCCTGCCTGTCAAAAGAGCATCATTAAGTGAAACTCCGTTACCACTCGGTTGAGCCGATCCATCAAATACTACGCGCAAGGGCGTGCTGGAAGACGACGGACGTAAAACACAATGGTGCGGAATTAGGTAACAAGAGGGTTCAGTGCCCTGATACAACTCCATATGCCCTAAGGACTCATATTCTCTCATAAACTCAACATAGGCCTTACGAAGGTCTGGAGATCGAGCGAGTCGCCGCTCGACCTGGTTGAGTCGCTTCAATGCCACAGCATAAGAATCACCAATAGGTGCGTGGTCGGGGTTTAATAAAATAGGAGAAACGTATCTACCAGTTTCATCACGATAATGTTTTTTGACATATATTTTTTCCGCTAACTCATCTAACGGATTTATTGGAACTTCGCACGGCAAAGATTCCATCTCCCAAAAACGTTTGAGAGTTTTATCTAAAGAGTTATTTTCTACAGTGTACGACACTAACGATATTGTGCACGGCAAAACATCGATGCTGCTAGAGAAATGACACATCCCTAGTCTTCCGGTTATAACGTAACCGAACACACTACCTAAAGCTACTGGCACATCACTATTTACTATAAATTTCTTTCCGTCATAAATATACGGAAACAAGTCTCCTGATATTATTATATCAATCGGAGACTTCAAATGAAAACACGGGTCAGCTAACTGTAAATTATTATATTCGTTAACCACCTTCTCAGGTACAGACACGGTCGGCAAGTCAGATGTAATTTTATTTAATATTACGGCATCAATATTAAAGGTAGGCGTCGAGGTGTGACGCGGCTGAATGGCACATGAAACCATACCGTAATTTTTTACATACTCGCCACCGAGCCCGTAAATATTAAAAGGACATTTATTTGCTGATAGTCCCAGTCGTTGATAACAATCCATAGACATAAAACAAGATTGAGCGCCCGAATCAATTAGAACTCTGCATGTTTGGTTATTATTAAATGAATCTAAAACATTCACAACGGCAGTTCCTACAATAACTGCATAACTAGATGTATGCGATGACGTCACATGGCAAGTGTTGATAACAGCCGGCGAGTCCCTTGAGCACGGCACAGGCGCAGGCGCAACTGGAATTTCACTTGTTTCCGCTTTGTTATTATTGTACACGCTTACTTCGCGGTGCAACAGGACGTGGTGAGGTAGTTTACAGATTAGGCATTTGAAGTTACTTTTACACGATTTGGCAATATGGTTCTGTTTCAGACAATTATGGCACAATTTTAAATCATTAGCACGGCTAATACGTTGAACGTTGGACAATTTACGAAATTGATCACAACGAAAAATCATGTGATTTTCTCCACAATGTAAACAAACTAAATTCTTAGAACTCACAGAAGAAGTATGCGAGTAATTCTTCAAGTTGCCTTGTCTAGTATCACCTTGTTGACGTCTGTTTTGTTGTACATTCGAGCTAGAATATGATGCAGAATGATTCAGAACTTTTATCTGATTATGAATGAACGACATGAGGTCATTGAAACTAGGTATAGAATTTTGATTTAGATTTTGTTCAAAACATTTCCTGGTTTGTGGGTCCAACGCCCTAAGTGCAATATGACACATTACATAACTATTCAAGTCATCAATATTAAGGGCTTGAATCGCTTTATATGAATGCTCAAAGTTCTCAATAAACATATTAAGGTGACTAGACGATTCTTTATGCAGCGGTGAAAAGTTCAACATTTTATCTAAATACCTACCCACTAACAGCCGGTTGTCTTGATATTTATCTATCAAGCCTTGCCAAACTAAATCATAATTATTGGCAGAAATTGGAAGGCTTTTTACGATGTTTAATGCGGAACCTTTAGTGCACGACAGTAGGTAGTGAAATTTGTCTATTTTCGGAATATGTTTTTGATTATGAACCAAAGAACAGAATGTGTCATAGAAAGTATTGAAATTTTCAATGTTTGAATCAAATGTAAATAACTCTAGTTTAGGTAGTCTAGGTCTTGAGTGTTCATCAGCAGAGCGCATTTCGCTTTTAACAGTACTTTCCAGTTTTAAACTAAGGTTGGAAGCACATAATTTGACTCGAAAATATAGGTCATCAAAACTTTGTAATTCATGACTTCGTAAGCTAGACTTCGAATCGTTTTCAAGTTCTTTTTGAAATATTTCGAATATTAATTTTTCAAATGAACTACGCAAATTACTTATTTCAGACATATGCATTAAAAACATTTGTTCTGTATCGGGGCTAGACAAATTAAGGGACATATCATACACAGTTTGCATTTGTTGAAACATGCGTTGTTTACGATGAATCAACACCGTTAAATCATTAGACATTAACTCAGGTTCTTCGTTTTTGCTTTTAGATGGCGGCGCCATTTTGTGAAATGACACACTTGGCGATCAAAATCGATAGATATATGGATATTTTTACTATAAAACGTTTTAAATATGCAAATAAATTACACAATACATAGATTAATACTTTCACAACAAGGATATAAGTATTTAGTGTAGAAATGTATACGTGTACCAGTACAGATTACAATTATTTATTAGGTGTGTATAAAACGTCTTTACAATGACATGAGGTTATAAAATTAATTATATGGAGATAATTAGAGGTAATCGGCACGGCCAATATGTAAATAATGGAATGTTAAGTACGTCTTAACGAATTGTAATTACGTCGCAACGATAATTACATGAGATGCCTGACACGGTCAGAGAAATGGGTAGTTACAGAACGTCTGCACTATCTATGCATATGAATCACGGATTCGATACAGAGGTGAATTAACAATTTATCACGTAATGTGATTATGTAGTTCCTAATAAATCTTTTATCAGGTTCGAAGGCCAAAATAAATTGTGCGATCTTCACACAACTCCTGGGGAGGTAATAATAATGGACTGTATGAGGTGAGTACTGTGTCTAGGTGAGGAATTGATCTTCGATCCCTGCAAGCTAAAGAGGGCAATATGGAGACTCCACCAACCTTTTATCCACGCCCGCCGAGGGCAGCAGCATCCGTCGCAGATAAGGCACAGCTTTTCCGCGCAGTCGGTATCACCGAGCCCAAACAGTATCTTCTTCTTGCAGCACTTAACACTAGGATGGAAAGCGAT
This sequence comes from Plagodis pulveraria, assembly GCA_963890685.1. Lineage (NCBI taxonomy): Eukaryota > Metazoa > Arthropoda > Insecta > Lepidoptera > Geometridae > Plagodis > Plagodis pulveraria. The sequence continues at coordinate 10,245,765 of OY982963.1, forward strand.
TCCCAAGGGCACAGCACAGTAAGAGTTATATTCACAGGAAGCCCGGCAGGTATGAGCACAACGTGTACTCGGCGCGGGTCGCAATGACAGAGTGTCCACTACCGTTCGACGGTAGTAGATTATAAAGAATTGATGGAGCTTTTTTTCCATCTACCCTCCTAATCACTTACAAGGACCGAACAGCTTCTATATAGCCTGAAGAAAAATCGTTTGAAAAAATAAAGAATATAATTAGCGGCAATTATTACCTTAGTCTTGTGTAATTGTCCTAAGTCTAAAGATTTAATATTGCGTAACTGAATTATTTTCTCGACAGATTCATCGAAATCCCAACGCCCATAAAGATGAGGTTTCCTTAAACTGGTTACGAGGGGATGCTTTGTAGGAAATGAATTTCTGAGAAATATCCGACAGAAATAAACAATCACTTGAACAAATATACAGACATAATTTGTTTTGATTTGTAAGCTTTGGCATTACGAACAACATCACTATGATAGTCTGCCTACGTCTTACAAACACAATTCAAAAAAAAATCAACGAAGGGAAAAATTACTACGAGTTCGGACTTCGGATTCGAAACTTCTCGACCCTGCGGCAAAGACACATTTTTGTTCTTTTAGTCAGATACATATTTTTTTACTTATGGCTGGTTTTTCAAACATTAGAGAATTAACCTGAAGAACGTATGTAAAAACAACGTATATAAAACTTAAAAAAAAACTAAATTCTTTAAAAAAAATATATAATGGTAAAATTTATTGGGTTAACATTTTCTCAGTCCGATATGTTTTATTAGATTATTGAAAAATAAGGATAAAGGTAATGCAAAAGCAAAAATGTCAGATGTGAGTCCACTGGTGATAGAAAATAAATATATTAGTCTAACTAGAGGCTACCAGGGTAGCATAAACAGCAAGTCGTTATTCTTAGTATGAACAATCAATGCGCACGCACATTTTATATTTTAGGAAACGCAAGATGTGTAATATTTTTTACCATGGATTATCTAATATTAACATTTTAATACCTCCTGATATTTTCTAATCGCCTAGTACCAACATCATATTAAAACACCTGATTCTCATAATCTGATTGCAGATTCTAATAATTATAGAATTTGTAATCAAATTATAGTAGTGAAAAAAATATTTAAATGAAATGCTTTAAAACAGTTTTATTTGTTGACTGTACCTAATACAAATTTCAATTAATAAAAACTTTCTTGCCACAGTGTCGCAAGGTTTCCAGAAGAACCAAAATATCAGAACAAAAATTCAAGCCAAATTTGACTACGCCACAAAGTAAACAAACGGTGTTTACAAATTTTTACACATAAATGATATCATTCTAAATGTAAATGATATCAAAACATTTGATGATCGAGTTTCAATTGTTTTTAATATGATACGGCGAAATCATATTAAAAACAATTCATCAGCAGCATATTTTTTTTTTTTTTTTTAGGGAGGACATAGATGCTGACTACCGCTATACGGACGTTCAGCTCCACCGGGTTTTGGGCGAGGGGAGGCCCTCTATAGCCCAGGAGGAAGAAGTGCCGAAGGCACTTCTTCTGAGACGGGCGTATAAGGCGAAAAGCGCCTTATACCTCCGTCTCCTGCGGGCGCCGAAAACGCCACGCTACTATCGGGAGGGGTGACAGCGAGCTCAAGGGCACCACTGTGGTTCATCAGCAGCGGAAACTGCTCGTAATTTTAATGCGGTGTCTGGAGAGGATACGTTTAACGAACGCTAGAAGAAACCTCGAGCTGAAGAACACTGTATACTGGAGTAAATAACGATGAATTGAAGGTGATGGTGGCTTTCACTGCCACCTTCAATCTGTGTTAAACTACTTACGAATACTACGAATTTCAGCTTGGCTTCCCGTGGGGTGTCAGGCTATCATGTCACCTTTTTAATCTCTACCCGTGGGTGTCGTAAGAGGCGACTAAACGTAACACACCAGAAGGTGGGCAGCAGCGCTTTCTGAGGAACTGATATCTCACACTGCGATCCCCAAGACGCCAGTCATGCGTGGGGATTATGACAAACCCCCTCATAATGGGGGCGGCCGTTTATAGCAGTGGACGATGTGGTTGATACAGTTGACGTTAGCATACACCTAATATCATTTGCAGTACATCAATAAAATTAAAAAACTTGAAAATGGGTACCTCGTTATTTGACTAACATTTAATAATTCTAGGTTAGCGTGAACAACATCTTCGACCACATCATCACTTACCATCAGGTGATATAGTGGACAAAGGCTAGACTATTGCCTATACCAAAAAAAAAATTGCATAAAAAAAACAAATGCAAATATACATATAATACGCATTATAAGGAATGACTCAAATACTAAACTCGTTAGATCTCACTCAAATTTCAATGGGACCACAAGTTAAGCACCATATTTCGAATACAAAAAAGCGGCAAAATCGGTATATCTTATAAAAAGTTATGAGGTACATACAAAAATAAACAGTCTAATTGACTACCTCCTCCTTTTCTGGAGACGGTTAAAAAAGAGCGCAATGTGCGTTAATGCTGGTCTCACCTTGTCGGGCTTTAATCGAGAATGCCGTGAAAAGATGCTCTATCGATATTTTGTTTGTGTACGAAAAAAATATCCCTTACTTGAAAGCCAATATCCATTGTAGGTAAATTCAGTCTGTAATGTTATCTTTATCAATATATATCACAAGAGAAGTTGGGCCAATTTCTCTACCCGTGTACGCCCACACGAGTAAAGTAAACAATATCATAATACAGGTAATTTTACGAACTATATATATAATTTTATTATGGTGGCGAAATGATTGTCGCGTCATTAAACCTGGCTAAAATACTGATGTAGAAAATCTGTCGCCAAACATCTAACGTTGTGTTGTGGAAGATGTAGATGGATAGAAGATAGAAAACACTTTATTTACACAAGAACTTAAAATTAACATTTCAATAAAAAACTTAAACAGAAATACACTAGTGCAAAATGGCGGCCTTATTGCTTATAGCGATTTCTTTCAGACAACCAGGAACAAAGGATTTATGTATATTTGATATGGGAGGCAGTTTTCCGCAAATATACAACTTACTGGCATTATCATGAAGTAGGTACTCCAGACAAGGAATTTAAACTATATTTAATTTAACATATATAAACTTACCTGGGGGCTAAGTCTGCTAATTACATGTTCATATTAAGCATAGATTCATTCAAGATTCATACAAGACAGAATCGGTTGTCTGCTGATCCCTTATGAATATATGTATGTATGCTGAATCTAGGCTGGTTTGACGATATTGCCAACAAAAAATAAAAAGAGAAGAGTAAGGTCATTCAGAAAACAATTTCGTTATTATTAATAATTATTTATTATTTCGTTTCGTTTTCATATGAAACCGAGATTGAATCAATATTGACTCCATATGAAGTTAGGAGACTACCAAAACTACGATATGAAGTTAGTAGACTACTAAAACTGTCAAAATTGACCAGGCCGAGTCCATTATAGATTCATATTGATAAGCAGACTTGACGCCCTGTAATAATACACATATATAAATACCTATATACATACTACATAAAAAATATTGATTTTTTTTTTATTTTTTTTTATTTTATGGTGATGGAACAAGCGCGAGGCCCACCTGATGTTAAGCGGTATCCTCTGCCTATAACAGATGCATTTCATCACAAGTGACGAACTGCACTGCGCCCATCACCTTGAGACATACCTGTTAAGTCTCATTTTGCCTGTTATTTCACTGGCTCTCAAGGACTGCTGCCGGAACACACCGTTAGGTGCTTGGCGACAGATTTTCTACTTGGTCGCTAGCGACCACCCTCTGCAACGCAAGGGCATTTTGTTAATGCCCGCCTGGCTAGCAGGGCGGGCATTAATAAAATGCCCTTCCACCATGCGGTGAAGCTCAAGCTCTGGGCGGGATTTGAACCATGGACCTGCTGCGCGGCAGTCCATAGCCAATGTCACTGAGCCATCACTGCTTCAATTTATGTTTGCTGTATTTTAGAATCAGTTTCTATTCAGGGTTTATCCTGTTTAATATCTTCGAACACATCATCACTTACCGTCAGGTGTCAAATACCACGTGAATTCAATGTTATGTTAGAAACATTTTTGTAACACTAAATAACCACAGCTGATTTCATAAATGATCAAAAATTGGAATTGAAAAATAATACTCATTAACTAAAACAGAAATTCCTTGCTATGGCAGTCGTTACAGCATAGTGGTAAAACATTTCGGTAACCACTTGGCTAGCTACCACCCTCAAGTAGAAAATCTGTCGCTATAAGCACGTAATGGTGTGTTCCGGCAGCTGTTCTTGAGAGCCAATATGAACAATATCGTCAATTACAGCGTACTTTAAGGCAAGCCTATCAGCTTTGGCATAAAAATATTAACTAAATCTACCTCGAAAGGTTTTTTACATAATAATATTGAAAAACCTCAGACCCCGTTTATGAACTGGTTCTACAAAGAGTCCGCTCTGTCCATGCACCTTTGTCGAATAAGTAGTTCGCTCATTATTTCTGTTTCTTCGCGTGTAAATGATGTAAATCCTCATTCACACTAACATGCCAGAAGATATGTCATTAAGAAAATATAAACATGAAAAGAAAAAAACAGAATGCAGACCCCCAGATATAACAAATTTTTTTTTTGTATATTGTTATATTTGCAGTTCATTATGTTTTTAAAGGGGTGGATGGACGCGGGTTCGAATCCCGCACATGACTATATTTTTTTCTCTCGTAAATTTGTAATTTAGTAATAACAAAGGTACTTCTTCCTTCTTGCTTGGGCATAATACAAGTTCGTTAACCCGGCTTAAGGGACAGTAGAGCAAAATTTTCTACCTTCCACTTAAGCAATTCTCCTCTGGCGCGTCCACGTCGCGGGGGTGGGCATCGAATCTTTCAGTAGGCCGGGAGATGTAGATGGCGAAGTTCAGAGGGGGACCCAGTACTGTGGGGTATAGCACAGTCCCCTGCCTAGGGTTACAGGTGAAGACCTTAACGGTGGAAATGGCGTAGATGTTTTCTAAACAGAATTCGGCAGGACCGGCGGATGAGGCGAGCCATGTCATAAGGGCGTAGTTATTATGACCTGGGGTTGGAAGCAACAACTTCAGTACTTGCATGAGGACAAAGCTAGAGTAACTTAAAGGGCTTATGTGAGAAACTTTCGGGCGCAGCCGACATAATGGCGCGACGGTCAGAGTACTGCGATGAAGGAAGGCAACGGGATACCACCGTCATTATATTCCCTAGTAGTCAGCAAAAATGAACAATACAAATAAGGAAATGGCCCCGAGTCTCCGGCGTCCCTTAAATGGGACAGGGGTGCTAAGAATCTCCGGAGGGAAACATAGTAATACGAGAAAGATAAGAATAGCAACATAGAATGTGAGAGGAATTAAACAGCATGGAAAATTTTCTAATATAATCAAGGATCGCCTGCAAATAAACATCTTGGGCCTAAGTGACACGAAATGGCCTGGTCAAGACAAATATCTTGCTGCGGAAGGTAAAGTCCTCTACTACTCAGGCAGTGAGCACAATTACGAAACATATGGGGTCGGCGTACTTATGAGACATCATATTCTGTGACACATTTTCTGCCTATGTCAAACCGCACCATGCTTATTCAGTTAAACGCATACCCAGTCAATATTAATATAATTGTAGTTTATGCTCCCACTGCAGATAAACCGTTGGCCGAGCTTGAAGAGTTTTATGGGCAGGTTGTCAATTTAATGCAGTACACGAAAATACATGAAATAAACCTTATTATGGGAGATTTGAATGCAAAAGTAGGGTCAACGGTTGTTCCAGGGGTAACAGGCGCATATGGCCTTGGATCCAGAAATGAGAGAGGGGATACTTTAGTAGAATTCTGTCAAGATAATGGACTTACCATCACGACTACCCTTTTCAAGTTGCATCCACGTCGCTTGTACACCTGGACCTCACCGAAACACACACCCAGTCATGTGGTACGGAACCAAATAGATTATATCATTGTGAACCAAAGGTTTCGTAATTCTATCAAGAACGCCGTTACCTACCCGGGGGCTGACATCAAATCAGATCATAATCCCGTCGTTGTAACTATGCTATGTAAATTTAAACGCACACAACAACGCCAAAGGAAATTCACAATAGATATAAGGAAAATGATGAAACACAATACTAGAGCTGCAGTTTCAAATTCTATTAATGAGTGGGCAAAACACGAGCTAGATAAGACAAAAACAATTTTGGACACATGGTCAAGTCTGAACATGTCAACTGAAGGTCGGCGACATCTGTAATTCATTGTTGGTGCCAAATCATCCTGGTAAGAAACAGTTGTGGATGACGGATGAAATTCTAGACTTGATAGAAGAACGCAGGACCTATAAGACTACAAATCTGGCAAAATATGCAGAGTTGGACAAGCTCATTAATACAAAAATAAGATTCACTAGAGACAATTTCTACAAAGGCAAATGTGATCGCATGGAACTTCTTCTACATAATCATGATAGTTTCAATCTTCACAAAGAGGTTAAAGAGTTAGCAGGTCTAAATAAAAAACTTAAATCTAACATACTGTGTGATGATCATGGCGATGTTTTGGTTGACCTGGATAGTAGAAAACGTGCATGGAGCATCTATATAGTGCAGCTGTTTGCTGATGCCTCCAGCAGTTACAGTTGTGTGGATACGGATGACACTGGACCAACCATATTAACTTCTGAAGTGAAACAAGCATTGAGAGCAGCCAAAACAGGAAAAGCACTTGTCCCGGACAACATTCCTGTTGAAGTTCTCAAGCTATTGGAGGATAGATATGTAGATGCTCTAACTGTCCTCTTCAACCTGGTTTATGACTCAGGAATTCTTCCCAACGACTGGCTCAGATCTACGTTTATTCCCCTGCCGAAAAAAGCTAAAGCCAAAAAGTGTTCAGAGTACCGTATGATCAGTCTTATGAGCCATATACTCAAGGTGTTCCTAGCTATCATTCACAACAGGATACGACCACAAATTGATGAACAGCTGGGCGAGAGTCAATTTGGTTTCCGGTCAGGAATGGGTACTAGTGAGGCACTATTTGCTTTGAATGTTCTAGTACAAAAATGCAGAGATATGCAGACTGACATCATTCTCTGCTTTATAGACTATGAAAAAGCGTTTGATCGCGTAAAGCACGATATCCTTTTGCAGCGCTTGATCGACGTTGGTCTGGATGGTAAAGACATCAGAATCATCAAAAACTTGTACTGGAACCAAAGGGCTACTGTCAGAGTCAAGGATTCAGAAACTGATCTCTTAGAGATTTGCCAAGGAGTCAGGCAGGGATGTATTTTGTCGTCCCTTCTCTTCAATTTATACTCGGAAGCGATTATATCTGAAGCAGAGGGACTTGAGGTTGGTGTCAAAGTAAACGGCAAAGTCATAAATAACATAAGATACGCCGATGACACAGTGTTTATAGCCTCGTCCGAGCAGGACCTACCATGGAAAGAGTGTTATGCAGCCGCCAATTATCCATAATCCTCCGAGTGAGAATAATCCATTGTTATGTCTGGCCTGTAGTATTGTACGGTAGTGAAGCCTGGACTCTGAAAGCTAATACCCAGAAGTTTCTGGAAGCTTTCGAGATGTGGTGCTATCGTAGAATGCTACGCATTAGCTGGACACAGAAAATTTCCAATGAGCGAGTACTCCAGCGCGTCGGCAAGAACCGCGAATTGTTGCCCACCATCAAAAGAAGAAAGGTCGCGTACCTCGGCCATGTCCTACGTCACGAGAAATACGAGCTTCTCCAATTTATAATGATGGGCAAAATTGAAGGAAAGCAACGCGTGGGACGTAGGAAAAAGTCTTGGTTGCGAAACATCCGAGAATGGACCAGGATTACCAGCGTGGAAGACCTATTTCGTTTGGCACAGGATAGGAATAAGTTCGCTGAGCTGACGGCCAACCTCCAGTAATGGAGAGGCACCTAAAGAAGAAGAAGATAGGTACTTATATTAAAATATGTGTCAGATGGTTTGTTTCTCCTCCTTTTACACTGGAATACAATAAGATTTGTATAATTATTTATTTATAAAAAAAAACTAAATGTAATAAAAATCAGTTATCATACAATTTCATATGATGCTTGTTTCATTGGAGTAAAAGTTTTTGTAAGTGTATTCCGACTACTTATTTTCTATTCTACCCAGAGTAAACAGTTATTATTTTTATGTAATATATGATCTTATGGAAGACCCTTCCTTTTGTAACACAGTTTTTACTAAAACAAAAGGCAGACTTACAACAAATGTTGTACCTTAAATGTTTTTCAATAAAGATATTATTATTAATGTTAGTTAAAGTGTATAAAACCTCATGGTAGTGTGAGTTATTCACGAGTTATACAGCCAGCTCTCATAATTAAATGTGAATAGTGAAATGCACATCTATATCGTAACGATAACGCGCTACACTGAGAAAAATCTAAAGTCAAAAGCGCCCTAATGACGGCCAATTTATATGGTATAAGGCAAAAAACCGACCAAACGTAAATACGTACAAAAACGACTTCCAACTAGAAGGCGTTAAACGAGGTCAGTGAAGGCGAATGTTTCTTTTCGTCTTCATTTAAAGTGTATTAAGTGGTCTTTCTTAAATATTGACTTTTCGATGAGGCTGATTAAGTCGTACGTTATAGTGATAATCACCGTATATAAACCACCGTAAAAGTAAGGTATATTTTATGGTCAATACTACAATTATTATCGTATAACAAGTTAAATTTTGAAAATACTTTACGGAAGGCGTTTTTGACGGTTGTGTTTATTATAAAACTTGGTACATTTTTATTGATTAGTGAAAATCATCTTAAGGGTTGTGAATTCATCTTACGTAGTTACAATTCAACGGTAAAAGGTCAAATTTGATTTAAGCCTTCAAGTCGTTTTTCTCAGTGTAGCGGCGTATTTCGTATTAAATTCACACTAGGCCTAATACTTACTCAAATGTGTAGAGGTGTTAAGGCTAGAGTGAACTTAGCGTTTTCCATACAGACACAGTTTCTTCATATCTAAGTATACTTATAATAAAACTGTAACAAATCCAAATCTGTACATTGCAGATATTTAAAAAAAAAAATTTTCGAACACTGTAGTCGTTTAGTTGTATCGTCACAATGCCATAAAATAATGTTATACTACCTAGTGTAGACGTGGCATAAGGTTCAATGACAATTTGCGTATGTGTGAAAAATGCATTATATCAACTACTCTTTCGATCGATATCTAACGGAATAAAAAACTTCTTCTCAAGGTTTATGGTAGGAATTTTATGGGATGTTTGATACAAATAAAATAAAAACACAGTATTGAACATCTGCATGACATTCAATCTCTAGGTAATATTGTGCCATCGTCCTTTCAAAATGTTTGGTGATAAATTATCTTTACGGGTCATGGTCAAAAATAAAATATATAATTTGTTTTTATTCTGACGGATATAATCTATTTTTAATTTAAAAAATAATGCATAATTCGCCTGATAATACAGTTCAGAGAATTTTATATCGATTATTAGCTTGTTTTGTAAATTATTAAGTTTATAATATTTAATTTATATTTCATTGGCAAAATGAATTTCACTATTCATCATACGACTACAGGTTAACCTATTAATAAATACATTATTTACCTAAATAATGTATTTATTAATAGCTTAACCTCTAGTCGTATGTTACCTCTAGAATAGCAGCAACTCAATATGCTATTTTACCAATTAGAATATAGGTATTGTTTAATATTTCCTTACTACAGCGTGTGTCTTACTAGAAAATTAAAAGGTTTCTCACTGGTTGAGGTGAAATTTAATTGTACTCGTATGTTTCATACGATAAACTTTTGGTCCCATGGTTTTAAATCTCTCATCGTAGCCCGCGTTTAAAAGACCGAAGCACTCGCACCGAAAAACACCTCTGCTATTTGAATAATATATAACTATACAATATTTATATTATTGTAAATATAATATAAAAGCAAACGACAATTGTTTTTTTTTATAGTTGAAGTAGAAAAATATTTATTTTTTCTTGTAATACCTTCTTATTAGAATATTTCTACGAATAACTGACAAAAGGCATTCATGTAAATAGAGACGGAAGTACTAATATCAGATTATAGGGGTTCAATGGGAGATTATATATGTATGAAATAAGACTCCTTTAGATAGGTGACGACAAGCACACTTCATATAGTTTTAGATGATATTGAAACTATCATTGGCAGACGAGCTTCTTACCTTTTCTTCAATAACTTCAAAACGTCACGGTGGTGGTAGGGAATTTTGCGAATGCACACTTGGATAGGTACTTTAAACAAGCTTAATCACACTAATATTATAGCAAAAGTTTGTGCGTGTGTTTGTATGTTTGTTACTTCTTCATGCTCAAATAGCTGAAATGATGAAAAAAGACATTCTGATGAAATTTGGTATGGAGGTAAATGAGGCGCTGGTTTAACCTTTATGATACTTGTTATCATCATCCATCACCACGCAGGTGAAATCGCGGGGTGTTATTAATAAAATATAATCTCACTATAATACACTATCACACTTCACACTAATATTATAAAGGTGAAAGTTTGTGAGTGTGTATGTTACTTCTTCACGCTCAGACGGCTTAACCAATATTGCTGAAATTGGTATGGAGGTAGATGACGCGCTGGATTAACACATAGGATATTTTTCATCGTCGTCAATCATCACGCGGGGCGTATGTAACAAATAATAATATAAATAAACATAACACGCAGACTTTGATGACTACCTATAATAATCAACTGGTCCTTTTCCTAGCTCAGTCACTAATATAAGATCCAAGAGAGATACTATGACAATTTTAATAAACTAGACTCCCGCTCCAGTTCGTTCCTGGTGCAGAGGATGGCCATTGCCATTTAACGCGGAAACGCTGCAAGTGTTATGGGCACCTTTGCACCGGGAGCTATCAGGGGTGAGTTGTTTGATTAGGCTAGTTTTAAGTTTGACTTAATTATTATTAATTATGTTTTTAATAAATACATCTGAAAGTTATGTTTAATTTTTTTTAGTGCAATATCTGTCAAAAACAGCATATTAAGATCGATATCATTCTTGAAATGAAATTATTAAAATAACCTTAGTTATTTTGCATTCATTCCAATGCTATTCTTCGACATTTCGTTCTCTTGGCCATCTTTCCCCTTGGATAATTCTCGTTAAGGGAGACTTAAAACACCATATTGCAGACAACTAATGCAACTCATAATAGCCCTTTTCGTCCCCTGCCCTATTAACAAAAGGAAGGTGGGTGGAGTGAGCGAGACGGTTGAGAAAAAGATAGCTAATGTTAATGGTGGACATTAATGGCGTCATAAAATGGACCTCTGTGAAAATTGGAACAAATGTGTGGGTACAGAACTCCTTGTGGGTTTATGTAAATTATTATAGTATGTATAAAAAATAGCATACTTTTTTATGAATTTGATAAATCTACTCCAATTTCCTACCATCTTATTGGAGAAAATATAAGGCAAAATGATTAAATTTTATTATCAGATTCAGGTTATACGTCCGAAATATCAAATCCATATTTAATAATAACACATATTTTATAAAAGGAAAAGAGACGGAATTGACACTATATATATTTGTAAATATATAGAATGTTTTTCGAAGACATGAATTTAATATTTTCTTAAAGTATAATTATTTACTTTTATTTGAAGTCTGTTTAGTATTGAGAACATGATTCCGTCGTAATATTATAGATTTTTTTTTTTGAAATAGGTTACTTTTAACTACTATATCACCAAATTTTTATCAGGCTAATGTAGAACAAATAAAGAAGTGCATGAAAGTGAAGTGCATATGGCACAAGCAAATTAATAAATAATAGATAACTGGTGTAAATAGATACGTGGATAGTAGACAGTAACAGAACAGATGATAAGATTAAGTAACAGCCATGTCTTAAAATATATTTCAATGGAAAAAAAATACGAAACTGACTTCCGGCATAGAAAAGTAAGTAAATAGAATAACTAATAACTAGTAGTTTTGTTGATTCAAAACACTAACCTCACATTATCATGATCTGACTTCCATAACTTATTTAAAAGTGTTGGAAATCGGTTTTATTTTATTTATATATTTTTCACTCTTTTTAGTGATATATACTACCTACTTACAAAAACATACGGTCACCTTGAATATTTTGTACCATTGACAAGACTTGCAATTACCATTCAATCATATATATATGCAAATATATCATACGCACCAGCAAAAACATTAGCAAAAAGTATTTTATACAAAAAATTCGTTTACCGCTATTTAGTTTTATTTTTCCACAAGTTGCGTTCGACATTTTTGTTCACGATATTGATAATAACAAATTATGTCAATTTAAAAGTAAGTGAATAAATTAATTCCTATGTTTTCATTAAATATATTTTTAAATCAAATAGTACGTAAAAAAGTGAAATTTCGTTTGAGTGAAGTTTAATATGAGCCATAGGTGTAAATTAGATCATGAATCAATCATTGCGTTTTTTTATAATTTTTGTCTGATAGATTTACATATGCCAAAATTGATGTTTGAAAACGAAACACTTACTCTTACAGGTTTTGAAAATCAAAATACCCCTTTCCGACCTGGAGAGGTGAATTTTCACCTCTCCAGGTCGAAAAGGGGTCTTTATATATGTAATTATAGGTTAAGTTGACAAACTGAACGATGCCATATAATTGCATCTATCAAATTAAGATATATAAGGTATATCTAAAAATAATAAACAAATGTTACACTCAACTTATTATTCCTTCATCACATTACAAACCCTACTAATACAATAAATAGCCCTGTCTGTATGTATGATTAATGTAGGGTCTGCGCATGATGGAGGTGTTATGCGCACATAATTTTATTTCCGTTGAGAAAACTTGACTGATGGCAACCCTACGCGTTTCCTTACACGCCGTTATGGCTTAATTACATGTGCCTACATTTTGATGTTGGGTTTGCGCGATTTGGGCACTATAATAGGAATATAGAGAATAAGAAAGAAAATACAGTACGGAATGTTCGGAATAGAAACACGGCATGATAAATACACTGAGAAAACCGACTTAAGGCTTAAATCAAATTTGACCTTTTACCGTTGAATTGTAACTACGTAAGATGAATTCACAACTTTTAAGATGATTTTCACCAATCAATAAAAATGTACCATGTTTTATAATAAACACAACCGTCAAAAACGCCTTCCGTAAAGTATTTTCAGAATTGCAACTTGTTACACGATAATAATTGCAGTATTGACCATAAAATATACCTTACTTTTACGGCGGTTTATATACGGTGATTATCACTATAACGTACGACTTAGTCAGCCTTATCAAAAGTCAATATTTAAGTAAGACCACAAAATACACCTTAAATGAAGACGAAAAGAAACTATCGCCTTCACTGACCTCGTTTAACGCCTTCTAGTTGGAAGGCGTTTTTGTACGTATTTACGTTTGGTCGGTTTTTCGCCTTATACCATATGAATTGGCCGTCATTAGGGCGCTTTTGACTTTAGATTTTCTCAGTGTACCCTTGAGTGCCAATTTTTAGCAAAAAAAATTATAGCTCTAAAATATTAGACCAACAAACAAATACCTACTACCCGTTCGTGGCTAATCAGTAATTAACGTCCGACATATTTTTATATTAAAAAAAAAGTATTTCAACTTACTTACACCCATTGTACTCTTCTAAACGAAACATGACGGATATTTTTTTTAACCATATCATGAATTTGAAGTAATAATCTGGTCAAATTATTCCAATCTCAGGTATGTAGCTTAGGTCTTCCATTTAAGATGTAGGGACCGTTGGCATACTCTGATAGGCAGATGGCAGTCTTATTGTACTGCTTCTATACCACATTTTTTTTGCAGAACGTGGCAGTAGATCGTAAGAATATTTCAAAATGTATGTATGTAATTGACCTCCGAATGAGCGTCGCAGACTCCAAAATATGACAAATTATTTTGACTTTAACTTTGAGTGACAGCAATAAAGCCCTGTTTTGCTCTTTTTTGCTTACTAATTTGTAATATCCATAATATATATGTTTTGATATTTCTCTATAAATATAAACATACAAATAAAACACCTACAGGAGCCTCTTGGGGCTTTCCAACTTTTAAATCAAGCGATAGCGACCCAGGAAGTAAATAAACTGATCTATGTTTTAATATTGTTAGGTTTGCAATAACGCCTGCTATGCGGATTACATTACAAAATCACAAATATACGATAGGAAAAATTTAAGTCATGTGCGGGATTCGAACCCGCGTCCATCCACTCCTTGAGCGGCGGAGTATGCTCTAACCAATTGAGCTAACATGATCTATGTTTCTTTTAATTCCCAATTAAATCTCTTTCCAGCACTTTCTCATCTGAAAGTAAATTATGAAATGGGAACTGGCTCTCAAAGACGAACCTTGAACACGCCGTTAGGAGCTTTTTAACCATTTTTCGACATATTATGTACTTGGTGGCTAGACAGGCGGACATTCGCAAAATGGTCTATCACCGCGCAAAGAAACGGAAGCACGGAAACTAACAGTAGTAAATGACATCTAGAGTTAATCATTCAAGTAGTGACCGCAAAGAACAATGCTTAACCTAACTGAATGGTTAAGAATGCCGGCTAGTGTTACCACGAGCGCTTGAACGTAAACTTCTTAGTATTGGGCGTTAATTTTTGCCAATAATATCCCAAAATATCAGAGATTTTCCGCAATTTCTTGAACCTCCCACACATACAAACAAAACGCCAGAACAGGGCACGCACAATGCGACGTATTAATCATGCGATACGCCGGAACGGTCGCTCGTTAATCATTGGCGGTCGGCCCGCCCGCAATCCGGACGCGGCGTGTGTACACACCCTTTTTGTTAATTAATCTACACTTATGTATTATGTTATGTACTTCGCTGTTAGAACTCGAGTTGTATTTTTTTACGAGTACGTGACATAGTGGTGACGAAACAATCACGAAGCGCCTGATGCTAAGCGGTATCCTCTACCTATAACGCAATGTATGCATTTCGTCGTAAATTATTTATTGTAAGGTTTAAACGGGTTAAGATGAAGATTAAAATAAAGATAGTTTAAGTCCTCTATTTACACGAGTGCACAAAAAAAGGAGTATTGTGTTTTCAGGGTTCATGTATGTATGTTTGTGAGTTTCTTTATTCCACCATAACTTCTAAACGGCTCAACCGATTTTAATGTATAATATAACATTGGATTCGTCTTGATACTGCAGGTGACACTTAGTACAAAAAAAAGGAATAAATAACAAATTGGCTGATTTAAGACGGATTTGTGAGAGAAATAAAAAAAAACTTCCCACCCATCGCACTCGATCAAAATAAAGGGTTTTAAGAAACGATTTTATTATTATATATAACTTGCAGTTTTCAATTCAATTGAACGATGAAACGCTTAGCAAAAATAAATAATTTGCAGTCGGATATTTACTTTTTAAATTAATTTAAACTTGACTGAAATTAAATTCTCCTGAGTTTCACACACATTTAAATACTACATAGAAACCGGGAAAAATACTCACGTTAGGGAGCAGCTGCGTCTGCGAGCTCCCAGCGGGCCCTGATGATGAGCACCTGATATGTTCTAAACCCTGGTCGACGTATTAGATCCCTAATCTGAGTGTTTGCCAGTTAACGTTAAAGAGTTTAAAGAGTTTTTTAAAGAGTTTAAATCCTGGATTAATATATATATAAATAAATAAAAAATAAATGGGATATTTATTTCATTATCATAATTATTCTCACTTTCATCTTTGTCTACGCGAGTAAAACCGCGGGGCGCAGCTAGTACCCATAAGTTTAATCATTCATCATTATCTTTTTAACTTATCATACAGATGTGGGTTCGGTACAATATTTTTTCTCTTACAACATAAAGGGAAAAATAAATAATTTGCCTACCTAAGGCAAACCTTTTGAAACAATTTCCATCTATTATTTTATGAGGTTAAAACTAACAATACAACTAAAATTTTCACATATTCCAATGAAAGATCTAGAACAATGGCGGTAAGTGAATACCAGACTACGATTGCATTCCTAATTCGTCCACATGCCTTTCCGGGCGGCCCGCAGGGGGTGAGGGTGCACATCTTCCACCCCTTACCCCCTGGTATTTTGGGCGGTTGACATTCCGCATGGTCATTCTTGGAGTCATAATTTTTAAACATGACTAAGTCTGGGTGTAATTGTCTTTAAAGCTAAAAATATATCTTGGATTTGATGTACTAATTTTAAAACTTAACGAGATGGACACTACCTTATAAATTAAAGCATGAGAACAAACCATTATGTTATCGATACATGTTCATAAAGATAGAACATACTGACTTATTCGTCTTGGCGACGATTCGGATGCGAAATATTTAGACAAACGTTATGTTTACATAAACTGTTACGTAGACGCGAGGACCTTTAATTGGCTTAATGGTGTTTACTTTTAAGAGACTACACTGTAAATTAAAGCTGTAGGTCCTCCTGTAAATAAATAAACAAATAATATCCAAATCGACATATCTTAATTTTGATATTTTTTTACGGATTATTCGGACTCTATTGAAATAACTCCTCAACATGAGTGTTTTTTGCCGGTTTAATTTATAATATTTAAATATCTATTGAAATATTGAAATTATTTTGTATAGTTATAAAAACGATTTAAATTATAATATGTATTATAATTTAAATTGAATAGAGCGCTACTAATATTGACTATAGGTATTTAAGGATTAATTCGGTAATAATTTGCTCTGTGTAAGATCTCTAAGACACTACACTTTTCATCTGCTACCGCAGTGAGTAATTCAAAGTTTAAACCTCTTTAAACCTCTTAAACCTCTTTATTATAATATTTCATTAACTTAGACGGAGTGACATGTAAACGTTAATGTAAGTTTTCTTTATACTTTCCCATACTAAACTCATGTTTCTAAATCATTAACAGGTCTATTCACGCACAAATTAACATCAAAATCATGTTTTGACTAACTTCTACGTTCGATCAAGTTGGATTGACCGTGGTCACGAGTAGACTATAGAAGCGGGTGTCATCGTCTTGAGGAAACGTCGATGTTAGTCAAAATATGATTTTGATGTTAATTTGTGCGTGAATAGACCCGTTAATGATTTAGAAACATGAGTTAATGTAAGTTATTCTCAAACAAGATTAATTTTAAAATTAGCTTGAGATTTTTTACTATGTCACAAACTAATAATTCTATCATATAATTGCTTATGTATTGTTACATTATAAGCTCATTCCTTAGCTTACAAATAGCTACGCAAGATTTAATACTATTAGTACAATGTTAGAAATACTAACTCTTATCAATAATTCCCGAAACTTCATGAATACTTGTTAGAAGCAATCATCGTACAAACGCTGAGTGCAGTAGTTGCTACTAAACGTTCATTTTATTCGATCAGCAAAATCAAACCTAAATAGCAGCACTAAGTTAATTTGTAAATAAAATATTTGTTATAATTTTACAGACAGTAATTAATTTTAATTTATGTTATAAAGTATACCTTAAATCGAAGTGTAAGTAAATCTTATTGGATTGGTCACGTATTTGTGATAATTCCAACAAGAAACTCATTAGTAATTATATAGAATTGACCAATAAGATTTTACTCCACACTCTGTTTTAAAGGGTTGTGTTAAATGTAGCGAAAGGTACCACCTACCCTTCTGTTGTAGAATCTCCGTGAAAACAGTACATAAACTCCGACAGGTACATTAAAAAATATTTTTTTCAACATATTATACAGGGTCATTGGAAAAATGCTAACAACCTCTTAGGGTTGACTTCTGTTAGTCCTAACAAACATTTTAAGAAATTTTTTTTTATGTGTTTTTTGTTCCACCTGATTTTAAAAGTATCTTGTGACTGCAATTTATTATTCCATGTTTTTTATTACTTTGCTCGATGTAAATATTCAAAACTCTATTCAAATGGAGCGCGGCGCGGTCCAGTGTTGCCGCGGCGGGCGCTCTTGGCTCGGAGTAGGCATTGTATTTTACTATGAGACTCAAAACTTAAAACAATAAGTTTTTCTAGTACTGTCTGACACTTTTAAGTTGTGTGTCTCCGTCAAATACACATAAACAAACACAAAAAAATACATTGATTTCACCTCATAATGTTTATTAGGACTAGCAGAAGTCAACCCTAAGGGATTGTTAGCATTTTACCAATAACCCTCTATCTAGGACTTGTTACTTTACAACAGTGCTACTTCTGAATGGTGAGAAACCTTTATAAAAGAATTACATAAGTGTAATAATATAACTCAGTCAACGTTTCACGTAAGCAAAGAAGGTTGTGGACTTTTTCTAATTGATCATTTAAATATTATTTTTAATTTTGGTACATTACATTGCTGCAGTTTCATAGCTGATCGTTCTTTCTTGTTCGTTCTAGGTAAGCGACGGAAAGCAACAAGTCGTAAAGAGATGCGATGCGCCTTCCACAACACAACACCTCATGTAGGAAAATGGATAAGTTTTTTTTTTTTTTTATGTTATTGTGATGGAACAATCGCGAGGCCCACCTGATGTTAAGCGGTATCTTCTGCCTATAACAGATGCATATCATCACAAGTGACGAACTGCACTGCGCCCATCACCTTGAGACAGTTGTTAAGTCTCATTTTTGCTTGTTATTTCACTGGCTCTCAAGGACTGCTGCCGGAACACACCGTTAGGTGCTTGGCGACAGATTTTCTACTTGAGGGTGGTCGCTAGCCAGGCGGGCATTCGCAAAATGCCCTTCCACCATGCGGTGAAGCTCAAGCTCTGGGCGGGATTCGAACCATGGACCTGCTGCGCGGCAGTCCATAGCCAATGCCACTGAGCCATCACTGCTTCAATAAGAATTACGTTTAAAAAGACATATTATGAGGAATTCGGACAGTTGCCGTTCGGGGAAATGGACGTTACTGACTTTATACCAGTCAGATGTAATAAAGAACATTAACGCTAGTAATGGCAGTGTCGGTGCTGTTGTATGCCTAATTCACAGTAACGTTTCAATCAGGTAAACGTTAGAATAAGTACCGGTGGCTTCCAGTTTTATATCAGCGTAAACCGTTTTTTTCACAAAATCGATTATTGCGGTGGTTAGAAACGACAAACTTAACTACTGCCTCGTGTTGTTCTTTTGTTCTATGCTAATGGTATTTCGCTGGCGGAATTTTGATGTTCACTATTCCGCATGGTCATTGCCCGTTTTCACAATTTCACTCCTATTCTCTACCGTGTCTTACACTGGTAGGTGTCGTAAATGTGGAGAAGCCTTTTTATAAACTTGAGAATTTGTTATACAATTAAGAAAAGAAAAACATAAAAAAATGTTACGTTTGTATTCAACAAAGGGATAAGGTAAAGTAAGATCTGCCTAAGCCGAAACACTACTTTTTGGCAGCTTCTGGCCGCATTTGCATGTTCGGATTTGTTTTATACTATAGCGGTGAGTGCCTTTATTAGCAAAACACTACACACTATAAACGTATTATACGTGCAACACTAGAGCTATTATTGCAACGAAAGTATGTAATTCTGAAATGGATATATTTATTTGACTTAAAATTACTTCTGAGTCAGGTTTTTAATGTCAGTTTTAACAACATTTCTATATAATTTCATTTTCTTTAGCATCCTTAATTTAGAGTTTATTCCATTGTATTGCGGTTATTACGATATAACAAATACAAAAATTCCTTCCTCCAATCATCCATAATGTTATCGTTATTAGTATACTACCTTTTAGTAGTAAGAGTTTTAAGATGGTAAGAAACAAAGAACTAATTTATATTATTTACTTACTTTAATTAGAAGAAACTGCTAATTACTTAAAAAAACTGTACTTTTAGATTAAAAAAAAATCTTGTTATATTCTAACAAGATAATTTGTAGATAAAATTTGGTATGCAATAGTAATTATATAATTTGTTTTATTTGCGGATTTCAATAAGTAAACTATGATCGAAATATACCTAAATAGTTGATTATTGTGGTCGATAATCATTTTTGGAATCGTTATACGTTCCTACGAAGAAGATGCTTGATGCAGTAATAGCTCAGTGGCATTAGCTATGGACTGCCGTGCAGCAGGTCCATGGTTCGAATCCCGCCGCGGGCGTGAGCTTCACTGCATGGTGGAAGGGTATTTTGCGAATGCCCGCCTGGCTAGCGACCACCCTCAAGTAGAAAATCTATCGCCAAGCACCTAACAATGTGTTCGGGTAGCAGTCCTTGAGAGCCAGTAAACTGTACGTCTCAGTGTGACTGGTGCAGTGCAAGTCGTCGACGAAATGCATCTGTTATAAGCAGAGGTTTGTCCACTTAATATCAGGTAGGACTCGGGCTTGTTCCGTCACAATAACATAATAAAAATAAAAATGTATAGCGATTGACTTAACAGTCGTTTCATTACTAAATATGTCAAAATTTAATGGTACCTATAGTTCAAGCCATGTACCATGTACATGTATGTATGGTACCACCTGGACCTTAAACTCACAATTTAAACGTTCTTATGGTACAATAAACAAAATGTAATGAAAATGATAAAGCTTATTTTAAGTTGCATGTTCTAAAGAGTCCTCCTCCACACTATGAAATAGAGATATTTGCAGAATGTGGGTATACATTTGATATTCCACGCGACTCGTTTTAATAGTCACTAGTCCTAAAATGAATTATTATGTTTTATATAATTGTCTTGTGTAAAATTGTATGCAATGTAAAACTTTGTTTTCAATTTAATTTCTTAAATGAAAAGTTGTATTTAAAATCAAAAGAATTAAAAAAAAATCATTAACTCAAAGCGCAAAAATAGTCACATTTGGCTTAAAGCCGTTTTGAAAGTTTTCAGTTTTTAACAAAATCTTTAATCATTACATATATAAAACAAGTCAAGTAATATTTATAGTCGTTGAATAAATATTACTTATTTATTTATTTTCTTAATCTTGATACATGACCGCTCATAAAAACCGTTACCAAAATAATTATATATCACAACTTAGAACGTTAATTTTCAGTACATACCACTATCTCTAGCAATATTCATTTGCGTTTACCCCAAACAATCAAAATGGTGGTAATGCTCGGCCAGACTAATTACATTAAAATCACCGGCACAGCACCGTACTAAATCACTGTACCTATTATGTACCTACCAGAGAGGCCTCATCCGTACCGCGGACAAATGTATAAATATTCTAAATATACCAAAATGTTGAGATGGAACACGCGCGCAAGCATCCGCCATCTTGTTTTCCAGTCGACTCTCACTAATATTTCTTAGTCACCAAGATAGATTTTTCCTTTCATTCTTTTGGTGGTTAGGACGTTTTCGTGGAAGCTGGGGTAGTCCTTACAATCCTTTCTGTTAAACTATTCTCTTTGAATAATTGTCGCGTGGTCCTGAAGGGTTAGAACGTATTCATGCTCTGTCCCCCCATTATTGTGGTCGGGTGTGCGAGTGTGTGCATTGATGTCGGACCGTGTGTGTGTGATTGTCTGGACCGGACAATGTGTGTGTCCGAGATGGGAACATCTCTATGTTTGTTGTATTTGTTGGGCTAGGTATGATTTTATATGTAGTTCGGTTCGCTGCGCATTGTTATTGTTTAATCAAAATCGCTTTTGTCTTAGTAAATGTGAAATAATCATTTAATGCATGAGCTAATTTATATTTTGTTTTTCGTTTAGTAAAGCTTGGTGTTTGATAGTTATTATTATTAGTTATATACATTTTATATGTTAAACATAGTGACACCAAATTTTTACTAGTGTCTATTCTTTCATGACATATTTGCTATTTTAAGGGTTTTGAAGAGCGGATGGAAGATGAGGTTTTGTGGGGCGTCGAAAGGTTTGAAGCGCTCGTAGCGAAGTTTACATAGCTGTTCTTAACCGATCAGCAAAGTTAAGCAACGTTGCCCGCGGTCAATATTTGGATGGGTGACCGCTAATGACATTACTATTGAGCGCTTCCGTGCTTCGGAGGGCACGTCGGTCTCGGATGTCGTCTTAGGATGGCAGTCGTTATAGCATGGTGGTAGGGCATTTTGCGAATGCCCGCCTGGCTAGCTCACCGCCCAGAAACCACGGGTAGAAAATCTGTCGCCAAGCACCCAATTATGTGTTCCAGCAGCTGTCCTTGAGATCCAGTACTTCTAAGTTAGTCTGAACAACATCTTCGACCACATCATCACTAACAATCAGGTGAGCTAGTGGTCAAAGTCTAAGATATCAGGAATAAAAAAAAACTCAGCATTTCACCAGATATATTTTTATCCCATGTGATAGAAGTATGATAGGCGGGGAGGCTATTTCCATTGACCAGGCACCATTCTAGGCTCTAGACTGCGATGTGTTTCCTACCAGGGGATCGAACTTATAAAGAGAGATTATAAAGTGAGAACTTCGCCACTCCAAAATCTAGATGAATTACATATTACATAACCAATGAATAAGAAACAATAATATCGTTAATCATCATCATCAACAGCGATCATTGAACAAAGTCCTTCCTCCATTTGGTTTGCCAAAATCCCCAATCTTAGCTGACATATAATTGAGGGTCGTAGTGTTATATCGCAGTTCTTCAGAAGGCGCTGCTGCATAAGTTCTGTTATTTTTTTTTCGTGACCTCTTAATCTCATAGGAAGATACGAGTGGGTACAATTCTGGCCTGGTACCTACCCCACAGTCAAATAATAATATAGTAAATATAGTAAAGATTAGAGACCATCTAACTTCTCAAAGCCTCACTACTCGGCCACAGTAATACCATTGAGCTTGAGTTCATATGTCAAGTCTGAGAAATACCTTTATCATCAGAGCGCTTTTGTTATTATTTATCACTTTAATGTCTTGTTAAGTACTTTAACCGCTTTTGTTGACTACTACGCTTATTTTTGAAATGAAATTCTCGTGAGTCTGACACATATATAAAAATAACAAACATAATATATAAAAGTTTATTCGTAGACAAGAGCATTTCTAAGGAAGATTGCCTTTAAGAGGCTATGAAACCGAAACCAAAACTTTCAATGATTTGATGTGATTGTTTGAGAGATGTCTGTGTACTTAAAGAGAAAATATATTTTATGACATTTTCTTTAAGTTGAACTGGTCGGTCCATCTCCATACAAACGTCGAAAGGTGATCATTCCCTTAATTGAAGTTTAAGGGTAATCATGTTTCGAGGTATATTTCTCCTACCTCGACACATTTTGAAAAATGTTCAAGTCTGGTACTTTTAATTTAATTTAATTTTTCCTGAAACAAATTTATAAGGATACAAGCTTAGATAATGAAGGGATACATCGATATTATGTTTAGTTCTAGACCCAAACCTCAAAGAAATTTATATGGAGAAGTGACCAGCCAGTCTTCATCCAGAACTTCAGATCCATTCCGCTGATAAGGACAACTTATTTTACCCACCCAACATACATAGAACATGGGTAGGAAAAAGATGAAGCATTTAAACCTCATGCACGTTTTAACCCGATACCACCCCATCGATCACAATAGAATCCAACAAATGAATATCTCATATCTCAGACAGTTCGGAACTTGGCAAAAGCCTGGAGGCGACTATACGTAGCCAAACAACCTCGCCTAACATTTGTTACATTTATTGCTTTAAGCTTAGTTGGGTTGGGCAATTTATTCTGGTACACGTGATTACTTAAGTTCATGCATTGGCCCTCTGAAGGTGGTTTAATAACAAGACCGAAAGGACAGATTCGAACTATGCGACAATAACACGATAACTCAATTTTATTGCTAGAGATGCCGCCCTTGTCCAGGCACGAAGGGCGGAATTGAAAGCGAGTTTGAAGAATTTTTTAGGGCTCTGTATAAGAAAACGAAACCGTATTACTAAGTCTCCACTGTCCATCTGTCCGTCCGTCCGTTTTTTAAGGGACCGAGTCTTGGAAACAGTTGCAGGTAGGTACACTGAGAAAAACGACTTAAAGGCTTAATTCAAATTTGACCTTTTACCGTTGAATTGTAACTACGTAAGATGAATTCACAACTCTTAAGATGATTTTCACCAATCAATAAAAATGTACCATGTTTTATAATAAACACAACCGTCAAAAACGCCTTCCGTAAAGTATTTTCAGAATTGAACTTGTTATACGATAATAATTGCAGTATTGACCATAAAATATAACTTACTTTTACGGCGGTTTATATACGGTGATTATCACTATAACGTACGACTTAATCAGCCTCATCGAAAAGTCAATATTTAAGACCACAAAATACACCTTAAATGAAGACGAAAAGAAACATTCGCCTTCACTGACCTCGTTTAACGCCTTCTAGTTGGAAGGCGTTTTTGTACGTATTTACGTTTGGTCGGTTTTTTGCCTTATACCATATAAATTGGCCGTCATTAGGGCGCTTTTGACTTTAGATTTTTCTCAGTGTAGCCGGTTAATATAATAAACGGCGAAAAAAAAATGTAGTAAAGGATTGTAGTATATTTTTATTTAGCTGACAGGTTATCTTTACCACTATTTCACCTGTTGGTAAGTATTGATGAGTTCGAGGATGATAAACTGGCTTACCCTAGAATCATTGGCTCTCGCACAGCTGTTGGGAATGGGAACACTGTTAGGTGTCTGAACAGAGTTTTTGTAGTTGAAGGAGTATGTTAGTCAGATGAGCGTTTGAAAAATGTCCTTCCACCATGCGGTAAATCTGAATCCCGCGGCGGGAACCGAACTATGAATCCGCTGCACGGCAGTTCTGCTATTATCACTGGGCCATGACTGCTTCAAATTTCTGCTCTCTGATCATTCGACGTATTCTTCTTTTAGTCTCCTTTAAAACATCTATTCTTGAGGTTATGAAACAGTAACAAATTATATGAAATACATATTTTATAAGTGAAGTCACTAAATAATGACTTCGCTGATGCAACTTTTTTTACCAACTTTTCAAGAAATTTAAAGACGTACTTGTATAATATGTGTCAGCTTATTTGTTACAAAACTAAGATCGCTGCTGCTCGCCAATGCTTATAGTAAGTTTGTATACAGTTTATTTCATATTAAGACATTACAGTCCCGCGACTCAACCGTCTTTAGTTAAACGTCTATAC
Source organism: Plagodis pulveraria (assembly GCA_963890685.1). Taxonomy (NCBI): domain Eukaryota; kingdom Metazoa; phylum Arthropoda; class Insecta; order Lepidoptera; family Geometridae; genus Plagodis; species Plagodis pulveraria. The sequence goes on from OY982963.1 coordinate 10,271,090, forward strand.
ATCAAAATAGTTAACTTCATACCACTATACAACTGTTACATAACATGAAGTCTTATAAGACTAGAATTATTTGACGTTTTTGCTAGTTGGGTAGGCATATACCTAAGTGAACGTAATAAGTACCTACCTATGTGAACAAATTTGTCACGAACAAATTGATATTTATTTCAAAAATTGCAAATAATTTTATATGTATTTATAGGTATGAAAATTTATTCAAACCTTTTACTAAATTTATATAAATAAAACAAATATAATTCTATTATATGAAATGTCCTGTAAGGAATCTTAATAAATACTTCTTTCTATTGTAAAAGTTTTACTATCGACTAATAAAATGTATCGTTTGACCCTACTATGAAGATTAACACTAGGTATAATCACTTTCACCCCTATCTATTCAAAATTAAAAATGAAAATACTCATATCTCTACAACTCAACGAGATGAATACAGAAACCGGTTTGATCCAGAATCACTGAGTTAGGTCAAATCAGGTGGATCATTGCTTTGACCATACAGGTCACAAGGGCGACCTCTGACCAACAGGTTATTTTGAGATAGGGATGCTGGGATACATTACCATATTACAGCGAGTAATACATGATTGAGGGTCAGGATGTCATATCAAAAACAGGTTTGGTTGAGCAAAGGGATATATACAAATTATTTGAAGCGCTCGTAGCGAAGTTTGCTTAGTTGTTCTTAACCGAACAGCAAAGTTAAGCAACGTCCGCCGCGGTCATGAGTTGGATGGGTGTCCGCTAGTGACATTACTACTGAGCGCTTCCATGCTTCGGAGGGCACATTAAGCCGTCGGTTCCGGTTGTTTTCTTAGGATGGCAGTCGTTATAGTATTGTATGGCATTTTGCGAATGCCCGCCTGGCTAGCTACCAACCTCAAGTAGAAAATCTATCGCCTAGCAACTAATGGTGTGTTCCGGCAGCTGTCCTTGAGAGCCAGTAATTCTAGGTTAGCCTGAACAACATTTTAGACCACATCATCACTCACCATCAGGTCAGATAGTGGTCAAAGGGTAAAAAGAATATCAGGTATAAAAAAAACACAACTATATGTGTCAAAAATTACCTATATTTGGCGGAAAATCAAGCTACATGGACGAAACGATCATGAATTCATTACTTATCTTCAGGTGAGATTGTGATCAAAGGCTAGCTATCCTGTATTTTTAGTAAGCTAATCAGCTGATTAGTAGTTAAAAAATAAGTATTTTAGCACCGGCTTGACTATAGAACTGAGATTAAAGAAAGTTCAATTTTATTGGCTACGATATATTAAAACATATTTTCTCTCCGAAGAATTAGTTACCGAAACATAATAATGGTACAAGGAGAGCTGAAGGAACACAATGTTAGGTACTTGGCGACAGATTTTCTACATGATTGTGGTAGCTAGCCAGTCAGACAATCGCAGTATTCTAATACCAAACAAACCACACGTGAAATTCAATTTATTTTTAATTTCGTATCTCAAGAAAATATTTACCTTTTATAGTATTTATAAAATGAAAATAAAAAAGCTTCGTACAATTAATTGCAGCGTCTTTCCAACAGGTTATAAGCACAAATAAAAATGTCTGGATATTTTTCACTGAGTAACAGCGGGCTAGACCGGCGGCAAGACAGAGATGGATTTAGTCTGTTTTATTTTTTAATTATGCATAATTGCTGGAGTACATTTTGTTCAATTAAAATACTGTTTTAACTTTTACACTATTATTGATATTCACCTTATTGGAGCTGACGAGCCTTATTGTTTTTTCTTGTATTTTCATAAACTACCTAACAGTACTTGACAAAATAATAAGGTAAAATGAAAGTGTAGCTACGGCATCCAGCACGTCTGTGGTGTGATTTCAAAAATGATTACTTTTTGATTACTAGGTTTGGCAGTATTGTGCATGATCATAGAATTCGCTGAATTAAAATAATAGCGCTATCATGAAATGTTTACCCGTAACACAATCAGTAATATTTAGTCAATTCTGTAGTATTTAATAGCATAATGACGAAAAACTTGTATGTGTAGCTAAGGTACAAAATATTCTCCGAAACCCGCGTGTCAGATCATTACGTAATAAAAAAAAACAAAATGTACCCAACGTAGTTACAGCAAAAAGTAATTAATTTCAATTTCCCGGCAAAGACGCAGTGTTCAAAAACTGTCGGTTAGTCCGATAAATTAATCTCCAAACGGAGTAGCATATAGAAGTACATAGTTAGAAAACTATGCCTGGTATAGTTACATGGCTACCTATATAATATTGGCACATAATTTCGCAACAGGCTTGCTCTCTATGCAATAAGACATATCTGACAAAACGTGAGTGAAACAAAGTGGTACCGGTGATATTGGTTTATACATTTTTATAGTTAAACTGTTCGAAAATATAACATTTCATGCACAGTGAAGTCCAAACTCAACAGCAGAAAACATCTTCCCACTTATCCATTCTCACTCACAACTACCGTTACAACTTTGCAAAACAATCGAAACAAAACTTCAAAACACTAACGACCGTACTTGGCAACTAGAACAATGGCCCGAGTTCGGCCCTGCGTATTGGTCGAACCGCGACGAACCCTTCCCATCCCTCCACTACCCCCCTCCGAATTAATTGCAATCAAAAGGAAGGACACGAGTGTAGTCCACCCCTAACTTCGTGTGCCATGTTGAAAATTTGCCCGACTATTTGCATCTGTGTGCGTACGTTCGCGATAGGTGTGGCTGTGTGAGAGCTCGGTTAGTAGTTAGGTATCTAGTTGGGAGGAATTAGTTTGATTTAGTAATGTCTAGAACATCTTTAATGTTACGTTTTAATGTCGATTACAGTTTCAAATTTCGAGTTTGGTACATTTTAAATACTAAAATTACATGTATGGAGATAAAAAACTGTATTGAAATTAAATTGTTTAAAAAAATATATTAATTACATATATTAGTTTGCAAAAAATAAATTGCCCTTACAAGTTACACAAGTTACCAGACTCCAAGAAGATAAGAGCTCAGGGCTAGGGTGTTATTAAGATTTTTAAGACCCCAAAAATAGGATTACCTACATTTACAATTGGCATATCTGTTATTTTATTACAAGGTTTGGTGTTTATATTTCAGAACTATAATCGTTTTATAAAGGTCTCTTAGTTATGTAACTAAAAACAAATGAATAAACATAGAAAAAAATCTCATTTGGAACAAGATATTATTTTATTACTATATATCCACTATGGGACCTAAGAGTGAAAAGGTAAATTTCAATAATTTAAAAGGTAAATACTAAACATATTATAGACAAATTCTCACTCTATTACTACTAAGCGTGCTGTCACCACACATCATACAGTTCCTGGCAAAGTGAAACAATTCTGCGCGCTACTATTCACGATAAAGTTATGAAACGGATGAGGTGTGAATAGAATAAGTAAGTACTAAAAAAAATGTTTAAAAAATACAATATAGGCTAATAGTAAATATAAACTGGTACAAAGATACTAAAGATATGTTAATAAAATGCTAAGTATACAAAAGTTACTAAGAATATATTACGTAAAATTACATCTATATCGATGCGTATACGCAAACTCAGACTGTTATTTCGATAGTCCGTTCTGTACAAGTTTCAGAGCATCCTTCTCTGACAAGTTTGTTACGTGTTTGTTGTCACGTCTCGTTTCCTGTTGTCTTCGGTTACGTTTGTCGTGACGCAAAGTTTTCTATCCCAGATAGAAATTGGAAGACGACCAGTTTGTTTTGATAATAGTTATTAAAGACCAGCTTGAAAGAAAAATATAATTATAGTTTTCAATAACCGGCTGTACTCCACGTATTGGTCGAGATTGTCGACCTAGGTTTCGGACAGTTGCTGGAGTCGTCGCCGCGATTTAGACGCGTTAACTCACCTGATGAAGGGCATCGGACATGCCCGAAACCTAGGTCGACAATCTCAACTTTTGAAGCGCTCGTAGCGAAGTTTACTTAGCTGTTCTCAACCGATCAGCAAAGTTAAGCAACGTCGCGCGCGGTCATGAGTTGGATGGGTGACCGCTAGTGACATTACTACTGAGCGTTTCCGTGCTTCGGAGGGCACGTTAAGCCGTCGGTCCCGATTGTTGTCTTAGGATGGCAGTCGTTATAGCATGGTAGTAGGGCACTTTGCGAATGCCCGCCTGGCTAGCTACCACCCTCAAGTAGAAAATCTGTCGCCAAGCACCTAACGGTGTGTTCCGGCAGCTGTCCTTGTGAGCCAGTACTTCTAGGTTAGCCTGAACAACATCTTCGACCACATCATCACTTACCATCAGGTGAGATAGTGGTCAAGGCTAACCTACCAGGCATAAAAAAGAAAAAAAAAAAAAAACAATACGCCTGAATACAGCCGGTTATTAAAAACATTAATATGTCTCATACTCACGGGAACTTTCTTTCAAATTAAATATAATTATTATTATTATTGAAATATAATTATTATTTACTAACGATTTTAAATTTAATAGCTACTAATCTTCTTACTCTTCTTTTGATCTGACTTCCAAAAAAGAAGGACGTTCGCAAGTCGACACGTATAATTTTTTATGTATGACCACGCATCTTTTTGAGTTCGGCGTTCCGCGGTCATTGTGCTGTACACATCGAGTGGTTGCGCTCTTCAGTTCAATCAGTTTCTTCTACATTGACATAACAAGAGAGAAGGATAACAAATCGTTGCTAGGTAACAACATTAGCGATGACAAAGGTCCTTTTCACGTTCTCTTTGACCGCAGCGGTCTGACAACTAGCGTGCATTCATCCAAGCTATTCTACGAATAAATATGTTAAAAAATATAAGTCAAGCTAAAAACGGCAGAACATAAAACCTTACCACGGCGGGCGTGATTTAAAAACTGTACCATGCAGCGCAACAACATTACCTTGACGTGACCAATCGGATGCAATCATTTTAAGCCCGAAATCAATTAACCAATCCAATTGAATTTGTAAGATTGTGCGTCTTTTGTTAATTGTGAATAGACGAGTTTGGAATCAAAGCGGTAACTGTATGAGAGTTAAAATTCTTTACATATTTTTTCATAGAAGTGATTGTGTTGACGTCACAGTGATCGCAGATCTTAGAACTCGGAACTCCGAACTCTTTAACGCTCTGTGTGGGTCCAGCGTCTTAGGGTGGGTTATACAGAAATTTACTTTTGATTATAAGATCATTTAGAATTAATGAAATTAAATCCAATTATTCACTTAATTTTAATTATTGTGACGCTACAAACTCGAGGCCCACCTGATGTTAAGCGGACTAACCTCTGCCTATAACAGATGCATTACATCACAAGTCACGAATTTCACTGCGCCCGTCCCTTTTAGACATAGTTGTTAAGTCTCATGTGCTTAACTAGCCAAATTTCACTGGCTTTCAAGGACAGCTGCCGGAACACACCGTTAGGTGCTTGGCGACAGATTTTCTACTTGAGAGTGCTCGCTAGCCAGTCGGGTATTCGCAAAATGCCTTTCCACCATGCGGTGAAGCTCAAGCCCGTGGCGGGATTAGAACCATGGACCTGCTGCGCGGCAGTCCATAGTCAATGCCACTGAGCCATCACTGCTTCAAATCTAATGATCGATGGGTATTTGATTTTCAAACTTGAGTTGTGATTTCGATAGTCCATATGGTACCTGTTTCGGTCAGACCACTCTTATCTATAAAGTTTGTTATGTCTTTGTTACCACGTCTAGTTTCCTGTTATCTTCAGATTGTCATGACAACAACTTAGCTGTGCTAGATGAGTATTAAAGTAGATAAGCTTACATGAAAAATTAAACAATGTTATATTGTGTAAGCAATAATTTTATTAAATGTGTGAAACGAAACATTTAAATGAAGAGCGGAATTCGACCCCTGTACATGTCCAGCATATCCCGAGGTGCTCTACTAATTGAGCTATAATGGTGTGTGAGTCATAGCTGAAATTTATCCCTTCGTTCCTGTTCTCTGTCTTAAGGGCACGGAGCTATATCTGAATACCAACGCAAACTGAATTGAACTGCAAACAAAAATAGCATTTGGCATCTATTATTTTATCTGCTAAGATTATTCGCTTAACTTAAAATATCACAACGTTGAGAATATTATATCATTTTAAAATTCATAATATTTTTTTACTACCAAACATTACGACGAAGCGATATAACAAAAATACTAATATTTACAAATTATTGGATCCCAACATTTTGTCCCGGTCGGGAATCGAACGCCCGTCCTCCGATTTCGCGCCGGTTGCATATTCCACTCGGCCACTGGTTTTCACAACATTCTCGTTCGAGCCGAAACGTGCTCATATTACTTTAACCATCATAGGGGACGGAGCGCGGTCATCAACCGACTACTAGACTTCATCTGACCGAAAGAAATGCTTTTTCAAACACTTAACTTTCGGAATGATGTTGCTACCCTTCTATATTTCTAAATGATTACAGGCACTGTCGCGTGCTGAGGGAAAACCACATTAACATTATTGAAACACTTTTTTGGCAGTAGTTAGTATTAGTAACGATACTTTCACTTTTGGTAGAATGTGCTATGTTCTTTGGTCCTAACTTTCCAAGCAAAAACAAAATTCTTATAGATCATAAAAATAAATGTTGATTTTTTTGTAAAGTGAGTCCCTACCAATCATTTTTGAGATTTCGTCTCTGCTTATAATCGATCATATAAATCATCCGTAACAAAACAGGTCCACTTACTACGGTCTGAAAAATGGGGAACAGAATGTCAGATACTTAGTGTCTTATTCTAACAAACTTTGATACCCCTATTGATAAAGAAACAATACAATATTTACGTTTAAAATATTGTTTCTTTATTCATGCAAAACCTAAGTACATATGTAGTTGAATTAATAAATGTAAATAATTGATACTTCGGGGTAATCCATTTTTATTAATAACAAATATTTGAAACATATTTATTGAAAACATTAAATCAATTGGTCGATCTTGCACCCGAAGAGTCAACTCCTCCTGATGATGCTTCTTGTAAAAGCAATACGCGTTAAAAATAGTTCCGTTTGGGCTGCATGGCGTGATGTCACATCGGTTTATCAGGAAAATTTTGCGGAATTGCCACCAAATTATTGTTTAATATTTTAAATAGTTGCTAATATTACAAATGTAAATGTTTATGTAACAATTAAATTTAACATGACTCATGCTTCAAATGCCCGACCCTTCATAATGCGTCACATCACATGGCATATAGTAATCAAACTTGTTTATTAAAATACATATAGAACTTGTAAAAATATTACGCCAAACGCCTTCACAAGTTTTCATAACTTCCTGTCCCGATTTTCTACGTGGGAGATTCTTATACCGGAAGAGGAACCAAAACACCACAGTATCGAATAAGTACATCCGCCCAAACCGCCCGAATCCAACCATTAGCAAATATCTAGAAAGCATACACCACTCATATACGATTCTACGAAACTACATTAATATTTCAGAGTTTGGCCCAAGTTGGGGTCCTTTCTAAACAGCCCTTGGTCTTCTAAAGTTATTCCAAGTTTGGGCCTCGCCTGCTCTGGGGGCAGGGTAAAGATTACTTTGTAAGGGATGGGGGCGCCTTATCTTTAAGTTTGCTCTTAGTTTGTGCTTTTTGATAATAAATGGTGTTTGTGTTGTGTCCAAAATCTGCGGAATAGCCCGCTTGGGATGGCAGTGTTAGGAGTTCTTGTTGGTAACGTTGGGATGAGATTATTAAGTGCTTTGTTTTAATGAGACGCATTTGAAATTGGAAATTGTGAAGTTTTTCCACCGCGTATTGCCGTTTCAGATATTTTTCTATGTTGCTGTTTAGGAATTTTAGTTTCAACTGTTCTTGAAAGCCTATTGGCGCTTTAGGCTCGGCCTGTTAACTCATGTATTTGATCGCTATCTTAATAAGAAATTAGATTGTCAAAGACGATTGTACTAGCATTATATATAATCAAACAATTGGTGACAATAACACACGGATGGTTCCGGTTTATTTGCAAGTAATATGGTACAATAAAGGTCTTAGTTTGTAATAAGATTGTCTTAGCATACGTACTTCATCAATCTGACATGCAAATAATTTTAGTTCTTAATTTCTTAAAATAAAATATAGTATAGTAAATTAAATTAAACAAGGTAATAAATAGTAAACGTCCATAATAAATAGCAAATCGATAACATAATTGGTTTTCATTCAAATATCATTCTAGCACGATAATAGTATTAAAAATTGTAATGTTGTTGTATTATTACCATTTTAATTTTTAGTTTTATTTAAATACTGCACTAATATCTAAACTGTACTATATCAGCCGGATTGTCCACTGTTGAACACAGCCTCCTCCATTAAGGATAGGTTTGCTATAATCCCTACGCTCTCCAGGTGTCTTGGGGATCACAGTTTAAGATATTAGTTCCCAGAAGGCGCTGCTGCCTATTTTACCTTTAGTCGCCTCATACGATCCCCACAGGTAGCATTCAGGGGGTGACATTCTAGCCCGACACCCCACGGGCACTAATATCACCAAGTTTAATTATTGTTGACCTACCAGCCTATGTAAACAGTTTTCTGCTATTTATTTAAATGTGGCCAACGTCAAAACGACGTGCATTCAAAAGGGTGGGAAAAAATCGAAAGTCCAACGCCTCCATAGCAATTGGAACTGAACCAGCACGGTATTTTGGAGTTGAGGGTTCATTTCCCGATGGATCATTTTCCATCCGAAATAAATTTTAAAATGATAATTTAATTAATGTTTTTTTTTTCAGATGCACCTTGAAGAGGACGGGGAGCATTGACGTTATTAAAGTACCCCGGCTGTCATTACAAAGCCATGTGGAGCGGCTGCAGAGCAAGTGGTCCAAAATCAATCTAAATGTTTGAAAACCGTGTACCAAGCTCACATCTTTAAAAAGTATGAGTTATTCAGCAAGTGAAGAAGAACAAATAAAACATATCGAATCAAATAAATGATAGAAATAATATAGTAAAAAAAGTAGACCCATTGTTTGATCATAATTTGTTTATATTATAAAATATTATTTTGAAGATTTATCAATATAATAGTTTTATTTTCGTTCCACATTGAAATGCATTACAATAACATGAAATATATTTAATTCAATTTTATTATCTTAAAAACTACACGATTAAACCATTTTACCCTTCCTCTCCTTTGTCAACAAAAGTACAAAAAACCAACAAGCATGAGGTATCATCATCGTCTTAACATTATTTAGCAGCTGCAATACTGATTGTAAAATTACAAACGCATGAGATAAGTACAATGGCCTCCACATGGTTTTGGTTATATATATGTTCCTCATATATATATATATATATATAATAATATAATAATAATAATAATGTTTATTTGACATATTTCTTAGGTGGTAGGTACTTACAAAACATTAGACTTTGGGTTGTACTATTTGTACAAATATGGACATGATACATTTCTTAGTCAGATCGTTGATGCCTGTTGTAGTATTAAAACTGTAGTACAGACAACAACGCCCTCCGATTTTAGCAAGACGTAACTAAACTACAACTAGGGATTTCGGTATGTAAGTAATCTATTTTATCGTATCACATTTCGAAATTAATAATCTGTAAAGGGTGGTATACTTATTTAAAATATGTGCCAGCCCACTAGGCTGGAGCATTTGGGCCACCTGTAGGCCTGCAATGGCCCCTAGGTTGCCCAAACGCTCCCGCCGTAGTGGCTAGAAGGTTGGATATAGTTTGCAGGGTTTTGTTTATAAAGGCATACCACAGATAAAATTAAATGAAAATAAAAGATATATATATCTAATAACTTGTCCTACTATGTTATATCCCCAGGGATTTCTAGTAAGAAAGTAGAATTTTATTTACAAACAAATAAACGAAGCAGCTACCTTTATTAACATTTCAAATACTTCCAACTAAAATCCACACTAACCAGTTTATTCATCGCCTTATCAAACTTGATATCAAACTCAAACCCTCCAGTACACTCGATGTCAACTTCAATAAATCTTCTATATGTTTGGTACAGTCAAGTACATAGTCTAATCTCATTTGCAAGCATATTGTTAGTTTCTGATTATTATCTTTCTACCGAATGAGCATTGAGAGTTGTTGATACAAATATATAATCGTGTTAGATGTAGGGTGACTGTGAGAATCGTAAAAAGAAAATATTTCCATATGAGGTGGTTTTCAAAACTTCTTTGACTAGCCTCATTTGTATATGTATTACCCTAATAGTAAATTTTAAATTTTTGGTTAGTTTTAAGTTGATAGTATTTGGTTTTATTCTGATCAGCTGATAGTACGATGTGCGTGTTTTATAGAGCTTGTCAGGAATTTTGTCTTTTCTACTAAAATAAGTTACATGTGTTGCTTTCTTGATATAAAAATATTTAATAAGAAAGAAAGAAAGAAAGAAAAATTATAATTTGCAACAAATAAATAATAATAGCAAGATGTAATACAAATAAATTGTGAAAGAAACATACGTCTATTTGTCGCAAAACGGCCTTAACTCAGCGTTACGCTGGTCGTTCAACCAGCGCTAATACTAGCAACTAAAGGTTTACGCTTAACTTTTATGACAGATCTAAACCTTTTCACAGGTCGTTTATATTTTAAACGTTACATTACTTAACGTAGATAATCATTAACCCTTGATATTAAAAATAGTGAAATAACGGAAAAAAGTCTTGCTACAGTATTATTTTAACATCTTAATTGTAAGTTAGGGTGGACACACGCACAAAAAGTTGGTGCATTATTAAAGTAATATTATTTATCCATACCGATAGGTAAGTAAATTCACCCTACCGCTAACGTATACAGTAGCGAATTCGAGAGAGCCACCGAGATTTTGACCAATTTACAGCGTGCCAAGTGGAAAGATAAGCTAATACGAACACGGCTTAGAATGGGGGGTTTAACGCCAAACTAATTTTGCATATTCTAAACTCTCTTGCATGGTTTGATGCAGGTAGGAGCTTTGTTGACAGATTGACACGTCATTATGTTTGATTAATGTTAGATTTGATCATTGCCTTGTCAAAGGATTTCGACCATTGTTTGTTTGCGATTAGATCGCAAGTATGTGCTAAAGCAAATAATAAAACGCCTTCAAATTGTGGTTTCTAAACTAATGATCTAATTATTTATTTCTTCATATATATAATAGGTATATATTCGCAAGTTTGAAGAGCTTGTATGCCTGGCTGTTCTCAACCGGTCCCAATGCTCTTGTGATCTTTACTTAGTGATCACAAGTGACACTTGCTACTGAGCGCTTCTACGCTACTTCTATGATTGCCATTAGGCTATGTCGGAAGCATTCGCGACACTTAGCATGGTGACATATCATTTTGCAAATACCAGCCTGGCTAGTTACCACCTTCAAAAAGAAAATATGTCGCCAAACCCCTAACAGTGTATACTATCGTGAACGTAGATACAGTAAGTGTTTACATCGAAGGAGAAACTACCATGTGAGATTGCGGTCAAAACCTTACATATCGTCAATATAAAACAATCAATGAGGAATTTGAAATAAGAAAAAAAATGCCATCGCACGAGAACATACCATTATTAATTTAAAATACTCTAAGTGGAAAATATGAAATCCTTAAACGTAAAATATCCAAAACAATATCCATTTTCCAATCACAACCCTTCAGAGCAATTTAACTTCGAATCCTCCGCATACCTTTCACATTTCCATAAGACATTAGCAAATATCGCCTTAGTAATTAAAGGAACCTTTTCACTATACCTGTTTATATAGCATGCTAATGACTCCAGGCACGCGTCTGGCCGAGGGGTGACCAGCAAGGGACGAAAATTTCCTAAAGGGTTTACCCTAAAACGGGCCCGAAGAGCTATAATTAATGCGTTAAAACGACTGTATTTTAACCCTTTCCCGCAAACGATTTTAAACTTTAGATTAAACGTGATAGAGGCGAAAGTTTCCACGATTAGAATGATCACGTTTGGTTCAATTTTATAGTCAGGGGTGGCAAATAATAAGAGGTCCGTACATACAAAGTTGGTGGCTGATGAATGACACTCAGAGGACCCATTGCCCTTCGGTTGTTTTAAGTAGGTTGGGATAAGAAATGTCGGATATCTAGTGAAATATGCCGCTCTGTTTGTTATGTGTTTGTTTGTTTATGGTGATTATGTAATTCATTAATATGTAAAGTTTGTAATATGGAGCGATGGGAGGCTAGAGACTATAAAATAAGCAAGATTGAAGAACAACTCCGCACAGTACCTCGACATTTTAAACATAAAATTGGTACTACATAATAAGTAGGTACCGTGATATGTTGTCAAAGTCAATAATCTACCTAAAAATAAATTACAGTATGCAGAAAATGTTACATATATATATATGAAACAAATAGAAATGAAATAGTAATAAGATCAATAACACATTTTGCAAACATGGCATGCCATATAGCAATGTTTGGTATTTAAGGTGAACACTGACCAATAGTGGGTCATAATTTTCTTTTATTTTTTAAGTTTTATTGCCAGATCGTTTTACTGTTGTAATTGATCACATAATACGTGACATTTATAGAAGGTTTGTAACAATAATTGATATATTTTTTTGTATATATTCATTTACGGGTAAAGGTAATTTAAATATTTGACAATTAACTAAGTATTTTACGAATAACTAATGAAATCATATACAAGTCTGTTCCATACTTTTTGAAGATATTACGTTTATCAACATTGTTTTAAACTCGCGAATGTTTAACTAGCACGAATTATCTATGTATTTTTTTTTGTTGTTTTTTTATGCCTTATAGGTTAGCCTTTGACTCACCTGATGGTAAGTGATGATGTGGTCGAAGATGTTGTTCAGGCTAACCTAGAATTACTGGCTCTCAAGGACAGCTGCCGGAACACACCGTTGGGTGCTTGGCGACAGATTTTCTACTTGAGGGTGGTATCTAGCCAGGCGGGCATTCGCAAAATGCCCTACCACCATGCTATAACGACCTCATCCTAAGACAACAACCGAGACCGACGGCTTAACGTGCCCTCCGAAGCACGGAAACGCTCAGTAGTAATGTCACTAGCGGTCACCCATCCAGTTCATGACAGCGCGCGACGTTGCTTAACTTTGCTGATCGGTTGTGAACAGCTAAGTAAACTTCGCTACGAGCGCTTCAAAAATGTATATTACTTATGACACGTTTACAATTTTATATTTCCTAAGAAATTTGGCGCGTATCTTATATTAATTATGTCATGTTCATACCCTTAATCAGCATGTGTAGGGTTGGCGCATTTTTTTCTATGTCAATGCAACGTATGGCACAAACACATAATCAAAAAAAAATCACAAAGGTTTATTGCCGACCTCTTTTAGACGACATATGCATGGTATACCTATCATGAGTACCTTCCGGCACTTTTCCCTTCTTCCTTTACTATTTTTTTTTTTTTTTTTTTTTTTTTTTTTTTTTTTATGTTATTGTGACGGAACAAGCTCGAGGCCCACCTGATGTTAAGTGGACTAACCTCTGCCTATAACAGTTGCAATTCATGACAACTTACGAATTGCACTGCGCCCGTCACATTGAGACATAGTTGTTAAGTCTCATTGTGCCTGTGATTTCACTGGCTCTCAAGGACTACTGCCGGAACACACCTTTCGGTGCTTGGCGACAGACTTTCTACTTGAGGGTGGTCGCTAGCCAGGCGGGCATTCGCAAAATGCCCTTCCACCATGCGGTGAAGCTCAAGCTCTGGGCGGGATTCGAACCATGGACCTGCTGCGCGGCAGTCCATAGCCAATGCCACTGAGCCATCACTGCTTCATTACTAAGGCAGTTAAGATGGTAAAAACCCGCTCATAGCGAAGTTTACTTAGCCGTTCATCTAAGTTAAGCAACGTATACGCTGCGGTCATGACTTGGATGGGCGACCGCTATTGACATAACTACTGAGCGTGTCCGAGGTTCGGAGGGTAGATACGTTAAGCCGTCGGTGTCAGTTGATATCTTATGACAGAGCGTGGTGGTAGGGCATTTGGCGAATACCCGCCTGGCTAGCTACCACCCTCAAGTAGAAAAGCCAAGCACATACACCTGTGTGTTCCTGCAGCTATCTTTGAGTAATTCTAGCCTGAACAACATGTTCGTCCACTTCATAACTTTCCATCAGGTGATATAGTAGTAAAAGGCTAGCTTATCGGCTATAAAGAAAACAATGTGCGACTAGTGTTTTTAAATGTTCAGAAGTAATGAGATGAATAAGTCACTTGCCTGATGATATGCGTCACATCTGTCCATTATAGTTGTATTATCACTTCTCGTTCACGCAATAATTTTATTTGCTATAATGCCTTTCACAACTAAACACAGTAGTGTATTTTTGAATTGAAATTCTCGTGAGTTTCACACATATTTATTCGATCCTCAACGTGAGTGTTTTTTGCCGGTTTAATTTACAGTAGTGTATGCTCACTATTGATTCAAGGCAGAATATTCGACTTTGTGAGATATTATGTGGGTACCAAACACCAACACGGACTTGGTAGAAAGAGAAAGAAAGTGAGCAGCAACACTACTTACATCGACGTGGCACTTATCGCGCGTTCGCTCAAAAACAATATTTCTCTTTATCGAAGATTAAGGCATCAAGACTACATTGAAGTAAATTTTTAATTTAAATTGAGAACATATCGCAGAGTAATTTTAAATTCTTTTGAGTGGTTGCCTCTCCTCGTCAATTTCATCTCATCTTACAACCATTACCTAACATATATCAACGTGCCAAAGAATAACTAATTCATCGTTTCGTCACAGACCCCCATCAACGCAGATGACTTGCAAGCGTTATATCTCCCCGTGTGCAAAGGGTGCGGATTGGAGACGCTAATTATCTAACTTAGAACCCTTGACATATATATAGACAGTATGGACATGAAATACTTACTGTGATAGAAGAATATAGCGTTGGAAATAAAAATTAAAACCTTCGTCTTTACCACAGATGACATGTCTCTACTAACGTCGAGGCAATGTTTATCTATCTTAACGCCCATATTGAAGTAAATATATTACTTCAATATGGGCGTTATTATATTATAGTATACTACCAAAAAGTGCGTTCCTAAGGAGGGTTTGTGTAATATCACGGCCAAAAATCGAAGCCAAAGCTCTGCAATGTAAGCATACTTGGTTCTCTAAATATTAATTATACTGACACCAACCGAGGAAGGGTGATGTCCTTGGTGATGTCCTTGGTGATGTGACGTCTTTATGACTCTTCATTAGAGAGAGAAGTACTGAAACTGAATCCATATTGAATCGACAAATATTAATAGGTTTCATAAATCAGAGGCAGTCTATTGGTGTCCGAACATAAAAGGGACCCAACAAAAGTGACCCAAACTGGAAATCGAACCCAGATCATCCCGTTATTGGAGTAACATTGATACACTGTTTAGTAGCTTTATAAACGTAGGTACTGTTAATAACCCAAATACAAATATAGATTCCATATTAGGTAATATAGATTTGTAAACATTTTGAATATATTCTATTTGTCTTTTACAATATAATAAAAGAGGACATTACATTTTAGCAACATTTTAACTCGATATGATACAGACGAGCACTTTTTTCCGTATGGTAGCTTTTTTTAAATAGTTTTTTTTTTGCCGTTTACTTTTTATTAATTATATCCAACTATTTTTTGTTTCTCAGTTACGTTCATCGTATCGCATTCTGTTTTAAATTTAAAATGTGTAAAAACTGTATTGGTTTATTACGTTCCACCTACGAGTATGTCCTTAATACAACACTGATACATATTATAAGTACTAAACTCACATTGGTCCACAGATTTTCTGCCCCATAGGCAAGACCTTGTGAGTGATCCAATGTATCATCAATATTGTAACATTGTATACTGTTTATTTTTATATTGCAGCCCTTTGATTATTATGATGTAAGTTTTACTAATTATTCGTTAGTGAAAGACGAAAATGGATTACATTTTAAACAAGCAACTAAAAAAGGGTTTTTGGCGGCAAAATTGGAAATGATGTTCATTATTACTATGAAAATTTCCAGAACTTTGCTTGCTTATGTGTAAGAACTGTAAACAATTTATCTTTAAGTGTTCGTCAACGTGCACTAGTGCAGGCAAATTGAAAATTACCAAGAAATTTTCAGTTTCTTATACACTTGTTGAAATATCCTAACCAACTTACCAAAACCTGACTTACACTCAACTATGTCTCCTAATATTATATATATATGACTGGAAATCGAATGTGTGCAAATGAAAATTTTGTTATTTTAAAGCATGACGATTAAAAACTGAATAAAATAATTTATTTAAATTTTACCAGCCAAAATGTAAATAAGCAAGAACAAGAAAGTTTATTGAAATGTTTTTTAGTTAAACATTTCTAAGTTCAAAAATATCTCGCCGTTCCCGGTTGAAGTTCAAGGTTTTCTTTATGTTTTTGTCAGCTAATTTGCTAAGCGGGCGTTAATACCAATATTAAAAGGATAGATCGTATTACAAGGAAGATAAACCGATTGGTTTACGTTGCAAACAAACTTGTTTTGGTGAAAAATTCGTCTTGTTTGTAAGACACCTCATATTGGGTCAATACAGATGTCGCTTCGTCTCCGTACGATAATTAGTTTATACGAACGATAGGATAAATTTGACCTATGGTTCACTTCACCGCGGTAGCTCAAATTGGAATAGAATTCCCGAGTCTCAGAAATCTGCCTCGACTGGAAGAGGGCTTGAATCCAGCTTGTTGTTAGAATTTTTCCCTTCCTTAAGATTTTAGTGGGTGGACAAATCCTATATAAAAGTATAGCATAAAATACGTAAATGCTTGTTACTACCGAACATGATAAAGATGTGTGATATACACTCATTAATTAAAGTAAGTAGCTAATATTCTGTCCTCTGGACACCGCTGTTCACAGACGGCACTGACCACTTTTCATTAGTCTAATAACCTGTTTTGTTACTGATTGTATTTATAAAAGACAGTGTTCCGGTAAGTAATTTGTAGACGATTTTGTGTAAACTTTCAAAGCCTGCAAACTAAAGGGAAGGCACAAGAATATTCAATATCAAAGACATCGCCTCATTATAAATGCCTGAGCGTACATACGTCATTAGTATAGTAGGTAATGACTTACTAGAAATCTGTAGTTTATATATATGTATATATACAAGCTAGTCGCCAAAGCTGTGTACCATGTCATATAAAGTTCCATATATTACAACGCAGTGATAGGAGCACGTGCACTTACGTGCATGGATCCGGTGGGTTCTGACCTTCAACGTCACCCAAAACTATGTTAGAAACTTTTATTGGAAACTTTATAAGACCTGGTACACAGCTTTCGCGACGAGCATGTAGACATATATATAAACTACAGATCTCTAGTAAGTCATTACTCATTACCTACTATACTAATGACGTACGTACGTAACTTTCATTAGAAAATTTCTAACATAGTTTTGGGTGACGTTGAAGGTCAGAACCCACCGGATCCATGCACGTAAGTGCACGTGCACCTATCACTAAGTTGTAATATATGGAACATTATAAGACATGGTACACAGCTTTCGCGACGAGCTTGTAGACATAATATGTACCTACAGTTACATTTGCAGCCAAGGGACGAATGGTTTGCATACCGTACGGCAACGTCGCATTGGTTGGAGTAGTGGTGACGTTGTATTCCATGACGTTTCCTATTGGACGCTAAATCTAATCGTCAACACAATTAATAAAGATACTAAAAAAAACTAACTGAATCTGTGCGAAAACATGAACTAGGTCTGTCTGCTGAAAACATCGCGAATAATATATATTGATGGCTCAATGCCATTGAAGCAGTGATGAATCAGTGGCGTTAGATATGAACTGCCGCGTAGCAGGTCTATGGTTCAAAACCCGCCAAGGGCCCCCATCAACGCAGATGACTTGCAAGCGTTATATCTCCCCGTGTGCAAAGGGTGCGGACTGGAGACGCTAATTATCTAACTTAGAACCCTTGACATATAAATAGACAGTATGGACATGAAATACTTACTGTGATAGAAGAATATAGCGTTGGAAATAAAAATTAAAACCTTCGTCTTTACCACAGATGACATGTCTCTACTAACGTCGAGGCAATGTTTATCTATCTTAACGCCCATATTGAAGTAAATGAGCTTTACCGCATGGTGGAAGGGCATTTTGCGAATGCCCGCCTGGCTAGCAACCAGCCTCAAGTAGAAAATCTTTTGCCGAGCACCTAACGGTGTGTTCCAGCAGCTGTCCTTGAGAGCCAGTTATTCTACGATAAGCCTTTTAACACCTTCGCCCACATCATCACTTACCATCAGGTGAGATTTCGCAATCTCAATGGTAAGTGAAGATGTGGTCAAAGGCTCACGTACCGTCAATAAAAAAAAACATAATACGTACAGTTATATTTGCAGCCATGGGACAGAAAGTTTGCCTACCTTACGCAGAGTGAAACAACAACATTGCATTGACTCGAGTAGTGGTGACGTTGTATTCCATGACGTTTCCTAATAAACGTCACATCATAGTCAACACCATGTTACAAAAATATACTGCGCCAATATACAAAAGAAATACTAACTGAATTTATGCGAAAACATGAATGCCACTACAATACTGAACTAGGTCTGTGTGCTGAAAACCTCGCGAATAAAATATATGTTCTATATTTTACGTTTAAAAACCCCATATATAGGCCGTTTCGAAAAATTTCTAAAAACTGAATAAATAAAAACACGGCGTAACTATCTAACCTGTCCACAAAACTTCACGAGAATAGGTTAAGAAAAGCGACCTCTAGAGGAAAACAACTGGAAATCCCGAAATTTGGACAGACATACGGAAGCATTTTAGCCCAAGCGGAAACGGAGACGCTTTGCGCTCGTTCGGTTAAGATTTTGACTTTATTAAGATAAATAAATGCAATATTTCATATCATACCATGATTTTGTATATAAGCTATTAAAGTACCCATGTAACAAACTTTAATTTAAGCAGTTAAATTAATATTTCTCCGGCTGGGTACAATGAACCGGTGGCATTGCGTGCACAACACAAATGCGTAAGCGTATGCGTGGAAGTATATTAAAAAACCGTGCCTTCCGAAGCACAGAAGCCCTCTGTAATAATGGCACTAGCGGTCACCCATCCAAGTGATTATCGCAGCGGACGCTACTTAACATAGTTCATGGGTTAAGCATGGCTGAGCAAGTTACGCTACGACCACTTCAAATGTGTTGTCAAGGAGTTGGATAGCCTCAACGCTCACGCAGGCTAGTGTATTTGTAACTCTTTCTTGTACGAACGTAGTTTCTTCATATTTTATGCATCAAGTGTTCAAATTCGGTGAAATTTTGCATTCATGTCCTTGAACTTAATATCCATGCTATCTATGAAGCTATTCACAGAATATGTATAACAATTTATTGAAAAAAATGTTTGATTAATTATTGATATGCATTTTTTTCAACAAACTTCATCATATGTAGTTGTACACCATAAGCAGCCGATGATCATAATACGTTTTCGAACATGCTTTGTGGACGAACTGTGAACGAGTTAGGTTTTTTTAAAAAATCCGTATAACAAGCCACTAGGGACCCAGTCTACGAATTAAAAAAGTGAAGGCATTAAGTATTACATCAAATACAAAAGAATTATTTATTCAAATAAAACATACGCATCGAAAGCTTCTGCTAACAATATAGGCTAACAATACAAATCTAAGAAAAGTAATAAGCAATTCTTAGATATCACCCGTAGGTCCCAAAATGGCAGTTATAAAATCCAAGACATTATATACACAATAACATCACAAATTATCGCCAAGCCTTTATACTCCGATCATTAAACGCACAAAAGCTTACGATCCTCTCAGATGCGTCTTTATGAAACTATGAAAACATAATGACCATACGTCACGTCGTAAAATACCTAACAAAACAATAGGAGCCAGCGACAGAAATTAATATATCATTATGTCAGGCCCATATACAAACCCTCCCATGGCATACATCTGTCTTAGTCTCACAACACAATTTGGGGGATCTTTCGTCTCGCTCTAGGGCGGAAAACTTTGGTATGAATGCGCGAATCTCTTGTGATTGGGATTTGTTAATCTACCCGCAATGCTGAAACGGCTGAAGTTAAAATTCTAATGTGTTACAGCGCCTCTGGGTGGTGTTTGTGGAATTAATGCTTTGGGCCTCGGGCAAAATGATTTATGAACACAATTTTGTCAGTAAAATAATGACCTTACGTACATATGGATGTATATAAGTCAACAATGTTGTTTTCATTCTAAACTTACACAAATGTGGAGGCTAATACGATCGATAGGATTTATTTGAAAGTTTTATGTAGGTAGTTAGATTTTTTTCTGCAGTTTGAAAATTGGGAACAATTTATTTTAATATTTTAATGCAGGGCCATTTTTTTATCAGCATCTAATCATAAAATGTTTAGACTTCCTTACTAGAAGGCGCTAACTCTTTGAAGGAATTAAATGTAGCACGTTGTAGCGATTCGTAGCTCGTAGCGTGTGTAGCATTACAATCTACGGTTGGGTTGTGATATAAATGAATGAAAAATTATATTTAATTAAATAACATTGATATTCATGACTACAAAAATGAGATTTTAATACGAATACACAAAATTTACAGTTTAACGGAATCTAAATATGTAACAACTATATACCAAGTCTATCACTTTCCCAATGCTAGAACAAAGGCAGGAAGAGAAGAGAAAAGTATAAGTCATTATCCACCTGAAGGACCAGGTGGATGCTTGGCGGATAGGTTTGTGCCCAGCTCTAGTATCGGAGTTTTAAGACCACTCAAATGTCTCCAACATAGCTTCACTAGTGCCATTCTAAAAGAACGACCAGGAACTTCAATGTTTCGGAAGGCTTTCCGGAACATGAAAGCGCTCAGTTGTCAATGCCTATAAGCGGTCACCAATACTACCGCCATATTTTGCGTAGTTTAAAGCTGTTTCTATGTGACGATACCTAGGAAATAAATCATGTAGTTAGAATTTCGTAGTGGTATTCATTGTATACAATAGTCTTGTCGATCACAGTGTAATATGCAGTTCTTCCACGGATCAGATGATTCGCACCGTCACCTGCTACTTCGGCCGCAGAAGATAGAGAGAGCAGCGCCTCGCTATACCGACGCTCCTCCGAGGCCGCACCTTGTCTGCCAGCCTTGTAACATGTCAAAATTTAATTGTTTTTGACGCAGTTTACCAGCGAAACGTGTAAACGAGTGCATAACTGTCCTATTATCCCTTCAAACAGCAAAAAAAGAGAACTAGACCTAATCTCAAACGAAAAGCACAAAGCCTAAACAAACCAACAACCTCCCGTCCCGTCTTTCCGTTTGCTATGACACTTTGTGACGACTCAGTTTTTAATTAGCGTATTTTTCTTTGTGCCAGTGCAGTGTAAATTAGCCTGTGATGTGAAGTGCTCGGCAAAGCCGCGTCTGTGACTGTGCTGCGACACGACGCTGCCCCCGTTTTTATAGATGTGGCTTTTTTATAGGCGCCACATTTTATAGATGCAGATTTTTCAGTGTGGATTGCCTTTTCAAATCTGTTTAAATTTGGAAAGGATAGCTATTTAGATTGAGTGGAAACTATTAGTACGAGTAAGTGTACATTAGTGTTAGGTTGATGACTATAAATAAAAAAAAAGAGTGCGATTCGTACTTGCGCACCGAGGGTTCCGTACAAACATCTAGGTATAGAATTTTTATTGCTAAATAAAATAGCACTAATATAGCACTATAAAATATTTAACATATTTTTATTATACATATATATATTTAACATATATTTAACATATTTTTATTATATGGTGTAATTAAACATTTATATTTTTTGCAACTTTACCTTTATCTGTGCTCTAAGTCGTTGCTTCGTAAACAATTTCATCATCATCAAGATTCAGAGTTCACCGGAAGTACCCTGTAGGTTTTGATTCCCTTGCGAATGTAAAAAAATACGGCATAAAGGGCTGTATCTTTTGAATGCGTTGGCTTAGAAATTAGATTTTTTCACAGCTCTAAAGACGCGTGGAGGTTCAAATATCAAATATGAGTATTTGATACCTCCATTCGTTCCTGAAAAAATGGAATTGACAGACAGACGGACAACAAAGTGATCCTATAAGGGATCCGTGTTTTTTCATTTTGAGGTACGGAACCCTAAAAATAAGTACTAAAGCCTAAGTAACAGCACCCTATGGGGTTCTGGGCTAGAATCCCAACCCTACATAATGTCTTCCTGTGGGATTCGTAAGAGGCGTCGACGAGAACAATATCTTATATTGCGATCTCCATGATGCCTGTCAATGGGGATTATGACCTTCCCAACATGGGAAACCTTAGTTCAACGGTAAATTAAATTTTATGCGGAAAATATCTATCCCATATATTTAGAGCGTTGAGCAGATGAATGTTATTCCAGAAAAATGATTTTACTTGCTACTAGCATGGTGGTAGGGCTTTTTGCGAATGCCCGTCTGGCTAGCTACCATCCTTAAATAGAAAATATGTTGCCAAACACCTAACGCTGTGTTCCGGCAGCTGTCCATGAGAGATAGTAATTCTAGGTTAGCCTGAACAACATCTTCGATCACATCATCACTTACCGTCAGGTGAGATAGTGGTTAAAGGCTAACCTATCAAGCATAAAAACAAAAAAAAACTACTAATTTTAATATAAATTTACTACATTACTTAAGCTGTATTTCTTGCACCTAGCATTATCCTCGCTGGAGTAAGGTGAAAAATTATGTGTTGCATTCGGCAGCAAAGTTAATTTGCGTCTCTTACCTATGAAACGCTCAGGACGTTCAGGATTCTACAGAATCTTATTTATAAATAGATAATATATCCTATAAATAAATAAATAATATAATAAATAATATAATAGATATATTGAACACTGTAATTTAATCCTAGAATTCTTTGTTTCCTCAGGATTCACTCACTTCACTCGCGCTAAATAACAACTTTGCAGCTCGTATTTACCAACACCTTATTTACGGGAAATTAATTTAATATCATTTCTGGTCCATATTTGGACACCAAAGATAAATATTTTATGTTTGAAACTCAATTAATTTATTTTATTTTATTAATAACAAGACTAAAGAATTAATAACCATCCCCCCTATGTTTCAGCTTCCATAAATCTGAGCACGGTTATTTTTAAATTACAAGTGTAAGTTAACCTGTGAAGTCAAATGTTCGACAAAAGTGCAATAATGCTAGGAATAAACTATTTTGGAGTTAATGTTGTGCTTTTGTGACATGACATGATGCTGCTGCCATTTTTATATAAATAACTAGCTTTCCGGCTGCGGCTCCGCCCGTGCGTCGGTTATCGCGCAAAGCTATTAACCTCCTTTTGCGTTTTTTTTTATTTTGATTTCTCGTTTTCTCTTATTGCCTTCCTTGGGTCAATGTTTTACGCAATTTATCAAAACTTAGGTATAAACTCATTCCAGTCAAACCCATAGACAGTGGAATCGTTTTAATAGGGCTCCGCTTTGTCCTTTTGTAGGAACCCTAAAAAGAAACATTTATGACGGCAAATATAATTAGAGAGAACGAAGCGAGCCCTATCAATATTCCACAAATTGAACATTTTGTGGCCCTTTTTACTGAAAAACTATCTCGCCTTTCGATTTTTACTTCAACATAGTAATTTTATTTCATATCTTATTATGTATCATATCTGTCAAAAAATATTATTTTCAAGTCATTAAAAAATTAAACAATTTTGTAATCATTGGATAGAATGTTATTGTACTACAACGCCATCTGTTACAAACCCAAAGATTTAACATCGCTGTAACAGAACTAAACTCAATACTTAAAAACATCGTAGTTAAAATATACCTACCATTAAATACTATATAAACTTAATATTAGATTAAACCACTAGAATCAGGTTGTAAAAAACGCGAGCCAATGACAAAGCTCATCTTTTTGCTAGTATATTTCAAAACAGCCTTCTCTGTTCTAAGGACGGTTTATAACATAATTAACATATTTATTCCTTCCATGTACAGCACAACAAAAGAACACACGCTTTTCTTAATATGCTTTTCCATAACAACCACTATCCGAGAAATGCGACCGTTTTACATTCAACGACATAAAGAATTCGCGTAATGAGCTCATATTGCAATAAAATAGCAGAATGGATAGAAAACACGACGTCTGGAGGAAATGATGCGAAGGAAGACTTTAATGAGCTGATTCGAGAGGACTGAAAAGCTCATGTCACAGATTACAACCTAGTCACTACGTAACTCACGTCAATGCTGGCATGCAACAAAGCCTTTACATTATGGGTTTCAAAGGAAAAATGACGTAGTTGTGTACGAGAACTCTTTGCGTAATAAAAATGTGTCGTTCTAATTTTAAACAGTGTTTGTAATGGCCAGTATTATCTAACGTTTGTTTTTAAACTAGTAAGGTTTCTTTTATTATTGTAATTTAATAGTGAAGTGTCGTTTTGTTTTGTTAACTTTTTGTTTCTAAGCGTGAAGTTTATCCCTACTCCTGGTAGATATGAGTAAGGATTCTGAATCTTACCAGAGTTCAAATCTCTGGCTATCCCATCAGTATCCATGGACTCGTGCTCGTGTCCTCAGGTGAGATAGTAGTCAAATACTAATCTTAGTTTAAAAACAAAACCCAACAAACAAAACCAACGCTTCTCATCGCATATGCAAGGTGAAAGAGCATTTTGCGAATGTATGCCTGGCTAGTTATATACCCAAGTAGACACAGATCTGTGAAAAACAAATCTGCTGCCAAGCACCTAACAGTGTGTTCCGGCCTTTCCCTGAGAGTCAGTAAAATTACAAGCACATGAGACTTAAGAACTGTATGTCTCTGGGTGACGGGTGCAATGCAGTTCATCACTTGTGTCGAAATGCATGTGTTATAAATGAATAATAATATCACATACAAAATGTATGTGTTGTGAGGCTGCCGCTTAACATCATCATTATATTAAGAAACTACAAAACGAAAAGTAAATCAAAAAAATGGCGTTTGATAAACCTAGCGTAAAAGTATGGAAAATTATGAATAATGAAAATATTTATTATGGGAAATACCTTCTCAATAAAAGCATACCAGACAAACACTACAAACGATTTCTTCGAATCTCGAAGACTTTAGTGATGACCTATGAAATCAGTTGAGGTAGGGGTCAAACACAAATTATTCCGACTGAGCAAAAAACAAAGCTATAAAAGCCTTTTTCTCATATGAAATATTAAATGATTTCATGTTATTTTCAGATCTATGTATCGACGTCAATGGAGAACATCAAGAATTAAAAGCCTTTTAATGACAGCCCGCCCGGTGACTTCGAGTTGGGCCGCGATATGCGAGATGGATGCAAAAAAAATCATTTTTTCTTTTCCCTCTACGTTAGTTACGAATTATTTAAGTTTTTCTTGTGTATTGGTTGTCATTGTTATTTCTATCTATATATTTTTTTGTGTGGCAATAAACTAATTTTGATTTGATTTAAGAGTTATTTAAATCTAACTCACCAAATCTAAATCAAATGTGGATTATATTACATATTAGATAACATATAAAATGATGGAAACTATTGTAAAATCTTTGTTTAATATTCCACTAACCGTTCAGGATTTATAACGCCATAACGATGGTAGTGGGGTGTTGCTGCACAATAAGCGTACAACGCCGCTTATTAATTCATAATACTTAAAAAAAATGTTTAATACCTTCCACTTATGACTACGTCCGTGAAAATCGGTAATGACACCTGGAACTATCTTGAGAACTGAAAATATGTACATAACTACCATATGTTATACAAAATACCCTCAATCATTTTGATCGTAAGTATACACCTACAGAATACTAGAATAGAATATACAGCTATTGACTATAACAATATAAGAACTCTTTATCCTACTGATAAATTTAATCAAAAGTGACTATGGGAGAGATGAACCTAATGAGAAGTCACACTATGGCCTTTCATACAGAGGGTGACATAAGAAAAACGGCACACCATAAACTAAAGACATTTTTTTGAAATGTCTTTTTGTATTGTACAGTAATGCAATGTTCCACATCATGCCACTATCGTTATTTTCGTCGATTTTGTCCACATTTTGCGTTTCCTTTGGCAATGGTTGTGATTACTGTGATCGTTTGTAACTGTTTTCTTCCTTGTTTCGGATAAGAACGCTTAGAATGCCACTTGTGTCCATCCCACGTTGGTGGGTAGAAATGGGAAAATGGCAACTGTCAGTTTTGACATTTCTCATCTTAATACAAAAAAAACAATTTCCAGGAAAAAAGAACCATTTTTCATAAATGTCCTAATTATATACAACTATAATACAAATTTTACAATTGTTAAATACTTTTAGAAGAGTATGTATTTTTGTGTGCTTTCAATGGAATCAGTTATAGTGGCAATAGTAAACGGGCCATCATACAGTGTTCTAATGTCTATCATATTATACTGTGATTAGAGGTTTTCATTTCAAAAACCCTAAACACTAGAGCATTTACTATTCTCGATGACATTTGATTGACATTAGATGTAGGTACTATCAAATCAAACTGTTCCAGTAGCTCAATGGCATTTATGGCGAAAATAATGATAATATGCCTCAAGACTCCAGTGGAACATTTTTTTAGGAGTGTGATCGTTTTTTTCGCTCTTGGCGAAGTTAGCCCCAAGTGGTACGCACTCTTAGTTGTCAGCGAATACATATTTTAAATATTATCTGGTTCTGTACTTTGTGTAGTTACAGAAGTGCCATTTGAGTGGGGCATAGGTAAGAATTGGTAAAAAGAATACAATTCAAAAACTCGCTTCATTCTTGCATAAAACGATCACACGTAAGTGCTGTTCTTAAAACCATACGCGGTTTTATCGGGAGCTCCGAACGACGTAAAAAGAAAACATTCACTTTGTCATTCTGCTGTAAAATATTCAAATATCGAAATATGAAATCTTTTGAACATGTTTTTGTCAGAAATTGGAGGTAAAAGTGAAAAAACTCACAATAGGATTATGGTGATTAAATCTTTTAAAGTAATATAATAATTCTAGGTTCTATAGTTTATGATAAAGTGTTTTGAAGCACTCTAAAGTGTAGCGAAGTTTGCTAAGCTGTTCTTAACCGATCAGCAAAGTTAAGCAACGTCCGACGTTGTCATGAGTTGTATGGGTGACCGCTTGTCACATTACTACTGAGCGCTTCCGTGCTTCGGAGGGCACATTAAGCCGCCAGTCCCGGTTGTTGTCTTGGAATGGCAGTCGTTATAGCATGGTGGTAGGACATTTTTCGAATGCCTGCCTGACTAGCTACCATACTCAAGTATATATGTCAAGAAAATATGTCGCCAAGCACCTAACGGAGTGTTCCGGCAGCTATCCTTGAGAGCCAGTGATTCTAGGTTAGCCTGAACAACATCTTCGTCAGGTGAGCGCCATATGCAACTAATGGATAACATGTTCTTAGTGAGCAACATGAGACGGCTTACGTGGTTACAGTTTCTACTCGAGTACCTATATGTTGTAATGTTACACAGAAAAAAATACGTTTCTTTTTTCTACTGTGGATATTTTTATTCTCAAATATTTTAAAAGAAACGTTTGAGTGTTCGTTTTTTACAAAAATAAGGCTTTACATATTTTCAAGACACATTTAAAATAATTTCCCTTTTCTAATCTCCTTTATACAAAATTTTAACAAGTTTTAGTAGGTATCTCTATTTTTTTTAAATATATTTAACAAATATTAAATTCCAGGAGCAGTTTGGAATATAAATATGCCAACCTATTAGCACTTATGTTTGTTATATCTCAAATTATGGCCTTGATTTTGTAGAATGATATAATGACAACCTAACTAGGATTTATCGTAAATATTTTTACACAAATAAATTTGTTGAGAGGCAATTAACGGAGGACTTCAATTTGCTCATAATTTCTTAAACCTCTTGACTTGAGAGCTCTGTTGATGTTCAATATTTTTCTCTGAGACTCGCTTATACATTAATAAGTACTTCAAATGTTGTAAGTCAATATGAGCATGATTTAAGCTTACTGCATTCGAGAAACATACATTTTGTATATTTTATAAGTTTTTAATTGGACTCGTACGGTTCGTACTTTTGTATTTTATAAATAAAATTTGTTACACAAGTTAAATTTGAATATAATCAGACAATGTAGTCCCTATTATATACGAGTATAAGTCGTATCAATTAAACACAGTCGTGTCCTTCTAGTGTCATAAGTGGCAGGTATTATTCTAAAACTTCTTAAATATTTAATCTTAATAAAATTTATGTTATTGTGTTATTTGCTTTGATGATAACGAACACAAAACGGTAAATAATTCACTTCAAATTAAACATAGACTCTGAAATGAATTGAAAATGTTGTACATACTTATATCATATTTCTGAATTCCTCGTAGAAAATCTCATCTTTTAATAACTTCATCAGCAATTATATTAGGTGATAGAATCACAGTTGATTCTCCGATTAACAAAAAGATGATTTTAATATGAAAATCAGTATTTTACTTCGTTGGAATAAACATCTATTCCAACGAAAGGCCACATCTATATATGAACGAACACCTATGAATGTAACAGACTACAGAACTACAGCCGTGTTGCAAAGTTTACAAACATGTTTTGTATTTATTATTGAATATAAAACCGACCAAGCGAGAATCGGACTCGCAAATCGAGGGAGGGGGAGGTTTTTATCAACTACAGAATGTACCAAAATCTTTTTTTCTTATACAGTTCGAGATCCTTAGTGGTGTTCTCACCTGCGATTCTTTAATAAAAACATTCAAACGGGTTATCTATTGCGGTTCCTAGGATACTTGGTCGGACTGAATGGACGCAGTTTGCACGTAAACAAGCCTCGCTCATGCCGCATTTTAGATACAAAGATAAAAGTATACTTACATCGGCGTATCTATCCAGACGGGATTATTCAATGGTTTGTGCCGCGTCAGGAGAGATCATAGCTATGCGTGGTTATACGATGGAAAAAGAGACGCCTTGTAGGTGAATATTAGGTACTCCGTGCTTTGCGAGCTGAAGTACACTTTATTGCTTTATATCTAGGGTTGCTTATATCTTGGAATGGCTTTGCGGAGTGATCCTTCTAGGCCATACTTAGTGCGACAATTCGCATAAGAGCAGAGTCCATGATCGAACTGAAGAAACCATGATTCGCCGAATGGAACGAAATTCACAATCGTATCGTACTATATGTTTATGTTATGTTAAAGTATATTTTGCAATATATCAATATATAAAACTATTGCCAGCTAGACTTTAATTAGCCCATCAACAGGCAACACTAAGTGGCCTGCAGTAGCACTTAGCACCGATTGTTTATTTGCAATTGTGAAGATCACGTGGTGTTGCCAATTACGGGGGCGCTGGTGTCGTATTGTTGGAGTGCCTTTGAATTGTTTGAAAAGGTACTAATTAGTTGCCACTAATGCTTGCCACTTGCCGTGGGTATTATTGGAGATACTTTGGTTTGCTTTTTTTATGAAGTTTGGATTTTTTTATTGTTTTCGTGCATTTGTAGGCGGGATAATCATAGTTTAATTAATTTCTATAAAGATGATCCCCACGAATGATATTATGTAGGTTATGAATAATCAGTAGATATTTTTCTTTCCTTTACTTATCTTATGTATGCTACTGTACAGTTTCTGGCTTAAGAGTTTAAGTTGCAGATGTCGTAAAAGGCGACAAAGGTACTAAAATAAAAAATTTGGCGCCAAGATCCTAACAGTATATTCCGATAGCAGTCCTTGGGAGCCAGCAAATGAATATATATTTTGTCTTAAGGTGACGGGCGCAGTGCAGTTCTTGTGTGACGAAATATATACGTTATATGCAGATGTTACTGCGTAACATCGGGTGGGCCTCGTGAGAACCCGTCACAACCACTTTAAAAAACAACAACGCAGAATGCAACAAATAAGAAGAATGCCACCATGATATCAAGTAAACTAGAAACGCGAGGGGTTTCGGGATCAGGAAAGCGCTCGGCCACAATATCAAAGCCTATTCAATTTACAATTTATGTTCTGCGTTTTTAGTGGAAACATGTTGACAATATGATTTTGTTCTAGGCGCAATCAAACTATTTCTCAAGGGAATACAAAGTTATCAAGATAGTTGTGTACACTTACAAATTGAGATTACTAACGCGACCGACGTCTTTGCCAACTGTCTTAACTCAAATGCTACTACATAGTGTAAGAGATAGCAAGCAAAGAAGGGCTCAGGGCAAGGAATCTTACGATTCGGTCGTTATTAAAATATTGACGTAGTATTAATCCGCTGTAAGATAAGAATTATAATGTTACAGGATGATAGACACAAAGTCAAGCAATGGTAATAATTCTGCTATCTGCACCACAAACTAAAATTGGAATCAGAATTGAAATTTTGTTTGAAAAACCTATTTCCATTTATATTTGGAAGTATTCAGTAGTGAGTATTAAGAAAAGTACTGTCTAAATTTTTAAAGGTAAAGATGGATTTGGGGATACAAACTTGCTTTGGATTACAATTTTTTAATAATAGTCCTATGTTGTAAATGTTTAAAACGCACTCGTCTAAAAATAATTTCTTAGGTGATGTCTACACACTTGTAGACATCACCTAAGAAATTATTGTTAGAAAGGAGGGAAAGATTAAGGGGATATGGAATGAGTCTAAGGATTTGAATACGGGTGGTGATATCTAGGGCATGAGGTAATTAAGGTGAATGTAAGGGTGTGTATAACGATAAAAGTAACAAAATCAAGGTCGATGTAGTCTTAGATACTGATTAATTTCAATGTTGAGATGATGTAAATCAAAACAATACTATGCATATAAAATTAATTGTGAAAGAAAGAGAAAGTACGCAAAGAGTAATATGGACGTAGCGCGAGCGAGGCCGCGGGCAAAAGCTAGTCTCATATGCAATATTTTAGGATCAACTTATTTAGAATAATACATGTCATATTTTTTTCACTGGCGGTAGGATGTTATTATCAAACATCATACCGCCAGATACTACGAACTATATAAAATACTACAGCTACTATATACAATAAAAGCATTCAAACAATCTATAAGTCATTGCAGACTCACAGGCAGCTACAGTCCACTACCAGTTGGCAGCGTGCTGAATTGCAATGCTTATTCTTTGCCAAATAGGTACCAGCGTTAATGTGTGAACTTGTTTCTAAGCTTTCAATACCTGTCTCTTACACTAGCTATTCCTGTCAGTGTAAGCTAGGCTAGAGTAAGTACGTGAGTCCAGATCTAGTGTAAGTATCAGCTTAATCCAGCTTCCTTCGGCTAACACTCATTTGTATGTTAATGTCTGATTATTATAAGCTGCATTAGTACTACTTTTAAGGAATCATTCGTAAGTATTCACGAATACTGGTTCTTAAGTTAAGTTCAATAGATATCTCTTACACTAGTAGATCCTGTCACGCTAGGCTAGAGAATGTTAGTTCATATCTAGTGTAAGTATTAACTGAATCTTTGTCCTGAAATGTCCTTCAGCCAACACTCGTTTGTATGCTAATGTCTGATTGTTGTTCTCTTTAACTTTACTAATATGTTATAACCACAATGAAAATCTATTTAATTCAGTGGGTACATTTCTAAGAACGACCAGTTTCATTACTGCTGATGGATTGTTAATAATGTCATTCTGCTAACAGAAATTTTCTTATGATTGTGTTAAAAAAAATCACAAAACTCGCTGATGTGAGATCTGATGTTTTATCTGTGAGAAAAGTTATACGGTTTGAAGTTATGATTGTTCACTTCAAGCCGTACAAAGTTTCTCATTCGATATATCTAATCCCTATAGAAGTATGTAGCAAGATTATCATTTTACTACTGAAGTTATGATTGAACTAGAATATAGTTGAATCGTCTTTATTTCATACCTCATTATTGTATCATATTTAGGAACTGCTTTTAATCTTTATGTGGATAATGGAACCTTTCCAGATCTCATGAAATATAGTAAAGTTAGTTCAATTTTAAAGTCAGGGGCTAGATCTGATCTGATCTTGAAATTATAGCTCGGTATCCATCCTTCTTGCACTGAGTAAAGGTTTTGAAAAAAATATTCTTAACTAACTATTGTAGCACTTTAATGAACATAGTATATTACACGAAAATCAGTTCGGTTTCCTCAAAATCAGATTAACAACCGATGCAGGTGTAAAATTAATGTCTCATACACTCGATACCTGGGACAGTTTTCATAACGCCATCAGCGTATTTTGTGATATAACCGAGGTATTTGACTTTATAAAGCAACGCACATTAATTAATTTTTAACTGCAATAGTTAGCTTTCACTTTATTGAGTTCGTGGTTCACAGCTCTGTTTCATTAAAGACCATTTCTGTTTCTAGCGTATGTTAAAAGATCTCTGTGTTTTTACTATATATACCTTTTTGTTTATTTATGTACTTATGTAAGAAATATATCAAACTGATTCAATTTTATAGTGTATTATCTGGTATTATAGACTAGTGCTCTGCTAATACTTTACTATTTAATCAGAATATGACGAAATATATGAAGATTTTTGACTCAATATAGAGCCAAGTTTATCAAACCAACATAAATATCTTTTTATATGCAGTTTGAATCTTATCTATTTTTTAGGAATTTTATCATGAATACGCACACAATTACCTAAGAAAGACTTATTATTGGTCTTTGCAATCTAAAAGCGCTATTTTTTTCCTAAAGTGTTGTAGGCATATAGCCGGATGTGGTCGAAACTGTAGAGGGATTTACATGGTTTATCTAAGTGGATAATCCCGTATTTTTCGTACTGGACGAATTTTTTATATTCAGTCATGTAATATCAAACTTGGGTGAAACTTTAGAAAGCAGTTTTGATGATGTTTAAACCATCCAAAATATTATGTATTACCAAACTGGCTTCCAACTTATCTTCTAAAATTTTAAAGAATCTTACGACCCAATATCATTATATTTCGTTCCACCGCTGCTACAAATGTGAGTAGAAACAAACACATATATGCACACACAGACTGGCATATATAATAATTTAATAATATCAAAGTGTATAGAGCTATTTATATAGTAGGTTGGCCCCAGGTGGAGCTGGCAGAGCGTCAACGCACGTCTCAATGGACAAAGCTCTATCATCTTATCTACGAGACTCTACCAGAGTCTACAATGCAATTTAGTTAATGGCAGTTCAGTGATTGATTTAAAATGCCTTCGGTCCTTTGGAGTGAACGGCTAACTTATTCAAAGTCTATTGTAAGATTGTTTGCTATAGACGCTTCATGAAATTGTGTAATTTTTTGGTATTAGTCAAAAAACAGTTAATGATTTTTTTTGTAAAATAGTTGATATTCTTTAGATTAAAGTTTTATACGTCAAAAAGATTAAGGAAAAACGGTTTAAATTACA
Organism: Plagodis pulveraria; assembly: GCA_963890685.1. Classification (NCBI taxonomy): domain Eukaryota; kingdom Metazoa; phylum Arthropoda; class Insecta; order Lepidoptera; family Geometridae; genus Plagodis; species Plagodis pulveraria. The sequence continues at coordinate 10,304,771 of OY982963.1, forward strand.
TACTGTCCAGATCGCTCAAACATATAAACTAACTTCCTATCTAAGCAATTAATATAATAATATCAACAAAATGTTTATGTTATCGGGATCGTCTTACTATTTCTGTTTGTTTAAATGCAATATATCAAGTTAGATAATATCAATCACTAAAATCCTATCCTTATAAATTTTGGTAAAAAATAAACTACCTCTTGGTGACTCTCTTGATTGGTTTATCGCAGGGTCTCAGTTTGCGGCTAACATAGATATAGTATTACGACCACACCAATAACCTTGAAGAACTGATTGTATGGGCGAGCGTAGGATGCTTTGGATAAGAATTATAGATTCAGACGTATTTTAAATTTATTATAAAATAAGAAATAAAAATTAATACTAAAATCACCATTCGTTTTAAACCTTGTTGATAAGTAAATACATTTTCGTGCTTATTTAGTAAAAAACAAAGCATTCACATGGTCCCTGCCCTTTAAATTTAAGGTAGTTTTTTTAACTTCGAGATTTATGAATTTATTTCTTTTTATAGATAAACGGTAACAAATTCAGAAAATGATAAAATTGTTGGGAAAAACGCAAATTCTCACAACTTGTAGATGTAGAATAATATTTTTGAAAAATAATTACACATTGACAAAAATTTGCTACAACTTCAAATTTATTTTTAATATAGCGGTTTCAACCCTTAATTTTTAATGTGTTTCATGTTATGACTCCTAAAAAAACTGCGCTTCATAGCTCGCTGGCAAACCACAAATATGGACTTTATTGTTACACTGTCATAGACCAAGTTTGAACTTCGTATGATAAGACGGAAATGGTGCAAATGCAATGAGGGATTTTTTCGTCGTTTGAGTCGCACCATGAGATGACAAAAAGAATAACTGCATAGAAAACATATATGGACATTTTATTACCTGCTTTTTTTGCAATATTATCATATGATACTCTTTTTATGATACCAATATTACTAATACTAAATTTCAACCACATAATGAGTAGGTACTCAACTTCTTTTTACACGACTATCCAAAATAAGTGTAATTTTTTTAAGCATTTATGTTTTTATTTATCTATTCTACCATAAGTTTTCAAACCCTGAACAGATTTGATAATACTACTTACACTACCACAAACGACAATGGCTACTGCAACATTTTTAGGCAGGGCAGTCCATTTATTTGTGTATGAAAGTTTAACATCAAAATCATTTAGATTTTAGGTCTATAAAACCCAATCGCTCTGCCATGTCGGCACTTCCTGCGACTTCTTTGACTGGTATCATTACAACTTCAAAAAATACTATAACTTGGAAAAAGAAAGAAAGATAGGCCTAGCAGAAGAAACATACACGCTATAATATAATTAAATAATAAATTTATAGTACTAGTGGCTCAGGGAGCTGAGGAGCGACTGAAACATTTTTTTATGTTTCCTACCCCCACATTTTCCAAAAACCGAATAGACTATAATTCCTTACGTTTATCGAACCTGCTGAGAAAGTTCACGAGAATCGGTTGAGAAATGCTACTTGTAGAGAAGATTAAGCGAAAATCTGAAAAAAGTACATACGAAAGAAATTTGACCAAGCTGAAACGGCGATGCTTCGCTCGCCCTTTGATCTCACTCAATCAAAAACAAGTAGATATAAACCTCACAATATTTGATAAAATACTGCTATTGACCACTATCTCACCTATTTTAGATAAGATGATATGATCAGAGACAGTAATCAGAATATAAACCCAAGACAAGTTTAGCTATTTGGTGACAGATTTCTAAATTGAGGTAATTGGGCATAAGCAGCATAATGCTATTTCCATCCTATGCAGCTCAATCTTGTGGTAGGATTCATATCTACGACCACTGTATTGGGAGTTGTCATTTTTACTAGGTATCTGTTATATCTACCTAATTTCCTTTTATCTGTTAATTCCAACTAATTTCATCTCATATGTTAATTTAACTATAGCACTAATGATTAAAAGCATATTTTAATAAATCACTAAACCTCAGAACTCAACATATTTCACCAGTAATTTGTCAAATTTAACCCTTCAACAAAAGCTCCGGTCTATCAAGCCCACTGTTGACAAAACTATATTACCCGAAATTACTACAATATTACACCAAAATCGGGCAATAGTTTTTTTGTAAACCTACCGCGCATTTGTCAGTTACTTTGAATGGAATGATCCAGTTTTGGGGTCTTTTTGACCCTAAAATGCTGTTTACAAAGGTGACAATAGGACTGGATAGACTGGTTTTGGGATTCACATGTAGAGTATAAGCACACATTGTGATCATCGTTTATAAATTTTGTTTGGCAGGAGTGTTTGATATAATCAAATAGAGGCTATGAAATGGCTGATATTAAATCTATTTTATATGTTATTATTCGTTAAACATATTTCTTATTAAATATTTCTTATCATTATATATAACACTAGCGGCCCGCCGCTGGTTTTGCACGGGTATATAACAAAAAATATAAATTGATACACATAAAAAGTAGTCATTGTGACATAAATGTAATAGTTGGACATATATGCATTGTATTCCGCACATTTTTGTCGATATTGATGTCTTCTATAAAATTGTAGTACTTCACTTTTCTCTACTGTCAACAATTTCCGCAGTGTGGGCGATATAATGTTTTTTTTGGTATATTTTTCTTACGTTGGGTTACATTATCGAAGTTTTCATACGGATCCCTAAGTTTAAAAAAATATTCTATAGCCTATGTACATCAAGGATAGTGTAGTATTCTAATAGTAAAAGAGTTTTTTAAACCAGTACAGTAGTTTTTAAGTTTATTCGTTACATACGAATAAACTTAACGAAAATACTAAAATTATAAAGAGGTAAGGTTTGTACCTTTCCTCTTTATAATATGAGTACCTATAGATATATATTAATAAAGCTTAAGTAAAACATGAGTTGTTAAGCTATTACAAAATTACAAACTTTACGATAAGCCGTAGCGCAACGTTATTGCAAAAAATAAAAATATAGACAGTTAAGTTATAATTATATAGTAATATATGATTAACAAAGATATATTTTATTTAACGATAAAAAAGCTTTACTATAAATAATAATAATAATGAAACCAATTCGCAGTCCGCGTGTATAGAATTAGAAAATTATCAAAATATTTTTCCACACATCGGGGGTTCCGTACCATAGAGACATCTTTTTTCAAAAAGTTCGAGAGCCTTGCTAAGGTTCTCGAACTGTATTAAGAAAGATGTCCCTCTTGCTATTTTTGCTCCGACCAAAACTTGGCCAGTTTTTATTATTATTATATTTTTTTTTTTATGTTATTGTGACGGAACGAGCCCGAGGCCCACCTGATGTTAAGTGGACTAACCTCTGCCTATAACAGACGCATTTCGTCAGCGACGAATTGCACTGTGCCCGTCACACTGAGACGTCCAGTTGTTAGGTCTCATTAGCCTGTAATTTTTCTGGCTCTCAAGGACTGCTGCCGGAACACACTGTTAGGTGCTTGGCGACAGATTTTCTACTTGAGGGTGGTCGTTAGCCAGGCGGGCATTCACAAAATGCCCTTCCACCATGCAAAATTCTTTGTATATACTTTAGATATTGGTATTTATTTTATCATACAAAATTGTATTACCGTGTTTGCAATAGACCTTTTGCTTGATTGCAAACACGGTAATACAAACAAGCATATATTAATTAAGAAGTAAAAAACTTGGGTTTTTTACTTCTTAATTAATATATGCTTGTTTGTATTACCACTGCAAATTATTATTATCGTTAAACGTTTTATAGATTTATTGAAACTAAAACTGCTAAAGCCGTTCATTTTGATATAGATTGGTATAGTTTACCACTCGATGGATTTGGAAGAGAGACATTTTTTAAGCCTAAGTCTTCGAAAATCTGCTGGATTGTTTTTTTTTATTATTTTTATGTACCTAGTGTCACTAGCGCTATCTAGATGAATCTAATGATATCTCATATATTAAATCGGTTAAGCCGTTTCGAAGTAATCGTGAAATAAAAAAACTTACAAACATACGTACGTATTTGTAATGTAATCCGCATAGCAGGCGTTATTGCAAACCTAACAATATTAAAAATACATACGTACATGAAACCTAAAAACATTACACTCCTTTTTTGGGTGGTTGTAATAAATTACACGTTTCTTGTTTGGGGACCCACTTATGTTCTTAACATTTTGTCATTATTATTATTATTATTATTTGTAAGATAAAGCGACATATTAGCACAATTTCCACTGGTTACCTATTGCCGTTCCAAAAATACAGACTTTTAAAGGTCGGACAGCCGAGGTTTTGTTTAGGGTCCCGTTTTCTAGTAAGGTACTCTAAAACTATACATATTTGAAATGCGCATTGTTATTCTATATCTTGCCAAGCAAGCATATTTACAGCTTCATCATCATGCTGTCTTTTACTTTTTTGATGTCTCAATAGTGACGGAAAAAGCTAGAGGCCCATCTGATGCCAATCGCTGCCTATAACAGATGCATTTCGTCACAAGTGTCCAATTGAACTGCGCCTGTCACCCTGAGACATATAGTTATTAAGTCTCATGTTCCTGTAATTTCACTGGCTTTCAAGGACTGCTGCCGGGACACACCTTTAGGAGCTTGGCGGCAGATTTTCTACTTTATCCATCAAACAAAAGTTATTAAAAGTCAATTACACTGTTGTTGTTTTAACTTCCTATGTCTTACAAGATTATGGTTCAACTTAGAAGAAAATATGTTAAAAGAAGTAGTTTCCTATAACACGGTTTTTCGACCATCTAATAAAAAAAATCAGATTTGAAAATTTTACCCGATCAAATTTGAAACTAATGAACTTTTCTTTTAAACAATTAACATTCGTTCCTTAAACATTGGATACATTGACTCCTATGAACAGTAACTATGTATTTGATGATTCTAAAACTGGTCTTGAATCTTCAAGCATTTACCTAAAAGTTCTCACTTGCACTAGTAACAAAAGACTACTCAAGACCTCCATCATGTCCATGACCCGTGACCAACTTCGCGAAGACAATTGGAGACCCAAACTGTAACTGTCCCAAAACGACTTGGAATAAAGGTGTTGTTTTAATTACATTATCAAAGCGGCACACGCCACGCGTGGCGTGGGGTGGGACGGACCCTTCTCACCGGTCGGAAGACATTCGAATAAAACCTCTGATGACGGGCGTTGGCAACAAAGTAGGTAGATTTCAAAAAAGGTCGGTTTAAAGCAAGAACTTTTTTTTTGTATTCCATGCATTTTTTTATTACACATTTAGGAGGGAAAAATTCGAACCCTCGAAAGGACGTCCATCCACCCCTGTAACTGGGGTATGCTCTAACCGCTTGGGCTAACATGACATCGAATTTTGCAGATGACTATAATTTTTTCCCACGTAAACTTATAATTTTGTAATTTAATCCGCCGAGCAAGCGTTATTGCATATTGCAAAATTTTATGCAAACATTTTTTTTTTGAAGTCGTTGACCATGTAAAATGTAATTAATTAAATATGATATTAGCCTGCTTAATTATCAATAATAATGTCAGTTACTCTACCTGGATTCTAGACCAATCCCCACTTGCAGTAACAGTTCAAGAGTTGACTTGCATGGCAGCCATCTCCCTCCTTAACCATATTGAAGGAAAGTGGACGATCCGTCATACTTACCACGCTTTCAGGAATTTACACATTTTGGATCATCATCATCAACCGGAAGATGTTCACTGCTGAACAATGGCCTCCTGAAAGCCACAAAGAACGGCTATGAGGCACTTGTTACCATTGGCTATCCGCGACTCACACGATGTTGTCAGTCAACATAGTGGATGAACCATTTTGGATCACGTACACTTAATTGCGAAGAAGTCGAAACTTATCGACTGATCCAAACTGTGTAATTACACAAAAAAACGGTCATGTGCTGTTTGAAATTGTGTTTTTCCAAGGTGTTTTTAATTTTGACAATTACGACATTAATTTATGACGTATCTTACAAAAAGCATTTAATGAATAACAAGCTACGATGTGGATGAGGTGTACAAATAGCCACGCAGTTTGGTTCAGTTGCTGAGTTTCAACAGCTTCGTAGCTGTGTATACGAGTTAATCATTTATCGCTCGTAGCTGTTTATTAAAAATATTATTATTTACAAAAAGAAATATAATAGTGGTGGATGTGATATAAAAATACAATTTGAGAAAATGTCTGAATCCTATTTCAAATAGCGTAACGTAATTTTATTACCTTAACTTTCAAACTTTTTTTCTCTCAAATGTTTTTCAAGTAGTGTTGTATCAGCTATAATAACTACTTACGTTGGGCTCATCTGGTATTCTTATTAACATAGGAAGCGCAGACATAACACATGGGGTAAACTTATACATTAACGAAATCTACCTAATAACGTTCTTAGAGAAGAGTGAAGTAGGCATCGTGTACGATATACCTACGAAGGGAAGTTTTGATTGCGATTCGCGTGTCGCGAGTAGCGGCCAAAGGGTTCGATGAGGAGCCTGGAGATATGGACTTTTTGTTTTTGCGTCCTATATATATATTGTTACATACACTGTGACTATGCAAAACTTACGCTTACTTACTTTGTTTTAGACATGTAGAATAACTGATTAAGACAGTAGGTATATTTTTTGCATATGAAAGCCGAGCGGTTATAGCTATGGACTGCGTGGTTTGAATCCCACCGTGTGCCGGCTTGAGCTTCACCGAATGGTGGAAGTGCATTTTGCAAATGCTCGCCTGGTCAGCTACCACCCTCAAGTAGAAAATCTGTCGCCAAGCCCCTAACTGTGTGTTCCGGTAGCAGAACTTGAGAACTAGTAAAATTACACGCATTTGAGACTCATCAACTGTATGTCTCAGGGTGATGGGCGTAGATTAACTACTTCTAGGCTATGCAATACTAAATAAAATTACAAACATTACATTCTATTCGATGGACAATTTATAAGCGTTACAAAGAACTTGAGTATTGGATTGGATGGACTTAAACCTGAATGTAGGTATATTAAATAAGATTGTGAGAAAATTTTGTTTAGCAAGTTTACCACAAGAATTACAAGTCACATTTTAAAGCGTAGTATTTCATAATTTACAAGAATTGCTTTACACAGAAGTTCCGAGAATAATAAATAATAAATTAGTAGCTCACATATTACTTAAATAAGTTTATTACTAAATTGCGTAAATCAAAAGTGCTAATACTTATTTACAATCTATGATTATTTAAAATGTTTTCTATCAATACAATCATCATCAAAGACCGTACATAGAAAACTAGCAAAAGTATAGAAAAATTAAAAAATCTGATTATTGCTGGGAAAATATGCAAATCTACACCATTAACGCGAAGACGCAAATTCAACTATGTCACGCACACTCTCACAAAACTTCCAACAAAAGTCACCCGGGGGGGTACTATTGACCAATCGCATGCATTCAACCCTTTGGATTAGAGGCAACGCGGCATTGTTTCAAATCTCTCTGGGATTCGGAGCGGCCGCCATTTTGTTCATTTAAAATGGACGGTGGTACAATAGTGACCTATTGTTCGACGGCCGGCTGAGTCTGCAATGCTCTGAATATGTCTTTTGTTATAGTCATTCTAATTTTTGCAGCTTTTTGTCGATAGCTGACAGTGAAATATATTTCACAATGTGAGAATTTGCAATGCGTATTTTTACGACGGAAGCAAAAACAATGCTGACAGGCTTGCAAGATATAGCATCGCTTATCGCAATATCCAACACGTTATGGCTTACATTTAAATCAAATGAAACTATAAAGTACATCTGCCCACTCAGATACTTCACAAAGTATTTAAGACTGAAGGTGAAAAAGAGATCGATCAAAAACAGCATTACAAAATGCCTTACAATCAATATTACCACAAATAACGCTGTTTAGTTTAATATTACTGTATTTTAAATACAGAATAATACTGTGTCAGAATTAACACTCCATTTTCAAATAATTCAGAACCAAAACATAAGGGCGTAAAAACACGCACTAAACCCCAGTCGTGGCATAAAACATAATCCCTATAAAGAAACAAAGGACAGCATTAAAGTCGCGAGATTTTCAAACAGAGAGAGGTTTTCTCCACGAATTTTCGGGGTAACATTATACCGTACATTAGGGCTAAGTGATACCGTCACATTTGTTGGATTAATTCATCATCTGAATTGCCGTGGCCAGACTGATGGCCTGGAACGCCCCCCTCTTCCCCACTTTGCACCCTGTTCCCCAAGGGGGTGGTCGACGCACAGATAGCTTTGCCACCTTCTACGTATGAGGTTTTTAATTATGCGTTGCTTTTAATTGTCTTCATTTCTTCTGATCATATCGTGGATACTAATACCTGTTATAATATTAACACTATACTTCTTGGATATTTCAATGATGGGCATTCAATGCCTATTGAATTTTCAAATAATTAACACCCAATTAGATTACGGATCAAAACCTACAAATTTTAATATTAAGGACAGGTTTATACTACAATCTAGTAAGTACCAATATTATATAGCATAATCGTACTCGTACTTGTTTAGCCAAAAACTGTGCAGTACTGAAATTGTTTAAAGTAAAATTATATAGACTTTTCGATATTATCTCAGCAGTGAAGTATCTCATTTCTCAGGAATCAATCTTAGAAGTAATAAAATGCTATACAAGCCTAACAAAATATTTTTATAGTCTTTAAACCACTAAAACAAATGAACTCAAGAAAATACATTAGAGAAACCAACAAATTGAAGCGTTTAGCTGGTTGCGCTAGCGCCCGATGCCCTCTGCCCCCCGAATTAGCCCCCAACACCCCCTGAGGGGGTCTCCACAGGACAGCGAGTGTAAGGATAAATGGGAGGGCTGGCTCTTCTGGTTAAGTGTAGATTTTCCGAATGCGGTGTTGATGACGGCTGCTTAGTGCTTGCAGCGAATTTTATCGATAAGTAAATTGTTGTATTTGAGAGGGTTTACAAAGTACAAGTGATGAATAATTTTGATATTACAATTATTTGAAAACATATTAGAGCTACCAGGTGATGGTGTATCTCCTTCTTCTCCTTGTGAAAAAAGGGTTATGTTACAATTATAATTAGATTAAAATCGTCAAGTTTTTTTTATAAAAGAACTTAGTAATTATTATTTTCTACAAATAAAAATGTAACATTTTTAGTTAAAAATGACATTAGCTGAAACTTTAAACTGCACACCAATAGGGGTTTCCATTTAAAGCATAAATCAAGTATAACTGTGTGGATAACTGTGTACATTCATTCATTATTGAGCGACGGATCAACGTGACTAATTAATTGCATATATGAAATCCAGGGTATATTGTATTACTTTTATTTTTTATGTATGCGCTGATCAAAATGAGTTTGATAATCAAAATATGTAAATAAAAAAATGTTCCGGGTGTAGTCACCCGGACATCAACTTTTAGTCAAAACTGAAAAGTTAGGTAGACGTTTTAAATTGGAAGATATTGTCTATTTGAATATTATAATAATTAATTAATAAGCATCATTTAAGAAGTTTTTTTAATTCAACCCCTGTAAGATGAAAAATGGCATAGCTTGTAACGGAGGCAGTATTTTTGTGGAAAACACAAAAATGTGTTTCAGTGTTTGTCAAAATTCTACCAATATAATTATGGTAAAAGGTCATGCAAAAGTTTGTATAGGCAACATTTTTGTTTTTCGTTTCATTTTCACTGACATTTAAAATTTGACCAATGTGATGAAACGCGTGCTTTCTTGTGTCTAAGCAGGGATCTATATAACTGAATATGAGATTGGGTTTTTTTTTTTTTTTTTTTTTTTTTTAATGTTTTATGACCGAACAAGCCCGAGGCCCACCTGATGTTCCTGATTAACCGATGATGTTCCTGATTAACACCTGAACTAACCTCTGCCTATAACAGATGCATTTCGTCAACGACGAATTGCACTGTGCCCGTCACACTGAGACGTCCAGTTGTTAGGTCTCATTTAGCCTGTAATTTATATGTAAATGTAGCATCTTTATTTAACTTTTTCACTTTATACGTTGCTGGAATATCCTTCAAATACTTAAAACTTTTATTCAGATCCAAGAAACAAACTTAATTTTATCGATAGCAACTTTCACATCACTACCGTCGGCAATTTCCCCTAGACCGTTGGACAGCGAGCTGTAAATACTCGTGTAAAATTGTCCACATTCCTCCCTGGAAGCCTTTTGTGTTATATATTTCTTTGTTATTTACCTCCGTGGTGTAGCTTACCTTACCTTAGCTACCTGCAGGGGAATGACTCTTTATATGCTGGTTTTTAGACGTAGAACTTTTTACTTTCTTTGTGAGGTGGTGCAAATGGGTATTCTTGATATTAGAAAGGGTGAGATGTTTGTGCTATGTTTTATAATATGTGATTGTTTTATTCTTACATGAGTGAGTGTGAGTTACCGCTTGAAATATCTTAATTCGTATGAAGATGGGATATAACTGATTGTTTTATTTACTAAACTATCAGGTGTTAGCAAATATACAACGTAAGCGATTTTTTTTTTTTTATGTTATTGTGACGGAACAAGCTCGAGGACCACCTGATGTTAAGCGGTATCCTCTGCCTATAACAGATGCATTTCATCACAAGTGACGAACTGCAATGTGCCCATCACCTTGAGACATACTTGTTAAGTCTCATTTTGCCTGTAATTTCACTGGCTCTCAAGAACTGCCACCGGAACACACCGTTAGGTGCTTGGCGACAGATTTTCTACTTGAGGGTGGTCGCTAGTCAGGCAGGCATTCGCAAAATGCCCTTACACCATGCGGTGAAGCTCAAGCCGGCGGTGGGGATCGAACCAGGGACCTGTGGCATGGCAGTCCAGAGCTATTACCCCTCGGCCATCATTGTTTCAAGTTTGCCATCATTGCTTCAAAACATTGACTAGATATCGTCCTTTAATGTAAAATTTATGGTTAAATTAACAATAACGAAAGAACAAATTCTAACCATGACTCATTACGACTGTAGCTCATATTAAAAGTGCCTGGTTCCATGTTTAGAGACGGATCAGCTGTTTCTAACCCTGCCTGTGGTTGTAGTTTTTCTTTTGGTTGTGAGTTTTCACTCACATAATCAAGAAACACTTAAAAATAGAATAAGTGTTAATCGACAATGAATAATTATTTTTATTATTAGTGAATATATGTGTAGGATGATAATATGTGCCTATTATATTGTTTACCACTTGAGATAAGCGCTCAGAAAGCTTTAATACAACATTTAACCAATTTCAAAACGGAAGGGGTCCTTTTATTTAAAAGAAAATTTTCTCAAGTTATCTTTCTCTAAGATTCATGGAAAAATATGCTTAGATGTATATCGAGTTGGTAGAATGAGTTTTCGAGGTAGTCCAATATTAATGTGGAGTAATATTATAATATGGAATATCAATATGGATAGCTAAGCTAACAGTTATAATAAAGAGACAAGAAAAGATGAAGGAAACTTTCAAGTTTTTTTTATTTCGCTAATATCCTTTGAGGATATTATCGAATGGATCCTGTTAAAAAGATGACAAGAAGGCTAAGCCTTTATAGAATGGCTCGCAATACCAGACCACACCATTAAATGTTTAGTGACAAGTTTGCAAAATGTCCTATCTAAGCTCAAACCTGTTTCGGATTTGAACTAAGAACCTCCGCTCAGTCCATAATAATAACCATTGGACCATAATAGCTGCTAGTATTTTTCTAAATATGATTACAAGCAATACCGCGTGCTAAGCGGAAATCACATTTAGAAATGATTAGAGCACAAAATTTTTCTCGTCCCGGGTGGGAATCGAACGCTCGTCCCTTGATTTCACGCCGGGTGCCTAAACCACTTGACCTACGGGACATGCTCGTTTAAGTCGAGAGTTACTAGTATTTGTGATAATCTGTAATCTTTAAAGCACGAAGCAAAGAAATTTCAACTAAAATTTATTTTATTATGATAGGGTATGGTGAAATAATAAGGCGATTTATTAAATTTGTCATGAAAAAATTTCAAAATCAGTCTTGAAAATTGTATATAATAAAAAAGTAAAGCTAAGGAAAGGGATAAAGAATAAAAAGGTGAGGTCAAAAGAGTTTATATAAGACCCTTTTATATTACAAAAAATAAAAAATATCCCAATTTGCCACGTATCGTACAAAATTTCAGGGTAAAATTCTAACTGAGGTAAATCACGAAATTCCACGCAAAATAGACAATATCCCAGTATTGTGTGTTCTGTTCACGAATCCTCAGGTTAATTGCTAAGCACAAATGAGTGGCGCGAGTTACCCCGCTTATTGCCGGCCGACCGACACCTCAGGTAAAGGTTACCGTATACTGGGGTAAATTAGTAAAAAAAAATTGGAATGTTCTTTGAATATTTAATCCAGTTCACGACAGAAGAATCTGAGATAGATGACCGTAAGCGCTGACTTACGGAAAATAATACGCCGAATGGGCAGCAACTACTCGCATATACCGTCAATTCATAATAAAAAAAAACTTTTATTATTAGTATGTGCTTCTAATAATGATGCTTTGGGGAACTGCTGCTGAGATAGGGACAATCTTTATCCTACAAAAGCGTGCAATTCGAGCCATACATAAAATGGATCCTAGGGAATCTCTGAAGGATCTTTTTAAAGAAATTGATATTTTAACTTTACCAAGTCTGTATATATTTGAAAATATTATGTATATTCGTAAAAAATTAAGTAAATTTAAATTAAACAGTAACAATCACGATTACAACACTAGGAATAAAGATTAAATAGCGGTGCCAGGTTTCAGATTAGCAAAGACAAATAAAAGGTCCTTCTTAGGTAATTGTGTACGGTTTTATAATAAAGTTCCCAAACGTATTACAACGCAAACAGAAGGGAAATTCAAGGTGCACGTGAAAAACATATTGATTAAGAAACGACAAAAATGCCTGGACATTTCCGCCTCTGCCAAGCTATTCCCTGTCACTTACATAATTCAACAAATATTGTAATAACTTTCTTATAAAGTAAGTATGTAACACATTGCTAAAAGACGTTTAAAAGAATGGCCCCGAGTTTCTGGCCCGTTCTTCTCGCAGTGGCTCAATACAATTTTTTTTGCTGATTGTGGCTGTATAATTAGAATATTTCAATACTAAAATTTGTAATTGACCTTCATAAGAGCGTGTAGACGCCTAAATTGAATAAGTAATTTTGATTTTGACTTTGATGCCAGTTCCCGACTGAAGAATCAAGAGATATTCAATATATTTACGCTGGATGACCGTAAACGTTAACTTACGGAAAATTAATGCATAAAATGATCAGAAGATGCGCGATAAGGTGTTAGTAGCGTGTTGCTGCACATTCGGCGTGCACACACTGAAAACAGTTTGTGCCAACTTCATGTACTAACGTGGTATAAGGGTACAGGTCAGAGTAATTATGAATTATTTTGGTATATAGTTATTAATTCGTGCTTATCGTAAAGGGGTTTTTTCCATACTCTCCACGATTGCCAGTCGTCTTGGGAATCGCAGTTATATGTGTAAATTTCTCAGAAGGCGCTCCTGAATATTTTCTGGTATATTTCCTCTCCCCACCAGGTGGACTGATGATATCGTAAAAGTCGCGGGTAGCCAATAGTTACAAGTGGCTAATAGCCGTTTTTGTGGTGTTCTATGGGGGAGGCATTTGTTCAGCGGTGGACTTCTTCCAGCTGGTGATGATGATAGTTATTAAAGAAGGGTAAAAACGCAAACGTTTTCTTTTAATAAATTGCGTAAAAAAACTGTTTGTTTTGTTTCAGGTCACATGTTTTAAATATGTTTGCCCATAATTCATATATACGGGTATATAAATACTAAATGTTCACTAATTAATGGGGCAAAGCCAATAACTAGGGACTATTTCTGTTAATTACCTTGGTACTGCTCTCTCCACCTGCTCAATAATAGATACACTACCATGGGATATAATTGCTTTTGACCTTTCAAACTTTCTCAGCGATACATCTCTTCACGTTTTATTTAATTTATATTTGATAAGCAAGCATTTATAGTATATATAGAAATTATAATATTTGATTTTAGTAAATTTATATATAAATATATTAGGAAAAATTACAACTATTTCTATACATATTGCACTTTCCTCATAAACATTGAGACCTATCTGGGTGGAACTAAATATGACAGATTTTCCCATTGTTACCTACCTACAGCTCTAGTTTCTGCAGTTGCCGAGAAATCAAAAGCATTGTCAGCAATTCAGTACTCTGATGGTTACTGTAATCTAATTAAAAATTCGAGCTGTACAGCTGAAAGGTAGGTAACAATGGGAAAATCTGTCATATTAGTTCCACCCAGATGGGTCTGAATGTTTATGATGAAAGTGCAATAAGTATATAAGTAGTAGTGTGGAATAAGCTTAAGAACTTTATCCAGAGAAAAGAAATGTTTGCGGAATTTATAATTTCAACAAAAACATACCTAATAAGAATGTAATTATAGTATACACACGAAATGACCACATTGCTTTATTCTTTTTTAAAAGTAGTGATAACAGTTCCGAAGACAGTGTTTTGGAATCATACGACAAAACAAAATAAAAAAATAAAAAAAACTACTTCAGACATAAAATACGCATAGTGTATAAAATAGTATATAATATATATAATAACTCAAATACTACTCGTCAGATCTCAATCAAATTTAAAATAAAACAACATAAAAAGCTTTCAAATAAAAAAAAACTAAATTAGTACATCCTGTAAAAAGTTATGAGGTAAAAACCATATACACTACTACACACAAAAAAATACAGTGAAATTGAGAACTTGCCCCCTTTATTTACAATATTGTGAGAGTTTCAAAGACCAATGGAATGTGCCCTAGTGCCCTAGTATTGACATGTTTATTCGTAAATTTATATATTTGACATTATATTATACTCTAACATTTATTCTGGTTGACATTTGATTAAATAATTATTAATGTAAATTTTACTGTGTGATAATTTGTAATTGTTTCTGGTGAACGTTTTTTATCACAATAAACAAAATTATTATTATCATTATTATTTTTTGAAGTCGGTTAACAATAATAAAATATAACTGAAATTACAGAATAATGAATACTTATTAGGGAAATATTAATTACACTACTACAACTTAGCGTATCGTACCGAGGGGGCAATTGATACGTAATTTATCTTCTTAGATCCACTCATTGCATATCAGGCCTTACAACAAAATGTCTCCCTTTCACCTTCTACTTTCGCTTGGATAATCTTATTTTAGTCTTTGCCAAGTTGCTAAACTCCTTGCCACTTAAAGAATAAAGTCTTAAATCCCACAGCATTCTAGCAAGAGTTAAAATGTATTACCTTTTATTGTGATCCTCAACACGGATTAAGAGAGAGCGCGGTTTTGAATTTTGATTTGGATTGTAGCGCTCAACTTGGCTATTTAAATTGGACCTCTCGTGGATTATTTGCCATCCCGTCTTTTATCCTATTTGGTAAAGAATGGAGGGGGTGGAAAGGGTCTCGATAGAATGGTCTATTCGTATCTATGCCCACCTATTTTGCCTATTGCTTTGATTACATTCTAGAGAATGGTCTTTAATGAAGATTTTGAATGTAAGGGGCGTGGTTTCAGATGTTTATAGACTTAAGTAGACGTTGTTATTGTGTAAATATTTGTGCGTTTTATAGTTAGTGGTTAAAGGCTTAACAGAGTTTTATTTTGTACATCGAACGATTTATTTGAAGTAAAGGCCAACATCGTTATGTCGTGGCCACATCTTAGAATTATCCATATCGAAAATGTAGACAATTCTAAGAAGTGGCCTCGACATATATATATTCAATTAACTGTAGAGTAACTTTATTTTCATTTGTAGAGTAACTTAAATTCAATTAATTACTGAACTCCCTATAAAACTAGTTGCGTTAAGACTATGTAAGTATATTACCAAATTACGAGAGATAAAAATTTAGTTATGTGCGGGATTCGAACCCGCGTCCATTGAAGAACAAGACAAAAATAAGAGTTATGAGTGATTGTGTCATGTTAGTTCAATTGGTTAGAGCATACCCCGGCTAAAGGAGTGGATGGACGCGGGTTTGAATCCCGCACATGACTATAAATTTTTCTCTCGAAATTTGCAATTTTGTAATGTAATTCGCTAAGCAGGCGGTATTGCAAACATAACGATTCTAAACATATGTGAGTATATTATTAAAAAGTCGACACAACGAAAACATACACAATTAAACAATTTTAAAAGGGCTTAACTCGCGTAAAGTTATCACATAGTAAAAAAAAAATTTAACAAGTATAAATTATTTTTACAAGTATAATTTATTTTCGTTAAGCGTTTTAGCGTTCCGCTGAAATTATAACTGCAAGTTACATATATATGTGGAATTATTTTGACACCCCATTCGATGTGTATGGGAGAAAAAAAAATCTTTTCATAAAAAGGCGTTTATAATCCGGCACATTTTTTTTACTTTCTCATGTTCCCCTAGTGTCACCTTCACTGTCAACACAAATCATATGTACCTGTACCCGTATCAGCCGGATCGTCCACTGCTGAACACAGCCTCCCCTATTAAGGGGGTATTTCCCATAATCCCCACGCTTGGCAGGCGGCTTGAGGATCGCAGTGTAAGATGGCAGTTCTTTAAAAGGCGCTGCTGCCCACCTTCCGGTATTTTTCCCTTAGTCGCCTCTTACTACACCCACGGGTTGATATGGGGAGGTACAATTCTAACCCGGCACCACGCGGGGCAAAATCTTATGTATATATCATAAATTAAAATTGGTTAAGCCGTTAAGAAGTTATGGTGGAATAAAGAAACTCACAAACATACATACACGAACCCTGAAAACATAACTCTCCTAAGTCGTGTACTAAAAATACTATTGTGATATATGTAGATAATATTTTTGTAATATTTTCTGCTAATGTAATTTAAAGTGACGAGCGAAGTGCAGTCCTGTGTAACTTTATTGTTGTAACGCGATTATCATCTAGTGCAATACTTGACCGTGATAATACTTTATGACGTACAAAACTTTAGCCAGTTACAAACAGAAAACATAAGCTCTGTATGCCATGGTTTTTCAAATTTACAAAAAAATATGGTGTCATAAAATATTACAGCAACAACATTTGATTTACAAAAAATAAGCGCTCTGACTCAGGCCCCATGAATTTCGTATTTTAGTACATTATATACTTCCATGGTGGTAGGGCAATTTGCGAATGCCCGCCTGGCTAGCTACCACCCTCATGTAGAAAATCTGTCGCCAAGCACCTAACGCTGTGTTCCGGCAGCAGTCCTTGAGAGCCAGTAGGTAATTCTAGGTAAGCCTGAACAATACTTTCGACCACATCATCACTTACAATCCCGTGAGATAGTGGTCAACGGCTAGCCCACCAGGATTAAAAAAAAACTTATACTAAACCAGTTTTACAAATTATTGTTTTATTTTACTCAGAATATTTCGTCAAATTTGAAGCATGTATATATATTGTTTTTGCAATATATCCTCGATAATAAAAAAACGTTATAAAAAAAACTTGTATGACGACATCACGTATGTTTTATTTTTATTATTATTACTCGTAGTATTCTGTGAAAAGTTTAAGCAACTGTATGTTATTACAAAATTACAAATATACGATAGGAAAAATTTAAGTCATGTGCGGGATTCGAACCCGCGTCCATCCGCCCCTTTAGCCGGGGCATGCTCTAACCAATTGAGCTAACATGACATGACGTCATAACTCGAAACTTTCCTATCGTTCATTAACCATCGTATATGCATCGACATAGCAGGCGTTATTGCAATCATAACAATATAAAAATTATAAGGTTGCGTCATCATTTCCAAGTATAAAACCAATTGCAAAATTGGTCTTGTTTGTAGTACAACGTAAGTGGTACTATAGATGTCGCTCCATCCCAATACGATGGTTAATGAACGATAGGAAAGATTCGAGTTATGACGTCATGTCATGTTAGCTCAATTGGTTAGAGCATGCCCCGGCTAAAGGGGCGGATGGACGCGGGTTCGAATCCCGCACATGACTTAAATTTTTCCTATCGTATATTTGTAATTTTGTAATGTAATCCGCATAGCAGGCGTTATTGCAATCATAACAATATAAAAAAAACTGTATGTTATGGTTCAAGCAAGATATCAAGATATATAACATCAAGATAAAACTTATAGAAGTTAAACATACAGGAGAAGTACAGTGCGACGGCGCGGCGACGTAACGAAAACTTGTAGCTTATATGATTTTGTTAATTATTTCTATGAAAATATGATTTAATCATACAAACGGCAATTGAAAAAAAAAAATAATGTGTCAACTGTAAAAGAAAATCTATGTAACTGGATCTTCATAAAGAAAATAATAGAGTCAATTAGAATTAATCATTTGAATAATGAATAGATTCAGGCGTTACTATGCGGAAATCCATATTTAATATTAACAAATATTTTGAGAAAACATCAAATTAATATTTTAAGAAAACACTTAAAAAATATAAAAATATATCTAGTGACAATGCAGCCTAATTTTCCTGTTAAGCCGTCAGGAGGTCTTGACTCTACGAGCGCACGATCGAGATTTTTTTTATTACGATTCTCGATCGTGCGCTCGTAGAGTCAAGACCTCCTGAGGATGCATCGTGTAGAAGCGAACCGCGTCGAAAATTCTTCCGGTTTGGCTGCGTAGCGTTTGTGACGTCACGTCGGCTTAACAGGAAAATTAGGCGGAATTGTCACTAGATATATTTTTATATTTTTTTAGTGTTTTATTAAAATATTAATATGATGTTTTCTTAAAATATTTGTAACTATAAATGAATAATTTTTTTACTATTAACCAGTACTTCTTTATGACCGATTTCAAAAAAAATTAGGAGGTACTCAATTCGACTGTACCTATATATTTTTTATGTTTGTTACCTCAAACTTTTGACTGGGTAAACTGATTGATGATTATTTTTTTATTTGAAAACTGATGCTTCCCGTGTGGTTCCATTTAATTTTCATCACAATCAGTCTAGGCGTTTTTGAGTTACAATCCAATAACTGAAAATTGTTTTCCTATCTTGAAACTCCTTGATATTCCTACTCATTGATAGTGAATTACAATCGATCCCGTAAGTTGCAAGGGTCAATAAAGTTTAAAACTAGCTTTTTTTTTAAACTATATATGTAAACGACTTCGACACTCGAAAGTGTGATATAACTTGTTGAAGTCGGTACAATGCGCATAATATTGTGATAATAGGTACTATTGAATTATCGTGGTAGCGACTTCAACAAGTTTTTTCACACTTTTGAGTTTTTAAGTGTTGAAGTCGGTTCCAATTATAAAATAAAATAAAAAAGTTTAAGTTAAAAAATTATCTACGATTTTTTATTGCGACTTTATTGTATACATTGAGTACTTATATATATATTTTACACAAAGAAATTTGTAGATTGTCATACACCACTAAAACAAAACGCATATAAAACAATATCACATTTAAAACTTCCGTTGAGAGTACACTATACTGATGTGTTACTTATAACTCGATTGAAACGACAAAAGATGAAATATTTTAAATTTATAATATTATATAAGTTCAATTCGATCAAGTAGATTGAACAGTATACAGTTTAAACTCTAGTAACTCATCAGCCCATCAACACGGTCAATAAAATATTAATAGGTGAAGACATGTGTTTCATAATAAATAATGAAACTTTATTACGAGAATATAACGTTTTTACCCCACAAAGAACACGCGTCGGGGTAGTCACTTTAACAGAAAGCGGCGAAACGGGTCGGGGGTCACTTCGACCGAGGGTGGCATAGAAGGGTTAAAGCGCCCTAATAACTGGACTCGTGGACTTGGGCAATACAAAAAATTTAAAACGGGTTATGAGTGCATATGAATACATTTTTATTATTAAAATTAAAATAGTTATAGGTAAATTCCAACAAATTATTTATATGACTGATTCGCAGACATCGCATTGGAAATCAGAAGGTTTATTCCCTGTATGTTCTGTATTTGTTTACTTGTGGTTTTTACTTTGAATTTGATCCAAACTAACTTGATACTAAAAATTATGACGTCGAATATATAAAAAGGTTTAAGCTAGCATTGGCTTTTGAAGACAGTTCTGGCCAAACACACTTTTAGGTGCATTGTGGTAGATTTTAACCTGAGGTTTACTATTATGTAGCCAGCTGGGACTTTAGCAAACGTCCTACCACCATGCAATTCAGATAGTTATTGCGTTTTTAAGAATTTTTTTTTTTTTTATTGCTGATACTTATGCCTTTGACCACAATCTCACCTGATGGTAAGTGATGATGTGGTCGAAGGTGTTAACAGGCTTAACCTAGAATTACTGGCTCTCAAGAACAGCTGCCAGAACATACCATTAGGTGCTTGGCAACAGGTTTTCTACTTGAGGGTGGTAGCTAGCCAGGCGAGCATTCGCAAAATGCCCTTCCACCATGCGCTGAAGTTGAAGCACGCGGCGGTATTCGAACCTTCTTCTTCCCATCAGGTGAGATTTGGGTCATAGGCTTACCTTTCAGCAATTAAAAAATAAAACTAAAACGAAGTCCGGTAGTTTAGTTGATGGCCGCACAAATCCCTATGATGGTTATAAATCAATTACAGGAACTAATTGCGCGCCTTTATTATCGATACAGAGCGGAAATACTAGCAGAAACTTGTCCAGCGCAGCAGTGTGACCGGAAGCCGATCGTTCGTTCTCCAACTGAGTCGAAAATATTGCAGCCCTGTGTTTTATTATTCTATTTAACTAAGTAACTTAGTTAATTTGACTATACCTATTGGTTTAAAATACGATGTGTTAGTAATTCAAAATGAAATAATTTCATCGTAATCAGCCAATTTAAAAACACTAGTAGTTTTTGTTTAAAACCCTTTTTCCTACGCTACCTTTACTCAAAGTTTCAACAAATGTAGCTTTTTTTTATTTTTATTGCTCATTGGTAAGTCTTTGACCACAATTTCACCTGAACCTCACTTAACCTAGAATTACTGGTTCTCAAGGACATCTGCCGTAACACACCGTTAAGTGCTTGGCGACAGATTTTCTACTTGAGGGTGGTCGCTAGCCAGGCGGGCATTCGCAAAATGCCCTTCCACCATGTGGTGAAGCCCAAGCCCGCGGCGGGATTCAAACCATGGACCTTACCTATTTTTTTTTACAGCTTTTAATAGTCGAGAGTGATATTAAGATATAAAGAAGTTTTTTAGCCCTTTAGTATTTTTTTCTACAGGCAAGTCCAAAGTACAAGTAACACATATTTATACTACTGAAATAATTCTTATTAGGTCTATGTAAATAATTGATTAAAATTTTATGATCGTAATATTTTTACACTTACGTTTGCACTTGTCATAAGAACAAAGATTCTAGAAGCTGCATTGACATATATTCTTTTAATGAGCAAGGTGCACTAAAGTACAATAAGAAATATGAACAAATAACCCATCTACAAACAACCCTTTGTATAATAGTGATGAAATTAAAAGACGTATTGAGACATTTTTTGTTTGAAATCTGATTTCACAATTATGTAAAATAATTTTAACTCTTATTATATCGACTCGTCTAACTACCGCCTCATTGCTATCACTTCTCTGCTCTCCAAAGTTATGGAACGAGTAATAAACCCCCAGCTTCTTGGATACCTGGAGGAACACCAGCTGATCAACGACCTTCAATTTTGATTTTGTCATGGCCGATCAGCCGGTGGGCCGAAGCTGTGGAAAGTAGAGGAGAAGCGCTGGTGATAAGCTTAGACATTGTCAAGACCTTCAATCTGGACTGGCACAGGGCGCTTCTTTCGACAGTCTCAATTATCATTATCACCATCATCAGCCAGAAGACTTCCACTGCTGAACAAAGGAGGGGAGCCCCGTAGAACGCCACAAAGAAAACGGCTATATTAGCCACTTGTAACCATTGGCTACCAGCGACTTTCACGATGTCGTCAGTCCACCTAGTTAAGGACTTACCAACTCTACGTCTTTTGCTGTAATCTGGTAACCACACAAAAACCTTTATTTCTGATCGGTTATCAGTTTGTCGAGCAATGTGGCCCGCCCATTGCCACTTCAACTTACTTATTCTACCTCTGAAAGCTATGTCGGGGACTTTGGTTCTATGGCGAATATCCACGTTTTATATATACGATAAAATCGAAATAAAGATTAAGTTTAATTATATTAAATACACTCTGAAAACGTTGTCTTTAAATATTACATAAATTAGGCACAAAACAAAATCCTAAAATTTAAGTCAGTCATATTTATGAAGCAGTGATGGCTCAGTGGCATTGGCTATGGACTGCCGTGCCGCAGGTCCATGGTTCGACTCCCGCCACGGGCTTGCGAATTATTGCGTACACAATATATTATTGTTTAATTTTTCATGTAAGCTTATCTACTTTAATATTTATCTAGCACAGCTAAATTGTTTTCATGACAATCTGAAGACAACAGGAAACTTGACGTGGTAACAAAGACATAACAAACTTTATAGAGAAGGGTGGTCTGACCGAAACAAGTGGACTAAACCAGATGGACTATCAAAATCGCAACTCAAGTTTGAAAATCAAATACCCATCGATCATAAGATTTGAAGCAGTGATGGCTCAGTGGCATTGGCTATGGACTGCCGCGCAGCAGGTCCATGGTTCAAATCCCGCCACGGGCTTGAGCTTCACCGCATGGTGGAAGGGCATTTTGTGAATGCCCACCTAGCTAGCATGCCACCCTCAAGTAGAAAATCTGTCGCCAAGCACCTAACTGTGTGTTCCGTCAGCAGTAAGAACTATGTCTCAAGGTGACGGGCGCAGTGCAATTCGTGACTTAAAACTTAACGTAATGTATCTCTTATAGGCAGAGGTTAGTCGACTTAACATCAGGTGGGCCTCGTGCTTAATCCGTCACAATAACATTAAAAAAAATACCATATAAATTCAAATTAATAACATATATATAATATTACTATTATTCATTCATACTAGTGGGATTCATATAACATGTCTATGTCCAAAATAGCATCATCTATTCAATTTATGAATGCAAACAAGTATAAAAACCAGTTCTTCTAGAAATCTAACCCTTTCATATTTGCAAAATTGCAACTCGCAAAAAATGCATTGTCTGATATGGCAGATGGTCAAATTTATAATGGCCAAATCGCACAATATCAAAACGGCTACAATGCATATAACGGTCATTTTTTGTTTGCAAAAATAATCAAGATAAATATCCAATATTATTCTAGTTTCTTTATAAAATTTATAATTGTTCATTGCAAATCCTTACCAATAATAATAACGTTCTATCTTCATTAAAAACACACACTTAAGAAGTTCAAGATGGTATGAAATGTTTTACTTGCTAAATTATACATAATATGACTTACAAAGCCCTAACTAAAACAGAAATCTTGAATCGAGGGTTATTTCCTTCGATTTCACAATATTGGTAGTTACGGTGGAATGCATTGGTAAGTTCTACTTTAATTTATCCAATATGGTATATATAAGTTTATAAATTATATATGATGATATGTAATTTATAAAATTATTCTCTAATCTTATTGTGAAGTTAGGTGGTAGATACACAGGTATGTTTATAATGATAGTGTTTGTGGAGATGAAAGCATGTTAGTTTGTGTAAGTGTGTTTGTTAGGTGTGCGTTGAGAGTGTCAGAGATACACTCTGACACTCTCAACGCACAGTCACGTGCGCGTTGTGTTACTTAGAAATGGAAATCTGACTTTGTTTGCCCACCCGTTGCTTACTTTTTATCAAGTACAAAGCTAACCCGAAGAAAAAGGATAGTTTTAAAATCGATTAATTGATATAATATTTATATAAATATTCTGGAAAAACGTGGGTGTATAAGTAATAGTAGATAATGATGGTCGGAATGGCAAAGAATTTCTATAAGTTATTGACCTAAGATTAACATAAACATAGTTTTGAATATGAATAAATTTGAAAGTTATTCGTAAAATAAAGGGTTTGTAAAGCTATTAAGCATTAGTTTATTAAGTAGACAATATAAAGTGTAGGAATGCCTGTGCAAACCAGTTTGTAACTCTTTTGTAATAGTATATATAATAGTTATGTAAAATTAGCATCCCTTATAACTGTGTTCCCCGCTAAATATGTAATGCTCCCCATAGTTATGTAATTAATTAACAAATTTCTAAGTTAACCTAAAAAATGGCACGGACCCTGGAGTCTGTGGAAAATCCAATATACCACATAAAAAAAATAAAAAAATAGACAATATATGACTCTTATATGCCCGTGAAACTTGTGGAAAAAATTGTGGGCAATAGAACAGAGTGGACAAAAGATGTTCTACTAACTCCGTTGAACGTGGTATAAGGACAGGAAGAGAAAAACAGAGGAACGGAAGGCAATATGCGATGAGTTACTGATTTTTATGGTGAATTACAGACAAAGGTATATTAATGTGGTGAGCATGTATATGTATATAAATAAGAATTGAGTTATGTTATATTTTTTTTCTTAATTGCTTAATAAGCCTTACCTAAGTCACAGGACTGAGGTAAGTCTTTTAAGGATATACTTTTATGATAGTTTAATATATATTGATACAATAAAGAAAAAACTTAATCTAGCTGATATTTAAGATTATCAAATAAAAACTTACAACTGGACTTATTTATTCCAGAAATAATACACAGACTGTTCATATTTAATTTCATCCAGGTACATGCCAGTTATGTTTTTAGGGCACATGTTATTGGAGGCGAGCCTTTGCTTACCGTACAGTTAAGGTTCAAAAAACAAAGCTGTTGGAATATTCAATCTTATGGTCTATTACACTAACAAAATAGAATGTGAGTGTACTTACCTACTCATGTACACACCTAAAACAACACTTCACTCAATCCCAATATTTATAACCCCTACACGGCCACCCCATATGACCACTGTCCACGCAATGGGCGGGGCAAAAGCCCCAATAGCTGTCCATTGGTCACGCAACTGGACAGTGCGTGTAGTGGGGCTTTTCCAATAAGGTTATTCTTATACGGTACGAGGGTTGGAATTTGAGAGACCCTTACAATTTTCTGTTTGGAAAATGAAAATATATGTCAAATATGATATTACGTTTTTACCCACTTTTATTAAAACGTAACCATCTCAAATTGTGAAAAAACAAACCAAAAAACTAACTAGTATAAAATAATGTCTATCTACATGAGGGAGATATTTGATGCTTAGAAATACTCTTTATTTATTCTGGTTGGAAAAAAAATAGAAACTAGTTTGAAAATGTTGGAAACAATCTAACTAACCCAATTTAACAAACGTAACTTATAAAATATGATATTATGCTTACCAATAAGATTTTTCTAACTTTTATTCTACTGAGTCATAACAGTAAAAACTTAAGTGTCCTAGTAGTAGTCCTTCCAATTAGAACAATATTATACAATGTCTGGGTACTTCGATACCTCTGCCTATATTTATGGGAGAGCCTGTAGACGTGACGATTTTTTTATACAAATTAATAGTACCTATTTTAAGAGATCACCTGTAGAAAAGAATTTATTTTCGGGTCTCCCAACTCGTTTTCTTGTTAGAATATTTGTTTATTGGTGACAGACATCAAGGTTCTAATTATATCTTATTTGATATCTACCCATATAAATAAAGTAGGCATTTTAACTGAAAAAAAAAATATGTAGATCCAATTTTAGCTTCATAAAATTGAGCAATAGATGATATTTGGCGTCTGGAAAGAAAATTTAAATTATAATAACCACAGTTCAACATTTTCCCTGAAATAATTTAACACCAACGGAATACAACCTTGTGAAATCAAATAAACGATAATGTCCCAATGCCTCGTTGGTCTAGCGGTGTAGTATTGCTTTGGTATCTCGAGGCGGACCTCTTAGCCATTGGCAGATTATTGTGTTTCACAGACAAATAAATTTCCAGTCTGGTGTCTCGAACTACACTCGGTAGATGGCAGCATGATCGCTAAATGTTACGAGTGATGGGATCGAAACTTGGAAAAACGTGCTTGTTTATTATGCCACCTTTAAAATCCGCGATGATTAGGTACGTTAAGTTTATGCTTATAGTTACAAATCAAGGCGCCCTCAGGCCACAAAGAGCGGTCTAGAGTTCGGCGTTCCGCGTATACTGTACTACAAACAGCGAACGCGTCTTCGACGGTACTACAGTCTCATATACAGGTCACACGTCCCAGGCTCTCTTTATTCCACAAATTTTATTTTAATTTTCCTTTAGATTTAAAGAAAACCCACTACTTTATTTTTCCATATTGTCGGACATTGCAACCAATAAATGCGTCTTAGCTGATGGCTCAAAGAGAATGCCGACAGATCTGGAATTCTCTTTGACCACCGCAGTTGTGTGAGCATTCACCCAATTGGTTGAATACTTTACGGTGTACGCAGACTACAGAACTCTGATGTTGTTGCTGTAGGCCCGGCGTGGTGCATGAACCCCATCAGTTTAACGGAGCATTCAGTGAAAAATGGAACAATAAAAGTTAATTCAGTATATCTTTTTTTGATTTCAATTTGGAGAAGTGTAATTAATCTACTAGCGTCAAAAGGTTTTTATATAATCTCATTCGGTAATATTCTAATTATGAAATGAAATACAGACTTTCATTGGCATATTTTATTTACATACTTCTTTAAGAAAATTAAAAAGATAAATTAAAGCATTATTCTCCTAACAAAACAATGCTTTAAAACATTTTTTTTAATTATTAAAGTACAATGTGTCCCGACCAAGGAGTTTTCAATTCAATTTAAATACATTATCTGTGGTGAGGTTCCGAGCCATAGACCAATAATAATTATCAAACAGTACAATATTAATTTTAAATAAATAATTTAATAGCAATACATTCAATTTTACAATGATAAAATAAGTACATGTTCGGTTTTTAATCTAAGTTTTGTATTATAGTCTTACTTTTATTGTCTTGCTTTTACTTTTAATAAGTTATAGTTTTCATAGCAATGCGCCATCTACCACAACTGCATAAATAAAACGATATCGGTGTAAAACCGCGCCATCTAGTGTAAATCTTCCGTACTGTTACGAAAAATCGATTACCTAATTATTGACTTCCATCTTTTTTCTAAACAGCTTTTAGAATTCTCATAAGAAAAAAAAATGAATTGGCACATTTCATGAACTTGAATTATTAGATTTAAAGATTTCATAGCATGACTACAAAATACAGTGATATATAACCAACAAGTACCTACAAAAGATTGGTAAGCAATTTTTTTCATGTATAATGATTATCCATGAATGTCTGCCCGGGTAAAATAAATCATATACAAATAGATTGAACAGTTTGCAGTAAATATATTTTGAACCACAAAATGTGTTTGCCATATGGTTTGGTGAGACTATTTATTATTGATCTCGTATTTATAAACCATCATTTGTAGAAAAAAAAATATTACAATATTTTTTGTTGTAATATTAAAACAGTTCGTACCTTGCGAAAGATAAGTACTGGGACCTGGGACCACTTTTCATTCGAGTAAGGAGACCACGGTTCCTACCACCACCTACGGTTTTTTTTGTAATTTGTATTGTTCTTCAGGATTAATGATACTTGCAATGGGATAAGATAATCTTGTTATTAGCTATGCCACTATGCCTATGCTATTAGCATCAAAATTATTACGAGATACCATAACTTTTCACTTGTACCATACCCTGATAGCTTCGTTAAAAAAATATTCTGCTTCCGCTACTCGATCACAGATGGCGCTACATGTAAGTTTGTTTTGTCTAAAGAAGAGAAAGTGTAAGATGTTATACATAGCTACATTTTATCTTATAAATAATAGTTTGCAATTATTGTCTTGCGACATATTCATGAAATTTAAATTTAATAAAGCTAAAGTTGAATATACTCGTACTTAAGGTATTTTCGTTAACACAAAATTGGTGTTCATGGTTTAATGGTGGCAAAGAAAAATCAAAATTACTAACTTTGCCGTGTTACCTACTCGTTTTGTCGTGATTTAGCGTGGTTTGTTAGATTTATCTGAATATCCTTACCATGCTTCGGCCTATCCTTTAAAAAAACTCTTTCAAAAAGCAATACACAAACATAGGTAAACGTAATTAATTTGGTAATAATTAATTTCAGTAACTAACTGAAATTATTTTGGTAACGCCATAACACATCCACTAACACTAGTACCCTTACTTTTATTAGGAATTCAAATTTTAGCTTACATCTTCTCCATACAGTTCTCGGTTTAAGTGCTAGGACTGTACCATATCCTCCTATTTTGATGTTCATAAAAAAAAGAAAAAGGAAAAATGCGATGTTGCATATTTTTAGACAATAGGGGTCACTATCATTAAAATAAAAAAAACCCAAAGACCGCATGCAATTAGCGTCAATTGGCGAACAGTCAAAAAACGTAATATGTATATGTTTTAATATGTTTTTTTATTAGCGATGAAATGAAGTATTACAACCCATACAGTTGAATTGAAGATAGGAAAATGGACAAGATAGACGAGCCTATTTCCATCTACCGGATGCAGAACCGGACAACGCTTTTATACACACACCAATGACGCAGTTTATATACTTGCATGGCTTTCTTCTCTCCGTCTTGACATAGCCATACATTTCTTCATCCTAATTAATATCTATATTTAGTCGTTACTTTGTGGTAATCCATATAACCTTCTATTAGAATATTAAACGCGTTTTGCTTCTACACGAAGCATCACCAGGAGGTCTTGACTCTTTGAACGCACCATTGAGAACTACATATTTATAAATAATGTTGTAACTTTAATCTATAATATGAATATATTGTTTTCTTTAAATATTTTAATTGCATTTGTTATTATTGCTTTATAGTATCTTTAAGCATAGTGGTAGGGCAATTCCCGTCTAGCTACCATCAACTAGAAAATCTATCTATATAGATATTTCGATAGATTGTCTAGCTAGCGTTTTCTGAGATAGATAAACTGTGTTTTTTTTTGTACGCAATTCCCCATTCTTGGTTACGTATGCCTACCTCTGACCACATCGTCACTTACCATTAGGTGTGATTATGGTCAAAGGATTTCGCATTTTACGAAAGCACGCCTGGTAGAAAATGTGCTGCCAAGCACAAAGGTTCAGGATGCTACCTATACATAGCTAGCTATAGGCGGGCATTTGCAAAATATTCCACCACCATGCTCTATGCCCTCTGAAGCAGGGACGAGCTCAATAGTAAATGCCACTTGCGGTCACCAATCTAAGTCGTGACCCCAGATGTTGATCGCTTGAAAACTAGGCAAGCTCAGTTACGAGCGCTTTGTGTCAAATTATGGTTTATTTTCCATTGCAAACAATTCAAAATTTCATTAAATAAAATAGGGACAAATCCTACTAAAGTCTGGCTTAGTCGATGTTCGCACTGTGTTGGTCGAGTGGCGTATAGCGTTGCTTTAGAATCCCGAGGTCCTGGGTTCCAATTCGATCCATAGATCAGATAGCTATTGGGTTTTCTAACAAAGACATTTTTGGTTCTAAGCTATGCCCGGGAAAGGCTTCTCTTATTACATGAGATCAAAAGCATCCCCTAACCGCTGAGATCACCATTATCGTATTACTTTTATTTATTTGTTTATATTGATAGGCTAACCTTTTGACTACTACACCTGATACGTGATGATGTAGTCGAAGATGTCGTTCAGGTTCACCTAGTTTCTGGCTTTCAAGGACAGCTGCCGGAAGACACCGGTAGGTGCTTGACGATAGATTTTGTACTTGGTAGTTAGCTAGGCGGGCATTCGCAAAATGCCCTTCCTCTATGCTACCTTACTATGGACCGAGGGCTTAACGTGCCCTCCGAAGCACGGAAGTGCTCAGTGGTAATGTCATTAGCGGTCACCCAAGTCATGACCGTGGCGGACGTTGCTTAACTTAGCTGATCGGGTTAGAACGGCTAAGCAAACTTAGCTACAGGGTAGCCAATGGTTACATGCGGCTAATAGCTGTTCTTTGTGGCGTTCTGTGGGGCAGTCCTTTGTTCAGCAGTGGACGTCTTCCGGTTGATGATGTTTTGATGAAACTTGTTGAAATTATGCATGCATGTCCTTGAGTCTAAAATTTATGTTTTTGGTCAGTTATTTTGAAAATTCGTTTTCAGAGTTCTTGTCTCACATTTAAGGATAATACAATAAAACGGAAAACTGGCAAACCAAAAGCACATATTTTGGACTCAAAGACACGCATGCAAAATTTCAATTAGATTGAACACTGGGTATTTAAAATATGATGAAATTGCGTTTGTATGGAAAGAGGAAAACATCAACATTTTTCCTTTCTTTATTATTTTGTAGGAACTGTCGAACGTGACGCAATAGAAGCCTACAGCATTGTAAAGAAACTCCAGCCAACCGGGATAACAACCCAAGTGATGACTGGCCACGGTGGGTTTTCCGAGTATCTGAACAGGTTCGGATGCAAGGAGAGCCCAGCGTGCGTGTGTGAACCCAGCCAACACGAAACAATAATACATGTCTTGACCGAATGCCCGATGTTTAATTTAAAAAGATTTGAAACTGAAATAGAGTTGGACGTAGATATAACAAGGGAGAATATATGTAAAATAATGTACGATGAAAAATGTAGAAGTAAGTTTATAGAGTATTGTGTATACATAGCAAGTAGAGTAGTAAATAGAAATAAAACTAGATAGATAAGTATGTTGTATATTATATTGTTATATAATAAAAACAGCATAGATTTTCAAATGATATAAAACTATTACAGTTAGAAAAAGTAGCATAATAAGTATTTTTATGTAATAATTTAATTAAGAAAAGATTTATTTAGACTAAGGATTTGTAAAAATGATTTAATAAGGAAAACACCGTCTCTGATAACGTCAGAGGAACCTCTTAGCTCGCGGGCCGGGACGATATATATCGCTCCCGGACGGGTAATAAAAAAAAAAAAAAAAAAAAAAAAAAATATCTTTTGCATTGTGGCAGGGCATGTCGAGTGCGTCGTCTGGTAAGCAACCACACTTAAGTCGAAAGTTTATCTTCACTATTACCATCTTTATGCAAAAATATCTCACGTCTTTCTGCTTTTACGACTTAAAACAGTTTCTCCTGACATAAAATTTATATATCTGCGTAGTCACACTTAGTTTTTTTTTTAATTTTGCATATAAACTTCGGACAAGTGTAACAACACAAAAATTCGAATGATTACCACTAACATACCTTTCATTGATATTTTTTTCTTTTATTTCGGATCTCTAATTTTAATTAAATTTTCGTATTAAATCTTTTCCTTGTATTATAATGTGTTACAATATTTTATTCAGATAGGTCACGGTTTTATACTTTTCTAAGTAGTATGGGGATATCCTTTTTATTTTAAAAATATTTACTGTTTTTCTTTGGTTCTGCTTATGTGAACATAGTGAACTTTCGTATTTTGAAAATCTTAACGCGTGTTATTCAAATGTTTTCAAAATTTGAGATAACAGCGTTTTCATGTTATAGCTAAGATATCAACCCCCATCTGTACTGTTTCTGCCGGATTTTCTACTGCTGAACAAAGCCTCCCCTTTGGTTTGCCATAATCCTCACGCTTGGCAGGCGTCTTGGGGATTGCTGTTTAAGATATTAGTTCCTTAGAAGATGCTGCTGCCCATCTTTCGGTATTTAACCTTTAGGTGTCTTCTACGATACCCTCAGGTATGAATGCAGGGGTGATATTCTAGCCCGGCACCCCACGGGGCAACCCCCACCTACTCGTACTATTTTAGTATCTCATATGTCTATTTATAAACAAAAATAATAAGTGAGTTAGATAAAAATAATTTTCCAAGCATCTTTCGAGATCCGACAAGTCTTCAGGTGTACAGGTACCATTAAAAGGCAACCCTTATCAATGATCACATCGTCATTTTCCATCAGGTAATTATTTTAATGCTTACATAAGAATTTAAAAAAATCCGGTGTAAATCAAACAATCACATTTGATTAACAAATCGTGGATATTTATTGAAATAAAAATAATAAAAATGAAAAATAATAAAAACAGTTCATCTTTCACGTATTACATAATAAAATTTGTCTTAGTTTTGTTTTTGTCTATTTCGTGTCCTTTGTCAACCTTTACATATTTTCTTAATCACAATGGATTTAATTTTGCACAAAATATTTGTTTTATAAAAAAAACACTTTAAAATATTAATGAAATATACATATATATATAAATATTTTTCGACTATTAGTCATTTTTACGTACATTTAATGACAGTTATGTAGGTAAGTACAGTAAAATTGAAAAATGACTGAATAATTGAAAAATATATCGAATTGTTTCTCATTTTGTAACAACAATTTTATGGTGTACTTAGGTCTTGTCCAGGCAACATGCAACTTATTCCAAACAATAAAATATTTGAATTTTGGTACATCGCTTGGAGAAGCCCTAAGATATGACAAAGGAGACTTTATACGGACGACAAAATGGCTATATTATAATTTACTTACAATTATCTAATATAAATTCTATATTAATTTACATTTAAGTACGTATACTGAAAGATTTTCACGCTTGGACTAAATTTAGGTACAAGTGAAGTCATCCGACGAATCAAAAAATCACAAGAAAACATTTAAAACAAAACTGGAATATTTGTCAGTCTTAATAAAAAAATAACTAGCTTCCTTTAAAAACAACGAAACTGGATACGAAGATCGAAACTCTTCTAAACATAGTTTTAATTTAATAATTTAACTACTAATAAAACATAGACATACTGTATTAAGAATAACATCTACACTTACATAGTTTCCAATTTTGCTTTCTACAATGCTTAAATAATTTTATCGATTACAGGAATCACACCGTTTTTTCCCCAATATTGATAATAATTTTTCAAAGTGTCCCATATAAATATGAACATCAATAGGTAGGTTCTCCATTTACACATTACACTTAACACCTACAAAAATATTTACATAAGTTTTATCTAGGATAGGAAACATTTTGCTTATTTATTGTACAAGATACACTAAAATTAAGAAACAATCTTACCCATACAACACATACTACATCGAACTATTAAGATCCTATGAAATACTGGAAAAATTTAGTTTAATTGACACTATACACAGCTTAACTAAATCATACTTTAAATCAACATAGCTAACTTTGGCATTGGTTTCCACATTTTCTTCTATATATAAAAACATGTCAAAAACAATTTTGAAAGCACATAACGTAAAGTCATAAGAAGCAGCCTCAGAAACGTAAACAAAATCTTGTAGTAATATTAACAACGCAACGGGGAGATGTCTCAGCCCAGAACTTGAAAGATATGTCAACTACCGTCATATTAAGTAACTAACTAATGCCCTTCGGTTTAAACGTCTTTGGGCGCAATTGCAGTGCCTAGTGTTATGGTCAATTCAGTTCTTAAGACTAGAAATTGAACAAATTTCTCCGATACATTTATGGTGCTCCAATTTTGAGATTGTGTGTCTCTTTAAGCTGAATGCTTTAAAATATCTGGCTCGGTGGCGCAAGTGGTGGCAGACGGAGGCCACCCCACGGGTAGAGTCACGAGGCCTCGTCACGACACGCGTTAGAGTCGTCAGATAGAGCTAAGGGAGCACCATTACTTTGATTCACAACACATTTGCGCATATGTTTTTCAAGCGTTGAGGGAACTGAGAAGGGCATCTCGCAAAATCTGCACCGGTACACGTCCTTTCCAAGACGGCCGTGTGTCTTCATATGCCTCGTCAGCTTCGAACTCTGAGCGCACGCGTACGAACACAGCTCGCATTTATAAGGTTTTTCACCGGTGTGCGATCTCCGATGAACGGTCAAGTTTGAGCAATTCTTAAACACTTTCCCGCAGTACTCACAAGTGTCGTTCCTACGACTTTCCTTTGACTTAAGCAAAGGATTCTGCAAGAGGCCATTGGTGCTGTTTTTTAAACCATCAAAAATGTTTTCAGGCGGCCTTTGCGCATGTAATGTAGGTAACCACCAACCTTCACCCCTCTCCATATCTAACTTCATGCGTTTCGTTGCTTCAAAAGGGTTTTCAAAGGGATTGAAGAGAGGGTGAGGTTGTGGTGGCATTTTTGCAAACTCCTCTTTTAATCGTAATGCAGCAGTTGGTGGCATGCCATTAGGCTTTTCACTTGGAGGGCCATTGTTATTGTCACGATCTTTTGCAAGTTGCCAGTTAAGTGATTTTCCTGATTCTTGTAAAGCCTGCTTGAAAGCCTCGCTATATTGAGCAATGTTCGATAATCCAAATTTATCCATAAGTTCACCTACCACAGATGCTGAGGGTGGATGCGCTGGCATACTAGGAGCTTGTTTTCTAATAAGAGACGTAGGAACACTGCTATTAGAGACTGTCAAATCTTCAGCTTCTTCTAAGTCTTCACCATCTTCATTCTCTTCCTCCTCTTCAAGCTCTTCATCTTCAAGTTCGTCTTCAGAATCATCTTCACCTGTGTCTCCTCCCGACTCACCTTCTTCATTACTGGCATCAGCTGGTCGGTGTACTTTCATGTGCTTTTTTAATTTAGATGCTTTTTCAAAAGCTTCGTCACATTCGGTACATTTAAAAGGTTTTTCGCCAGTATGTGATCGACGATGTACAATCAAACTACTTTCTGATCGGAATTTCTTGCCACAAAACTCACAGGAATGGATAATTTCATCGTTGGTTCGTTTTATCGGAGGGGTAGAGGTTCTGCGCTCGGGAGGAGGTGCATCTGCGGCCATAGGTTCTATACGGCGCTCAGGTGAACTGTGAGGCCTCGTCGCTTCACGAGGTGTGTCCACCGTTCCGGGTCCGGCGCCCACCGGTGGAGTCTGACCGACTCGGGAGGGCGACGGGGAAGCGAACGGAGGAGAATGCTTCCTGGGGCTAGGAGAGCTCGAATTGCCTGTGGCCGCCCCTGGACTGGTTGTACCGGCCAGTTGCCGCAAGCGCTGCGAGTAAAAATCCAGCTGGGGTTCTAGTGAGAGTGGCTGCGAAGCTGGTGGAGGCCTCTCTCGACCACTCGAGATCGAACTCGGCACACAAGGAGGACGGTCAGCTGGAGAAGGGAATGCTTGGTGTGGTGGCATTGAGTTAGCCGCCACAGCGGCTGCTGCAGCGGCTAAGTTCAGTCCATGATGACGAAACTGCTCAGAAACGAGCTGTTCCATTCGGAAACGGTGATCGTGATGATTTGGCCGCGCGAAAAGCGGTGCTGGAGGCACCGACGGGTGAGCTAGTGGTGGCAAACTGCCAGGCAGCGGCATTCTGAGTAAGCCACCAACTCCAAAAGGGGAATGCATGTCCGGTGGAGGAAGAAGGGGGTGATGGCGCAGTTGCGGTGGAGGCAGCGGTGCGCCTGTCGAGGAACATCCCGAGCTCGATGACGAAGAGCTTGACGAAGAATGATTTTGCTTGTTAGGTAACTGCGGCATAGAATCCACGTATATTTTAACTCCATGGACGTGTTGCACGTGCTGCACAAGTCGCCAAGCGGAGTGTACTCGCGCCTTGCAAGTCGAACACACGTAGTTGCTGGGTTCTGCGAACAAGAGAGAAAACTGTTACTAAAATGAAATCGATGGAGAGATTTACGGGAATATTAACAGGGGCAAAGTGTCTAGTAATAGCTCTCACATATCGTAGTGTTGGGCCTAGGGCGGGCGCGCGGGACGCATGCTAAGCAGAAGGTCCGAGGGTCGGGGCGGCGGCGGTGAGTGATAGCGGCTGCGTGATTCATGCACCTCGGGAATCTTATGAAATATACGCGGGCTGGCATCACGTACGCACGCATGGGTTAAGACTGTTGATATTGAAATCTATAGGTAACGTTACACCGGAGAAAAATTATGACCATTAAAAAGACGTTGGTTTAGTTTTACAAGAGTGCACGAGTCACTTCTTGTTAGAGCAAGGAAGATATACTTTTCACGTTTTCGTGTAGATTAGTGGTGTCATACAAACAAAAATGCTTAAGACTACACATGGAGCATTATTCTTATGTATAGTGTTTCTTGATTTCAGCAAAAAATAAAGATAAATTTACAAAGTATCATCTACTCCTGACATTCAATGAAACATATTTACTTATTTTTGACGGTTTTCTATATATCTCTTCGGATCGGATTAGACAGAAGAATTAATCATGTAATTATCATTATTTCTATTACATGCAAATATGCTGTGTTTTGACCATCAACAACAATTTAAGGAAGGTTATAAGATTCGGATTTTTATGGTACATGTAAGACTATATTTGTGTATACTATTTAACAAAGCTATTTTTTCAAGCAGTAAAAAAGGAATTGAAAAAGGAAAAAAAAAAACTTACAATTTACTTTAGCCTAAATTAGTTACGCTGCCAAAGCCATGCATGGTCTCTATTGTAATTATTACTGTGAGGTCTGATTCAAGCCCACCACCTCAAAACCTTTATTTACGTCACAATAAAAAGGATGACTAGGAGAGTATTTCAAGGTTAAAAGAATCACCTATGATTTAAAGAGACAAATAAATCAAATAGGCAATTCGCAAATCAAATCAATTTGAATACAAAATGATGTGGATGAGGTCTCATGGTCAAGGCAGCGCCCGTCAGCTTGACAGTAATTTGATTGCTCATTGTGGGCCAGAGATAAAGATTATTGTGAAGACAATCGCTTCCCTGCGATCAGATAATAGTTTTGAAAAGTCTTACTGAATGTCGATAAAATTTAAATTCCTATACCGTATTAGTAACTCCATAGGTATACTCAGCGTACTCATTCTGGCAAATACAGACGGAATGATCTATATTACTATTAAGTCAAATCATTAAAAACAGGTAATATATTGAACAAAGTATTTAAAATAAGTTCAGTAAGTACGAGCAATTTGGTTACAAGTACATCAAAAAATAAAAATAAAACACTTAAGTATTATAAAACTGTACAACATAGAACAATAGTTATTCTTATGGTATATTATTCCACAAATAGAATAGTATTTTCGTTGCACATAAGTGAATATTGCATTATATAAATAATAGGTACATTTAATAAGATGTAAAAAGCCTTTATTGTGAAGACCATTTG
This sequence comes from Plagodis pulveraria, assembly GCA_963890685.1. Classification (NCBI taxonomy): domain Eukaryota; kingdom Metazoa; phylum Arthropoda; class Insecta; order Lepidoptera; family Geometridae; genus Plagodis; species Plagodis pulveraria. The sequence continues at coordinate 10,342,096 of OY982963.1, forward strand.
TTCAATCGACGAAGAGACTAGAAATGTTTAAGCAATATTACTATTGCAATTATAGCACCTGTGTTGTAAAGAAGTGCTATTATTTTTAATGACGTTGCTATATGGTATACATACATATACATAGGTACGGTAATATGGGTCAATATTTCCGTACCTATGTACGGTAATATACAATATTTTAAATTGCTAATATCTATACTATATCTACGTTGTTCAAGAGAAAGGTTTAAGGATTATAAAGCTTGCACAATTCGTTTGAAATATTAAAGACATCGATATGGAAATCCCTAGCGAAGTAGGCGCGGCCCGATAAACATCTCGACTGTTAAGACGATTATTGAAATGTAACGGTCAGATTGTGTTGTGACCGACCGGAAAGAATATGCGTACAGGGTGATCTCAGACGAGTCGACAAAATGACTACATGAAATAATACAGACTCTGTAGTGTCGCCTGCAATAATAAGTATACACTTCCTAATTTTCATAATAATGTGATATCACAAAATTCTTAGTGATTGAAGTTATCATACACATGAGTGAAACAATTTAATTTATTCTTTGATTTTAAGATACTTCTGTGTACATAGAGAGACACATGAGTCCTTGCCACAATTATGACAGTTACAAAGTGTATACTTATTATTGCAGGCGACTGTACGTCGTCGTTCATGAATGTAATAGTACATCAGGTAGGCTTTTTATAAGTTCCAAGTGTATGGTTTATGACGCCTAATATTAGTTGCAGTGTCACTGTACTGTTCTCATAACTTAAAAACCATTTACATTTTTTCATAGGCAACTGTCAGACAAGATGTCTTTGATAGTCAGTTTCCATTCTAGTTTTACCTCATCATCACTTATCAACAGCTAAGGTTGGGGTCAACGGAGAGCTATTATTTGGATGATACCAATGTTTCTACTAATCATTTAGTAGAGGTATTATGGTAAATCAAAGTACCTTAATTAGATGACGGATGCCAAAATAAGAATTCAATACAATGAAACTTATAAAAGCTTTGCATATTATATACATACATTTATGTAACTCCTAAAAATATAAAATTCGCTTTACCTTATTTATACCTATTTCGTTACCTGATTTTTGGCACAAGAGCAAAGATTTAAAAATTGTAAACAAAAATAAAGCGATTTAATTTGATGCCTGATTATGTTTATTGTTCTATTTATAATACGACATGTTAACGACGTATATCAACACATATCTCGCGTTAGAGAACAGCCTGTAAACGTAATCGTCATATCAATATTGTGACCTTTTTGTCCGGACCATTGTTCATTGTACGGAGTTTTGGTCATCATTCAGTACCGATGGTAAAAAAAGTTAAGCTTTTTTATATATCCTGTATGTTGTTAGTATCATAATATTATCTTTATATACGTTTATTCATTATATTAACTGTTGTAGAAGAAGTTGCAACTACCACACAGACAACTGGACTTCGTATGGCCAAAACAAATTATAAATCTTTTAACTAAATTATTCACTTAGGATGCGATAATACTTGATTTATGTTCTATTAATACTATTTTTAAATGTTATTGTGTAGTTCGTTTCGTGTTTGAGAAGATATATTGTAACGACCCTATATGATTACCTATATGATAAGGGTTGTTGTGTAAATACAAATTGTTCTATTAAGTACCTATATTTATTGGTTTTTAGGTACAATTTCAGTATCTAATGTTCATTTTGCAAATGCCTGCCAGACATATAATTTCTCATACAGTTTGGTATGTGTTCGATATCATATTAAATACTTATTATAATTAGTATATTATACTACAATTTCACAACCATGACCTTTTACGAACCTTAAGTATTTTACTAATTGAGTCGCATGAAGTTTGTGTTTCTCACTTTTTGCAACTCTCACGTATTGCTTGAATGATTAAAAAAAGGTTTGCTAAAAATACTTTCTTATTACGGTTTTACAGTAAACGTTGCAATAAAGCGTTTTACTGACGTTGGTTTAACGAAAAAAATCAATTTAGAATTCCAACAACTCATCCAAATTTTTTCTGCAAACCCTACATTTTTGACATTGTCACTACCATACATCACATAAGTACGGTCAACAAAAAGCTTTAAAATCGATGCCGGCTTACCGAGTTACAATCGACTCGTAATTCCCATTGATAAGATCTGTGGTCATTGAGATCTGATTGTGATAATTAAATAGGTATGAATGTGGGAAGTTGTTTGGGTGGTCGGGCTTAGCAAAGTGTTACGAATACACTTTAGAAGCGCTTGTGGCGAAGCTTGCTCGTCGTTATTAACCCATCAACTAGGTTAAACGGGTGATTCAGATCAGTTACTAGCTTGTAACGGAAAATAAAACAAAATATGAATCAAATAGAGTTCAATCTTTATGATCGCTGCACATGGCGGCTACGACCTTTTGTTTTCCGAAATGCGCGCAAATTTGACAAAATAATACTCCATGTGAAAAATAATACTTTTCACATGGATGCGATTTTCTATAATTTTCCAATTGTATAATATTCGGTTTTAAAACTAGTTTATTGCAAGGGTTTGTTAAAAATTGGATTAGGATTGGTCACACTCTAGTGAACATTCCTTAGCTTTCAGGATGAAAACCACAAAAAAAACACCTACTAGTGTGTTCCGGCAGCAGCCAGAGAGCTAGTAATTCTAGGTTAAACATTATCATCGACCGAATAAAATAAGTTATGAACTAAGTACAAATTGTCAAAGTACCACCTACAGCAGCCGAGTAAAGCTTTTCGGATAAGAAATTAAAAATAATAAAACAAGAGGACGTTTACCAATAAACTTGAATAAGACTGGACCACTTGCAGTTACGTCAAAAAATGTTCACGTTAAGCTTATCATCAAAATATTTTCAACGAAAATTTGTTTGTAAAATTAACTCTGGTTAATTTATGAAAACAATTCACATCTAGATGATCTGTACTATGTTCTTTAAAACCATTTCATTTTGTTGCGTTTTACGGTACGAGTAAACGCTGACTGTAATAAAATTTAAAATACTTATTTATATACATACTATTAATTGCATGTGTGGTAGCTCAATGTAGAATCGTTTCTAAGAAATATAACGTTACGTCATGGACATACCACACTCAAGATCCTGAGAAGCCTTCCAACTGAAGCCAAAACAATAGTTGATCTTGATATGATACCTTTTTTTTACTGAATTAGTTACATGTTCACGCTTTAATACCCGTGTTTTTACATAAATTAAATGTATTAATAACAAATATTTTAAAAATATATTTTAATAAAACACTTAAAAAATATATCTACTGACAATTTCGCCTAATTTTCCTGTTAAGCCAACTTGACGTCAAATCGCCACGCAGTCAACCCGTAAGAATTTACGAGCGTTTTGCTTCTACGCGAAACAACCTCAGGAGGTCTTGACTCTACGAGCGCACGATCGAGAAATTCTGGTTTGGCTGCGTGCCGTTTGTGACGTCACGTCGGCTTAACAGGAAAATTAGGCGAAATTGTCACTAGATACCTATTTTTTACTGTTTTATTAATATATTAATTAAATCGTTTCCTAAAATATTTTTAGAATATTTGTTATTATTAACTATATATTATTTTAATAAGGATTTACGCGCCTAAATCTATTCATTATCTTAATGAAATACATTAATTTATTAAATTCCCGTTGCTTTCGATTCTATGGATACAGCCCACCGAAAGGTTTATTGGAGAAATATGCTTTCATTTTTCAATGCAAATTGTATTAATATCATTATATGTTCCATTTATTGTGTTTCTTTTTGTGTATGTATGTATTATATATTAATTAAAGATTTTCTTTCCATTTATCTACATCAATGTAGCTAATAATTGCTTACAAAGAACCGAAGATTAAAATGATCATGCCATGTATTGCTGCTTATTTGGCGCATGTTTTGCTAAAAAGTTAGCCTTTTAACCTTTACAATAGCCACTGAGCTATGGACAGATGTAGTTAATTATGAGGCCTATCATTTGCTTGGTTACTAGACGTGACTTTTCTAACAATTTAGTCCCAAAGAGAGCTTTTCCTGCATCAAACCTTTCTTAGAAATATGTTTAATAACCGTTTCAATTTCAAAAGGCGATCAGTGATTACCGTCCATTGTAAACGGAGGTAGTGGGGGTGAAATTTTTAAGCGGTGGGGAGGGGGGTCCAGACGGGTACAGGGGGAGCGTTTAAGGGAGGGCATTCTCTGGGAAGCGTATCCGGTTGAATTGCTAGTTTTATATGTGGGTAGGTTGTTATAGAAAAATGCAAGTTGTCAATTAAAACGATATCAGTTCAGAATCGGATGAGCTGTTCATTCCCAGAAAGTTTTGATGATATATTTTTATTTGAGTTATCTCTTTGCATAAAGATGAGAATGGTATAAAAATATTTTTATGTAAATGTAAGTTTATGTAAGAATTAAAATAAAATAACTCTGTTATAATCGTATATTTCCTCTATTAGTTTTATTGATATGGTTATTATTGGTCGCTTATTTACTATTTCTCATATAAATAATTATGCAACGAAACGTATTAAATTTGAAGTTGCCATTAATGAACTTGTGCCTATTATTTTAATTTACTCTTTATTTATAGAAACTTATTTTTTTTACTTTTGTGCCGGTAAGCGGTAACCTCTGCCTGTAAATTATGCATTTTGTCACAAGTCACGATTTGAACTGCGTTCGTCACTTAAGACATACACTTGTTAAGTTTCCTTACTGGCTCTCAAAGACTGCCTCCGGATCACACTATTAGGTGCTTTGCGATATATTTTCTACCTGGGGGTGGTAGCTATCCAGGCAAGCATTCTCGAAATGCTTTTGTAGGTGAAGCTCAAACCGGCGGTGGGGATCGAACCGTGGACCTGCGGCACGGCAGTCCACAGTTATTACCGCTCGGCTATCACTGCTTCAAAAAACTTCTTTAATTTCTCCTAATTTTATGTAATTAAAAACTTAAATGGCCTCAAAAGTTGGTAACTGAAAAGATTTTGCAATACAATAATAAATATTAAACATTTTCACGTTTTATTGAGACAAAAATGGAAGTGTCAAAACAATTCCATATTCAAAATAAGAACTGAAAAGACGAAACCGCAACGGCTCATATAGAACATTCGTGGACCGGAAGCCGACGGCGCTGCTTCCGGAGACGACAACAGTTGTTCGCACCCCAGCGCCTCTCGTGGACAGCGTTAGAACCACCCTTACGTGTCAAAGTGTGCGTGACATTGTATAGTTGTGAAGAGAAAATGAAGATATGCAATTTTTAAAGATTTTGTTGCATATTTTATTTATTAATTTATGTCATATTTTTTTAAACTATGTGCTCAGTATGTTGAAAAAGTAGTATATATATTGAATAAAGTTTTGCAATTTACCTATAGAATTCATGCCTTTGTACATAGTTACCTGCTGCAATAAAGCCCGTTAAAATACGGTTTTAAAGAAGTCCGTTTAATTATTGTTAATCATACTAATTGTTTCATTATCTCAATGATCAAGTTATATTTATAATTGCTCACATGCGTTCATCACTTTGCAATCACGAATTATTATGATTGACTTATTAAATATTATATCAAAGATATGGAAAAAAGTATATATTTAATTAAGAGTATTTCAATAGAGTCTACTTCAAGAGCCCAGCTGCGCAACGTTCATTCAAATCAAAATAAAAACATCTATAAAAAGAAAACATCGTTCAATTCTTGAATCTATCCAAACCATACCTCAAAAAAGGAAGACAAACGTTCTATTCTTGAATCTATGCAAAATTTGAAATAAGAACGGCTTGGTTCCAGCGAGACTCGCCATCGACTTGTTATGCGGCGGATGTCCGTCGCGCCGCTGCGCTGAATGACCGCCTTCCCCTTCCGCCCCCTCTACCTCCCAAATGTAGGTGATAGTATTAGCGATTAGCGGTTTAGGAACAAACTATTATATTCAAAAAATTATAGAGTTGCCCTTGACCGCTATTTCACCTGTTGATGATGTAGTCAAATTATACGGTAGATTTTACCAGAACCGAGACTTTACGATGCAATAAAGTAAAAAACGGTTATTTTTTAGATTTCCTGGTCTGATTTAGCTAAGGTTTACATGTAAACTTAAGAATTATATTCAACTTTGTTTTGTGTCTTATAAAGATTGCATTAAAGTTATCCTCGGATAATTTAACAAGCAACAAGTTTACTTCTTGCAGTAGAAAAGGAATTCAGTAAACTTAATCACAATAAACGTGGTAATCGCTATCTATAACACATAACAAATGGCGAACTACACTGCGCCCATCACCCTGTGATATAAAGTTGGTAAGTCTCATGTGCCTTCAATTTCACGGGCACACATATCCTTCAAACTGGAACACAGTAATGCGAACATTACTGCTTGGCAATAGAAATAGGTATGGTGTAAGTACTTCCTCAAAAGAACTCGCAGAAAGAATTCTACTGCTCCTTAGTACTGCTAGTCTACCGAATCAAATGATACCCGCTAACAGTAACACCACAACCTATAGTGGTGCGAAGTTATAACCCGAATGGTGCAAATTGTGACCCATAACTGCGAGACATGTTGCTTGGCTGTGGAGAAAAATAAAATTTGAAAACGGAACGCCATACTCACTGGCCGCTGCCTGACGTAATATTGGAATTGGACCAAGAAGGTTTAGTCAGCATATGTGAGGTTTTAAACGGGGAAAACTAAATACAATTGCGATTTTCTTTAGTACCTATACATATACGGTTAGGAGTAAGATTATATTTTCATTTATTTTTTACACACGTCACGAATAAACTGAAAATTTTGTATGAAATGATTATTGGATACGGTCGATTATACGTTATTGTATCGAGTGACAAATTCGACTTTTTGCTAAACCGAAGTTATGCCAACGCTAACGCCACAAAGTGGAAGAATTTTCGACGCATTTCACTTCTACACGAAGCTCTATTTGGCGATCTTGACTATTCGAGCGCAAGTCAATATAATTATGTATAATTTGCTACACCTACACGCTTATCTATGATAGGATGAACGCTTGTTTGGCTGTTTCTCTTCGTTGTCAGAAATAAGGTGAATATTAAGTAACCTATTAGAACTAATAGGTACGTTAATTTGTTGTCTACATACAGGCGATTAAACCAACGTACGCTTCACTATTAATTTTTACCCTTTACATTGTTAAATGACGCATCTCAATGTTGTCTGGGTCGCGAGGAGGCAACTGAAAAAATAACTTTAATTCTCATATTGTTTCAGAATTTACTTACTTTAAATGTATTTACGATTTAGTACTTTGTCATAATAAGGATTGGCTGCTTAGGTACGGTAAGAATCTAATACGATTTAAAGGTTTTTATAAATTTTACCTAATGGATTTCAATGATAAATAAGGATAAGATTAGTATTGAAGAGCTGATTATTGCAAGCTTCTTTATGGTTTTACTGAGTTCTTAATTATTACCAGTCTAATCGCCGTAATAACGGCAATACTTTGTTGCTCTATGTAAAAAACAACTGAAAGATTATTCTCAATGCAATATTTATTGTTTTAGTCTTCAGTTACTGATGATGATTATAATAATATCCATATTTATAGGTATTAAAAGCAAGCCCTATTGAAAACGTTACTGCGATAAGGTTCAAAGGCTGGCTGCAGATGTCACCAACTGTACGTGTGTAATGTAAGCACATAAAAATGACCGATTTGACCGCACGATACTGACACAAGTGTTTTCAACAAAAGGAAACAAGATAGACGATAAAAAATGACCTAAGTCACCTGTGCAAAACATCGTGATATACTTAATTTAAACGAATCACTTAACAGTTTATCCATGAAAAAAATACTATATTGTTACAACATATTATATACAATTTTAATGCACCAATGTGATGGCTTCGACATCGTATTTTTTTTGTTGTTATATGAATTGACGAGACGTAAAAGTCACCCATTTGATAGTAACCGTCACGCCTGCACATTCCAGTTGCAGTGTCAGTACACTGCGCTCGTCGTACGAGCGTCCCTTTCCAATTTTTTTTCGTCTCTATTCGTTTGTTTTTATCATGAAAGACACTAGCTTATCCCTAACACAACTAGAGTACGTCTATACAGGATTTAGGTAATCGGCAGTTCTTTTCTATCCAATATCATCTCTGGCCGAGCTAGACTTGTATTTCTCAATATTCGTAAGTAATTTAACAGGGAAAATAATATTTGGTGGACAGCAATAACTGCCATATTTCACTGCGATACTCAAGACACCTGCCAAGTGTGCGTATTACGGCAACCCCGTCCTCTCCCTAATGATAGAGGCCTTTGTTCAATGCTACACGTAATGGCTGTAGTTGTTATGTAACGTTACTAACCATAGGATAAACATGGTCCAGAAATAATAACCAAACTCGTGTATAAAAGATTCTTTACAGTAAGTAAACTTTCTTTTTCATTTGCCAAGTAAACACTTTTATTAAACTTCCTTTTTCCTTTTCCTATTAAATTGAAGGAATTGAATGAAGCAAAAGGCGGAATCTTACTTCTAATAAAGTCCACCGCACCTATAACCGTCAGGGTGTTTACCTATGTAAACTATCGCGTTACTTCACAAATTATCGCGCCCCCTCACAAGAAATCAGTTACGGCCTTTTATACAAGAAAAAACAATGCTCGTTTGATGGAAAATTTACATGATTCGAAAGAAAAGCAAAGCAACTCCAGATTATTTATCAAAGTGTTTCGAAGCTCGCGTTATAAAAATGTACACTAAGTATATAACTATATATCTACATGCATCAAATAACCTCTTATTATAAAAAAATACATCAAAATAGGAAGACAATATTTAAATTTCGCTGTTTTATCTATTAGAACAAAATGGATGAAAATATTATTTCTGTATGGTATAGGGAATTTACTGCAGTATCTGGCTATGTGGGTAACATGTCTGGGTAATGGAAAACAACTGGAATACCAAAGATAAACATAACGGCGCGTCGAGGGATGAAAAATTTGAAAAATGTCATGGGACTGATCTTATTATTCTATTTGTTCAATATTTTTTTTATAGTTACTTAAAAAATTAAGTAAAAGTACTAGTTCTATAACATTGTTTTTTAAAGCACCTAGCCTTTTTGAAACTTTAATTTCATTGCTACCGTTCTTATAAGCAACTTTTATATATTGCTGCAACTAGTACTGTTTAAATTTTAACCTCTTTTAGTTGCAAGTAAAACTTGAAAGAGAATGTTCAAGGAACATTTTATAAAAGCTTTTATCATTCGTGAAGTACTCAGTAAAATATAGCCAAGTCCATGAGCATTGATTACAACCTTTTTTTTTTTTTTTTTTTTTTTTACGTGTGAAAAATGCATTTACGCATTCCCGTCCACCCCGGGGAAGGTGGCCGGGATATGTCGGGCTCGACACCAACTACTCCCACAGCAGCAAGTGCCCCTACCGACTAAATAACACACGGTGTTCCATCTCTACCGCTTCTCGGCGGGATCGCAGGGTCGCTTTAGCACTCAACCACGAACCCGCCACGGTTGTCCGTTGCCGGACCCCTCCTGGGGTGCTACCCCTCACGACGCACCAGAACACATGGCACGTCGCTACCACCCGGGGACCAAGCCCGCAAATGGGCGTCAGACGACCCCGCTTCCGACGCCCAAGGTCCCCCTGCGACGGGTCAGATGAGTAGCCCCGTCGCCTGCTACTTCGGCCGCAGAGGATAGGGAGAGCGGCGCCTCGCTATACCAACACTCCTCCTCCCCTGCGGCCCCTCCGCGTCCGCCATCCAACGGTGGCGGCCCCGCCGTGGCCACGGAAGGTAGGGAGAGCGGCGCACCGTGATACCGGCACTCCTCTCCCGCCGTGGCCCCTCACCGTCAGCTGTGGTGTCGCCCATACAACACCACAGCCCGCCTCAGATGCGGTGCTGCCCATACAGCACCGCAGCCTACCCGTTGCCGCTCCAGTCTGGACTTAGAGGCAAAGCCCAGTGGAGCGGCCCCTCTGGGGCCGGCCGACTGCCCAAGCCAGCACGGCCCCTGGTTCCTCTTCGCTTCACCGTGGGTGACGAAGCCACGGCTACTAAGCCCCACCGCCACGACAAGGCGGGAACCCTTCGGGGGGGCATTGATTACAACCTACCCCAACACAAAACATCCTAAAATTGTCCTACCAAAACGAGCTCCTCAAAATTGGTCCACACCCGATGCGGGGCTATTTTAAACTCATAACCGTTGTCGACACATGTGGTACGACCATTATCACATATTACAAAAACTACAAGAAAAACAATAAAATGGTTGGGGAGACGATGTGGACACGGCTTTAAAATTGATTTTTGCTATCCGATGTCAGTTAGATGCAGGAGTAGCGGAGTATCGTAATATAACGAAGCGAATTTATTAAATTACTACAAAATATACGGATGTTTTTGTTAATTATTCAATTGTTTTAATAACTTACAATTAAGTATACGAGTATGTATGCAGAGAGTGTAACAGTAGATTTCAAAGAACGTTTAATACCGCATAATATATCCCATTGTGTAAATATTATTGTTTTTGCAATAACGCATGCTCTGCTTATTACATTACAAAATTACAAATATACGAAATGATCATAGTCCCCGGCTATCGGGGTGGATGACGCGTGTTTGAATCCCGCACATGTCAATTTTTCCTTTTGTAAATTTGTAATTTTGTAATATCCCATTGTTCCCATAAAAATATGAACAAGTATTAGTAATAGAATTATCGCCATCATGTTGTGAGATACTGATAACTATTTCTATAGACACAAAATACTGGATTAATTGCATCTGTGGAATACCGACATCGGCTTTGATCAATTGAAACGCAATTTTAATCAACGCATTCCAAACGGTCACTCGCCAACACACAAAGCAACTATGACAAGCATTCAATGCACACATTGCAACCACTCATGTCATAATACTCAATCCTATCTAGGGGCCACAGTGAACCTCAAAAGCATTGTCCAATAACCCAGAACTCTTCAGAACTAAGTCTTCAAGGCCATCCATCAAAATAAATCTGTGATATATTTACACACAGTATGCATTATCACTGTTCCTAAATCAGCTATCAACGGACTCTTTTCACTAAAAGGGTGAGGTTCACTATAGAAAAGGTTGACCCCTCATAAAGACTTATCACCTCATATACAAAATAAGGTTCTACTAATCCAAAATCTACCGCACGATTTGAGAGTTTACTTGCAAAGGGGTAAAGACGATATTTGAATGAGCGTTGACCTGTAGATGAGATCTAGTCAAAGTTAGCGGTAGTTTTTTCACAACAATCTCTTTTCGGACTTAACTTACGTTATCTCGCCTACGAACGTCCCAAGGAATAGAAACCCGCACGTACATAATAAGGACGATATTTCTAAAGAAATTTAAATTTGCCCGCAAAGGTCCCGAGATAGGATTAAAGATTGGGCGCGGAGATGGCCCTTTTGTGGCCGACCCTTAAGAAAACATGTCTTGATATGGAAATATCTTGAACCTAATCGAGGAATGATTCGCGGGGGTGATCATTTATCAAGAAAACGGTCCACGAATGCGTAATTAGTTCGTAAGGAAACGTTTCTTTGGAACCGTACCGTTTATTTTGCATGAGTGGAAGAGTAAAATGCCCGCCGCTTACCGTTGTTTAGACATCTGACCGAGCTTTCAGATGCAGTAGACCGTGCATGGGAGCTTAAAACGATAATTTAACAGGGGTCATGGATGAAATCGATATGAATCAACCGCTCGCGACACATTTCTGATCCCATCTTTTTTTAGGACAGGGAAAAGTCCAGAGACGCGTTTCCAAATATTTAAAGTAATGATACACATCATTTGAATACGAAACACCTAGCCAGCCCGACAATCCTTCATTAATTTGTAAGCCAAACAAAGGAGGCCAAACACTGGACCCGAACCACACTTGGACCAATATTTGTTTTTATACAAATAAACTGACGGCCATCGGTTCACGAACGTTTTGTGATGGTAATAAAGCAAGACATTGTGGACACAGATTCTTTCAGTTAAATTTTTCTTTGTCACGATACATTAAACTTGGAAATTCCAAACGATTACATTTTAAATACACAAGTGTCAGTATCGGGGATATCAACTAAAAATATGCAGAAGAGTAGTCAAAAGACACGCGTTGAGCACGAGACAACCCTCCCCTCACTTTCTACAAAGTCTCTACGTCACATCTAAAATTAAATACTACTTATTTAAACCCGCCACTTACCCACCTTCCCGTCTGAACAAAAACTAAAAATATCTACAACCATTGTGTCATTCTCAAAGCAGTTCCATAGGTCACGGCAAACTCATGAGCTTACCACGTGTCAGGAACACGCTAAACATTTTTTTATCTTTGAAAAAATTATAAAAGACCGTTTATGACAATGGAACCTCGGTAGCATCTTTGACAATTATAATATCGCCTTCAACATTTTACACAGAGCCGTTACTGCCAACGGTTCTCCATTAAATTTCGAGCACTAATCTGGTAATATTAGAGTCGAATATTTATTGAACTGAACATGACTTTTATGGTTTTCACAGACAACCTCATCACGGTTAACATAAGGGTCATCACAAAAGCCGGATGATAACAATGCGCGCACGTCAATCGTGTGCTCATGCAAATAATTTTTTTCGTCCAAAACATCCCCTTTATCTGTTCGTAAAGCGATGGGGTTAATTAATATGTACGAAATAATACAATTAAAATTAAGAACCTTTTTTCAAGTGGCACGAGGTCGCGACTCACTGTCACCGTTAGAATTATATCCTTGTTTTGACAATAAGGACAATGAGTATTCTATTTATGAATGTGGTTTAAAAAGTTAGACAGATTTATGGATAGAATTCTTTTGTTTTGGAGTATGAATTTGTTTTGTTATATTATTGCATCGGGGTTCTATTGAATACTTGACAGGTCTGAAGGGGTTATGAACGTTTAGGATGAAGCCAATAATCCGATACAACTGGTGTCTGTGAAACCTGCTATTGACATTGCTATGATAGCACCGACGTATTATACGATGCCAATATTGCTTGTCATAGTTTCAGTAAGTTTATAGTGATGCAGAAAAAAATCTAATACCGTAGGTGTTTTAAATATCGTGTGCTAAGTAAATTATAAGAGCACAAAGTTCGTCCCGAGTAGGAATTGAACACGCGACTCCTGGATTTGCACCGTGTCCCTGACCGTCCACTACAGAAAAATAATGAAATTGGGGCACAAACTTCGACTCAGTCGAGCATGTTTCGATAGCTATGACGTCAAGGTTCGATCCGGGGGACGTAGGTTCGATTTCCGCTCGGGACAATAGTTTTGTGCTCTAATAATTTGTAAATGTCATCTTACACCATAATCTCACATTATCATATTAGCATGTTTAGTTTTTAAGAGTTCGTAAATTTTATTGTTTGAGGAACTTGAAACAGTAGCAAGATATATCGTCAAGCAATTCAACAACAGTACTACGACGCTATGACTTAAAAGTTCACTTAACAACTTACAGCCACAATTTCTCCCGCAAACCGTTTATCAGACAAAGCGGACAAAATGCGGGTAGATGCGAGAAATTTTGAACGCTGCACAATTTTCGGCTATAAGAATCCTATTGTTGTGCCTTGCGCAACGGGTTTAATACAAAAGTGTCGAATGACAGCACATCTGGTGACACAAAGGGTTGGATAGATTATTTCTCGAACCACCCCCGTAAGATTGCTCGGTTATACAGATGTCCCGAGATTTCTGCCTTGATTTTTTAAAGGTATTAATTCTTTCAACGGTTTTTAGGATAATAGAATTTAGATTTGGAGAAAATACAAAAGGTTTAGACGTTTTGAGATATTTTTTATTTCCATTTTAGTTTTATCCTTTAGAAAGGATCTAAAGCAGAAAAAATATCCAAAGGACTATACATGATACAAAATACGAATAACAGTAAATCGTAATTTTGGTCATAACCAAAATATTGATTTAGTTCAATTACAACACTAGCCAGTCTTATAGATCTTAATTCTTCTTTTTGTTGGTTCACAATGGAACATCCTATATAACGCGACCAGTCAGTGAAGAGATGAGATTAAGTCCTAAATGTATGGACACAGAATGACGAGGCGTTTTCTTCTATTCTCATTGTTGCGCAACATCTTGCATTACCCCACAATAGCGATACAAAGTTCGACAAAGACAAAACTGTCGCCATAGGCCCTGTAAAGGCTCTTTTGACATCACACAAGTCATTAATAAAATAACTAAATACTGCAACCGTATCTTTGCAATGACGTGGAACTTATAAATACTATAGAAATTTGTCAGACGCACATGTGTCCGTCTGGTGATTGAATATTCCAGGAAAAAAATACGTTATAAGCACGATTTAAATCGTCGCAAGGTATACAAGCTTTAAAGGTTAACTATGACTCAAACTCTAAGTTACTTATCTTTCTTGAGATCACGCCAGTCATGATCTGGACATTTGCATACAAAACAGCTAATTTGATCGTTCAGTTCTAGAAGATTGCTTTTAGTATATTCATTTATTTACGGAACAAAGTTTTCTGTTTGATAATTCAGGCTGTTGAAGTATACAATCTGGATCTGCATTATATTTATCATGTTTGTTAATACCAGTCATGAGAGAGTTTAATCAAAGTATCCTAAAAAAATCAGGAGACTTACCGCTATGCATGGTGTTGGACTCCGCGTCAGCAACTTCAGTTCTTGATTTCTTCTGGTCCTCAGGTGATCCTGAGACGTCCATGTGTTCTTGTTTTATCTTAGGTTTGATGTCTACGTCTGGAGAGCTTGAATGTAGCGGTGAAATGGACGCTCTCCTCTTCGGTGTTGAGGTTCCTGCATCAGCTTCTGTTGAGAGAAGAAAATGTGTTACAGTATTATACAAAAATTCATACTAAATAAAGTTTAAAAATATGAAGTTTTAATTCATTTGTTACCGTCTGTATTCTTCTAAGAATGTGGATATCTACATTCTTAATTGACGTGGTAGCATAATAAATATGAAAATACGTAGTTTGTGTCTGTTTTTTGTTTGTAATGTGGTTAAAATGTACAAATTTAACATGATTTAGTTTGATACCTGACAAGTAGTGAGTCAAAATAGAATCTACGATTGGATCATTATGACAAAAAATGACGAATTTATAGCTTTAACTCGATGACTTTGGTCCCTGGTGCAAACCTTATTTACTAAAAGAGCTACATTGAAGACTTTTAAGAACTTCATCTACAGTTTATTGTTTTTTTTCCTATTTAGTTACTAACCATCTAATATCCTTTTAGGAGTACTCGAGGCACCTCCATCCTCCAACAAATCAGGTGGTGCTATTGAAGGGCTGGCCAGCGGCGGAGTGTGGACTCTGCTGCTGGGCGGCCTCCTAGCTGTAAGGAGTGAAGGTCTCCGCCCCGTGCTCCCGGTAGAAACTTGACCTGGACGGGAACCATCTTCAGGATCGGAGTTAGGACCTGTATAATGAAACATGTTTTGCAATCTTTGGAAATTTCAACCCAGCTGTTTCCCGGAAGTAGACAAGGACGGACAATTTCTCGTGTTTGTGGAGGTCTTTTTTGCTGACTTTGCTATAATCCATATACCATTTATATACCAATGACCTCAGTAGTAATTGTCATTACGTCGTTAAAATATGATTAAAAACCTCTAAATTAATTCTAATTCAATAATGGGTGCATCTTGTATAAAATACAAATATATTATAATCATTACCTATTATTTTAATGAATACACATAATGCTGTACTATTTATACTGTATGTATAATGTATTTAAAAAAATACTGTAGTAGAAATGTTTTTTACATTACAATAACAACTGTAATAAATTCGAAGAAAACATTTAGTATAATTTCATGTTTTTTTAAGACAAACAAATTTCAGTAAAAGTCTGGAATCATAAACCAGTACCGACCTGGTACGATCGCTGTAGACTCGCCCTAAATTTTATACGACAACAACGCAGGTCAACCCGAAAAAAATGTGTGTAGAAACGTAGGTGTAAGGACAACTCTGACTTCCTCTTCGAGGAACAAAACCTCCACGATATTATTTTGAGTGACGGTTATCATCTCTGGGAAAACGAGATTCACAGCAGTACCGAGCGGTGCTCAGCCACCCAGTTAATCCATGTCTTATACGAGTCAGATATTGTAAGCACATTGCTCATCATGTTTTGCCTGAATTGAATATTGTTCTTACCAGCGCTATAGCAATGGTACGACGTGAGGTCCTTGTCGCACGACGAGATCTTATGCTGGATGAACCTGACGATGTCTGCAAGGGCGAAGGCTCTTCTACAGGCGCCGCAGGTCAGGGTGTCTGCTGGGACGCCTGGAGTCGGAGACCCCCCTCCTTCTGCCGCGCTGTCCGCATCCGCTGGAGACAAAAGGGAGATATAAAACATAGCTAGCATCCGTTGATCTGTTGTAATAAAGGTTATATGAAATTTCCAGTACAATAAGAAACAAAATAGCCCATGGGTTTTGAGTACTTTCTATAGATATCAATAATATTAAATTATAAGGTTCCTGATACTCCTATTCCTGATCCTGATGAATACTAATTTTTTTCGTCATCGTGTCAGAGTTCTTATTAAAGTATAGAAACTTACTTTTTGATCTTATTTTAATAATTTTTAGAGGGGGTTATGTTATTGAGAAAATTTTAAAAACTACAAAATGTTTACAATTCATGATATGATTATATGTATTCTTAACCTATACCTAATAATATTTAATGTTTATTGTCATTTGCAGTATGATATAACATTTTTGCATAGAAATTAATTTAAACATTATTTTTCGTAGCTATATATTAAGGCTTAAATTAGTGTCATGAACAAAAACTGGACGTTATTCAACATTATTGATCTATATTTTTTTAATTATTATTCACAGAATAAGTGTTAATTTCATAGATTAAAATTAAATACGTAATAAAATAATTTAAAAAAAAAATGGTTTGCCGCCAGCAACCGAACAGGGCCCCTGGGGTACCGGGGTAGAATGTCAGCCTCCCCTCTCTTCCCATGAATGTCGTATATGAGGCTACCATGGGTAACATAACGGAAGGCGGACAGCGCCTTCTGAGTTCTCGTTATCTTACACTGGAGTGTAATAACTTAATTGGAGTACAATCCGGTGGATTTAGTACAGTATAGCCGGGCAGAGCTCAAGCTTCCTGTGGTCTGGGCTACAGAGTGTAGAATCTACTGAGAATGCGTGGCTTATCAAGAATACTGACGAAAGGTTGGCGAGGCTCTTCGCCATGAGAATATTTCATAAAGACGACTATCAGTAAAATGATTATCAATATATTGATATACCTAGTACAGGCATTGGAAATAAAATATTGTAAGCTAACTATACTAATTTCAAACACCTGTAGGTGCTTATTTCATTTCATATTTGCCCAGCTGCTTCAAGACATGACACCCTTTCTCAATCTTTTACGCCATTGCCAATTAGGTACAATGTTTCACAACATTCGGCCGCCATATGGGCAATGGTACTCAATGACACTTTCTTTGGTCCTAAGTATAAAATTGCAGTTAATAACACCTCAATGCAGCTTATACCACCGTGTCGCAGTCACGGTGAAGTGCCAGTTGTGAGATTGACCACTTATCTTTTGAATACAGTAATTGGACGTCTTATGTTTGTGGTCTTCTGTGAGGGGTATCTTTTGTTAGGACGATTGAGGTTCTGTTTTTAGGATCCCGCAACTCAAGTTGAGAATCATGGTGTGATAATTTCATTCGAAACAATATGTTTATGTTTATTATGAGGCCTCATTAGTTTCTAAATCTATCTATTTACGTCTCCTACATAATCTCAACTCATAAGCTAAATTTAAACTTCATAGGCCAAGTAGGTTTTGAGATTTTGTTTCGCTTTTACATAAAAGCGAAATGTCACTCACTCGCCATCTAAGAACAGGGTCCAATTGGTGATGGAAATTTGTATTAAAGTCCTATATTTTATCTTGAACCTATATTTTACCTTATTTTAAATATGGTTATATTTTAAAACAAGGTGTTAAGTTTAATATTAGACGCATTTTCATACGATTTTCTTTTTATTTCGTTGTGTCAATCTTTGCTACTAAAGCTACGCTCAAGGAAGATCAATGGAAACCAACGCTAGTTATCTACGACTTTATCTAGATTTAAAAAGTAATGAATGAAGTTGGGGAAATTGTTTTAAATATATCGTACCTTAATATGTAGTTCTACTAATAAAGCAAATAAATACAGTACCTAGTACAAGTACCCGAAACAGTAATAGTATAGGTACCTAATTGCAACAAGGAACCTTATGCGGACAAAGACCAATTCACTCTTACCTCTTTAATTTTTAATTTCTTGACAGATGTGTTGCAAAGGTTTTTTGTCCTGTGATGGGTGTTAAGTTGAAATTTTAATAAGTATTACAGCATTTTTCATATCAAAAGAGACGCATTATTACAAGGCGAATAAAAGATCCCGATCGGTGAAAGTATCTTTTCTTTTGCGCTGTTTTTAAAATTTTATTAATATAATGGAGGATTCCAAAAAGTATTTTGTTGCGTAATTGTTGTATTTAAACGCATATATTTTCAAGACTCCCCAGCTTCGTGCGAGTAAAACTTTTGTAAGGCATAAGGGCATCCACACACTCGCAACATACAAATCATACAATACAAATTATTGATTGACATTGCAAGCATTTAAATTGCCTAATAAATAAGCCGACAGGAATCGTCGCCTTCGAATTATAAAGGCGCTTTCACATTCAAGTCTCTTACAATTGCTCGGGCACATCAAAGAGGTTCGCGAGCTAATTTCACATAAGTACTATGCAGACGCCCTTACATTCCGTCGCTATTATTATTTTTCTTC
The DNA here is from genome assembly GCA_963890685.1 of Plagodis pulveraria. NCBI lineage: Eukaryota > Metazoa > Arthropoda > Insecta > Lepidoptera > Geometridae > Plagodis > Plagodis pulveraria. Next base: position 10,361,103 of record OY982963.1, read on the forward strand.
AATTTCTTTGTAAGGCGAAAAAAGTAGGCCGTGCTTCTGTACACAGGGGTTGGTTGTAACCGGAGTGCTAAATTAATATACCAAAAAACTACGTGATTCGGTCGTTTTGTGTACAATACCGTACCTAGTTTGTTTAGGGGGTATATTATGTAAATGCATAGCGTTAATTTTTTACAGATTTGTTTAGTGAACGGTGTGGCTCGTGGCAAATAGTGTTGTTTTTGTCACTTCCTATAGTTTTATGGCCCCTCGGTTGCTGTCGGAGTTCTACGATAAGACAAATATTAAACTGATTGATGGCTCTAATTAATTGTACAATGAGAATATCGTTCTTGTTATACGCGAATACCTTATCGATCTGTGCATTTTGAGGTACTGGTTTCTATTCCGGGTCGGTACATATATAGGACACAAAAATGGGTGTTAGGAAAATTCAGCCTACGCTTTCGGGGAATAAGGACGTGATGATATTTTTATGTTTGCATTAATACTCGTCGCATTGGCTTTGTTATGATGGTCGAAAGTATTAAGGTCCAATAAAAATAACCATTGCTTGGTCCCATTTTTTATATACATATTTCTTTTTAATATTGCAATGGTTGCAATAACGCCTGCTACGTTATAAAATTACAAATATACGAGATGAAAAATTTAAGTCATCCCGCACATGACTATAATTTTTCCTCTCGTATATATGTAATTCTATAATAAATATTTCTTCTAGACTTAAAAAAATAGAATCAACTGTTTTTTTGTGTGTTACCTCATATCTTTACAGGGTGTACGGATAAATGATTTTTTCCCATTTAAATTTGTATGATACCTTACGAGTAGTACTTGAGTTATCCCTAATATTGCGTATTTTCGCTAAGCGTCAGTTGGTTTTTGTTAAAAAAAACTAGATACCTATGTAATAAACTCCTTATAATAGTAATACAAATGTACGTTCCACTATTTACAAGCTCAAATCCCCAAAGGCGAATCCTTATTCGTATAAAATTCATATTAAATAATATATTTCTTTAACCCTAATAAAATCATATGTAGGAGTAGGTATAGGTAACGTTACTTCACCCACTAGTTTTCTACATCACTTGACCCGACCTAAACCTGACCGAACCCCTTACGCCCAATCAATACACACAATACGCCGTTTACCTAAACATAATCGAACCCTATCGATATCCATTTACGTGGAAACTCAGGATTTACCGCACAGTGGCCCAACTTAACCAACCAACTAGCCACACCCACTACGCCATGAATGGACAGTGGTCAGTTTACACATGCGCCGTAGACAAAAATTTTACACCCACATCTATGATATTTGTTTCCGCAATTGTGTAAAATGTAAACTGATTTGTGGGTGTGAAGTTTGGGATGAGTAATTTATGGGTAGCTATTTATAAACGCTCGTGGGGGTAAGAATATTGTGAAATGTTTATTTTTAACAAGTGATCTAGTGTTTTTATTGTGAGTCATTGCTTTGTTCCCAAAATAAATTCACAAAAGAAAATACAATGTTTTAATTTTATTTTTCAATACTATTTTATTATTGTGGCAGAACATGCATGAAGCCCGCCTTACGTAATAGTAATAGATGCATTTCATCACAATTGGCAAACTGCACTGCACTTATCACCCAGAGAAATGCAGTTGTGTATTTCTCTAGGTAAGATGTGCCTGTGATAATTACTTACAGGGTCTCAAGAACTGCTGTCAGCTATTGGTGCTTGGCAACGAATTTGCTGATGCTAGCTATGCGAGGCTCATGCCGGCAACAGGAATTAAACCACGAATCTATCACGGCAGCCATTGCTTCAGTTAAGGATACAGTGTAATCAGTCATAAACGACACAATACCTTGTTATAAATGAAATTTTGAGATTTATAGAGTAAATTTAAATTGTCAATAATAGTTGATCGATGATTATAAAGCACAGTTTAAAACCAAATGTATATTCGACAATCAATACGCAGCACGTGTATTTTAGTGTATTGAAATTGTCTAGCCACAAAGATAGAACGGCCGCCTCAGGTGACGATAGGGGGACTACCCTCCGAAAGGACAGAGGACCGAAAAGTTTAAATGAGCTCGTTACGACACACGGCGTAACACGCCAGTTATATCCAGAGTTTTGTTTTTTCACCACAGAAAAGGTCGCTGCAACTTCTGTGTTAAAACTTCTTGGTCGGTGCATAAATTTATAATTACATTTTGTCCTGTGTTGTCTAGCTCGTGCTGTGCACTATGTCTGATTTTGCTACATTGTTATTTATATCAGAAAATAAATAATGAAATAGTTATTTGTTATTGTAGCCTTCAAAATTATTGCGAAAGAGGGTTTCGAAGGTAAGGACTTAATGCAATTTTGCTGTCGAGCGAAATCCATTTTTACATTTTACCACGGCGAGTATAGTGCTGGCTTAAATAAAAATAAAAACAGCTTTAATGATTCTACTTGAGGGTGGTAGCTAACCAAGTGACCATTCGCAAAATGCCTTTCACCATGCGGTGAAGCTTAAACTGGCAGTGGAAAGTCTAAAGATGTAAAAACTAAATCGTTATTTCATAGCCGACTATCAAACAGAAAATTACAGCATATTCGTGTAACAATAAATACACCCCCGCAGCACACGATTGCTATTCTTATTATTTTCATACCAAAACCATTGTCCAAAAAGTTCGATTTCCATGGCCAAATTGGGGTGATGTGTACCCCTGCCAATTAATATTGGTCACGGTGGTCAGAATCGTGTCAAAAATAGACATATTTTTTGCACTGAATATCTCACGTTATGGATCAGCTCAGACCAGTAATCAATCTTTGGATATTATTCAATGGTTCAGCCTTTCAAAATCATAAGATTTATAATGGATTAGTTTTTCATTATATTTGTTTTATTGTGTGAGCAAACTAGTTCGGAGGGTAGATGTGAATCTTTCATCTAAATTCGTTGTTTACCAATTCAAATCTTATTGTCATCAACTTTTATCTTCATGTATTTATTTATTACCTAACTCGTTAATAACTACTACAAAGTAGTATGCACGTATTAGGTACATAAACTGTATCAAACTGTTGGTCGATTGGAGTTGAGCATCGCTTTAGAATCAAGGCCTTATTTCGATTTCACGAATATTCGTTCGTCGAAGCTTAACTGGCTCGTAATTTCTCCATACAAAAGTCAAAGAGTGATAATACTCCCTAATATGGAGGAAAGGAATGAGGAGATAAATCAATATCTTGTTTAGTTTTGAACCTAAAACCTCAAATAGGGAGTGATCAACTACGACTTCGACGTTTGTATTGAGAAGTGACCAGCCAGTTCAACGTTATTCAGTTTTTCTGCCAAGAATTTTCATCAGCAGTCCTGAGTGCCCAATACCGTATACCCGTCCCTATTACCTATACATGGGATTTAAAACATGTAATATAGCCAAATGTGGGTGCTTAAAAATTTTAAGCGATGATTACACGCGTGATAGTATAATTGTATTGAATTCTTTCGCCATATCATCGCACTCAATGCTGTTACTTAGTTCACAAGGATAGTAACATCTTAAGGCCCTAAATTTTCAAAATTATTAGCAGCCTATTGGCGGCGAGAGCCAAGATAAAACGAACCGACGTAATGTTATAATAAGGCTCATATTAGATTGCGTTGTAATAGCTTGATTTGTCTAATATGTATTAAAATGAGAGAAAATATAATTATATACAAATATAATGCTAATTTAAAGTAATTCTCTAGCGTACATTTCAATTAAAGATTTTTAAGTTGGGATTACAGATTTCATAATCTATCAAGTAACAAGGTTTCTAAGGAATTTAATGTCCTTATTATAATGAGAAGCGAGTTTGTTCCGTGCATTCTTAAACAGTTTTATAGCAATTATTTACTTTGGATGATGTCGTGGTACTGAAAAAGTCTGCGTAGAAAAAGTGCATTCAAGTACTTTATGATATAAATTTATATTTTATCAGAACTAGCGTGGAAATAGTTATGTCAGTCTAATTTTGTTTTATCACTGTGTAACGTTTTGAACACTAACGCACCAGTTGGTGATATGTATGAATGATATTATTGCAGGTATTAAAACGGCTAAACTTAGGCAGGGAACTAGCTCTTTTTTTTTACCCTCAGTATCCCTTTATTAACAAAATACTACGAACTATATACAACACCGCAGCTACTACAATAAAAGCATTTAGATCCCTATAAGCCATTGCAGACTCATAGGCAGTCCAAATGCTCTAGCCTACTACCAGTACTTACTAGCTCTTACATTTGAAATTTAGAACATGTAGTGCCTTAAATATTAATTTCGTTAGGCCTTATTTTCACCACATAATCTATGATTTACAAAATAACAAGAATGGAATCTTTTAATACTAAAAAGTTTGAAATACATTGTCAAAGTCGGCCCCATGCTGATTGAAAAGACTCTGAGATCACATTTTCATGGCCCGACTTCAACAAGTTATTTCATACTTTTCAGTGTTAGATGTCGGTTCCAATTTTAGTAAAATGATACTGATTAAACGATCGATTTTCACTCACATACAATATTGGATACCTTCGACAAAACTTGCAACTACCAAGTCATCTACATATGTCAAGCATTTTTCAGTTAGTTGAATGGACTTGAGTGTAACTTAAAAGCTACTTGACCGATTTTTATGAAAATTATATTGTGCCATCACAGAAATATACCCTCTACAAAAAAAAACTGAATCGGAATAGGTACTTTGTAAAAAATTAGCCATGGTCCAACATAAAAATATATTTACGAGTCGTAATAAGAAGCTCCTCCTTTTTGGAAGGCGGCTAAAACAGGCATTAGTACAGGAGTAGATAATTAAAAATATGTTCGTTCCTATTTCTGTACGTTTATGCCACTGGGTTCACAAAATGTGAATTTTGACATCGGCGTCTTTGACAGCTACTTATTCAAAGGCTCAAGTTGTCGGAAATGGACATACGGCACAAAAGCCTTTTGAATGAGGCCCTATGTCGGCAAAATGCGATTACAGCCTTATAATTTTGTTTTTGGTTTTATAGAAGTCTGCAAGGATTAAAAGGAATCGAGAAAACATAAAAGTGTGGTCAAAAATTTATGGACAGGGGGAAAACGAGTGTTATTAGTTGTAAGCTACTTCTACTTCGATGTAATTGCTATAAATGATGCGAGAAGTTATAAATAAATTAGTGTTTTGCTTTGATTTCTGCGTAGTTCATCTATCTTCTCTCCTGATTCCATATAATCTTAGGTAGTGACTTAAGGTAACTATTGAAAAATATGCATTGAAACACCACCGTACCCCTTATGAGAAGTGAGCTCACGTCGCGTCGTGAAATTATATTTTGTAAATGTGTAATATGTACTTATTATATAAGTACCTCCATATTATACAAGTACAAAATGTATCATTACTTATTATATAAGTACATATTATACCTATACAAAATACTAATCATAACAGTTTCTAAAATTAATTAAGCGTCATGTAATACTGCGCATAAACGTTTTCATTTGCTTTGACTAAGCGAAGTGATGATAAGCCTGTGTCATGTCCATACTTTAAATTACATTTTGCAAATGTTAGTCATCTAGCTACCCCCAAGTAGAAAATCTGTCGCCAAGCACCCTAATGGTGTAGGCCAGCTGCTGTCCTTAATAGCTTGTTATTGTAAGTTAGCCTGAATAACATCTTAAACTGCTTCATCGCCTACAATCCGGTGAGATAGGGATCAAAGACAAGCCAATGTAAAATTTCCATAGTTCTTATTATTTCATCATAATTTTGTTTAACTAATTCTTTCAAAGATACTAATGAAATAACTACATGGTAATCATAATCTTTTATTATATTTCGTGCTAGGCACATTTTCAGACTCTAAAACGAGAAGTTCTTCAATCAACCCCTTGAAAAGTCCACCATGTTGTACCACGCCCATCTCAGTTCCATTCAGAGAGGCGGTCTCAGCAAACACTGGGCTAATGACGTCATCCATCTCCAGGCCACTCTGACCCTTGCTTTTTTGACTATAATAATTATGGTAGTCATTGACGTAGGTACTACTTAAATGTACCCTCTATATAATGTATATTGAGCTAAGTATTTACCTTTGCGAATATCTCGCAAGATACTATACCTACCTACTTTTATTTTGAACTGTGTATAATATACAACTTAGAAGTGTAAAACAAAAAAAAACAGACGTCAATTGTTTTCGACAAATTAAACTTTATTTGATTCAAAATACGTTGCTAAGAGCGTGTAGAATAGTAACTCGAATTTCAAATATCAGCCTTAGGAATCATTCGGCACTGGCACAAACTACATCAACGCGATGACTAGTACAGAAACTGTAGGCAAAAATATTAAATCTGATTTATTCATGAACAAGCATGTAATGCAGTAACACATCTACTACATAGGACACGTTTTATTGAATGACAAAGACGGAACGACAAGCATGCAATAGACGCACACACGCACACTACTGAGAGTCAATCAGGAAACGTCGCCTGATTTAACATTGCCAAATTTCGAGGTCCAGGTGCCTTTTCTTCCTTTTTTTAATAAGTTTAATGTATTCATTTTGATCAAAATCATAAACTGCAGTTCTTGGTCTTGCAATGGTTGAAATGTACTAAAATGATATTTTTTAATTTTAAGACACACACACAGTTTGAAACACAATACAAAACAATTTAAAAAAAGAATAGTCCTACATTATTTTTCCTATAGATTATAACAGTAAATTAACTTGAAACAATGTTAAGATGACGCACCACGTTTTCATTAAAAACAATAAGTTTGTGATAATTATATAAAATATGATTATTTATCGTTCCGTGGCCACCAATAACGTCATCGACTACGATAAATTACGTAAAATTTAAAATTTCCTCTTCTGATTACTAAAAACAGAATATTTTTGCACAAATCAATACTACGATAAATATAGTTATTGAATAATTAATATTTTTTAAATTACTGACTCCGAACAACCAAGCACAGGCGCAGCGCAAATATACAATAGAATTATATAACGAATGAACCGATGTTCATAAAACTTTTAAGCATTTTTAATCGACTTCAAGCAAGGAGGGGTTTCCAATTCGACTCTATTTTTTTTTGTTTCTGCTACCTCGTAACTTTTTACACCGATTTAGCTTATTTTTTATATTCAAGTAAGCTGATGCTTGTCTTGTAGTACCATAAAAATGTCAGTATGATGTGCCGAGTAGTCTTAAAGGTATTCCTAATAATGCGTATTTAATTGGCTTCGACTACATTTATGATGTTATCATTGTGAAATTGATGTAAAATGTAAAATGAAAACTGTATACCTACGATGGTTAGGTTCATTTACTTTCCAATAATTTTGATTTTGAATGTAATCGGTTTGATGTGGTATTTTTTTTAGGTTAAGTTTTATGTGATATGGTGGTCAAAGGCTTAGCTATCAGCAAAAAAACAACTAAAAAACGACGTCAAACCGAGTATATGAATTCATTTGTTTTAAATAATGAAATATTTGTTTTCTGTTTATTAAAGTGATCTGGAAATTTTGGAAAAAAAAGGTTCCTATAGTTCTTTGTTAAGGGTAAACAACTGTTATAATTTATGCATAATTACTTCATAGTCTACTACATTTAGTAGGTAATAGATATAATACATTATACAACCTTGTTAATTTTATTTTAAATTGATTGATAACCAAATTCACAAACTATATACAAAAATATTATAGATATTGTCGTCCAATGATTAACCACCATAGGTCGTTTATTCATTGAAACAATATAATTTTATTGTTATCCTTTAAATATATTCACTGAACAAGCTAAATTTAGAATGGAAAATTGCTACAAAGGACCTCTGCTGGAATACACCGTTAGGTGCTTCTTATAGTATTGTATTTGGGAACGGTAGCTAGCCAGGCCAGCCATTACCAGGCGTACTACCATACCAAAGAAGTTAAAGCCCGCGACAGATTTTGAACTCACCGAGCATGGGGCTTGGCAGTCTATACGCAATTCCACAAATCCATCGTAGCTACATTTTTGCAGTAGGGGAAATTGGTCCAAAACCGTATGGATATACCTATAGATTAGCATGGTGAAAGCGCATTTTGCGAATGCCCGCCTGGCTAGCGACCACCCTCAAGTAGAAAATCTGTCGCCAAGCACCTAACGGTGTGTTCCGGCAGCAGTCCTTAAGAGCCAGTGAAATAACAGGCAAAAATGAGACTTAACAGGTATGTCTCAAGGTGATGGGCGCAGTGCAGTTCGTCACTTGTGATGAAATGCATCTGTTATGCAGAGGATACCGCTTAACATCAGGTGGGCCTCGCGCTTGTTCCATCACAATTACATAAAAAATAATATGAAAAAAATTATATTGTTTACATAGTATAGATAAAGGTAAGTACCTAGAATCAGCTGTTTCAGACACAACGCACAACACCTACATCTATCGAATTAAGGGTCGTACCTATAAAATAGGATTACCTCTTAAGGGGCCGGCTCTCGCCCACCGATATCTAATCAAATTATCCTACGTAATACCTTGCGACAAAAACGGCTGATTATCTCCATCTTGTTTTTTTTTCGAGGTTTTTAGACTCAAGGGAGTTAAAAGGATCACTGTCCGATGTTAAAGCATTTTTTAAGCTATAGAACGGTGTTTACGGTGTTTATTGAACGTTAATATATATGCATTGTTAGTTATATATAACTTGGCCTATATTTTTTCTTAGTATGTCATGATTGTTGAATATCATAAAAAAAGGTAATTTATCCAAATAAAATTTTATGCGTAACAATTTTTTTGTGATCACCTTTTAAATTAAGCTAGTTTTTTTTTGTAAAAGAAAAATATATAGTTTTAGTGACTTTATTCGTCTAAGTTATTTGAATAAATTTTTGTTTGAATAATAATACTCCATTCCTACCCTTCCAGGGATATGCAAGAGTGTCATAATATTTTATAACATTTGTTATTTTTTATATTATTTTTACTCAAATGTTTTGTGAGATATCAGGAATAAATGTTTTTCTTTGTGGCGCGCTATGCCACCTAAAAAGAAAACAGGTAAAAATAATTTCCCAAAGGAAGACAACAAAAAATAAAACATCGACCGCGACAGTGACTGATCAAATTAAGGCGAGGTCAATAATCGTGTTACCGACCGATACCCAACACTGGCTCGCAATTCGGAATAAACGCACAAAACACAGGCCTCCAGAGTATTGGCCTCTTCGTTAGCACAATTTGAATTTTTTTCTTGCTCTTTCTGTCTCTCCTTTCGATTTTATCTCGCTGTAGGTGCGTAACACGATACCTCTCCTGGGGCAGCAATGGACAGCCCTTAATAGAAAAACTGGATAAAAATTGAGAATGAAAATTTATATTGTCAATTTTTGGGAAGCGGTGTCGATATAGGTTTAACTATTGGATTAAAAATTCTAGCTTCGCAAAAATAATCTATATTTTCAGATGGTAAGGGTAATTTTGCATTGCGGGATATAATAATGAAAAGGAAATGGAAACTTATGTCAACAAATACTTTGGAAACAATATTAACTTGAGATTATAGGATATCGCTTATTCATGTGGAGGGCTAATACATTTTCAAAGGAATTTAAATCTAGTCATATGTGTTTCTTTCAATAAAATCAGTCTCAACTTGTCTACGCTGTTTTTTAAGTATTAAAATTTTACTAATTATCTATAGTAATACTGAGAAAGAAGTAAACAAAATGATGATTACAGATAACAATCAGCATAAAAAACGAGGCCAAAATTTGGTCTGTGAATTAAATAGACTGTCATCCCCGACTTTTGAGAGGCAGTTGCAGTCTAGCAAATAATTCTAAAAATATTGTCTAGCCCTGAAAATATGTATATGTCTGAAATTATGGAACCAATCTGAAATAATATGAAATGGTATGAGTACATTTCCAATATTATTGTATTATTCCAGTAAAAACTTCTCAATCTATAACTTCTTCACCACGTAATTATTTACAAAAAAAATTAAGAATGCTCTCATTTCTTGTATGTTTTTCTTGTCTACTAACCTAATCACAGTAATCAATTAGATTTGACGAACAACATTAGGTAAGTCGAAAAGATACGGCACTCATAAATCTATATGAACAATATACTACCCTTACGAAATAAGGCAAAGAGCGTACTGACATTCTTCCTAAGATATTTGTCACAGTACAAGTATCAATAAAAACGCCACACCGGACTGTCTACCACTACACTATACTATAGAGAAGGGAAAGTATCTGATGGTATACTATCGATAAATGTAAATAAATCATCACTTTTATTTTGTTTGTATTCATATAAACCTTAAGTTTACTTTAAGCTTTAAAAATTGAAGAACTAAATCACAAAATACAATAAAAAAATCATTTTGTTTGTCCTAGATATATTTATGCATCAATTTGTATATTAATTTTAAAACTAATAAGACATGTATGATCCGCAAATATAAAGGCACACATCCTAGTATTAAACTTATTCGGATGAAATTTTATTATTTATAGCCACTTACTTAAAAAACCAAACTTTTCAGTGTCCAGCAGTTTGGTTTTTTTTTAATATAGTTTTTAATTTTTTTTCCATTTTATTCTACAATTTACATGAAAATATACCTTAATTTAAAAAATAAAATTTACTGCTACACATAAATTACTTAACAATATATCAATTTCAAGAAAATTTAAGTGTGCTATAACTAAATGTATTATGTAAAGCATATTTTTATTATAAATGTTAATACCTAGAGTCAGAAATATTGTTAGGTAATTTTGATATCTATCGATACTCCTAAGACATCGTGAGTCTCATGACTATCGCCGCACCCGTTAAAGCGGCCACTTAACCCCTAATCCTGTCGGCAGTTTTATCTCCGAAAGCATTTATGGCAAAAATCTTAATTCCACACACTGCCGTTAACTGCCCGCCGGTAATTATCACCAGGAACCGTATTTATTACTGAAAGTGGCGGTTATATTTGTAGCTTTCAGCTGCATCTATGTTTAATGCTAGGAAAATATACTATTTCATTCAAATTGAGAGATAATTTAGTTCCTTAAACTGTTCTACTGATTTAATACACGTTTGTATTTTTTAAACTTAAATACTGAAGTGCATGTTTAGACTCAAAAAGAAAATAATGAGTTTTAACTTTAATTATTTCAAAATTGTGCGTTACTTTGAAAATGATTGTTAAACATTTATATGTTTAAAATGGCGCATATATTATTTTTCAAAATATCAATCTATAGACACTGAGAAGGCCTTTGAAAATGTTTACCTTTATCTTTAAATATTTACTAAGCATTGTGCATTATTTTCGGTAGACCTATTTTTCTCCTTTATTTTTTGCACATAATTATGTCTACTACCTTTAGGGAACACAGGGGTGATACCATGTTATTAACCGAATAAATTTAAATATACACATTTGTAAAAAAAGATATAAAATAAATGCTAGTAATACTGAGCGTGGAGTAGAGAGTGTGTTTTAGGTCTTTTAAAACCGTGCTCTACGACGCTGTTTTTTTTTCGATGTTTAGTGTCGACTATTAGTTAGAATATTATAATTTTTTGACCACATCATCACCTACTAACAGGACAAACAATACAAAAAAACATACCTACGGTCCAACAGTACGTCAAAACTACCATTGCAACCAACCCACCGGATGCCTACTATACTTTCCCAAAACATGAAATAAGAGATATGGTTTTTCCTAAGCAATAAAACCAGGGTCGTAAACCTGCGTCCGGCGTGCGGCGTGGACTCGTGCCAACCCTAGCACGAATGTTGTGAATTGAAGTTTTGCATTTTTAAACTTTATCCATATACAGAAAACTCTAAAAGTTAATGTTTCTCTATAATAATTCACTACATACTTATTTTATTTTTAATTTGAAGTATCTATAGTTTTTTGTTTTGTAATCCACAATATTATAAAGCAAGGAAAGGTTTAATCAAAGGTTTAAGGAAAGGATAAAAAACACTTTTCCACTTAGATTTCGATAAACAACCCATTTCCAAGTTTGACAAATGAAAAATATATTTCGCTAATTAAAAAGACATTCTTTAAACCGTTGTGAATTTCGAACTATAAATTTATATTAGTTGGATAGTAGGTACATACTTATTGGTTAAAAGTACTCATCTTAAATTTCACAATTGCATATACACAAAAAAGTTGATGTATACATACGACATTGATGTTTATAAAATGTCAATTGAACAACGTTTATGTATTGATTTAAAATCTTATTTGATTCCATTTCAACAGAAAATATATTGAAGAACAGAAAAGATAAGTAAATAGTCAAGATGTAAGCTTTTTGTTCTGATATTTTTTTTAAAGCTATGGCAAACGTTTTATTCACATTCAACCACATATCCTAGCCGCCTATTACACGCTGGTCATTATTTTGACATATAACCTCTGTGGCGAGAATTTGCGGTCAATGCAGCCGAGGAATGCAAATTTATTTGAAATATACTTTTAAATATCCCTTTTATGTTGATATAGTGGTAAGCTTCATGCTTTCTTCATTTACAGTTAAGTACCACTTTCTAGAAATTACTTGCGGGCGTGGTTAAAATATTTGGCTATGTCTTGAGTAAAATATATTTTACAACACAATATTCTTAGTAAGGTGAGGTGCTTAAATGTAACAATCCTTAGTTCCTTATGTGACTATACTAACGTAATACAAAGTAAACCGTTGCAATAAGAGATAAGATAAGTCATCAAACCTAAATCACTACGTCAATTTATGAGTCCCATACACCACAGAGAAATCTATAGAAAAACATAAATATACTTTAACCTCCCGTCCACTTACTCACTCATTTATATGTTAATACGAATGGCATACTTCGCCCAAATTCGTACAAAGATATCTATCGGGGGCCAGATATCATTTTCACTGCCTTATTACTTTCCAATTTGTCTCCAGTATCGGTTATTGCCACATTTATAGCCCCAGCCTTCTATTAACTCAAATAAACTATGTTTTTCGAAAAGAAATACCTTTACGTCTCAAGTCGATTCCAGAGTCGAAAAATCTTGACTTACTGCGACTCCGCGATGACAGATCCATGCTTCACGACTCACAGTCACAGTTCAAAAAGTTCACAAACACAATGTTGTATCACGTATAAACTTTAAAGTCCGAAAGACCACCGGCTAATTCGCAAGGAACTTCCACCAGAAGTCATAAAGCATGTGATCATCTTCGCAGATGAACACAGACTGGCTACCTTGATGCTCGGGGTCCCAAAATTAAAAAAAGGACTCCCAAAGACCCAGGTAAAAAAACCCCGTATCAAAACCGCCGTTTCCTAGTGACCCCGATCGCTCTCCCATCCCTTTGTTGAGCTCCTTTTATTTATAATAGTACATTTTTTTCACACACGGCACCCCTAATAACGTGTGAGCGAAAATATGCGTAATAGTTTCGTAGCTAAAGTATGGGTACGTGGATTGTAGACTCTATAGAAAAAAAATGCAACTGTCCCCATTTGAATGGCAAAAAGTGCATGTCACTGCGAAAATGGTATTAGTGGATGAATATGATTTTGCACAGATCGGAATGGATGGATGACTTATAATTGTGCTGTTATATTTAGCATGAATTATTGGTTTGACGTGGTTTTTGTGATGCTTTGTAATCGCCAGAGCTTTGGAGCTATTTGAGGTAAAGCTTTTGCTTGTAAATTGGTTTAAGCATTCATTAACATTTTTATACCTTTTTCAGTGATGTTAACATGTTTTACATAGATTATTACATTGTTTTGCTTTTGAGTGATTAGATTACGGAACAAGGACCTGGCCTATCTGGTATGAAACGGTAATCTATAACTACAACCAGTGCATATCGTCATGCGAACTGCTCTGCGCCCACCGCCCTGAAACCGGAGCTTAAACTCTTCAAGCCGGAACACAGTAATGCAAACATTGCTTGGCAGTAGAAATAGGTATGGGTGCAGTACTTCCCTAGACAAACTCGTTCCCAATGATTTCTACAGCTAAAATGCTAACTAACATGCTTTCATTTTATTTTGATAACCAATATCACGTACGTCATCATATGTCTGATTTAATTATAGAAAGTCATAATCTCAGCATAATTTTATATTAAAAAAATCTGTAGTTGAATCTGTTAACAGTAAAAGAGTCGTTTCCTGAAAAAAGATCGAACTAAGCTCCGTCCTTAGCTATAAAAATATTCCATACCATTATGATTAACTCACGAAATTGCCTCCGAGATTTGCCGGGAACCGCTCATAATAAAATTATGACAATCAAATTTGACGACCAAAATGTGCGTAACTATAGTGACCCCGGTATATTTACTTTTTCTACGTAAACAAACATATAAGATTGACATCGAGTGTACATCTGGCTTGACGCAAATAATGGGGATAAACAATATAATTCGATTTTTAGTTGCGTTGTGGACAAATTACGCGTCGGTTCGGACGTGAGCAAACAGTGGTAGTTTTGGACGTAATACGATATAAACTATGGATATAATAATAGTTACCTACTTTTAGAAATAAAGATGAAAATGTTTATCTTCTATCGATAAAGAAATAGGTTCTTCTTATTTATGAATAATATTACTGTATTCTTGGTATATGTCAAAATGGTAAATTATAACGCGATGGAATTAACGTGAATGGATATACTAGGTCCATAAGATATGTGAACAAATATGTAAAAAAATCACATTAGCCATTAAAAAGTTAATCAATATTTGAGCTTTCACAAAATTTATGGTATTTTTGACCGGAAGTGGGTGAAAAAACGAGAATTTTATTTATTTTTTAGCAATGTTAAATGTTTAAAGTTTAACTATAAAGGCTAGAGTGCTCGTAGCTCTTTCTATACAAACCTAGTTTCGTCATATTTTGAGTACTAATTTTAAGTACCAACTGTTCAAACTCGTTGAAATTGAACAGCATCCTTGAGCATAATATTTATGCTCCTGGTTTGCCAGTTTCCCGCAAATTAAATTGAAAAATATTTGGAATAATTCTTTTGTATGGGATTTTTTATTTTTACATTCAGAGATAAAAAAATATAAATCGAAAAACTGGCAACATTACTAGTTAAAATATGCGTGTAAATAATATTTAGTAAAACATTTCGTATAAAAAATTATTTGAATTGTTTTTTTTTACTAATGTAGGGCTAGAGTGCATGCAGTGCTTTTCATATTTCATACGTAGTTTCATTATATTTTAACTAGTAATATTGCCAGTTTTTTGAAAAATTATTTCAGAATTCCGTTTTTTTAATGCAGCAACTACCGTTTTTGTATTCTTATACTTTTTCAACTTATCTTTTGACCTGTATATTCGGTAGCTAGTTAACATTTTGCCAGAATGTGTTTACAGCAGATACCCGAAAAATAATTATTATTACCAAAAAGGAGAAAAATTGGTTGCACCATACAAAAAGCAGGTGTTTCAAATGCAAGCGTCAAACTTGATATGTTACAAAATCTAACATATGAGTAAAACAACAATCGTATAATAAAATCTAAACTGTGGCCAGACTTAGAATAGAGACACCTATGAATAATAAAGATTTATCACCAAATACTCTTATTTCAATTTATTATATTGCCTGGTACGGAACCCTGTGAAAAAATCGGACAAATGCCGATATTTTTTATTCATTTTATAATTTTAACACTCATCACATCATCACATCTCAACTCTGGTATCTGGATTTGACGATAAAAAAACAATTTGCTTTATTCACGTAACAGCGTTTACTAAAACCACTAATAAGAATCCAACAGACTTTCCGTTATACCATCATGGAAATACAACTCAAGTTAATATGTTTATTTCTTTCTTTGATTACAAAAAGCATCGTGACGGAAGAACAAAAAGGATGCAAGAATACCGTTGTCCAAGAATCCGAGATGTTGGGTAAACGTACCTGTTTTCGACCGTGTGAAAACGGAACAGGTGTTGCGGTCCTTCCGTCTGTAATTATAGATGGACAATGGACGCGTGATGCGCGGGAGTGGTAAGGTTTCAACTTTCCGCGATTGTTCTCTATTCAGATAGAGCTTTGTACTGCCTCAATATTAGATGCAATATAAATGTATTGAGACCTGTGGTTTGCAAAACATGCATCTATTTCACCGACTTCCAAAAAGGATGTTTTCAATTTTCACACTTTTTTGTGTGACCACGCATAACTTATTACGTCGTTGTCCGATTTTGATTTATTTTTTAATGCTCTGGGGTGGTCTCATATAAATTTCATAAATTTGATCAAGCAGTTTTTAAGTAACACTGAACTTACTCAAAATATGCTGGACATATCTAGATGACTTGGTAGTAGCAAGTTTTGTTTATGGTGACCAGTATTGTAGGTGAGTAAAAATCGATCGTTAAACCAGTAATTATCGCTAAATAGGTTAAATATTTTTTTACCAAAAAATTGGACCGATTTCTAACACTGAAAAGTATAAATGAACTTGTTGAATTCGGACCATGAAAATGTGATCTTAGAGTGTTTTAAATAAGCTTGAGACCGACTTCAACAAGTTATTTCATACATTTCAGTGGTAGACATAGTATCATTATTTATTATTAAAAAAAAATGGGTCAATTTATAATAATGTTATGAATTCTTGAAAACCGACTTTCAGTCACTTCTTATTGTTGTATTATCATGGAAATTGGCAATGCGTGTCCATGGACCGATACATCATGGAGCTGGAATGTAACTACTGAAATTCTGTGACGGAAGTCATAACCGTGTTGGAGCTTATTTTGCAAACAAAACTACAATGAAGTCCGAATTTCAACTGAAATTATGATACAATTAAATCATACTACAACATACGAGTAGCCCTTCTTACAAATGGTAGCAATAACTTCTAACCTACACATATATGAAGCGGAAACAGCAGCGTGTCCAAATCAATTCATCAATTAGATATATGGGAAAAAGTGATTCCAAAATGTGCACTGATTCTGGTCAAGACACCCATTGATGAAAGCTTTGTGTGAATTCCGATAGATACAAACTCAGAAAGGGTTCGATGCCACCTTTTGATGCAAAAAAATATTGCACTGACAGCGTGGGATCGGACTCATGAGCATTTTGTGGAAAAGAAACCATGAAAACACACTTTTTTATAAGAGACTTAGATGTGACCACTTTACACTTTATAAGGGCAGAAGCCGCCCAAAGTTCTGAGTGGATGAGTACTAAAGATACTCTACCCGAAACAGGCGTAGAAGTTGTGAAGAACCGACATCTTACCGTCGTGCCCAAAGACGACGGAGGTAGAAGGCCTCATTGAAAACGCACCACAAATAGGGCATCTCTGTGGTACGGACCTCGGCTTGAACCATTTTTATTGCATATTAGTATGACTGTGCTTGCGGGGATTACACGGAGAGAGAGGAACGATAAGTAGTTCCAAATAAATAGATGACCCGGTTGTTTTACCAGGGATTATACACTTCAGCAAGAGTTCGTTTTGGTGGATTGCATCGCAGTGAGTCAAATATTCTACCCAAAAGCTACTAGGCTAGCCATTTAAAGAAATGAATAGGTAAACGAGACATTATACTAACGTCTCAGTGTGACGGTAGTAGAACAGTGTCAAGCAGAACGAGGATGGTTGCACTAAAACTGTGATGAACAGACGTGATGCTTTTATATCATCCAGCGTACGATCAGTCCGTCTCGTAAGTCGATAATTCGTGACACATAAAAAACTCTTAGAGGTTCAATCCAACCTTTAGTAATTGTTAGATCATCCAAATGATACATGGAGAGAAAAGAATAAACTATAAGAAGTGATGCATAATCACATAAAGCATCTGCGAATACTTAATTATAATAAATTTCGCTCATGTATGTACATAAGCATCGCTAATAATGTGAGCACAGATTTCTAGGAACATAAAAACTGGTCAGGTTGTCTAGTCTTCGATCTTATTCCCATAGCTTCTTACCTTTAACTGATATTCTTGACTCTACCAGCTTAATTAGAACCCCATATCAATGTATTAAGAAGCTACGTTGGGTATTTACTGGATCTCCTGAGATCAAGTTATAGTGGACATGTATAAGTAAGGTACGTTGATGAAACCAATTATCTGTGGCGTGAATTAAGTCGCACAATTTAATAGTTTGCGCCGCTTGGGTCATAGAGCTAATAAAGAATAGATAAGATAAAATATTCTATAAACACAATAAATTGATATTACAATATACTTCAATAAAGAAAAATAAATAGTGTGTTTTTAAGAAATTTGAAGTAAGCTATCGTTACAGTTTTTAAACTGTTTCGATATTTTGAGAAATGTACTCGTTTAAGAATAATATACCTATAACTGAGTATTATTCTCAAACTTAACTTTAAGTTTTTTATGCATTGTAGATTCTAATACCTTTTTTATTTACAATTTACCTTTTTTGTGTTTCCTCCGCTGGATGACTGGTAGATAATGCTTTAGCATTAAATTGTCCTATTGTACATTGTGTTATTTTTGTGCAATAAAGTATTAATATTTACCTATCAAATAAACATATATTTAATATATATTTTTCAAATAAAATGCTAAAGTATCTTATCTGAATTATGGTGTATTGGAGTTTAATCAATTCACAAGGAATTTCAATCTTAGAATATGGATCTCAAATTCTCCATTTAGGTTAAACGCAATACAAATACATGTCCAACCTTTACCAGTGAACGTTTGAACCGTCTCCCGCGCACAATAGACGATGCTCGGGTCACTCTGCGGTTATCTTCCGATCGTAGAGCCGATCTGCGGCGGTGTACTCTAGAATTTATCGCCGTGCGCCTCTACGTATACTGTTACTTTTATACTCTATGCCGCTACACGCATGGGAGTTTCTGGTTGGTGAGTAGTATTTAGTAATTTAATTTTATTAGCGTTCGGTTTAGTAATTTAATTTGTTGTTAGTTTTGAATTATATAAAAGTATTGTGGGGATTCAGTGAAGTTAGATAAAAATATGACATATTTATTTATTTTATGCTAAGGTTTTATTTGAGACATTTGGTTTTATTCTTAACTGATTAGGTAATATATTCAATATTAAAGGAGAATTGTCTCGTAAGTTGATATCACAATAACTTTTATATATAGCATAGATTAAATTTGGCATTTACGTGACCATTTTTTCACTTTGACATCTTAAATAGGTTCCTATATATCTAAAATTATTTTTGTCTAACACGCCACGGTGCTTACTGTGGCGTGTTAAACAAAAATCACATATTTATTTATTAATTATTACAGCATGAAGTACTTGGTTCTTATACCTACATTTAATTAAAACTAGATATGGTATTTATAGCAATTTGAAATATTTGCTCAGTAGTCGTACTAAAATAAACTCATCAACCCTTTTTACAGTAAATATATTTTGATATAACTAAATCACACGCAAACGAAAACACGACCAGCATTCAATAAAAAAAATATATTAGTTATATATAAGAAAATAAGAAGTATATTCTTATTTTTTATATTGACATCTGTGTAGTGTATTATTACTGTTATTACTTTCCCGAACGGTTTCACATCATCGACCGCAAAACTGCAAACACCGTACAGTTCTCGCGAAAAAAGTCTTGCTTTGTTTACCATTTCACACAACCTCAATTAAGCAGTCATCATTGGAACGGATGTAAGTGCATAATCTGGAGTCGGGTCATCGTTAACAAGACGCGGTCACGAACTGCCCGGTATGGGAAAGCTCCCAGCATAGAAATGCAGATATGACCTTAACAAGTTACACGAAGACGGAAATGCATATTGCGCTTACACCTCTGTACGTAAGTGTACTGACACTTTGGCACATAGCTGTACATGCTTTAAAAACCTAAGACTACCTACATAAAAATGCATACCTTTGGTAGTGTTGTACTTTTTTATGTATGTACAGTTTCCAGTTTAAAAATAGAGGATTGTTTTCTTTTCTACCATTGGCTGGTCATAACAAGAGTTGATTGAGCAGCATACCACTACTCTAGCCTCTTTATTATTATAACACTCTTATGACCCCAAAAGGAGCCGCCATATTTTCAACGAGGACCCTAAGGTAGGTTAAAATCGATGATGGCCAGCTATAAACTGAAACTTAAATCTGTACAATATGAGCCCAGTTATCTTACTTGCGATGCACAGTTATATTTTTCTGTCATCAGTAGTCTGCCCCTTTAAATAGCAACTAGCTTTCTCTCTTCCTACCCCTTCAGGAAAAAAAGGCAAGATGATATATACAAAGACAAACAATAAAATATGACGGACCGTTCTGCAATCTAGACAATTGATAATTTAGTAATTACCTGGACAGTAGGTATGTCTGTTATAATCTGGTTATCACATTTTTTGATAATATGGATGACGATAAAAAACAGTTATGTGACACACTCTCAAAAAAAATACTTGAGTAGGTATTGATTTAAAAACCACACGAATCGATAAGACAAATCCATGTTTATATTAAAACTTCTCATTCATTAAATTATCAAAACAACAAAAACGAAGTGATAAACAGAGATATGTAATTGTAAGGTAAAATCTAAATGAAGATATCTTGAAACGCTAACAGCGTTTAGTCATAGAATAATCTATTATAAATCTAACAGAACGCCTACAACGCTTGAGCGGCCCTACGAACAATACATGACGTGCACAACACAATATAAATCATTTTAGAACTTAGCTATCATCTTTCACTCCTATGGCTGTATGTCTTATGATTTTTAACACCCACTTAATCTTCCTGGCGAAACAATAAGCCTTTTCGTATTACAACATTGTGGTAAATGTGTAGAGGCATTGGAGTTGGCGTCTCTATTAATTTGTTAATCTTTGATAACTTGGCACCTCCTTGACGTGAAATTGGGTATGTATGGACTAGTGTACTGATAGCGTGGTGGTAAGTTCAACTAGCCTGTTCAGGATAGTATAATGCATCATCAGCAGCATATCCTTTTTTATTTTTACTTATACCTGATAGGCTAGTCTTTACGACTATCTAACCTGCTGGAAAGTTATTATGTAATCGAAAATGTTGTTCTGACTAACCTAGAATTGGCTCTGAATGACAGCTGCTGGAACATATTGTTAAAGGACAGATTTTGTACTTGAACAAATCTAGCCAGACGGGCATTCGCATAATGCTCTACCACCATACTATCCTATGACAACTGACTGGTGGTTTAAAGTGCGCTCCAAAACACGGTAGTACTAAGTAGTGATGCCACTAGCGGGCACCCATCCAAGTCATAACCACAGCGAACGTTGCTTAACTTAATTGATCGGTTAAGAATTTCGAAACTATGAGCTCTTCTTAAACTCCAACACAACAGCCATCCAATCTAGCTACCCACGAAGCGTGGGTATTATATCAATGTGGTTTGTCTTCCGCAGTAGCCTAGCGGCAATAGCTATAGACTGCCGCAAAGGGGGTCCATGGTTCATTACACCACGGACTTGAGCTTCACCGCATGGTGGTAGAACAGTCTGCCAACGGTGTGTTCTGAGTTCTTGATATTGAGAGCTAGTTTTCATCCTAAATTAACCTCGTTTGCCATCCATGACCATAATATCATAAACGTGTGGACATTAAAACAGTAGAACTACATTAAATATGTATAGCCTGCAACAAAAACACGTTTGAGTTTTGTTATGGTAGCAGATATTTATTGCCAGGAATTGACGATACGACATTTTCACACATCTTACAAGTACAAAATTAAAATTGTATTGGACGCCGAAAAACGATAATTTGATCACGAAGATGATTTGATAACCTAAATATAAACTCATACTTACGAAACAAAACGAAACCACCATAAGTGCACAATAAACCACGACGAAACACTACCAAAACATCTAGCATTAAGGATAAAATAAAAATAAACTGGATGTAACCTAACACAATACGGCCATCAGCTTTATAAAAAAAAAACTAGTCCAAGTTGACGAGAACACCGTATGGCAAACGTGAAAAAACGAATTCGGAGATTTTAAACCCAACGCGAATCAAAAGCTATTGGACAATGGTCACGAAGGAATCATTCAAGCGGATAGACAGTTCAGAAAATGAATAATGGACGATATAAAAGATGTGGTAGAACTTGACACGTTGCAATCATCTTTTCAAACTAAAATGACGGTAGAGCCCGCATTTAAATTTTGCCAAATGGTACCAAAACTCGTAAAACGTTTACCAAAAAAATTATAAGCATCAAAAGTCCTACATCGCCTAGAAACGATAACAAAGATTCAGACAAGTTTTCAAATTTTCCCATTATTATCTTAAGTAGCGATTATTAATTTCTATTCTATCAATGCTGATCGAATAGTCCATAAGGAAATGGCCAAAGAACCGTAATGCAATATGAGGTGAAAAGGATTAAAGGGAACCAAAGGAAAGTGACACTTGTAAGCCCTTTTCTATCAAAATTGATGAAAGGGTGTCGCACAAAGATGCACAATAGTTATTTTCGGTAACCAACCCCATACATTATTGTTGGGATATTATCAACTATTCGATTCATGTAGGTGCAGACTTCGAAGCCTGTTTTGCCAAAAAAAGTCTCTTTGACCAATTGTTTGTCAAAGGGAGGCTGGTATTATTTTTTGTCAGGTGTTTATCGAAGTTTGACCATGGGAAAATATCGAAGATTCAGGTGCCTCTATCGAATCCGAGGCTTTTGTCAACCTGTTCTGCGGGTCCGATAAAATCTTTGCACCTTTGTTTGATTTTGATATTGTGTACACATTTTTTTGTTATTAACGATGTCGCATTAAGAGCGATCGAACTTCAAGCCTTTGTCCTTAGAAACCTTAATCCAAAGGAGGGCGAACACCTACCAAACTTTAAATTGTCTAACGTTGAAAGGCCGACAATAACAAATTGGTATCAAAGCCTGACAAAGATGGACTCTTGAGAAACTGTCCACCCTTTCTATTGATCGTGGCCTGCTCACAATAAATTAATTCTTGTTATGAACGTTTTTTATTCCATTGTATTTTACTCGAGTATTTATTTTATCCGTTAATAGATGCTAATGGTCGGACATTGGTCAAAAGAGATTTTGGTTAAGAGTTAAGGCTTTGAATGTCCTGAATAGGATCTTTAGAGCGAGCCTTTTATGTTAAATTTCAATCATTTATTAATGGATCAGACTTTGAAACATTCGTTATCTCAAATTATTCAAAATGCTAACATGTTTACAAAAGAGCCAAAGAACAGCTGCTTTGCTCCCTTTACTGTACCTATATTAAGCTTGCTTCTTTTGACAAAGTAATGATTCTAATCGATATTATATTCAAGGTTAATATAATGAAGATTACTAGGAAACGATAATTTTACGTGGATTGTGTATCTTACTGTTTCATCTAACCGTTTCAGTCTTTACGAAAAAAAATGTTTAGCTACTGTTATTATTGTTTGTAAAGCGATTTGTATTGTTGCTATCATAATCCTTTTCTTGTGAAGGGATGAAGAGTACTGTTTATGTTATCTTAACTCTTTAAAGTTTAGTTTGTGTGCAGTAGTTTTTATATTGTTTTTCTCCAGACTTGTTATGTATAATTTCAATAATGCCTCCAACGAAGCTGCCGTACTTTAATGGGACCGGACTAATAAATCCAATTTAAATGTTATCCGGACCTCCACTGACATAACATATGTAAATCCATACGTCTTTATCTTTGGAATCACAAATGCCGACATAAATAAAAAGTGGCCTGTCCAGTTCGCAATTGAAAACGGGTGGCCGTCGGCCGCAGATTCATTATTCTAAATAAGAAAATTAACTTCATTCCCATAATTTAAATATCCATTTTCGTTCTTTTGTATCTGTTGCTTCTCTTTCCTTTAATGGGATGTTGAATGTCGATTGCTAAATTTATATGTTCTATTGACGAATTAAATTTATCGATCCTTTGCATTGAGCTTGTCAGCTTTCAATCTTTCCCACGATTTTATTCATTCGTTTTACTAAGACTGCTTATTTTATCTGTTTAATTATCTTGTTTCACTTTTTTATATATGTTTAATAGTTCTGTTGTTTTATTGATGTAGGGAAGGTAATGTTTTTTTAGACCCATGACCTATACTTAAAATATTGTAGGTATACCTACACAATGTAATGTAGCTGATGTTGATATTTTGTTAATTAAATAACAAAAAGTTATATAACGATCAAATAACTCTTGACCATGGATCAAGATTGAAAGCTCTCCCAGCAAATGCGATCGTTCGATATTCGCTTAATGAAGACATATTGAATCGCAAACCAGCGAAGGACAGAAGTATAGGCAATGTTTAAATTGATATGCGGTCCTTTGATGCTACATCCGGTTGAGTTTAAAGTCAGTTGAATAAATATAATTTTAATTGTATTACTACCAGGGTTTTAGTTCTAGTTATTACGGATTTCTCCATGGTACCTAATATTTAAATTATAAAGGACTGTTTAAAAATTTAATATTTAAGTATACATGCGTAAATTTATAAATGAAAATTTAAAAATACAAGTATTACATATATTAAAGATTAGATAATTATATAGCTGCATGATAATACATTGATTTCTGATTTTTGTATGATAATGAAATCAAAAACGTTACAAAATGAAAATGACACCAATTAAAACTTGACGGGATAAAAAACCCATATCCATATATCAATTAGTAACAGTAAAGTGGCAAAACACAGTAAAAACAAAACGGTGCCCCAGCTAATGTTTTATTTAGCCGCGAAGCCGAGCACGGCGCGAAAGTTAACTTGGATTTTTAAAAGTTTGTTCAAAGTTACGCTTGCGGTATCCCCCGTCCGTCTGGCCTCGCACCTGATAAAGTAATTTTACGATTCCCTAATTCACACTTTTGTGGAGAGTTTTAAAAAGGCTTTCTGCCCTTACACGTAATTGGGTAGGTACGCGTTAGATCTTGACGACCGTTTTAATTTTTAATTTGCAATACCCCTCCACTGAATCCTTGATTCTGAACAGTAATGTTTTGACAAATATTTAATGCCTTGCTGTTTATTACGTTAGATTCGTTACGGGCAAAATAATTACCGGTCTTGTAGCTATACATATGTTGTCAACCACATATAGGCGTCCAATTTCATGTGCGCGTAGTTGCAAAGGGGGCCATTGTTAGCTTAACAAAAAGCCAAGTGCCTCGAAATTCTTGCGTTCGAAATAAGAACAAACGTGTCATCGATGAAATGACGCGTGTCGACCAATCGGGCGCGACGGCCGCAGACGACGGTGACGTCATGGTAGCAGCGGCCAATCGGAATGGCCCATCGCCTCCGGTCAACTTGGACTAATTGCCCATGTGTGCTGTAACGCTAGTTTTGAGATGAATCCGTGCGCGTGAGTTGACTGACGGCACACATGCATACACGTTACTAAGGTCAAACATGTAATATAAGACACATGCACAGCTTTTACAGAAAGTTAATTTAAATTTTCCAGCTACAAGAATAACATTAAGGTGAATAAAAAACTTGGAGCACTACAGTAAAACAAAGAGGTAAGCTGTAATAACATGCTGATGCAACTTTCCTCTTCAAATGATGCTCCCAAAATACAAATTAACAGTTTTGACCATATCATTGTTCTTAAGTAAAGCATGAGAAAAAATGTACTTACACTTTTGCTCGTAATTAATTAAAATTAACTGCGGACAGTGGGAAGCAAACTTAAGCAAACAATAGGAAAGGTATTCATAAAAACAGTTTCTAATGTTTGCAGTCAATGAGCTGGGAGGAATTGCTTAAAACCTTAAATGTTACGACTTTAATGAAGAGGACGCAATACAAACCATTTTTAAGTGGAATATCTACTTTCAACTTTTACTTGGTTACTGGAAGCAAATATCAAATACAATTTAAAAAATATTATGCCTCTTGGATAATTGATAATTATCATGTCTTTTTATAGCCGATAGTGTATAATCACTATATGTAGTTTTGGTCGAAATTTATATAAGTTTAACTAAAATAAGAGAGGAGAACTAGTTTTCATGGGTAGTAGCAGCAATATACCAAAGGTGCTTGGTGACCAAGTTTCTAGTCGAAAGTGGATGCTAACCGGGTGAATACGTAATAAGTTATTTGTAAAATGGGCTACTGCCGTGCGATTAAAACTAAAACCTAAGGAGGGATTTAAATAATACATGCCATACAAGACAGACATTTAACTATACAGACATTTCTAAGGTATTTAGCAGATTTGACAAGACTATCAACTTCAACTTTCTAACCTTATATAATATTGTGAGTCAAAGGTAAGTATGACTTCTCTAAAAACACAATAAAATAATTGTAATTATAGTGGGTAATATAATAATATAATAATATACACGCTGCCAACTGATAGTGGGCTAGAGCATTTGGACTGCCTATGAGTCCAAATGCTTTTATTGTAGTAGCTGTAGTATTGTAGTAGCTGTTAGTGTTGTATATAGTTTGTAGTATTTGTTTAATAAAGGCATACCGCCGGTAATAAAAAAAAAATGTAAATAATTTTTTTGACTTCAGCTTTATAGCTGGTTACCAACTTGGATGTAGGTTCTTGGTGGCAATCCTTCTTGGACATACTTCCGTTGTTAGTACACCTACCCGCTGCCTAGTGGGTCATGTGGCGTTGAGTTAACTTTACTTTAGTAGTCTGGGTTTTCATAATGCACGCACATACCCTAATTTTTTATTTGTATAAACTGACGTTGTATTTTAGGTACTTCTTCGCATTGTAAAAAAACATTTGAACCACAAGCGGGATTCAAACTCGTCTAATCCATCCTAAGAACCAGGACTAACTCTACCAATAAAGCCGTCGTGATAAAGATTCGTTTGATTTGTCCCTTCGTTCTTTTTATTTAACTGTCATCAACAATCTACATATATGAAGATCATAAAAATTGGCCTAAACACTAAACTTATCCTTCAAATCATTATCCTTTTTTACCAACGACGTACGAGTACTAATATTTTATAGGGATAATTCAACAATTACAAAATAATAATGAAATGTAATAATTTCGTGCGTTTGAATCCAATTCGTGGTTACTTTTTTCTTATTTTCGTAACATTCTAAGCTCGTGTTGAGGCAAAAATTGCAAAGTTACTAGTAACTTACTAGAAACTTTGTAGTTTTTGTCTTAACACGAATTACTTTTTGCCTAACGTGAAAAGTGACTTACAAATTTTTGCCTTAGGGTTGCTTAGGTGTTTTGTCGTAGCAGATTAGTATAATTCGTTTTATGTTTGTATTTGCTCAATGGAGATAAAATAAAGATTTCAAAAAAATATAAACAAATCATTAGGTCATACTAATTATACAATGCTTAATTCTGCCGAAATGTTCATATCACATGTTCCTTTGCGAGAAGGTTGATCTATGAAATGAGTAAAAAGCGGTTTGTGACCAATGGTTGCATGCAATATAAGAAAAATAAATTAGACAATTAAATCAGAACAATTTCATGTACTGAATCAGTTTTAAGTGGTCGATTATGTGTTTTTCATCTGCATTGTTCCTATGCTAGATAAGCATGACCCATAGATAAGGTGTCTTATTGCAATTATTGACGCAAACTCATAATAACCTTTTAGCATATTTAGTTTTTGTGTCTTTGTCATAACCATTGTGCTTCGGCCAATCTATGTTTTGCCATCTCTTCAAATTACTATTGATTTGATTTTTTAATCAATCAATAACTAATGGGAGATACATTTCGTTTTAGTTTTATTCCAGAGATAAAAAATCAGGTCTGCACGCAACCTTTCAAAATGATTATTCCAATACCTAGTATTTACAGTGCATAGCTAGCGGTTTAAGCTGACAACTAATAGGATTTTAGCAAGTTAGTTTTTTCACTGATCATTTATTTACAGTAGCGTCATGCAATCTATGTGTTGTCTTTTAAAATGGTTTAATTATTGCAGTTAGTTTTTTTTAAAGATTAATTAAAATAGTTCAATTATATAATTTTATATCATTCAACCGATATTATATCATTCAATCGATATTTAAAATGGTTCTGTTATTACAACAGCAAATGTTTATAGTTTCTTAAAATAGTTAAATTACTGCCATTACGTATTCATTTTTATTATTTTAATACTATACAATATAAGACTTTTATAATTGAAGAAGTATTTTCAAAAAGGTAAAATTATATATATTACTTATCTAGAGTCAGTTAAACGTAAGTACATAAATTATAAACATATAACCTGTCGGCACAAGCAAGTTTGTCAGATATCTTTTGGTCCTATGAAATTGAAGGCGAAGCTATTGCCATATATTTGGGACAGATAACTACTCTGGACTACTACGGAAAATATCTTTGAGAGAAAAATCCAATGGCTATCTAGGCTAGGGATCAAATCTAGAGCCTGTATTCCAAATCATCTCTTAACACCGCTTGAGGCAACCATCGTTGTAGTGATTATTAACCAGTATACAGTCACACACAATATGTTTTTGTTAGTATGTCATGCTATGGTGTCTTGGGTTCAAAATCCGAAATAATCTGTCTACTAATGACTGAATGAATGACAACGAAAAAAGCGTTTACCACCGACATTTAAAAAAGGTTAATTCATTCATTTTTACTGTTATAAGAAGTTAACGGATAATGATATCTAGAGATAAAGATCGGTTCGGCCATGTAAAATGATTTCTAACTTATTATATTAAAAAAACTTGGTTTTCAAACTTTTTATTATGAGTTGCCTAAATGTTTTGAGTCCAGTATTTGTATTGTACCTATGTGGTTTGTAGTATTTTGTTAATAGAGGGGTTATACCCCGGTAAGAAAAAAAACTTGTCGTTAATTTCGATCAACAAGAAGCTCTAGCAAAATAACAATGTAGAATTGAGCTAGTGAAATACATGGGAATTCATAGCCGTATTATTTCATTCATTTTACAGTATGAAAATTGTATTTCAAGAGTATATACAAGAACATTTTAATAGATTTTATTCTGACAAATAGATATATAAAAGTATGTTGGTTAGTAATCTAGGTGTTTGGATTTATTTTTGCAACGGTTAAAATGATGAAGGAGGACTTGAGTATATTAATGTCAACTCAGAGAGAAAAACCAAAAAAGGAGGAGAGCACTGATCTAGAGCTGTTGTACTAATGCAATTTAACTGTAAGTACAATATTTACTTATTGTTAATGTATATTTCGAACTGAAAAAAAAAACCTACAGAACAAATAATAACCTTGCTATGTTTTTGCGTAACGAGGTAATGACGTGATATACTTTTCTATTATATAATTTCAAAATAAGTAATCATTTTTTACGAAGCATTACAGTAGTAAGTATGTTTTTTAATTAGTTAGTTTGTTAGTTTTCAAATGCAATTATTGATCAATTCTTCTCTTAGATACTTTAGTACTAAATATTATTTATTCAAATTACTTATTGCCGTTTCTATGATTTTCAACCCACCTACTTCAATTGTTTTAAAACGTAATGATAACAATTTAAATGGTCATTATTTTGTTAGTGACCGTTACATTTTTATTAAATGACTAAACGTGACTGACGTGTATATTCTTATCTGTATTTTTACTTTAGCTATTACTTTATTTTATAAATACAGCATTCACGTACTTTTAATAAAAACATCGGCCTGCAGTTTGCTTTGTAAAATATTGTCATAATCATGTTTCTTTGGGAAACATTTCGTGAATCTAGACATAAATATCATGATTGTGTTAATCCCAGACTTGGAATAATTGTGTAAACATAATGATTTTTACTAAAATTAGTTAAACCGTTGTAGCGTGGAGAAAAGACAAACATAATTATTTAGGTATACATACTAACATACAAATAATCTAAGTAAAATTATTACAGAGTAACAAAAAATATTGAATAAAACAAAGAATATTGATATAGGTAACACAAGTCACAACAAGCCGTAAAACTAATAAACATTGCAGTAATTATTGATATTTATTAAAAAAATCGGCGATATTTTTCACCTGTCTAGTACATTAGTCGTTTTATTTATCATGAAACGAATGATATAATAACATTCATTGTATTAAAAAAAAATAAGATGATGCCGCAATTTAAAGTATGACAATTTTGCTTATTACAATTTTAAGTTGCTAAGATTATTAAATCTGAACTTTACAAAATGATATCATCACAATTAGAACTAAGCACAATCTGTTTTAAAATGTATGCTTTTATAATAATATAAATATTAATTTAAAAAAAAATGTTGCGAGTCAGTAAAAAAACTAAAATAAACAATCAAAACAGTGCTGATTTTTGTATATAATCTATCCTTGTGTTTTATATAATTTGTACCTACCATTGCCTTCACGTAGTTGGTTTGATTTTATTTAATAATTATATGAAATATTCAAAAACATTAAAGATGCTAAAAATATTGTTTTAATTTACCGTTACATACATATATATACATATATTCTACCAATTAATGGTATCAATTTAGCTCTACGAACAACAACTATTTGAAGCCCCAAACGAAAATTAACGTTAGTTGACTTGATCCCATGATATAAATTTTGGGAGCGTTAGAAGCGCATCATTCATAAACTTTTCACATTTTGCCATAGGCTCTTTAAATGTTTCAACGTGGCTACTCAGTTCTTTTGTCCCTTGCCCTCGGACAGTATGATGACCACAGTCGTCTGTCAATATTTGCACTGGCTCCCGTAGTAAGTAGCTCGTTGTGAGATGAATAGAGTCGCCGCGATGCAGATGAGTTATGGACGCATGTTTGTTTATGTCGGGTTTGTTGGGAAAATTGACAGACTCTACCAAAGTAACATGATATTTTTAAGATGAATTTTTTTTCACTTTGCAGTAATGTAATTTTTTGGGCTTACCTTGCGCGATGCGTACAGCTGGCATCTTGATTCTCATCTTGATTTGGTCACCTATTTTTAGATCTTCAACAACTTCTCTTATCCTCGAAAATGTTTATCTTGATATCTTTTTTATCTGTTGACAGTTCGTTAGCTCACTTCACATGTGCCGCCGGCGGTCCAGCGGTTTATCGTCCTATTTCTAAAACGTTTTTGATAACAGCGTACTAGATATCACAAATTCCTTTTTAAATGTCCGACGGTAAACTTCAGAGTCTCTAGCCATTTTCCTAATTTATTCATTACATTTTTTTTATAGATTATCAGCTGTGCCAATTCTTATTTCTTCCTTTTCATATTGTGGTGAATCAGTTCACACGTCACCTGAATGTTTGCTTGCCGAAACCGACCGGTCATAAAGAGGGTCTTATCAACACTTGAATGAGCGTCTCAGTGCTTTATCTAATCTGTCCGCACCTAGTGGCGATCCTGCGATTTGGCTATCGTCTTCAGTCACACTTCATTTATTTTAAATCAGTCAAAACTTCTTCACTTTTAGAGTCCGCGCGTAAAATACACTGCATCAAATTTTTAACAAAATAGTTCTAATTAGAAATTAAAGTTCAAAATAAATTAGAAATGATGTTGATAGACAATGAGTCTCAATAAAAGAAAATTATTTGCAAGTTGAAAATGTTGTATCTTGTTTACAATTTATCGAAGTAGCGTTTCGCGTTCGAGATCGTCGCGCGTGCAGAGCGGTGCTGGCAGGTGCGCGGCCGGCCGCCCGCTCTCGCCCGATGTCCGAGAGCGTCTGTCCTGTGTCCCTTCGCGCCAGGGCTCCGCGGCCTCCGCGTGTCCACGAGTCGCGCCGTCTCGCTCGGCCGGCCGACGACGGCGCGTGCGAGTCCACACGAAGTGGCCAGGGGTTACTCGCGGTCGCCGCCGCCTCAGCACCATCGGCAGCTCGACAGAGACCAAACCACGCATAGTGTGTTGCCGCCCCCGTACGGGTAACAGAGACGGATATATGTCGTAAGTGTCGTGCGTCGGTGTGCGTGCGCGGGTGGGGCGAAGATGCAACGCGTACAAAAGAAAAGGGATAATATTTGCCTGCATATTTCATGACTCGATTAGGAGATGGAATTTTTAATTGAATGGACGTGAGTGCGGTCAATCTTTAAAATAAGCTGTTAGGGTCATATTTGTTACCAACTTTACTTTTCTCTACTTTTTACAAATAGATAAGGACTTACACTACTGAAAACATAAACAATTGGGTTTCTGAAATTCTAAATCTTAACTATATTTTGGTGTTAAATTATAAACGACTCCCTTTTAAATAAAATTCAAGCCTGGGTTTTTTGTATCGTTCATTCGAAGAAAAAAATGACTATTCTCGTAGCAACGGCTACGCATTGACGCTACGACTCTCGTAGCACGTACCGTAGACTAAGTACATTTGTAAAAGAAAATTATATAAGTTTTATTGTCTTTTGCACAGATATAAGGTTTCTATTGCCAGTTTGTTTTATCGATGTTTTTATTGCCTAAGAATATGTTGAATATCATCATTCCTAAATTCCTTAGTTTTTTTTAATTTTCATTTCATTGTATCTTATGTGTGTCGAAAACTAAAAACACGAAATGTAAACAAGAAAAGTGCGACGTCGAATAAACAAGTAAGTAAGCGCAACACGTTGACAGCTTCCCGGCTAGATCTTCACTCTCACTCGTACAACTTTTTCCCGTTTTTTCTCCAACGTTATTTTACTTAAGACGCTGGAGGAACTTATCTCGGTCGGTCCTTGACTTTAATAAGTTTTATGAGTGTCAGTCGGGACTTAACCGGCGCGCAAACTGGCTGGCGAAAAACCAACTTTTTCATAATTGTTTCCGAAGTGCTGGCAACTTTGCGCGGCCTTCGATTATTGAAATTTCAAATGGGGTTTGATTGATTGTTCGATGAATTCGTTATGCTTTTGTTTTGATTGGCTGTTCTTGTGCGACGAGATTATACATTGTAAGGAATTTCGATAAGGATTAGGTACTTATTAACAAATTATTGTTGACTTTGCTTTCTTTATGAAAAAAAGTTCCAGTTCACTAGAAAACTATTGTAGTAAAAACAAATGGCCAGAAACTCAGTTTTATTTATAATATAGGTATTACATGCTCACTCTATTTTTCAAACTAAAGTTGTAATATTTGAAACTAAAAACATAGACATATCAATCGGGTTCGTAAAAATGCTATCCCTACTTTTCTGCACCAAGCTTTACCTCCTGAATTAAACAAGGCTTGACCAAACATTCTCGGATAGGTTGTAAAAAACACCTTTGAATTTTGGTCATCTTGTGTCCATCACATGAAAACCTCCTATACATCTATCCCTTTCTTACCATAATATATGGACTTGGAAAACAGAGATAGCTAAAGGGTTGTCCGTTTTCATGAGTGGAAATCACGGGATAATGACCGATATGTTTCTATCTCTGTCATATGTAGGGGTGTGTGGGTGTGTGGAAAGGGATGGTTTGTGATGTGGGTCGAGATGTGAATTTTCTCAGCGCTACTCACCGATAGGTGGCGGGGAAAATTCTTAGAGCTTAGTTTTAGTTACATGGAAACCTTTTCGTTGGGTTCTTGTCTGTATTTACAAGTTTTCCTTGGTTTATAATTGAAATATTATAATAAAATTGTGGTTTACTTGAATGAAAACTACGAATGATAAGTAATTTATTAATTTTTATTTAATGTTAGAGAAATAATTAACATTATGAAAAAATGGGAAATAACTATCTTTGCTAATGAGTGCTAGACGTTGCATGGTTAAGAAGAAAATGAAATTAACGTGGTAAAATATTTAACATAACTATAATGATTTTTAAACTGTATAGGCAATAGGTATATATTCATAGGGTATTTATAAATTTGTAGTTTTTTTTATGTTATTGTGACGGAACAAGCTCGAGGCCCACCTGATGTTAAGCGCACTAACCTCTGCCTCTGCATCTGTTATATGCATTTCATCACATTCATCAAATTGCACTGCGCTGCCGTCACTTTGAGACGTAGTTAAGTCTCATTGTGCGTGTAATTTACATATCACATGTCAAGTGTGAGGTATACCCAAGCCTATTGACATCAACTGGGCACGTTTCTAGAATCGTGACTATGTTATTTTGCTAGGCTACCAAATAACATTGAACCAAGGAACTAAAACTTCCAAAACGACGCATAACTCCACTTAACTACTGAAGGAGGCTATAAATTTTCACACTAATATTACACTATTCGAATACCGCGTTACAAATAGTTTTAGATCATGTTTTGGCGTAGTATTAAATGTATTGAAATGCTTGCTTACCTACAGGCAAAAAAAAATACATTAATGTGTTTTATATTTTGAACAAAGTTCAATGCCTCAGCTAGCCTCACGAAAATCATGAAAGCAACGTCAGTTTCCTACTAACTGATGTGATATCGTAAATTGAATGAGGATACCGCGTTACAGCGTAAATTAACTAAAGTATGCTGAGATATTTTGGACATGGATGATGGATAGACTAAAAGAGATTCACAAAGCCGGTATTCTTGATCCCCAAGACGCCTGCAAAGCGTGGGTAAAGTCAAAGTCAAAGTCAAAATCATTTATTCAATTTAGGCGTCTACGACGCTCTTATGAAGGTCAATTACAAATTTTAGTATTGAAATATTCTACATTGTACTGCCACGTTCAGCAAATAAATTGTATAGAGCCACTGCGAGAAGAACGGGCAAGAAACTCGGGGCCATTCTTTTAAACATCTTTTAACAATGTGTTACATACATACTATATAATAGAGTTATTACAATATTTGTTTAAATTATGTAGGTGACAGGCAATAGCTTGGCGGAGGCGGAATTGTCCAGGCATTTTTGTCGTTTATGTAATCAGAAACTGTGTAGTAGGTATTATGGCAAACACCCCCATAACGGGGGAGGCTGTGTTCAGCAGTGGATGATCCGGCTGATACAATATACTAGCTTAGTGTGAATAGAACAGCTAGAAGAGGATGATTTTATCAAACATATTCTGAGTTCTGACCATGTTAAACACATTCTAGAAAACAAGCGTTTTACAAATTTGATGAAAACAATATGAAGGCAAGTAGAAACCTGTGATCCTTCTTCTTAGGGATT
This sequence comes from Plagodis pulveraria, assembly GCA_963890685.1. Taxonomy (NCBI): domain Eukaryota; kingdom Metazoa; phylum Arthropoda; class Insecta; order Lepidoptera; family Geometridae; genus Plagodis; species Plagodis pulveraria. The sequence goes on from OY982963.1 coordinate 10,396,274, forward strand.
TTTTCGTGACATTACAGCTGCACCCCGTAGTTTCACTCGCCGCGTAGACAAAGATGAGGTATAATAATGAAAAGTACCCTATGTATTAATTCAGGATTTAAACTATCTCTAGTTCAGGTATTAACCATTCCTGTTCAGCTTTTTCAGTGTGAAAGAGTTACACAAACATACTCACGTTCTCACTCACTTACCAATTTTCGCATTTATAATATTAGTCTGATGTGTAAATTGTTGAAATATTATTCTTCTTCAATATGCTATAATTTAATTGATTGTGATTTTTATTACATTTAAATAAAAATAGTAGTTCTTCTGCAGCGAGTAAAAGGAGTTACCTACTTAACGTTGGGAAATGTTGACTTGTTATGAACAGTGACAATAGCATCAGTGTCACTCGGCATAGCACTCAATCTTGGCCTATTCAGCAATACACTGACTAAACAAAAAACTAGAAAACAAATTGAACTTTGAAAGTGAAATTAGGTACATATAGTTTATATTGTTTAACTCATTAGATAGAGGCACCCTTTTGACTAAAGTGAAAGATAAAATTCCGGAATTATAGTCAACACGGTGATTATATGAGATATTATATTATTATGCGAGCTAGCACGGCAAGATCTTTTAAATACGCGTCCTAGTATCGCAGATCGTGCTCATATTCTCGCTGTTTCTGTATGGGAATCTGGTCTTTGGTTACAAGCCATTTCTTACAAAACTGGTAGCCTAATAGATCCTTCCGCTTTTCTTCTCGCTATTAGCTTACGCTTGGGTGCGAGGTGTTGTGTTGTACATCACTGCCAGTGTGGTACTGCAGTTGACCAACTCGGTCACCATGGCATCTCCTGCTCTCGAAGTGCTGGTCGGGTTTTACGCCACGCCAGCCTTAACGATATCATTCGCCGGGCTTTTACCAGCGCCAATGTTGCAGCTGTTCTCGAATCGAACGGTCTGATACGTGACGATGGTAAAAGACCTGACGGCATGACTCTGGTTCCATGGAAGTTAGGACGGCCCTTAGTATGGGACGCTACATGCGTAGACACTTTAGCGCCGTCACATCTTTCTGAAACCAACATGAGGACTGGCGCCGCGGCTACTTCGGCGGAGCGATTCAAGCGGCGCAAGTATGCTAACCTCGGTATGGGTTACATATTTGAGCCGTTTGGTATAAAGACGTTGGGTCCGTGGGGACCGGGAGCTCATCGTATTTTCCAAAACTTATCAGAGCGCTTTGTCGATGCGACGCATGATCAAAATGCTGGTACCTATTTGGCTCAAAGAATAAGCATTGCAATTCAACGGGGCAATGCTGCCAGCACGCTGGGCACGCTGCCAACTGGTAGTGGGCTGGAGTATTTGGACTGCCTATGAGTCTGCAATGGCTTATAGGGATCTAAATGATTTTATTGTAGTAGCTGTAGTGTTGTATATAGTTCGTAGTATTTTGTTAATATAGGCATACCGCCGGTAAAAAAAAAGGTTATATTGTTATCACTTAATATTGTCTTAGGTTTTCGCAATTATTACACATAGTTATTAAGCAACTTTTATTACTTTGTGTAATAATTAAACTTTAAAGTTGTTTAATTATTACTATCACTTACAGGATTTGTACCGTGGCGATTTTTGAGCTCCCGATATTTCAATGCAGTTGCATGCATCATGATTGCTCAAAAATAAAAATCGCCACGGTACAAATCCCGTAAATGATAAAAATATGTATGTATTAAACCGTGATAGTTTAAAAAAGTATTTAGATATAGTTTATAGCTTGGATAACTTAGCTAAAACGGGTTTTATGAAAAATAGAATTAAGGTGACCGATTTAAGAGCATGAAATTTAATGTTTCGTGATATAAAATAAAAAAGTACTGCACACACACTGCATAAACTATATACTTATAGGACGATGATTTACTTTTTGAAGGTCAGTAACGGTATCTATATAGGGGGTAATTAAGGTGAAAGCCAGGAGAGAGGTAATTTGAAGTCAAAGTTGTGGTCGAGATAGAATTAGAGATCGATGTTAATCAATACTGAGGTAACATACATTGAAATTGGAATGTTTGAAAGTTTTTATTATATGTAAAAAAATATAAAGAACGTCAAAGTTAATGCAGGAAAAATCGAGTAGGAGTACATATTTTTATACCTAATTTTAATAGGCCGTAATTTATTTTGTTTACAAATATTACATTTTAATAGTTTATTCCATTGTGCGAGAGTGTATGCGTTATTTCCTTCTAATTTTCTAGTTAATATTGCCTTTTACATTGCACTAAATCTGGCCACATGCAAGTTACTTAGCTACCGTTACAACTTTGTTTCTATAATTGTAGCGTTCAAACGGATACTTTTTTTACCATCCTGCGGGACAGATGTGGGGCAGGATACAGAAAATTGCTCAATATGAGACATGTAACGTTATATCTGGGAAAGTATCGGATTTTGGTGTTGACATGTGATTTGGTTGACTTTCTAGATATTATTGATGTAGGTAGGCAAAACGACAGCCATATGAAGAACGCTTAAAAGTATTGAAACTCACAAGTTTAAAAGGTCGCAGGGATCGTGGAGATCTAATTGAGACATATAAGATCTTACATAGACATTATGACCTTCAAGATTTCGAAAAAATGTTTATACGCAATGATAATGTGCATCTAAGAGGCCACCACCTTAAGTTATGTGCCAGCTCTTCAAATAACAATGCTCACAAACATTTTTTCAGCAACCGAGTAGTCAATGCATGGAATAAACTTCCGGAAGACGTAGTTTCAGCCCAAACTGTAAATCAGTTCAAGAATCAACTCGACAAATATCTTAATGTTAAAAAAAATAGTAGAGAGTAACAGGATACAGGCAACTATCAGTGTTTACAACTGTCTGCCTGATAATAAATAATAATAATAATAATGTATTTTTAGACATGCTTATTTATATTAGAATTTTAATACTAGCTTACTTTGACGTAATCGTATTATCGTTTTATGGTATGTATGTTTTTGTTTAATCCAATTGTGTTCCGATTTATAATGCTACATTGTGCTATATTGATTCTTTTTTGACATTGACATTTATATTTTTCATACTGATACTAGTTTTTTGTTTATAAAAATATTATAGTCTAGCCTTTGACCAGTGTCCGAGATCTTTTTTAATTATGACCATTGATTATATAAATTAAGAAATAAGAAACATGCTACATTGTGAGGGGGAACAGTGACGAAATTTTTTTTTTTCCGGTATTCATTAGGACTAGCATCCACAGTAGACCGGAGTCATCTAGCAGCACCCTTTCATGAGTTGACGTATGTGCCAGCCATAACCTTCCAGGGCCCCGTAGGGTGCTGGTTAGAATTGCACCTCCCCATATCATCCCGTGGGTGTCGTAAGAGGCGACTAAGGGAAAAATACTGGAAGGTGGGCAGCGTCTTCTAAAGAATTACCATCTTACTCTGCGATCCCCAAGCCGCCTGCCAAGCGTGGGGTTTATGGCAAATACCCCCTTAATAGGGGAGGCTGTGTTCAGCAGTGGACGATTTGGCTGATACAGTATTATAATACGACTCCCATAGCAAGATATGAGCTGGTGTACAGTAGCCTAGCACTCCACCACACCCGCCAGTAACTCATTGCTTCAAAATGACATTTAAGTATCCATATTATCTGTTTCCAACCCTTTTTACACTCTATTTGTACTAGTTAACTTACCGCAACCAATTCTTCCATAAATTGTGTTTTTAATTATCATACGTCCCTTACTCCTTACGCAAGTTTGGTCCTGAAATAGTCCAGTCGTTTTCAAGGGCGAACACGTGTGTCCAACAAAATTGATGTCACTCTCTTCGAAGGGAATGCTTAGGCTATTTTTGTACTGATGGTGGTCGCTTGGGTCCTGTTTTATTTTACTAGCCAATGTAAGAACGACTTCGTTTTTTTTAAACAATGAAACGAGGAGACGAATACGTCATCCAATTGACCGTAAGTGTCTTACCGGTCCATAACAGCTACCGTGTCACAATTCTTATTCTGCAGGACACTGCACTGCGCTTGTCACTCCGAGACGTTACTTCTTATCTCTCATTAATTTCACTTGTTACAGTGCTCTTCTCGCCTAAACACAGTATTGTTTGCACACTACTACTCTGACGCAGAATATGTAACACAGCAGTGGTACCCAACAAGATGCACTCTTGTTGAGGAGACCTACCATTAGGTAAAAATATCTACGAAAGAATTTGTAAATTGCCTTGAAAAATGGGATAGAAACGATGTGTATCATTTTTGCTGGATTTCAAGCTAAGTTGGTTAAGTGCATCAAAGTAGGCTTTAGATTTCTCGCATAGGTAAATTAAGTTGTAGGTTTTTCAAACAAAAGTTTGGTCTTGGTAATTATATGATTTTTCTTTGATATCGTTCATTTCACAATATGAAAAACTTAAAATGTCCGATTATTTACGAATACGATTTATTTACGAAGGATTAATGGTGAGTATGGGGAAGCTACCTTAAAAAAACACGGTTTGTACAACACACAAGTTTTTGGTTCCAACATTTTCGTTCTGGAAATTTTGACATACAGAACAAATCCTGTGGACGGCCTTAAAACCCTAGTTGACGATGAAGAATTAAAAGTTATCGTGGAAGCGGATCCATTGCAAACCACGTCAAAGTTAGCGGCAGGCTTCGGTGTGAGTGATAAAACAATTTTAATACACCTGAAACAAATAGCAAAAGTTCAAAAAATGGGTACCGCATGAATTGAATGAAGCAAATCAACAAACACGAGTTGAGTCCTGCGTTACATTACTCAACCGTCAAAATAAAGAGGGAATTTCGAATCGTATCGTTACTTGTGATAAAAAATTTATCCTGTGCCATAATCGGAAACGCTCATCATCTCACAACAATGATATATCCGTATGGATTTTCATGTTATTTGGTATATTTATTGTTTTATTATTTAACTAGCGACTTGCCCTGACTTCGCACGGGTGCAATAATGATACTAAATAATCTGTAATATCATCAAAAACATTCATTTCAATTACATGCTGTAAGTAAAGGGTCATATTGATCTATATTAAGCGTGAAGCGTGAATAAATTAAGTTGTAGGTTTTTCAAACAAAAGTTTGATCTTGGTAATTATATGATTTTTCTTTGATATCGTTCATTTCACAATATGAAAAACTTAAAATGTCCGATTATTTACGAATACGATTTATTTACGAAGGATTAATGGTGAGTATTGGGAAGCTACCTTAAAAAAACACGGTTTGGACAACACACAAGTTTTTGGTTCCAACATTTTCGTTCTGGAATTTTTGCCGTACAGAACAAATCCTGTGGACGGCTTTAAAACCCTAGTTGACGATGAAGAATTAAAAGTTATCGTGGAAGCGGATCCATTGCAAACCACGTCAAAGTTAGCGGCAGGCTTCGGTGTGAGTGATAAAACAATTTTAATACACCTGAAACAAATAGCAAAAGTTCAAAAAATGGGTACCGCATGAATTGAATGAAGCAAATCAACAAACACGAGTTGAGTCCTGCGTTACATTACTCAACCGTCAAAATAAAGAGGGGATTTCGAATCGTATCGTTACTTGTGATATAAAATGTATCCTGTGCCATAATCGGAAACGCTCATCAACTCACAACAATAATATTTCCATATGGATTTTCATGTTATTTGGTATATTTATTGTTTTATTATTTAACTAGTGACTTGCCCTGACTTCGCACGGGTGCAATGCTGATACTAAATAATCTGTAATATCATCGAAAACATTCATTTCAATTACATGCTGTAAGTAAAGGTTCATATTGATCTATATTAAGCGTGAATGCTTTAAGGTACTTAATTGTATAAGTATAAATGATGTATTGCTTAAAATCGCTTCAAAAATAAGCCATTATGTGTCTTAAAAAGTCAAGGATAAAAATGATTATTGTGGGTTATCCCTAAGAGACAGACATATACCATTGCGGATTTTTTATTAGACCTTTTTAAGGTGTATGATACTGTAGTACATTATTTTGATATATCTCGTAGGGTTCAACCAGCGATTGCAATGTAAGCGCAAAAAAAAAAAATTATATACGAAATCACGTTAGAAACCTCTAAAATTATTAGTATGCATATATTGTACATATAAACCTTCCTCTTCAATCATTCCAACTATTTAAAAAACCGCATCAAAATCTGTTGCGCAGTATTAAAGATCAAAGCATATATAGGGACAGACAGACAATGGGAACTGACTTTGTTTTATACTATGTAGTGATAGTGATTAATACATAGGTGTACTGCGTTCTTTATTATGAATTTCGACATCACGAGGGTGCAAGATAAACTTAACTGCACCCTGGCTAATCCAAGTATAAAAGCTGGTAATTGTACCTGATCATTGAAAAGTGCTAATGAGATAAACTTAGGTACATACGTACGCTTTTATATTCCTCAACTGGTAGGCAGAAGTGTCACAACACCAACGTTCCATCAGATAATGTTCCCGCGGATTTGGGGGCGAGCCTGTTGCCATCTACCGGGGTAGGTTCCAGATACTTAAACTGCCAATGAAATAAATTTATCAGTAAAATTCAATAACTGTTCCAGCTGGGGTAGAACCCTAGGACCCCAAGATTCAAAAGCAGCACTTCACGACCCTAAACCGATGCGATAAGTAGTAATAAGTGTGTGGATATCCATAAAGTGATTTTCGTTGTTTGTCTGCTACAGGAATAGTATCGTAAATTGGGGAGGGTCGTCAGGTCTATTTTTAAATGGTCACAATTTGGAAGGACTACCGGAGTGCCTGGTAAAACAAACAAATAGTGAGTAGGTGACAGAATACGTGTGTAACTGTGCTGAGATGTTTAGGTGTATTGTCTTATACTCGTAATGCTGGTTATTGTATGGGGTGACGGATTTGAATAACACCTCCCCATTTCTTCCCGTGGCTGTATTAAGAGGCGGCTAAGGGAAAAGTTCGCGAAATGAGCAACATGCCACTTCTCACGTGGATGTGAATGACAATAGGCTCGCCCCCTATTACATGGGACCAAAACCCAAACTTTCAAAGTTTCGTCATCTGTTTTTTTTTCTTTGAATAGTGAATGTTAAAAATTCTATGTTTCCAGTCAAATTTTAGCTACCGAACTAACATGTTCAGGGCTGTTGGTATATTCAAGTTTAAAACTTTTTTGCGTAAGAATTTGATGATTATTACTATTGTGCCAGTCGTGGTTTTTATTCATGTTTTATTTGATATTGTATATCGATATTCAAATTATAGTAAATATCATAAAAATTAATCGAAACAATAAAATACTGTCTCGATTAATTTTTATACTAATACAAAAAAAAATATTACATATTTATACATCAGTATAAATATGTAATTTTTTTTTCAGTATTTTATTGTTTCGATTTTTATCTGTAATTTATTAAATACAGGTCAGCTAATATATCTATTTGTGATATATTTTTTATATCCGCTTATGAAGCAACCATATTTTTCAAATTATTTCTAATATAAGAGATTTATTTTTCATAGTATTTTATTTTTATTTTTTGATTCCTGATAGGTTATCCTTTGACTACTATCTCACCTGATGGTAAGTGATGATGTGGTCGAAGATGTTATTCAGGCTAACCTAGAAGTATAAAGTCAGTTGTATTTCCGTACGATTGTTTGACCGCCAATTTTAATGATTCATCGCCATTATGTAAGAAGATTTTAAAATCTGTTACCCGTAAATAGTTTTTGATAGATATATTGAAATAAATTTATGGAAAGTAATTTAAAAATAATGGTTACATTTATATTATGAATATTCTTCTAACAGTGATTATTGAACGTAGCTGTAGAATTTAAAATAGATGAGAGTACACATTTGTCATTGACTTTCGTGAAAGCGTCGGAAGCGTAAGAGGCTTTTGGAACCCAGACACGCTAGAGGCTGGATTATGCCTCAACTTATCATTATTCTTCTATTACTAGGTACTTAGTGGAATTGTAATGTACTGACCAAAATCGTTACAATATAATAAAAAAAAATACCTATAGTTTGTTTTATTGACGAAAACTGGCTTCAGTAAAAAATATAACTTTATTATGAACATTATCCATTCGTCAATGCCCAGGTGGTAAATTTTAGCACTCATATTCGCTAGGGGTTCTGATTATTGCTCAACTAATTAATATTTTTTTAGACGTATTCAGTGGATTAGTACCGTGAAAATATTATTGCCATTCTAAAAAATAACTATTATTATTGACGATGAAAGGAAAACAGGGCTCAGTAAAAAATAACAATATTATAGAGAAAAACAATGATAGCCGAGCGGTTAAGAATAAGAATAAGAATATTTTATTATCAAAAAACTACAGTAATAGTACACTATAAGTACATGCTTCAAGTAAAATAATACAACAAGTAACTTACGATTACAATAAGTAAGGTTATAGCTATGGACTGTGGCAGGTCCATGGTTAGTTACCCACCGCCGGCTTGAGCTTCACTGCATGATGGGAGGGCATTTAGCGAATGCTCGGTGGCTAGCTACCACCTTCAAGTAGAAAATCTGTTGCTAAGCACCTATCAGTGTGTTTCGGCAGCAGTACTTGTGAGCCAGTAAAATTACAGGCACATAAGACTCAACAACCGTATGTCTCAGCGTGAGGGGCGCAGTGCAGTTCATCACTTGTGACAAAACGCATCTGTTATAATCAGAGGTTACCACTTTACATTAGTAGAGCCTCGAACTTGTTCCGTCACATTCATATAAAAAAAGCTATTCCATCTAAATGGGTAACGCGATATACTAAATAATTTATTATTCTGTTGTCCAACTCAGAAACTAAACAGTACAGTAAACAGAAATCCTAACACTGATCAGGATGGATGTTGGTGAATCAGTTGCAGCGCCTACAAGTTGTTCGCACGCCTAATTGAGTAGCAGGCCAAATAAGTCAACGGGTTTACAACAGTCTAGTGATGTACCGATGATTGGTCACAATTTATCGATGTAATTTAATGTGTCTCGTCTCATTATTGTATTTCCCTGATAAAAAGCAATAGGTGAAGTAATCAAAAGCTATGTTAATATAATTATATTTATTATTACTAATTTATAGACAGCCTGGTCGGCGTAGCTTTTTTTACAAGGAACTTTCTGGAGTCTGGAAATATGTGTGCAACGACTGCTGTCATTAAGCTTGCCTCCACGGGAGCATTATAAATATGTAATGTTCAGATACTATTTAGCTTTGTGATATGTTGTTTTATAATGTTTTTTGTTTATTACCATATTTACAAACATAACCTGAAGCTGGCATGATGTCATGCAAACTTAAATGCTTTTTATTTTTATTTTGTAATGCTTTTTTGTCTTCAACACGATTTAAAACTTTATATTGAAAAATAAAAAAGGAAATCAAACTCAATAAGTATAAAATAAGGATAAACGCCATTGAGAAGGAAATTGAATCTAAGAGTTCTACAAAATTAAGCGAAAAGAAATTCGATGGTAAAAAAGAATGGATTTACTCTATTTCAACACCAACGACGGGACAGAAGACAACAAATAGGAAAGCTATTATGATTGCAGCTAAAACTTTCTATAAAAATCTTTACTCATGCCATGAAAACTCTACACAACAAATGAGGAACATTATCACTGAAACAGTTCCACCTTTTCTTCCTTCAGAGCTAGAGTACGCCATATTACGCCTAAAGAAAAATAAATCTCCTGGAGAAGACGGTTTAACAACGGATACGATTATCACAATGGTAGAGCCCTCGATACCACATCTCACTGTGGTTTTCAACACAATTTTGGAACAAGAATCAATACCAGATGGTTGGCAGGATTCCATAATTACTCTACTGTACAAAAAAGTAGATCCTCACAGTTTGGACAATTACCGGCCAATAAGCCTTCTCCCTACGCTCTACAAGGTTTTTTCATCCTTGATATTGACTCCAATAATGAGAAGTCTAGATGAACAACAGCCTCGAGAAGAAGCTGGCTTCAGAAAAGGATACTCTACAACCGATCACATTTTCACTTTAAGTCAATGCATAGAAAATTGTAACGAATATAACAAAGTGTTATAATCTTGCTTTCGTAGATTACACTAAGGCCTTCGACTCTATTTCACATGCACACCTTTGGGAGAGTTTAGCAGAACAAGGTATAAACTTTAAGTATATAAAAGTACTCCAATGCATCTCTACGGCGCTTCCTATACTAAAATAAAACTAGAAACTATTGGACCTCGTATTAAAGTAGAAAAAGGTGTAAAACAAGGAGATCCAATATCGCCTAAATTATTTACAACAATTTTAGAAGCCATGTTTCGAAAACTTGAATGGTGTGATCATGGGTTAAATATTAACGGGGAACGACTCAATCATCTTCGCTTTGCAGACGATATAGTGCTTTTAGCTGAAAACTATGACAGCCTACAATATATGATAAACACGCTAGATGTCGAAAGCCGCAAAATAGGTTTGCATATGAACCTGTCTAAAACCAAAGCAATGACAAATGGAGAGCTTACGCCGATACAACTTGGAACAGATATCATAGAACATATCAAAGACTACATATACGTCAGTCAAATAATTTCTTTTCAATACGCTAGCGAGAAATAGCTATATCATGGAAAAGGTACTGGATGCACAAAGACGTATTTAAAAGTTAACTTCCGCTGCGTCTAAAGAAGAAGATTATGGACAACACAATCCTTCCATCCCTTTTATGTGGATGCTTTGGTGAACAAAATTTCTATTTTCCAGAGAGCAACTGAAAGATCAATGCTAGGCATCAAGCTACGAGACCGAGTCAGAAACGAAGATATTAGAAAAACTACCAAAATAATCGATGCAGCAAGCATGCTCTGCCATTTGAAGTGGATGTGGGCTGGTCACATTGCAAGGAGCATAGACGGACGCTGGAGCGAACGTATTTTGCATTGGTGTCCACGCGACAATGCAAGGCCTAGAGGTAGACCAAGACGGAGATGACTTACCATCAGGTAAAATTGTGGTCAGAGGCTTACCTATCAGTAATACAAAAAAAAATATTATAAATATATTTTTTTTTGTTAATATAATTACTGGCAGCATTAACATTTCCAGAGAATTATCGATAAAACCTTACAACACTTAAACAACACACTCAGTAGCGTTAAATGCGGTAGAGCCAGGCAAAAACCTACTCAGACAATAAATTGAGGAGTGTTCGCGTTAGGTCACCTAATGGAAATTATGAGGCAAGGTGGGAGTGAAGAATTAAATTATTCACGTCTAATTTGTTGAACGGGTGCAAAAATTTGAAGCTGCAGTGTATCATTTTGTTATATATTATAATAAGATTTATCAGGAAAGCAACCTGAGATTGATTTATCATCATCAACAACAGCTGTTTATGTCTACCTTTTAATTATGGGTTCCTCCGAATTGTGTTATAATCTTCACATTTGGCAGACGTCTAAAGTATGACAGTGTAGATGACAGTTCTTCAGTCTCATACGACTCTCACGGGAATCTTCACGTTTGGCAGACGTCTAAAGTATGACAGTGTAGATGACATTTCTTCAGTCTCATACGACTCTCACGGGAATCTTTCCGTGAGAGTCGTATGAGATTGAAGAACTGTCATCTACACTGTCATACTTTAGATGTCTGCCAAACGTGAAGATTATAAGAAGAATCTGAGGTGTTCATATCTATGAACACCTCAGATTCCGTTTTCAACCATACCATCATTTACAAAAAGGCCGTAAGTATATTCTTATATGGTAATTTTTGCATTCTAGAATGTCACCCCACGGTTTTTCTATTTGAGGGTGGTTGCTAGCCAGGCGGACATTTGCAAAATGCCCTTCCTCCATGCGAGAAGCTTAAGCCCGCGGCAGGATTCGAACCATGGACCTGCTGCGCGACAGTCCATAGCCAATGCCACTCAGCCATCACTGTTTCGTCAAAAACTGTACTTTAAGATCGAGATGCATTAAGACCAACCTTAGGTTACTATTGTTGTGAAGAGAGCGATAAAATACTTTCGACTTATTCTGTGCTTGTCTGCGATTTGTTGGTGACAGTTTCCGAAGTATCAGAAATCGGAAGTTCAGAGATTGAAATGGCACTTTGTTATCTGTGACAGACAAACTGGAACATTGAACTCAGATGTGTGAATAGAATTTAACTTGGATCAGCTTCAGCGGTGAAGGCGGCTCTTGTCTGGTATAATGGCTCTTATATTAAGTATTTCCACACCTTACTCTCTGCACAGCTGGCCCTACATGACTTATTATAAAAAGTTCGGAGAAGTTTGGAATTGCTAAACTATTAGTCACTAAAAATGGAACCAACATCTACCAGTTTCAAAATATTTTATGTGCATTCGTAGCAGAGCGTTTTATAAGTAGCCATTAGTTAGACCTTTTTTAGTAATAAAATTAGACATAAGAAAGCATTTTTTTGTAAGATAATTAAAGTACTTATAACTGGGTACTTGGGTACTTCTATCTGGCCTGATAGTAAGTGGTGATGCGGTCGATAATTTTGTATAGGCTATATAATATATAGGCCTAAAATTATTGACTCTCCAGGACCCAAATAAATAAAGCTTGGTTTCTGGATAGTTGTCGCCCGTTATTCCAAGCATGTAACATTCTCCCGCTACCGTGCACGTACATCAGAGACGTTTGTCTATTTGTTAAAGACCATCCAAAACACTTCAAAATGCGAAGCGAAGTATATTCACGGCAAAAACGAGCCAAGTTCGCAGACTTATTATATCAACCTCCATGTCGTAAAGATATCTACAAAAAAAATATTATAGTTGTTTTTATATTTATAATAGAATTCCTGAAGCAATTAAAGTTATAAAAAGTGATTTATTTAAAAATCGATTATGTGACTGATTATTATGTAAATGTTTTTATAGTTTAAAAGAGTTTATAAACCTATGTGACAAAAATACTTTTTAATATTTGCACGCCTGCATGCAGGCAGAATACAAGAACGAATCGCCATAGTGTTTAAGATCTTTTTATGACTATGTATTCTTGTAAATAAATAATTGATTTGATTAGACCCACCGATAGTTGCTATGTGACAAATTTTCTACTTGGGAGCCACTGGCAGTCAGGCTGGTATTCGCAAAAAATTACCTACCTTGCTATAACAACAGCCATCAGAAGACAACAAACGAGAGTGACGCCATAACGTGGCCTCCAAATCACGAAAAGTTCATTAGCAAATGCCACGAACAGTCACCCATCCAAGTGATAAGCGCAGCGGACTTTGCTTAACCTACTATATCAAAGTGTGCCTCCGCAAGGTATTTGATTTCTATGGCCATATCGCCCGCAAACCTGGTGACAACATACTTAAAGTGATTTTCACGGGAAAAGTCGAGGGAAAACGACCCAGAGGTAGAAGCCCTATGCGCTGGGCGGACCAAATCCAAACCTCGCTGAACATTAAAGCCTCAGAAGCCGTGCACGTTGCTGAAAGTAGGAGTAATTGGAGAGAAATAATAAATGAGAAGGTTTTGAAACCATGATGTGGTCACGACCCCCCCGCATTGGGGAAACGCCTCAAGGAGGAGGACTATATCAAAGCTAAGCTGCAGTGGATGATTTTATATTATAAATAATGATAAACACATCTTGTATAATATTTTTTTTTTTTTTATGCCTGATAGGGTAGCCTTTGAACACTATCTCACCTGATGGTAAGTGATGATGTGGTCGAAGATGTTGTTCAGGCTAACCTAGAAGTACTGGCTCTCAAGGACAGCTGCCGGAACACACCGTAAAAATCCTCCCTGCCACATTGGGGGAGACATTTGTTCAATGGCGGAAGTTCCGGTTGATGGGAACTGTGTGTGTGTTTATTGAACTAAGTTTATAACATACACTTATCTAGTGTTTACTAAAATAATATATATTTGCTCAACTCCAGTCGAAGCTTAGTACGTTCTATTTAATAATACGCCTCCAAGCCTATTGTGCCAACGCATCTGCGTAATACAGTGAAAATGTTAACTGCATGACTAAATTTATTGCTATCAAATTATTGATCAAATGTCAATCGTGTCTCAGATATCAATAAGTCAAATTCTAATACAAGCTGTTTGAATAATATGCTAATAAGTACCTACCTTCAGTACATTAACTAGCTAAAGTGTACTGTGCTTTATGAAGGATTTACCTTATACCACAGGATTAATAATAGTTACGAAGTAACCTATAGCTATATTAGCTCGCGTTTTTCTACAGGATAAGCAATAGTGTGATAAGGGAACGATGTGGTGTGAAAGAGGATTAGTGACGAAAGTCGAGAAAGGAATGTTAAGATGGTTTGGACATGTAGAAAGAATGAATGAAATGAGATTGACTAAACAGGTATAAGTGGGACAAGTGAACGGAAGTGTTGGAAGGGGAGGACCTAGGTGAACGTTCCGAAATTAGATTGCAGACGCTCGGATTGATGAGTGTAGATGAAGCGAAAGAGATTTGTAGGTAAGGATTGTAGTAAGTGGAAATCTGTGGTCTCTGCCTACCTCTACGGGAAAGAGGCATGATTTTATGTATGTATATAAAGTTAGAGGTAATTTTCTAATTCCCTAGCTTGTTTTTATTACAAAATGATATTATTACATATAATATTTTTAAATTTTTCATTAAAAATACACTCCCTCCCCATCTCTATCCGTGGGTGTCGTAAGAGGCAACTAAGGCTAACACACCAGAAAGTGCAAAGCAGCGCTTTCTGAGGATCACACTGCGATCCCAAGACGCCTGCCAAGCATGGGGATTATGGAAAACCCCCCCATAATGGGGGAGGCTGTGTTCAGCAGTGGACAATCCGGATGATACAGTTATTATTGGCGTTATTATACGACTGAGCTAATTTCAAGTTCTGCTGCCGGAACACACTATTAGGTGCTTGGCGACAAATTTTCTACTTGAGGGTGATCGCTAGTCAGGCGGGCATTCGCAAATTGCCCTTCTACCATGTAGCTCAAGCCCGCGGCGCGATCCGAACCATGGAACAGCTGCACGGCAGCCAATGCCACTGAGCTATCACTGCTTAAAAAAAATGTGGTTCTATAAATAACATATAGCATATAGAATGGTCAATGTGGTTCGTTATTTTTTTCGTGTTTTCTATCGCATTTAAATTTTATTTAGTTATTCGTTCTAAGTTCTGATGCTTAACGGTGAGAGATAACATAA
The DNA here is from genome assembly GCA_963890685.1 of Plagodis pulveraria. Lineage (NCBI taxonomy): Eukaryota > Metazoa > Arthropoda > Insecta > Lepidoptera > Geometridae > Plagodis > Plagodis pulveraria. Next base: position 10,411,544 of record OY982963.1, read on the forward strand.
TCATAGCACTTTTTTTATTTATAGCATCACATCCTGCGCAGCTCGCAGTACAAATTCGTGACGTATTTATCAATAGAACCTTTTTCAACGCCTCTTCACCGAATCGAGCGCTGCGCTGAACGTGTCAATCCTAGAATATCTTAGTTCTTTCACTACCAACTGTTTATTTAAGCAATGCAGTATGTACTCAAGGATTCTTCGACGATGCTTAACTAATTACAATTGCGATACAGCCCAGGGTCGAGCCACTTCGAAATCCGCCCACGCTAGTTCTCAGAGCTTACTCATCATTTCGAAACTATACGATTTGAGCTTTTGCTAGAAGGTACGTAACAACTCAGAGGTACCTGTGATAGATGATTCGGTCGGTATTTGAGGTTATGAACTTTAGAAATGCGCTTGAAATAATATCTATTAGAAGAATGCGAATTTACTCGTAAGACTACCTCGTTGGTAAAGAAGGGTAAAATGTCGTTTGGAATATTGGATTTGAACCACAGATTGTAGTTATTGGAGTTTTTGACAAATAAATGACAAACGTGCACTTTGGAGTCTTGAACCGTGCTCGGAATTTGGCAAACCGTTTTTTTATGCTATGAAGTGACGAGACGAGCGAAACGGTGCCTGATGGTAAGCATCACGTCTGCTCATAAACAGTTGCAGTGTCGTTGATCTGCACACTGCACTGCGCTCGTCACTCCGAGACATCCATTCTAAAGTCTCGTTTGCCCAGTAATTTCCCTCGCTACAGTGCCCTTCATACCTAAACACAGTGCAATACTGCTTTGAGGCAGAATACATGACTCTGCAGTAGTACCCGCCGAGACGGCCTCTTGCTTAAGAGACCTACCACCTAGTTGCTGCCTGTTTAGCAACACCCACGGTCCACGTGTAGGGAATCAAGGGTACTCTCCTACGGACGCGGCAGCTCAGTCCCCGTTTAGCCATTACTACATTGGATCTGTACTAGTGAAGTACATATCGGCGGAACGTCGGTGCTTATATACCTCTGCGGGTGTACAGCTTTTAGATTTATAAACGTCCCTTTGGGTAATCAAAGGCGAAATATTTATTCCTGTAACTTTTCTCTAAGTTTTTTTTTATGTTAAGTGTTAAGACAAACAAGTCGCCTGCCCGATGCAATGGACAGACATCAGGCTTGTCCATTGCAGTTGCATTGTCACCTGTATTCTTCTGCTTGACACTGCACTGAGCTCACCAACCTGAGACATTTTGGTCTCTTTTGCCCAGTAATTTCTCTTGGTACAGTCACAGAACAATTACATCGTCTTGGTACAATACCGCAGTTTTTGCGCACTACTGCTTTGAGGCAAAATATCTGAAACTGCGGTGGTACCCACCAAGACGGTCACTTGTTGAAGAGACCTACCACCTGATAGTTGTCACCTATCCTTAAAAGTATGATAACTTATCAATATCGTTTATATTTCTATCCGCATTTTTGAACCAATGATGGCCGAGCGGTGATAGCTATGGATTGCCGCGCCGCAGTACCCTGGTTCGATCCCCAACGCCGCCTTGAGCTTCACCGCATGGTGGAAGGGCTTTTTGCGATTGCCCGCCTGGCTAGCTACCACCCTCAAGTAGAAAATCTGTCGCCAAGCACCTAACGGTGTGTTCTGGCAATAGTCCTTGAGAGTAAGTGAAATTATAGGCACATGAGACTTAAAAACTATGTCTTAAGCTGAAAAACTATGTCTCAAGGTGACGGGCGCTGTGCAATTCGTGACATGTGACGAAATACCTCTGTTATAGACAGAGGTTAGTCCGCTTAACATCAGGTGTGCTTCGAGCTTGTCCCGTCACAATAACATTAATAAAAACTCTTCTGTATCAGCCTATTAGCCACACAAATTATTTTCATTACATTGAGTAAGTAAAAGTTATAGAAATCCAAGACCAACTCTGAGAACCGAGTATTAATCAAAATGAAACACACTAAGTTACTCTCACTAATATACGTTTAAATAAAGTACTAAATAGCTACTTAGTATAATATATTATGTATATATATGATATGTACATATTCGTAGTTAAGTTGCGTAGGTACCTAAGCTATGTAAGTACACCACATTGTATATGTACTCCTGGTATTATATTAGGCAAGCCTAGACTTATTGATTACAGTTTAAGCACTTATGGAATTCGCTATTCAAATATTTAACCATTTGAACTTTGGAGATCCGTTTTGGATAGTTGAACACAATGTATATGGATGTCTAGATATTAAACTTTATTGGTACGTTAGGAATTTTAATGTGACAGCCAGTTGGTTCCTTAGGCTTTATTAACGACATTGTTATCCAAAGTATCTGTAATCTATGATAACAATTTATAATTTCTGTATCTATGTGAATGCAGCCTGCAACCACGTGGTAGGTTTCTGTATTACAAATACAATACAAAATACAAAATATTTATTTCTTGTTTAACATAACAGGTTATCTTATTTCTATAGTTGAAGCCCTGCCTTCTGCTTTAGTATTAATACTGTGTTGCAGAAAGCAGTGTCTTCCCTAAATAACGAGTACAAGTTACATACCTAATATATTAAATTTATTAACTGGTTACATGAAATCAAATATCTCAAGGTAGGTATAAACAAAACTGGTTATTTTATATTTAGTGTGTGTATTAGAGTGTATGTGCGTGGGTATATTGGGTCGAGAAAGTGTATATATGTGAGTGTATGTGTGGTGGTAGGGTTTATATAAGTGTGTGTGCTACTACTGAGTGCGCGCGTGTGAGTGTAAGAGCAAGAACATGTTTGCATCTGTGCACATGGTAATATATGTGTTAAATTAATTTATGGGTAATTATACAGATGAGTTAAGTGTCAATGGATTTTAACTAGCATGCATTAGGTTTATTTTTTGTATCCATCTAGACGGATACCACCGCGGTATCAGATATTCTGCATAGAAACAGTGTGCAAACACTAATGTTAGGTGTGAAGGGCTTTGCTACAAGAGAAGTTGGACAAACAAGACATAGTAAGAAACGTCTTGGAATGACGAGCGTAGACGATCAGGATGATAAGAATGTCGAATCAATAGAGGAGGTAGGTCTCCTCAGTGCACTGGGGAAGCTCTATGAACAGCTTATTGATGACTTTCATCTACTTATAAGTATTTACTGTAACAGCCAACTCGTCCATTGCTGAACACAGCCTACCATATTAAGGGGGTATTTGCCTTAAGGGGGTATTTGCCCAAATAATAAGTATTTAACGGGACTAAATCGCGATAAAACATGTGTTCAAGTTGCGAAAGTCTTAAAGTACCTTGCATCTATCGTGGTCACCATATTAAGTACTGTGGAACTGATTGTGATGGACAGAAAATGACGCTTAGTCCGTCTATATATCAGTGGTCCAGTTATGTAATTTATTATTAACAAAATCTGATTTAAATAATTGAAAAATTGCGGTTTAGAGCTTTTTTTCACTAACCAAAGCTGTTATTTATTGAAGTCCATCAGTTTATTAAACATTTTTACTTGAAAGAAAATGTGCATATAAAATCGGTGTTATTTTTATTTTATGTCAATAACTGTTTGCTAGTAAACAATTGGGAAATTGATCCACAAGAGAAAGATGAGGTTGATCGTTCTCCATGAGCTTAAGACCAAGACATATAGACATCCTTGGATGAGTTTTTTTACGCGCACGCTTTTGTGTATTGAGCCCACCATCCACAACCTCCATTATTCAATTAAAATTAATTTTGAGTCTGGACATACAAACGGACAGACTGACAGACAACGGATTATCTTTAATAGGCCTCCGTTTTGACCTTTACGTACAAAACTTAAAACATTTCACGGAATACAAAAATTCACATAGACATTTGCATGGTGGTAGGGCATTTGGCGAATGCCCGCCTGGCTAGCTAGACCCTCAAGTAGAAAATCTGTCGCCAAGCACCTAACGATGTGTTCCGGCAGCTGTCGTTGAGAGCCAGTAGGTACTTCTGGGTTAGGCTGGACAACGTCTTCGAACACACAAAGGCTAACCTATGAAAAAAAAAAACATGTATAATAAATTAATAATAATACGATTGGACTATTTAGCAAAAAAAATATCTCGATTTTTTTCACTTTCTTCCAAAACAAGACCTTTGTCCCTTATCAAGGCAAGGGCTACTCACAAAAACAAAGGTTAAATTATACAAAGGAAGGGACCGCTCCCGCAAAACGTGGGCACGTGCCGCATTGTTATCAACAATGTTACGATAAAATCGGTAAGTAAAAATAATATGCTTACAGGATGATTCGATTTTTTTATAAGAAATTTTGTATAATATATGTCGCCATCATGAATAATGCCAATATACAAAAAAAACAAACAGTACTTTTGAAGTATTTATATTAAAATTTGTATGATTTTTAATTTTTATTAAGTTTTATAAGTTTTGTAAGATAATGCTTATATTTTTTATAAGTGTATTTGTAGTATATTGGCATTATTAACGACAACGTCAAATAAAAAAAAAATCTTAGACAAAATTATAATCATTATTAAGATATAATCTAGATAGATAAAAAAAGAAATGAAATTGTAAATGTCATCTTTGGGAATCCGCTTTGGTTATTTTGAAGCAATGATGGCCGAGCGGTAACAGATTTGGACTGCCGTGCCGCACGTCCATGTTTCCCTCCCTACCACCGTCTTGAGGTTCACCACATGGTGGAAAGGCATTTTGCGATAGTCCGCCTGGCTAGCTACCACCTTCAAGTTGAAAATCTGTCGCCAAGCACCTTACGGTGTGTTCCGGCAGCTGTCCTTGAGAGCCAGTGAAATTACAGGCACAGGAGACTTAACTACCATGTCTCAAAGTGACGGGCGCAGTGCAATTCGTGACTTGTGATGAAATGCATCTGTTATAGGCAGAGGTTATTCCGCTTAAAATCAGATGATCCTCGAGATGGTCCGTCAAAATAACATAAATTTTTTTTTTGAAAATGTATGCAGTTCATCACTTGTGATAAAATGCATCTGTTGTCGGTTAACATCAGGTGGGGTAGCCTCGTGCATGTTACGTCACTAACTATTAATAAAAAAACGTATCAAAAATTAACATGTCTAATAGATCTGTCAGTGATCATGTAAATAATAATTAAAAGAAATAATCCTGTGATAATCTTTTTTTTTAATTGTACTTACCATTTCTGATGCTGAAATAATCTATATTTATATTCATTATTTTTTTATCTCTATAATGTAACTAATACTTAGACATAGTCATGTAACACACGTAACATTTTAAGGTACACTTGAAGGAAATTTATATTTGTGATTTTGTAATACACTTGAAGGGTTTGCAGAACCTGCAACACAAGAAATCACTTTCTTAGTGTAGGTTCTGCGAGAAAACATACTAAGGAATCTTGTACAAGCATCGTCTTTTTGTAAGAATTAGTTAATGTAACAAAAAGTGCCCAATTTAGTTTGTTAACAAATTGTATACTATATATTAGAAATAAAAACATTATTATCATATTATTTATTCAAATAAATAACTTGAATTCTACGTGCTGTTATATTCAAAATAAAAATCCTTAAAACCCAGAGAAGATTCTCTTAATTTCCCCCAAATACAATGAGATAAAGCGCTATGAAATTTATTTTATTGTTACTGGTATCAACATTTAAACGTATTTAATTTACCAGTTAATGTTTTCATTCGCCCTCATTTTTACCGTTGTTAAAATAGCTAAATTATCGTTTGTTTTAAACCCTTGCCAGTACCTTAAAAATAAAAATAGAACATTATGGTCATTATAAAACGGCTTCTTTACCTCGACAACACGCGTAATTTGTTTTTTTAAATGCATACTTTTTTAATCTAATCACGAAATCAGCGTACCCTTATTGGCGGGTGGTACTGGCAGGCACCAGGTATTGACCGGCGGCCGAAGTAACCATGGTTAATTTGAATTGATCCAGTAGCAAATTGTGTTTAGGTTCTGTTTCATTTTTTAATTTTTTAATGATAGTTACTTTTTAATTGTTTATCACAATAAAAACTTCTAGGTTAGCCTGAACAACATCTTCGACCACATCATCACTTACCATCTGGTGAGATAGTGGTCAAAGGCTAACCTATAAGGTATTAAAAAAAAATTGCTAGCACTATTTACGTTCAACCTGAAGAAAGACAACTCGGTATTGAACTGTCGTATACCTCCGATTGGTAAACATTTGGTTTCTTGTTTCTGTCCATCCAAAAATCGGTCAAGCAGTTGTTTTAATATTGACATTTCGGAATAAATATCGTACTTCCTGACCTTAGAAAAAAAAATGTTTCTGCTCCACACAATTGGGATAAGGGAAGGAAGAATGTCTGGTGAAAAACGTAGTGCAAGCCTTAACTAGAAAAAACTTGATGTGCGTGCGACCTGTCACGTTTTCCAGAGACTTTCAAATTAATGGCCCTGAGTTTCGTGCCCATTCTTCTCGCAGTACTGTTTCAGCCGGATTGTCCACTGCTGAACACAGTCTCTGCAATTAAGGGGGATTTGCTATAATCCCCACGCTTGGCAAGTGTCTTGGTGATCGCAGTTTAAGATATCAGCTCCTCTGAAGACGCTGCTTCCCATCTTCTGGTATTTTACCTTTAGTCGCCTCATACATATGACATATCATATGACACCTACAGGTATCAATGGGGGGTGACATTTTTTGCTGAACATGGCAGTTAATGTAATCTTTAAACGTTAAACTTTAACTGATAGACCTTCATAAGAACGTCGCAGAGGCCTAAATTAAATCAATCATTTTGACTTCGACTTTGAGAAGTCATACTCGTATAAGTTGGACTAACAATTAACACTGGAAGAAATGCTGTAACTTGTTCCACTCAAATATACTAGCTATAAAAAAATATGTTTACGAACTGGATCAATCTAAATTTCCACAGATTGTTTTGTGTCACGGGTCACTTCGTTCCGGTGGAATGCTTTTTGAATTTCGAATAAGAAGTCATTGAATTTTGAAAATAGAACTTAGACTTTTTGTCGTTTATTTTGTGGGTGAGTAGAGCCAGATTTTCTAGTGTATATTGTTTAATCGCGTGGCTGCGCTATGACCACATTTATTGCTTATTTTATTTGCTGTTTATTCTACGTTATTAGTGAAAAACAAAATATTTATTATATATACTTTTGTAATACCTTTACCTCGTGGGCTGCCAGGCTAGAGTTGAACCTCCCTCCCTTATATTCGTGTGAAAATGATTAGAAGGTGGGCAGCCGCGTCTTCTGAAGAATTTGCCATCTTATACTGTGACATTACTTGATGTATTTTCTAAAATGTATAGGTATGTGTACGGTATTATGGCAAACCTTCTTAATAGAAAAGGCATTGTTCAACAGTGGCAATGTTCAAATTAACGCTACCAAACACAAACGCGGCACAGATCATTTACGTGTTTTGAAATGGGTACTATGGTAAGTAATCTTTATTTTATTTTCTGTAAATATCACAACTCATTTATGTTTCCAATGATGTTATTTTTGTGAAACGCGTTACTAACTTTCTGATATATATATATTTTTAACTTCTTGCAAACGATGTTAGTTTTGCTATTGTAGAAGACCATTATTTTACTAGCGGTTTGCCATTATTAACAAAATACTACGAACTTTATTACAATACTACAGCTACTACAATAAAAGCATTAAGACAACCTATAAGTCAGTGCAGACTCGCAGGTCCAAATGCTCTAGCCCACTACCAGATGGCAGCGTGCCCAGCATGCTGGCAGCATTGCCCTGAGCAAATAAGCAATGCTTATTTGTTAAGCCAAATAAGTGCCAGAATTTTGACCACAATTTCACCTGATTAAAGGCAATGATGCCATCGAAGATAGTTAACGCAGGCTTGACCCAGAATGAAAACAATATCTCAAGAACAGCTGCTGTAATTCAGAGTTAGGTAGGTGTTCAGATTCTGTGCTTGAAGGGTAACAGGCCTAGCAAGCATTCGCAAAATGCTTTACCTCCAAGTAAAATGTCGAGCGATCATCATCACCAATCCTATTGATCAAAGCTACGCAGGTAAAATATTTTTTCCAAAGAAATTTAGTTCTTTAAGTTTGAACTGGCCGGTCGCTTCTCCATACAAACGCTGTAGGGTGATTTGAGATATACCTTATTTGAGATTTTAGGTCCAGAATTAAGCATAATACCGATTGATATCGTCATTATCTAGGCTTGTATGATGCCGAAATTTTAAAAAGATAATTAAGTTGAAAGTTATGAGCCTCGAAAATGTTGTATGAAAATGTTTCGACTCATAACTCTCAAGTTAATTATCTTATTAAAATTTCGGCATCACACAAGCCTAGATAATGACGAGATCAATCGGTATTATGCTTTGTTTTGGACCTAAATCCTCAAATAAGGGAGTGATCATCCTACCACGTTTGTATGGAGAACGGCCCGGCCAGTTCACCCTTAACTAAGCTAGGGTGCTTCGGCTAGAGGCACCCTAAAAATAAGGAATGGTGAGAGAGGTGTATGGCACGACGCGGTACCACATATTGACCGAAACGTTGGCCAGACGACAGGTGAACTATCAAAAAATTACAAAAGGATAGCAAGCAAACTTTTCTATCAATGAAGTATCATTGCAACAAATTATAAAACAATTTATACATACGTTAATAATAAGTATTACTACGTATTCATACTTTTAATGTCGTAAGAGTATAAATCAACAATAGCAATAGTTTTTTTTTTTATGCCTAATAGGTTAGCCTTTGACCACTATCTCACCTGATGGTAAGTAATGATGTGGTCGAAGATAATGTTCAAGCTAACCTAGAAGTACTGGCTCTCAAGGACAGCTGCCCGAACACACCTTTAAATGCTTGGCGACAGATTTTCTACTTGAGGGTGGTAGCTAGCCAGGCGGGCATTCGCAAAATGCCCTACCACCATGCAAATTAAAGAATCGCATTTTGCATTAACTGTTTTATTTACATTTGTTAAATGTATTTCATACATAATGTGTTTCATTTAGTCTCCAAATGAAGAGGCATGTAGCGCATGCATTCCAAAATTCCGGAATTTCGCAACTCGGTACAGTTTTTCCCTTAAATTATTTAACGTATATTTTGACTATTAATTTTCCAGATTCAGGTAATAATTTGAAGCGCTCGTAGCGAAGTTTACTTAGTTGTTCTCAACCGATCAGCAAAGTTAAGCAACGTCGCGCGCGGTCATGAGTTGGATGGGTGACCGCTAGTGACATTACTACTGAGCGTTTCCGTGCTTCGGAGGGCACGTTAAGCCGTCGGTCCCGGTTGTTGTCTTAGGATGGCAGTCGTTATGGCATGGTGGTAGGGCATTTTGCGAATGCCCGCCTGGCTAGCTACCACCCTCAAGTAGAAAATCAGTCACCAAGCACCTAACGGTGTGTTCCGGCAGCTGTGCTTGAGAGCCAGTACTTCTAGGTTAGCCTGAACAACATCTTCGACCACATCATCACTTAGCATCAGGTGAGATAGTGGTCAAAGGCTAACCTACTGGGCATAAAAAAAAATTAAAAGAAAGATATGCTCAAGTCTTTTCACAGTACTTTAGTAATTGGCTGAAGTTTTTGGACTCTAAGCATGCGATGCACTGGGGAAAGGCAACTATCCTTCTTGACGGCTGTGTATAGCAGTGGATAATCCGGCTAATACCGTAAAGTACTACTATGTTGGGTAATGTAGGAGATCGCATTTTGTATCTGACAGAAAATTGCATGATTATTTTTGCTGCTTACGAGTGTGTGATTTAACTTTGAACACTCGTAGGCAGAATGGACATGCGTGTGGGAGCTCCTAACCATCTGAATGGCCTGCTTGCCCGAGAGGTAGTGAGTAAAATACCAATAAGAACACTGCCACGGAAGGTTGGCGTCAGTAAGCTGTCTGGCCATATACAAATCAGTTTATTATACGTTATTCGAAAAAACTGATGTATAATAAATTACCAAAAAGCTTGACCACCTTAAAAATAGTTTGTTCAAACTTTTGAAAACAATCCCTTCTACACATTAAAAGAATTCATGTCAATGCAGCTTTTATAATCTTTGTTCTTAGAAGAAGTGCAAACGTAATAACTGTACATTTTATTAACTGTATTATGTATAAAAATATTATGATTATCATTCTAATCAATTATTTACATAGACGTAATTAGAATTAATATATTTGAGTTGTATATAGTTTGTAGTATATAGTATATAGCAATAGCTGTAGTGTTGTATATAGTTTGTAGTATTTGGTTAATAAAGGCATACCGCCATATTAAAAAAAAAGCAGTATAAATATGTATTAAATGTACCTTGACTTGCCTGTAAAAAAATTACAAACGGCCTAATAAAACTTCTTTATATCCTTACAATCGTATCCTTTCATTGTCTTATGTATTGTTAACGGACACATATTTTATTCATAATATATTTTTATATATTATTATTAAAAACAATACCATATATACAGCGTTATTGGAAAAATGCTAACAAACTCTTAGGGTTGACTTCTGCTAGTCCTAACTAAATTTTTTAGATGATTTTTTTAAATGTTTTATTTGTATTTTTTTGTGGTTGTTTATGTATATTTGACCGAATATGCACGAGGACCACCTGATGTTAAAAGTCTTTTGTGCCTGCAATTTAGTTTTCATATATTTTATTACTTCCCTTGATTTAAATATTCAAAACTCTATTCAAAGGGAGCGCAGCGCGTTCCAGTGTTGCCGCGGCGGGCGCTCTGTGCTCGGAGTAGGCATTGTCATTTACAATAACAATATGTAATTTTTTTGTGTGCTTGTTCTTGAATAAATGCTTATTCTTAATAATATTTTTGTGTTTTTACAGATTTTGTAACGACCCCACATGAATGGGATAAGCTTAGGAATATAATAATGATGATCATTTTCAAATTATAAAAATACAAGTATGACCAAAAATTATTAAACATTTAAATAGGTAGCGTTCAACTCAATGTATAAAATATTATCAAATAAACCATCAACGGTAAGTTACAGTTCCGAAATCATTAACTACACCATGGAAGCACAAAAACAATCGTTAGCGTCACCAGAGTGTCAATCAAATGTGACCCTAAACCTCTGACCCTTGGTCAAGTTCGATTCCTAATACATTCCTGATGACTTTAAGGTCAAGGTTAAAACAGATGAAGTCTAAGATTAAAGTCTTTAGCACATTAGATTGTATACGTTTGCAATGCGTTTCGTTCGGTGGTGGGCCTACGCGTGCTTTGCTACTTGTTAGTAAGGTCTAAATACCAATTCCAATAGTAATTGCCGCTAGTATTGTTTATCGATACTCAGAAAAATAGGTTAATAAATAGCTTTATTTTTTGAAATTGTATATAAATAAATTTAGCTTTAGTGCTGTGGGGAAAAACTAATAGTGCCTATAGGTACTATCACGTTACTACAAACTAAAAGTCAGATTTGTATTTTTTTTATTTGTACGTAAGCAAAGCCCGTTCTAGAAGCTGTGGTTGCAAAAATATGCTGCATAATTGTATGCTTTTGAAGCGGTTCAAGCCAGTAGCAGCGAAATCAACTGCACAGTATAGTGACATTTTGTGAATGCTCGTCTGGCTAGTAACACCCAAGGTTAGGGCGTCACTCGTTTCGGTTATAGAACCTACCATAACCAAGCAAGCCTAGTCTAGCTAAGCGTTTTGTGTTGGCCATCTTTACAGTCCATTTAGTACACTTTAGCGTGAATAGAGACATACTATAATATGCTTGCGAGCTATACTTCTGACTGCATCGTCGCCTTCAGTCACATATGATATTTTTATTATAAGCAGGCATTGTCAACAAAAATAAAACGCGTCAAGTGGGATTAACACATCAAGGGTCAATAGTTCCATGCTACCTATTGCGTTTTAACAGATTCGTCTTTACAGTGAACTCTTTAGACTTAGTACTACTGCCCCATTTTTTTTCCTTCTAATAACTATATATCACTCCCGCATTTGATATTCCAAATGTGACGTTGTGATATGAAGTAAAGTTCTTTGTATAACCAAATCGTATGTCCACACTAGCAGCGGCAGAACGCAACGCTTACGTTGAACGTTTAGTGTGCTGAAGGCTTAAGATTAACATACAACAGCGCAACTTGAATAATGAGCAATGACCATTCCTTCAATGGGGGTCACTTTTTGTCAACCCTACTCAATCACTAACATATGGTCTAGCTTTACTAAAATATTTTGTATTGTATTTTGCGGTACATAGAAGTGAAAATTGTGTGACTTCTTTTCAATGGGTATATAGTTTTAGTTGGTAGTTGTCTGTTTTTGTTTCATCGTATACTAAAACTTATGAACAATGAGAATAAACGTGAGTGGACAGACTCCGAAATTCATCTATTAACATTTTACACTGAAGAAACTTACTCTTTTTGTTGAATTTTAGTTTTATTCTAATGATGCCTTAATGGTTTCAAAAATAAGTTAATGAACTTTCTCGTATAACAAATACATTGGGAACACACAATTATATTTTTGACACAACCTGGTGGCCGCATCATGTTATGGCGGTAAATCAATTAGAGCACAATATATTTTGCACCTTTGCTATCGGTCTTGGTAGCAAATATGGAAAGCACGAATAACCGGAAGAAGCGGGTTCATCTCCGTCCGGTGCAAATGTTTAGCGCTCTGGTTAATTTTGAATTGTTATTATGAATGTATGTATTGTTGTGTATATATCTCAATAAAGTTATGATTTCTTGGAAATTTTTCTCACCAAATTTTTCGTGTTGCTATTATATTATTAAATTACTCTTATAAAAAAATACTAAAATGTTGTATGTAAGTTTAAAAATTTTTCTTCTTCACCTTCGTATTCTATATAATTTACTGAAATCCATCCCAGCGATTATTGATATTATGTTTAGTTGGTACAGTAGAGTAGTGATAGGGACGAGTTTATTACTAAGGTGAACCCTATGTACTGAATCAGCTGGTTTGTCCACTGCTTAACACAGCCCCCTGCTCCCGATTAAGGAGGGGAGGGGGGGTAGCAATAATCCCCACGCTTGGCAGGCGTCTTGGTGATCCCAGTTTAAGATATCAGTTCCTCAGAGGGCGCTGCTGCCTACCTTCCGGTATTTTATCTGGAGCCGCCTCTTATGCCACCTACAGGTAGCAATGTGGGGGAGACATTCTAGCCCGGCACCCCAAGAGGACCCCTGCAAGTCTCGCAACTCATCAAATGGTAGTTCATCTTGTTACCGAACAATTCGTTATTTTTTCTATCAATCACGGTCAACTTACACTGAAGACTTCGGTTGGAGTCGCGTGGTCAATCCAATGAATGGGCAACCGTCGAACTGATCCAATTACTCTTGGTATGTGGTATAGAAGTGTGTACCTGACCCTTGGAAGTACTTATATTTTTAATGAGCTATTACAGATTTGAGAAGTGCTGTAAGAACTATAACTAAGAGTTTTTTTTTATGTTATTGTGACGCAACAAGCCCAAGGCCCACCTGATGTTAAGTGGACTAACCTCTGCTTATAACAAATGCATTTCTATGAAACGAATTGCACTGTGCCCGTCACACTGAGACGTACAGTTGTTAGGTCTCATGTGTCTGTAATTTTACTGGCTCTCAAGGACTGCTGCTGGAACACATATATAGTGCTATGCGACAGATTTTCTACTTGATGGTGGTAGCTAGCCAGGCGAGCATTCGCAAAATGCCTTTCCACCATGCGGTGAAGCTCAAGCGTATCGGCGGTGGGATGCGAACCAGGGTACTGCGGCTCGGCAGTCCATAGCTATTACCGCTCGGCCATCATTGCATCAGAATATTAGCACAAGACTTGTTGCTCTCACAAATTGATGCCATAAAAAATCTTAAAGCACCTGGATTAATCACAGTACATTCTCCATTCGAAACCTTGACGTATCGACAAAACTGTCGTAACAGGAGCTGTTTATCTTAAAATCAATCTGTACTGTTACTATTCAAAAATCGAATCTCTCACTCAAACGACGCATTATCATACAGCACCGATCCAAAAGAAAAAAAAATTAAAATGACAATAATTGCCGTCACTGGCTTGAATGAAAAAAAAACAAAATGGCATTATTAGCGTAAGGACTCCTTTGTCGAAAATCGAAGGCAGAGTAAATATTGTGACAAAAGTCCGTTGCGCTAGGACTATTGAGTTACTTAGAGGACAATTGGTTGAATGGGCTACTGAAAAAACAGTGGAAAAAAACTGAGTGACACCATTCATCCAGTAGGCAATTTTGTTGCTTGTACCCGAACTTGAAACTAAATGTGAAATCTTGAATATTTCGCTTCTTTCAAAGTGTTTATTTTACCAATTAAATTGACAAAGGTTTAAAGATGTGTTGTAACACATTATGTTTCATAAGGCTAAAACTTTCTGTTTTCTGATGAAAATGTAGGTACCTACTCGTTTTTTTAATTATAGCGATAGGCTAGCCTTTGACCTCTATCTCACCTGATCGTAAGTGATGTGTTCGAAAAAGTTGTTCAGGCTAACCTAGAATAACTGGCTATTAAGGACAGCTGCCGAAACACACTGTAAAGTGCTTGGCGACAGAATTTCTACTTGAGGGTGGTAGCTAGCCAGGCGGGCAATCGCAAAATGCCCTATCACTATGCTGTAACGACTGCCATCCTAAGACAACAACTGGGTACGACGGCTTAGCGTGCTCTCCAAAGCACGGAAGCGCTCAGTAGCAATCTCACTAGCGTGGTCACCCCTGTAAGCCATGACCGCGGCGGACTTTGCTTATAACTTTGGTTAAGAATGGCTAAACTAAAAGTTCGCTACGAGCGCTTCAAAACGAGCGTAAATTGTTATATTGTTTTTGATAACATTTCTAAGTATGGAAACAATAATTAAGTATTTAAAAAGGCAATTTTAATTGATATAAATAATATAATATGTAATTATACGAGTAAGCTAATACATATTACATTAATTTCTCGCTTCAGTGGCTTGCTTTAAGAAAACATATTAAGTCCCTACTATCAAGAGACAAAATTGGCTAAGTGACAACATTGTACCAAATCTTCAATGAAATGAAACTTTTGATCAAGCGCCAAATGGTCTATTAAAACAATGACATATTGAGAAAGTCCCTTATAAATATGTTGACTATATTTATTGACCAGTATAACAATAGCCCGCATTTTTTTATATAACCTCGTATGTTTTGAACACTATCGCAAGTTTTGTACATATCAAATTATTTTATTAGGAACCTTATTATATATTACCTTATATTTGAGTTACGTGCTGAAGCTCGTCGCTTCGCGGAGTGACTCGTGACTCAGTCGAAGGACTTCAAAACTGTCAGAACTGGTCCAAATATTTCAGGTAAATTAGACGCGGGTTCTAAGAGGTACCTAATAAGTTAACCTTGAATGTAATAAATTTAGGAAAAGTTCATCCTTGCTACTACTTAAATTGTCTCAAGAATCTTAACGCTAGCGTAGCGTCCAATACATGCAACCATAGGTACATTTCGGAGAGATGAAAAATATTTGTTTCCATTTTTATTATAAAATGCATGGCATATTTTCAGTTTAAATGGCATTCTTTTTAACTGTGTGATATTTTCTCCGTGGGGTGTCGGGTTAGAATTGCACCTCCCCATATCATCTCGTGGGTGTCGTAAGAGGCGACTAAGGGAAAAATACTGGAACGTGGGCAGCAGCAACTTCTAAAAAACTGCCATCTTGCACTGCGATCCCCAAGCCGCCTGCCAAGCGTGAGGATTATGGCAAATACCCCCTTAATAGGGGAGGCTGTGTTCAGCAGTGGATGAGTCGGCTGTTAGAGTAGAGTAGAGAGATATTTGCACCCTAAAGTGAAACACATAAAAATTTATTGCACAACAATTTGATGATAAATTACTAATGGCACTACTTGGCACATAACCTTATAATATAGCAGCTGTGCAAAAAAGGATAAGTCATCCAATTTTAATATTCTTATATTTGCAATAATGCCTGCTTGGCGAATTACATTACAAAATTACAAATTTACGAGAGAAAAAATCCCGCACTATAAGTTTTTCTCTCGTAAATTTAAAAAAAAAATACTTTTATATTATTATATTATTTATATATATTAATCATATTATATTATTTAATTTTTTTAAATCGGTTATTAAGTTTTTCTACAACATCAGGTATGTACATGAACTTTGGTAAAAAACGGAATCGAGCTACAACACTGAAAAACAAGAAATTACTTTCGTTTTCGTTGAAGTCAGTACCATGTTGATTCAAAACGATCTAAGCTCATATTTCATGGGTCAAAACTTTGTTTCATACTTTTGAGTTTTAGAAGTTGCCATGGTTTTTGACTCTTGTCAATTATGCATATACTGCTTACTTTATATTATTTATTTGTTGTTCACCCTAGAACAATCGAAACAAGTTGTAATTAAAATTAAGTAAAGTGGAAAAAAAAATGTTGTGGGTAACGTATATATATAACTCAACCAGTATTAATCAAATTCAAATGGGACGAATTTAGAGAAATAATATACATATCAAAAAGAAAATTATTATATGAGTTTCTTTATTCCTCCATAACTTCTAAACCGCTTAACTGATTTTAATGTATGATATATCATTATATTTGTCTTGATAACGCAGGTGGCACTAGGTTTTAAAAATGTAAAATACAAACTAGAAGAATTTAGTGAACTTTTTTTTTTTTGCCCTGTGGCAACACTATGTTGTACATGTCATAATGTTTTCTCTGTATTTTAATAATTGTTTTAAATAGAAAATAAGGCTAATTTGTAGTGTTTTTGCATAATTAACGTTAGTTTTAAAGTAGCTTTATAGTGTGAATAATTTAGTTCGCGACATATTCATTAAACAGTGAATAAATATCATAGTACGTCATCCTACAGCAGCGGTTGAGATTTCAAACATCTTGGATTTTTACTGGGGAGTATAATGTCTAATATCTAACTTTAAGTACACATTTAACACATTTCCGTTATCACTCACTTGGTGCTACGTTAATAATCGCACATTGGCTGTGTACTGACTATCTTGCTAGACTAAATAGTGGAGGCAAAGTTGATGTTTTTTTCTTTTGCCTCAGACATTCAACACTATTTGACTCCTAATCCTGGTTTGCAACTCAGTCTCAAAGTTGTGAATTTGTAGAAGTATCCGTAGGCACGGGTATTCAGAACGGTCATGCTCACATAAAGGTGTTGTCTAGTGGTGGTGTTGTGTGTCGGGTCGCCATCCTCCCTCAAAAATGGTTGAAGAAGGCGATGGCTGGCACATGCATTAACTCGTGAACGGGTGCTGCTAGAGGACACCGGTCTGCTCTGGATGCTAGTGCTGATGACTTTACACTTCAATATTTTATAGTAGTCAAGCCCACAAAAATTATCTATTAAAGAAGAAACATAATAAGGTATACCTATTACCATCAATCATTTGTTGCTTTTGTTAGCAGATAAAAAGCTTCATACTTTTTTCTCTCCAATCTGTTTCTGACCATCATCTATTAAACTAATTTCTCTGTATTTCTAACAAATTTTCAGTTTCTTTTTCCCTTTTTATCTGTTGCATATACAAATGTAAACAAATAATATTTTGTTGTGTATTAATAACTGTATTCTGACTTGATTTGTTGATTTTGTTTATAGTATATAATTTATATAGGAAATAATTGTAACTTTGAGTTTGAATTGTAAAGAATACATACATACCTAGAATACTTCTTGAAACAGAAACTTAGCTACTTTTATTTGTTTTACAGTAATTGTTCGGAGTTGTTGGTACTTCACTATGCCTGTAACTACAAGGAAAACCTTGGCAAGAGAACTGGAAGAGAAACTCAGAGTTGCTCTGCAGGACCTGCAAAAGCACAAAGACCTCTCTGATCAGCTTCTACAAGAAAGAGAAGACAGTGAGGTTGAGGTGAACAAAATTGTGTCAAAAAACACTGAACTCAAGAGTGAACTTGCCAGTCTGTACACGGATTACTCAGAAGTGCTCCAACGAAATGAACAGCTACAGAACATTGTACTGTCATTTAAAGAATGTAGTGAGACGCATGAACAGGCCTTGAGCCGTATATCAGAACTTGAATTTGAATTAAGTAAGGCTCAACGTGAAATCATGTTGTTAAATTCGACAAAGTTCAATGAACAGGCCGCTGACACCTTAAATTTATACAATGAGCTGGTCGGTAGTGGCATGGAATCAGCAAGCTCCCTGCAGCCTATTGTAACTATTGACTTGACTGATGAGAACACTACATGCAGTCAATTTCCAGTCTTTCAGAGCCATAAGAAAATTAAAAAGTATTTTAAGCTTAAAAAAGTGATGTGGAAGTGCAAAAAACAACTTAAAAACAGGAACTATTTCAAGAGAAATGTGAATTTGGTGAAAGATAAGTTACTATTACAGGAAAATCTTCAAAATTGTTTAGATGAATTAGAAATTACTAAGCAACTGTATGATGATGATACTCTGAGTCTTCGCTCCGAGCTGCTAGAAAAAGAGAAATTATTGCAAAATATTTTCTCTAGCTACTTATCAGCTCAAAACCATCTTAGTGATCACTACAAGGAAGCTATAAGTTTAATGGATCTTGTGACCACCAATGTGGAGAGTGTGAGAAATATTGAGTGTGCATGCTCAAGGTCTCATAGTCAGCCGCAAGCAACCAGAGAGCCCCATTCAATACCAACAATAGCTCAGCCATTAAACAAAACATGCACTGAAGCAGTCCGGGGGGAGAGTCAGGGTATCACCACTAACCAGGATATGGTAACTAAAGTTTTGGTTTTTTCAGACGCAATAGGCAAAAATTTTGGCTCATTACTTGGTAATTCATTAAACTGCTCTGTTAGAAATTACTGCATGCCTGGTGCTTCTTATGCACAGATTGAGGAGAAAATTATGGCTTCTGAAATTGATAAAAATACCATAGTTATTGTGTACTTAGGCCAAAGTTTGGGTATTGACAGGAAACAGTTAATAGCAAGTATAACTTCATTGTTAAATCTTGATGCGTATCAAATCATGTTATGTGCATTTCCCTATTCAGATGCACTGACTCAAAGCCAGAATGAGCATATTCACTCATTAAATACAATTTTATATAATATGACATGTCGTCATGGAGACAAACTTTTATTTTTTGACTGTAATAAATTTATTACTCACTTTATGTTGACTCAGGATAGGATGTACCTACCTAAGAAATATAAAAATTTAATTGCTACTTTGGTAGCTTATAATATTGAGTCGGTTATAGGAAATATAACTAAGTCTAGTTTTGACGCTACAGATTTTAGTACATGTACTAATGTTCAGTCAAACAGTTTAAACTTTTAAGAGAGACAACAGGGAAGTGTTCTGACATAGCACTATACTACCAAAATATAAATCGCTTCCCTGGCAAAATACTTGAAATTGAAATATTCTTAGATAAATATCCATTTGACATATTATGTTTCACTGAAACTTGGCTTAGAGCAGATAAAATGTTATTTAATGTTAAGAATTTTAGTGTGGGTAGTGCGTTTAACAGATCATCTGCAGAAGGAGGAGGGTGTATTATACTTGTAAAAAATAATTTAAAATTTAAAGAACGCCGTGACTTGGTCAGATGTTCTGTCGAACGTGTCTGTGAGGTTGCTTGTGTGGAGGTGGACAGGCATCTCGTGTTGTGCGTATATCGACCACCAACAGATGAAGGTCGTGCTCAAAATTTTACAGAATTTTTATCCACTTTGGAAAATATACTACAGAAAATTTCAAAATGCAAAAAACCCATATTTGTATGTGGTGATTTTAATATAGATATTTTATTGAATACTAAAAATAAGACTGATCTTATTTCATTGTTTAAGTCATTTAATTTGAAATTTCTATTCTGTGAGCCCACTAGGATATCAGACACTTCAGCTACCTGTATAGACAATATATACTCAAACTGTAAGACTAAAGAAAAGTCAATAATGAAGGGTATTAGATCTGATCATGAGGGCCTAGCGATAAAATTTGATGGAATCAGAAAAACAGAGAGGTATGAAATTGAACATAGACCATTAACAACTAGTAGGCTGGAAATACTCAGTACCAACATAGAAGCTAAGCTTGGCATTACAAATTTTTCTCATAGTGACCCAAATGACATTTATAATAGCTTATTTTCTTTAGTAAACACTGAGTTTCAAAAAGTATGTCCAAAAATAAAAAAACAAATAGATGGAAAGTTGAAGTTCGGTGATTGGGCAACAACAGGTATTCGAAAAAGTAGAGATTATTTGTTTGATCTGTATCGTAGGAAAAATTTAACATCTTGCAAACAGTTTCATGATTATGTTAGGAAGTATTCAAAAATGTTCAAATCTGTTTGCTTGTGTGCTAAATCTCTTTTTATTAGAAACAAAATTAGCAAGTCTAAAAATAAAATAAAAACCATTTGGAAGACTATAAATAGTGAAACTGGTAAAAATAAACCTAGAGATTCAACATATGTCTTAACTATTGATAAAAATCAAATCTCTGATTCAATACAAGTGGCGAATATATTTGAAAATTTTTTTTCTACCTTGCCCCTAGAAGCCACTAAGTCATTGGATTCTTGTCCCAATGTAGCAGAAACTATGTTAAAAAATAATTTTCCAAGCAAATCACCGGACTTTTCTTTCAGACACACCACAAGATTTGAAATTATAAAAACATTTCAAAGTTTAAACATAAAGAGTACTGAAGACTTGTGGGGTATGTCAGTAAAAGTGGTAGAGTCTATAATTTACATTATTGCACCATATTTAGAAACAATATTCAATCTTTGTGTCGATAGTGGAAACTTCCCCGATTTAATGAAACAAAGTAAAATCACTCCAATTTTAAAGTCGGGGTCTACATCTGACCCTTGCAATTATAGACCTATTTCCATCTTACCTGTTCTGAGTAAAGTATTCGAAAAAATTATGCTCAAACAACTACTATCCCATTTTAACAAGCATAATTTATTAAATGAGAATCAGTTTGGTTTCACCAAGAGCAAATCCACAACAGATGCAGGTGTTCAATTGATGTCGCATATACTGGAAGCCTGGGAGAGTTCACATGATGCTATTGGCGTATTTTGTGATCTTTCCAAGGCATTCGACTGTGTAGAGCACTGCACTCTGATTCGTAAACTTTCCCACTATGGTATTCGTGGGAAAGCTCTGAATCTTATAGAGTCATATCTGTCAGACAGGCTACAGAGGGTTGGAATAAATGGCAATACTTCTTCCGGGTCATTGGTAAAAATGGGAGTACCACAGGGATCAATTTTGGGACCTTTTCTGTTTCTAACATATATTAATGATCTGCCTTGCATGGTCAAAGATTTCTGCGATATTGTTTTATTCGCAGATGATACCTCTCTGATTTTTAAAGTAGATAGGAAAGACAGTGAACTGACGCATGTAAATAATGTATTATCTAAGATTTGTAAATGGTTTGCCGCTAATAATCTTCTCCTAAATTCAAAAAAGACGAAATGTTTAAAGTTTTCTTTACCAAATGTTCCTTATGTTGAACCAAACATAAAGCTTGGCCCAGATAAACTCCCTATTGACAAAGCGACAGTCTTCCTGGGAATCAAAATGGATTCCACTTTACAATGGGATCCACATATACATGATCTCTCCGGAAGACTTAGTTCTGCTGCATATGCAGTTCTTAGGATAAGACAGTTAACAGACGTAGCTACTGCTCGGCTAGTTTATTTCGCGTACTTCCACAGTATTATGTCGTATGGCGTATTGCTGTGAGGAACTGCTGCTGAGATAGAGACAATCTTTATCATACAAAAGCGTGCAATTCGAGCCATATATAAAATGGGTCCTAGGGAATCTGTGAGGGATCTTTTTAAAGAAATTGATATTTTAACTTTACCAAGTCTGTATATATTTGAAAATATTATGTATGTTCGTAAAAATTTGAGTAAATTTAAATTAAACAGTGACAATCACGATTACAATACTAGGAATAAAGATAAAATAGTGGTGCCAGGTTTTAGATTAGCAAAGACAAATAAAAGGTCCTTCTTAGGTAATTGTGTGCGGTTTTATAATAAAGTTCCCAAACATATTACAACGCTCACAGAAGGGAAATTCAAGTTGCATGTGAAAAACATATTGATTAAAAAATCCTACTACACAGTTTCTGATTACATAAACGACAAAAATGCCTGGACAATTCCGCCTCCGCCAAGCTATTGCCTGTCACCTACATAATTTAAACAAATATTATAATAACTCTATTATATAGTATGTATGTAACACATTGTTAAAAGATGTTTAAAAGAATGGCCCCGAGTTTCTTGCCCGTTCTTCTCGCAGTGGCTCTATACAATTTATTTGCTGAACGTGGCAGTACAATGTAGAATATTTCAATACTAAAATTTGTAATTGACCTTCATAAGAGCGTCGTAGACGCCTAAATTGAATAAATGATTTTGACTTTGACTTTGACTTTGAGTGGCCATATGAGTAAAAATAAATTATTGCCTCCAGATTTTTTCGGTAGGGGTATCAAAATAAAGGTTAATTTAAATAAGGGTTCCATAAATATAACTTGCAATCTTAATTGCAATAACGAACGAATATAAATATGTGCATTCGGGTTTTATAATTTTTATTAAATAAAATTAATTGATTGAAATGTTTGCCAAAATGAACTTATATTCGAAAACCTCCTCTTTCTTTGGAAGTCAGTCGATAAAAACTTAGTAAAAATCTGAGGTCTAACTAAAATGGTTACGCACTTTATTATGACAAGCCTTCAAACTGTCGAAACGTTCGAAATTCGAAAATAAAACAATAGGTACGCGGCCCGAATCGCAAATTCGCTGTGGGCCGCCATGTGGGCCGGAGGTCATGCACACGTTAGAATTCCGAATCCCTAGTGTTGTGCAACGCTATCCCATTAACGCACGAGGTGAGATGGTCTTGATTAGTCTGTTTCATTGAGATTATCGATAATTGCTTGATTTATCGATATGTTGATTGAAAGTTTACACAGAATTATTTAAAACTAAATTACATCATCAAGATAATTAATTATATAAGTAGAGACGATACAATATGTATTTTCTTAACAACAAAACTCATACACATAACCTTTATTGTGCTAAAATAATGATTTCCTTTTGAGGGCTGGCCGCATGCTTGTTATTAATCTTCCGTGGTAATCCTCATTAGTAAATGGTAAAATATTACTTATAATGGTGATTTGTATATATAGTTGTTGTGTGCCTAATTTACAGCAAAACGTCAACGTAAGTTATGGCATGCTGTACATTTGGCACAACATCTGATTAAGGCGTTGACAATTTTTAACACAATATATATTAATTTTGATAATATTTTCAACACAGACACATTTAGTTATATTAACATAATGCAATTCTAACAGTTACTTAATTTAAGACGCAAGCTAAACGCTTAATTACAAGCACATTGAGCTAATAAATAAGCAGATTCTGAAGCAATGACAGCCGAGCGGTTATAGCTATGGACTGCGGCACCGCAGGTCCATTGTTCCATCCCCACTGTTGGCTTGAGCTTCACCGCATAGTGGGATGGCATTTTGCAAATGCTCGCCTGGCTAGCTACCACCCTCAGATAGAAAATCTGTCGCCAAGCACCTAACGGTGTGTTCCGGCAGCAGTCCTTGAGAGCCAGCGAAATAACAGGCAA
Source organism: Plagodis pulveraria (assembly GCA_963890685.1). NCBI lineage: Eukaryota > Metazoa > Arthropoda > Insecta > Lepidoptera > Geometridae > Plagodis > Plagodis pulveraria. The sequence continues at coordinate 10,435,346 of OY982963.1, forward strand.
AATGAGACTTAACAGCTATGTCTCAAGGTGATGGGCGCAGTGCAGTTAGTCACTTGATGAAATACATCTGTTATAGGCAGAGGATACCGCTTAACATCAGGTGGGCCTCGCGCTTGTTCAATCACAATAACATAAAAAAAAAAAAAAAAACTCAACAACTGTATGACACAGGGTGACGGACACAGTGCAGTTTGTCACTTGTGACGAAATGCACCTGTTATAGTTAGAGGTTACCGCTTAATATCAGACGGGCCCCCAAAAAAAAAGATTATGATAGTGCTCAATTAGGCTAAGTTTGTCATGATGAACAAAAGAAGTACAATTTATTGAAAACTTTTGGGACATAATACATGTACTTCAATCAGCAAAATAACTATATTAAATAACTTAAGGCCAATTTGATTTAATGACTTAACAATGATGACTGACAGATGGCTGTCATCTTACATATTAACATTCATCCATCACATCATCCACCATATTTGCAATAAAAGTATATTATGGTAAAAGAAAAAAGCTATGGCTATATCATGAATTGTTTGAGTAATAACAGGTATCCAGGTCTGTGAGTCAAACAATGATGCCAACAATCCCACTTTCGCGGTTTGACCAAATGTCAAGTCGTGTGGTCAGAGCAAAATCTGTGGAGATAGCTGTTTATGAAAACTCTTGTTTTAAATTTCACTTTTGCGTTACGCTTTGTCAACGATCGATGATTTGTTTCATACATTAAGTTACATTATATAAATTACTAAAACTTTCTAGCACAGATAAAAACATGTCTGAGGGTACCTTATAGTTCAGTTGAACATAAGACAAAAGTAAATATCGAAACGTGCGGATTCTGCGTCGACATATAATATGTTATGTATACCATAAGGTATGGTTCAGATGAACTACCTGCCAAGACAATAAAGACCAGTTTAGATAAAGAAAAAAAAATAAGACAAAACTAAATATCGAAAAGTGCGGATACTGTGTCACATTTTAGATACCTGTCTTTTTAAAGTATAGATATGCAAGCAGTGGAAGACGTTTCGAGGTCGTAACTCACTAATAAATAAGTAATCATAAACAACTAATAGTATATTTTTTAGTCATGTTAATAATATGATATCCTACTAATAGTATGTATTATATGTACTACTAAAATTTGTTGGATTAATACACAAAAAAGTTAGCAGCGTCTACTCTAAATATTTTCTGTTCGTGAAACGCACATGATCTCCGTCCAGCAATACATAAATATTACGTTAAGTCGCATACGTCGTGCATTGTCAATAAAGTGATTACCACACACGATATCCTTGACTGTAGGCCCCTGCAAGCCGAATGCATTCGTATGCATTATGTACTTTGGATTATGAGGTACACTGTGAATTTCATTATGCTAAACTGACCTAGAGCCTTCAATAAGTTTTTTTTTTTTTTTTATGTTATTGTGAAGGAACAAGCGCGAGGCCCACCTGATGTTAAGCGGTATCCTCTGCCTATAACAGATGCATTTCATCACAAGTGACGAACTGCACTGCGCCCATCACCTTGAGACATACCTGTTAAGTCTCATTTTGCCTGTTATTTCACTGGCTCTCAAGGACTGCTGCCGGAACACACCGTTAGGTGCTTGGCGACAGATTTTCTACTTGAGGGTGGTCGCTAGCCAGGCGGGCATTCGCAAAATGCCCTTCCACCATGCGGTGAAGCTGAAGCTCTGGGCGGGATTCGAACCATGGACCTGCTGCGCGGCAGTCCATAGCCAATGCCACTGAGCCATCACTGCTTCGATAATAAATCACTCGGGTAACTTAATTGTCATTATGATGATTATTAAAATTAAAATTACCAGGTCGCGTTTTCAAAATAACAATACAATACGAGAACAGCTATAAGGTTATATAGTAATTCAACAACTTTAAACGATTTTAATCGCAATCACTATTATTATGCGGATGCTTTAACCTCTTTGCAGTGACCGTTTCAAAGTTTACCGATTAGATTTGTTTAATAACTATGTGCAATAGTCGTAAAAACCTATGACAACTGTAAGGTTCTTCTTTTCTTATTAAAACCTATTTAGAGTTTTCAGCGTAAAAAGCTAAAATTTCCGTATCAATTGGAAAGCGTGTTTTCAACCAGTTGTCCTTGAGAGTTAGTTACCATTCTAGGTTTACCCTGTTTAACATGTTCGACCACTTCGTCACCTCCTACAAATAGATGAGAAAGAAGTCAATAACTAGCAACAAAAAAACACCTTTTCAAACAACATGAATAGATACAATTTGCGTCCCAGTGAACCGAACGGCAAATTATGTATCATTAACCTACTGCGGCAAAGCCCACAGGGTGGGTTTTATATTTGACTAGTATGTATGTGCATTCCTATGTCCGCTCGTGACTACTCAATGGCTCAACGGATTTTTGTAAATGATACGTTTTTATATTCTTCTTGATGGCATAAGTGTTGCTAGGTACAAAAAGCTTGATAAATTAAAATGGCGGATATTAAACGCTTCCTTATGCAAGCTAAGAAAAAATTCCTTACATCCAACCTACATAACAAAATACTCACTTGCTGATATAGAAAATATGTATAATTATTTTAACAAATAATATATAACCATTGTATTTGTTGTATTTTATAGCTATTGTTTAATATGATTAAGATTGTAGTGTTAAATAACTTTCATTAACATTATTAATAGTTTTTTTAATAAATTCAATAACTTTCAAGATATCACGTGTAAATACCAACTGTAGCCTATCAAAAGTTGCGTCTCCGCGAGCGTAACCTATATAGACAGTTATAGTTTAATCAGTACTGCTCTATAGAAATGTTCTACACCAGACTAGAAAAACCAATTTTCTGCATTTTTTGTCATAGAATTTTCGATATTTTTGTGTTGTCTTTTGTTCGTTTCCAATTTGTATGTTGTTTTTGTTTTTAGTAATTAGTAATTTTTAGTTTTTCCCTTAGAATCGTAATTTACCCTTTTTAAAAAAAAACTATAGTTCCACGCATCAAAACACGCGGGCCGCGATCCCCGATCGTTTCTCGTTGGATTGGTCGGAGCTATAGTTTTATAAATATTAACAAATCTTTGGTAATTACTAACTTTCATTTGTCCAGTAGAATTTCGTATGTACTCCTCGAATGTACTACAACAACTACAATTTTATGTTTAAGACCGTAATTGTTATGTTATATGCTATAAAGATATTTGATTTGATTTGAATGTTTTCAAAATCCTAACACGAAAATATATACCTATAACATTGACAACAGTAAAAACAGTTCAGAGCAACAAATTTAATTAAATGTGTGCCAAAATTAAATTAAATGTCAATTTAATTTTGGCACAGTCGGGTTTTGAGGGTTTAAGAAATTGAATAGTTATATGAAACACTTAGCAAACTGTTTTAAAGTGCAACTTCCACGTGTACCCGATACGTTCCTTCGTCGGCGAGTTAAGTGTGGCTAATAAAAGATAAAGGCAAACTAATAGCTTCATTTCACTGATTTTTAAGTGGGTAGCCACTTGACCATCTGACTAAAAGAACTGAACGGAAAAAGTTTTAACAACCTTATGATTGCGCGTTATTTTAATAAAATCAAACAAAGTTAAATATCAAGGGTTGAGACACACTATACTTTAAAGATAGACCTAGAAACTGATGATCTATTGTGTGAGCTAGCAGGGATCTGACCTGACTTAGTGTATAAATAACAATGAAGATATTTATTTATCGCGTATATTTGAATTATGTAACTAGCTTCCTATCCGTGATGTTTCTTCAAGAGGTAATTGGTTATTAGGGCTCTTTTGGTAACTCCAAAATAAATAAGGATAACAACATGTTTGTATTCTACTCAACTTCTAAATAAACTTAATTTCCTGATATGAAAAGAAGAAGAACTGTGTTTGCGTCTTAAAGTATACACTAAGAAACCTATCAACATACTATTGGTCATATAGGTCACAAAATCTATGAAACTGTAACTCAGGTAACAAACTCTTTACAACCTGACGCAAACACACCCTTACTGATGTCTGAACATTCAAATTGGTACGATGTTAGTGTTGGGTTATTATCACAGAGAAAAATAATACCATTTTCCAGGATACATAATTTATACACATCTCAGAGTAATTTTCCCGAGAATTCATACAGATTGCAATGAAATCTTCATCATCAACCATGACATCCACCGCTGGACAAATGCTTCCCCCATTAGTGGAGGTGGGTCATAGTCCTCACGTTTGGCAGGCGTCTTTGTGATCGCAGTGTAAGATGGCAGTTCAAAGGGCACTACCTCCCACCTTATAGTTTAATTATCTTCGTTGCCTATTACGAATCCTACAGGAAGATATGGAAGGGTGCAGTTCTGGCATGGTCCCTCATTTAGAATGCAGAAGAGTAAAATAACGGAATGAAGCTATTATAAATAATGTCTGTCACCACAAATGATGTAATACCCTTTCTTGTATCACCCAGAAAAATATTTAGCACTGGCAGATGGAAATTATCGATGACTGATTTTAGGTGCAATTACCTAAAAACTTCCATGGAGTTGACCGGTTTTGAACCTTCTAACTCTCTTGTGCGTTTACTCAGTATAATGAAACCATTAACCATATGCGTTAGAGGCAATAATGCGGTTGGCAGTAATTGTAAATAATTTCCCGATCACCACGGCTTGGCAGTCGATTGAGTATTTAGGCGGTCAGTAACTTTCACCTGCTATGCGGTTTTACTTTTTTCCTTGGCGAAGTGACAACAGGTGGGGAACAATGACCTTTTTTGAGGAAATTATGCTTCGTAATTTTATATACACAAAGGTCCGTCGTGTGGACCCAACGTGATGATGACATGTGACTGCGCCTCTTCTTTTTACCTTGGGTCCCTTGGTAATGGCTAATAGAGTGTAAAAATATTTCTGAAGACCCGAATGCTATAGACATCCATAGGTGATGGTAATCGCTTTCCATCAGACGGCCCGTTTGCTTGTTTGTCACTTACGGCACAGTAAAAATTAGTAATATACGATCTTTAAGCCCCAGTACCAAATTATGCTCTATTATTTTATTTTTTTATTTAGTTAGTAGGCTAGCTTTTGACTACACGTGATGATAAGTGATGATATGGTCGAAGATGTTATTCAGGATAAATTAGAATTACTGGCTCCCAAGAATAGCAGCTGGAAGACAGAGATAGGTGCTTGGCGACAGATTTTCTATTTTTTACAGGAAGCAATCGCAAAATGCCCTACCACCATGCTAATACGAATGCCATCCCAAGATTACAACTAGGGTCGACGGCTTAACGTGCCCTCCTTAGCATGAAAGCGCTCAGTAGTAATGCCACTAGCGATCACCCATTCAACTCATTACCACAGAGGACGTTGCTTAACTTAGCTAATCGGCTAAAAACGGCTAAGCAAACTACGACACGAGTGCTTCTAAAAGTGGACGTTTGCTGAAGAGGTGAGGTGGGTACTACTTCTACCTGGTCCGACCAAATATTCATAACAAGCTGACGACTGACCTGTGCTTATGGTTTTGACACTCAGTCTCTCCCTTTGAAAGTCACGTAAACTAAAACAAATAATACATATGACATTGGTACCAGTGTTTGATTCCAGAATGGTATGATAATGCAATATATTAAAGTATATTTTGATCACACCTTACTTCTATGCCCCGCATGCCGGGCTAGAATGTCAACCTCTTATTGCTAACCGTGGTTTCGTAAGAGGCGACTAAAGATAAAATACCAGTGGGCAGCAGCGCTATCTGAGGAGCTGATACCTTAAACTGCGAGCCCCAAGTCAAAACTGGTGGGTTATCTTAGTAAAAGGAATTGTCCTCAAAAATAAGGAACTCCCACCGCGCGGGGTAGGGGCTGGTTCGATAGTCGTTTGTAGTAGATAATTAAAGCCTTGAGTAGTCTTATACAAAAGTGTTTTACAAACACAAAGGAAGTTCTTAATTGGGGCTACTAAAATGTATGTGTACATACCATAGCTTTCTCCACCATCTCCCGTAGTCGGAGTGTCTCCTTTGCAGAGGCAGCGGTTACCTTCACGCGCATCACAAAATCTCACATAGGTAGTTATTCAAGGAACATAAATGCACTTCTATTATATATAACACGGTACAATATTTGGACTTATAATGTGACACCGTCGTGGTGTATGGCGCGAGGCGCGGTCCAGCGACGACTCTCATAATACTAGTTTGCCGCGGCGAAGCGTAGCATGAATCGCGGCTCGTTGCGGGTAGTATGAAAAAACTTTGCATGCTTGACATACAAATAGTAAGCAAAAAAAGGAACCACAAACCATAATTCCAATCGGCGTTTACAGTACAATATTGTACATAATGTACTTACCGAAAATTTCAATTGTTTAGTAGTAGTAAACTCTTTGTGCGAGACTGTCCAGGAATACTGCCAGCATAAGGTATGTTGGCAGTACTTATAACCGACAAGCTGTAATGTTCATATTACTGCTTGGCGGTATAAAATACAGGCACATGTGACTAAACCACTTTATGCTTCGGTGTGATGGGTGCAGTTCAGTCCGCCACTTGTGACGAAGTGCATCTGTTATAGGCTATAAAGGTTACCGCTTTGTTAAGAGTTAACCTGGTAGACTTCAGGTTTTGAGTCCAGACCCCAGTAGAAAAATAGTCTAAAGTTGAAAACTTTAAGGGCTACTTTTTATTGTTTATTTATACATAAAATATGTAAATACATTTATTTGTACCCTACTTATTGAGATCTAGATAATGAGATCCATTGTATGTATGTCACGGGTATCTAGCTAGTAATGGATCTCTAGTTTTGACTTTAGGGTACAGACCCATAAAAAAAGTAGTAGATCAACTTTTTACCTAGTTTAATAAAAAAAAACGCTTTACAACTAAATTCCAGACTAGAAAAGTTTCGAGCTAGTTGATTCTCAAACCAAGTTTACTAGGTCATCAACTGACCGTTAATAAAATTATCATGTTCTAAATTCACATAAATAAAAAAATAAAAAAAATGCACAACGAGACTACTAACTAATACTTCAAGATACAAATCGTGTAAAGAAATAGGTCTTCATTTCATCATCACCAGTAATGAACCACTTTCCTCACGCCAAACCATGTCAAAATAAATCCCAAAAACAAAAGACAACTTTCAATTATGATTCAGTTTTGTTACGCAAAGATTTAAGCTCATCCATACAAATCGAAACAGAAGATCAATTTCTAACTAAGATTGGGAACCAAGGAAAACACAATTTAATATTACAATACACTGCATACACTTGATGTCCATCTATATTTATTTTGATTATTTTGTTCAATACCGAACCCAGAGAAGGCACTCAAAAGTGATCGACGATCTTCGCGTTTACAAGTTTTAATTTGACTTAATGTTGTCTTAGGTTTTCGCGATTATTACACATAGTAATTAAACAACTTTAAACGGTTTAAATCGCGTATATTTATCATTATTTTTGTCCCGACGTTTCAAACACTTTGCAGTCACCCCGTGACCACGATCACTTTGACTTTCTGTAAACAATTTATTTTGAACAGATGATCTAATGTTTTTTATACAGGGTTATTAGAAAAATGCTAACAACCTCTTAGGGTTGACTTCTAAACTCTTACTCTAGAACTTTTAAACTTCATAAAAAAAATGTTTTTTTTAATTTGTTTTTAACGGAAACTGTCTGACACTTTTAAGTTCTGTCTAAAATAAAAATATAAAAACTAAAACCAAATAAAAAAAACATCTCAAAATGTTTGTTAGGGCTAGCAGAAGTCAACCCTAAAAGGTTTTTTAGCATTTTTCCAATAACCCTGTATATGTAGGCTATGTAGGAAAGTTATAACTTTCAATATGATAGTATATACTCTACTATGATGTCATATGGACGTACAGTGGGTATACTGCAAGACACAAAATTATTGCAACACTTCCTTAATTCATAATCCACAGCAGTGGCCTCCGTCTACCCCGTATATCTACTCCAAACCTCTTCTTGTAAAACTGGATAACAACTAATCACGATACACTCGCCAGGTTAATCTACCATCGCGCATCGATGCGACATAAGCTATATAACGTATGACGACAATTTACGCAATTGACTTATAGTATAATCTCAAGAAATTCTTACTATTTGGTAGTCAAAAAGGAAAGCTCCTCTATAAAGCGTCGCCATCTTTAATTGCAACCATCAAGGTAAAAAGGATGCGGCGTAATGTCATATCCGCTTAGTAGAGTCAGGGAAACATTGCCATTTAAGAAATTTCAGCAGTTCAGGTGCGAGTTATTCTCTAAACCCTATATAGCTTTATCAATAAAAAGTAAAAATAGTTAAAACGTAGCGGAGGCAGCATAGACTATTTATTCTTTATGGTGCCCTCCTAGAAACATGTTAGCATAATAGGTATGTTATGTGAAAATTTACGGATGAGCCTGTTTTTAATGATAATTTTTTATGAGTTACTATTTGAGACAGTAAATGTTTATCTAATTTGATGTTTTGATACACTCTTTTTTTATACCTGATAGGTTAGCCTTTGACCATTATCTCACCTGATGGTAAGTGATGATGTGATAGAAGATGTTGTTCAGGCTAACCTAGAATTACTGGCTGATAATAAACTGTTAATATACTCTCAAGGAAATACTGCCGGAACACACCGTTCGGTGCTTGGCGACAGATTTTCCACTGGAGTGTGGTAGCTGGCCAGGCTAAATGCCCTACCACCATTCTATAACGACTGCCATTCTAAGACGACAACCGGGTCCGACGGCTTAACGTGCCCTCCCCGAAGCACGGAAGCGCTCAGTAGTAATGTCACTAGCGGTCACCCATCCATGTCATGACCGTGACGGACGTTGCTTAATTTAGCTGATTGGTTAAGAACAGCTAAGTATGCTTTGCTACGAGCGCTTCATCTGTCTCAACGCGTTATGAAATAATTTACGCTATTAATCCTCGAGAACCGTTGTATTAACATGAGCTACTGTCTATTCGGTATTCGCACAAGTACACTCAAGTGCAATATAAAAAAGTAAATTAATCATCGCGCTAAGTTCGTATGTTGTGAAAGATTATAATTGGTTTTGTCTATTTATAATGAGTTGTAAGTGGCGTCTAATTGATGGCGGCTTTGGATGATGAACTGTGGACGAGTTGTGAATGGAACCTCGGCCCACTATGCGTAGGTTATTGGAGACTTTGAAGTTGGGATTACTTTTTTAAATACGTCAGTTTATTTCTCTAATGTTCGCACCGTCATTATTTGATGTTACATCAGATACGTTTAACCTATTGGCATCGGCGATAATGATAACAATAGAATTTCATTCATAACTAGGACATAGTGGTCCAGTACGATGCCAACTTATAAGTGTGTTAAGTTTACTCTATTACTTTTATTTGTGTGCAGCATAATAACAGATTTTTGCGTTAATTGCTTACTACTTAAGCACCCAACGGTAACCCCGAAACATATCACTATTTTTTTTGGGCCGCCGTGTAATATATTTTTTTTTATTTCTTTGGCCGTTAACTGCGTAATTATTGTACAGTTTGGCACGCAACACTCCAAAGGGTGCCCATACTTGGTCTAAAGGCTTTGTTCTGCCCTAGACTAGAACAACGGTGTAGGTTTTAGCTCAAAAATCGTGCAATATAAAATAGTAAATTAAAACTGTTTTCGATCGTGCGCTCGAAGAGTCAAGACCTCCTGAGGATGCTTCGTGTAGAATCGATACGCGTCGAAAATTCTTCCGGTTTGGCTGCTTGGCGTTTGCTTAACAGGAAAATTAGGCAACATTGACAATAGATGTATTTTATATATTTTTAAATATTTTTCTAAAATAAAAATTTTGTGTTTTCTTAAAATATTTTACAATATTTGTTAATTTTAACAAAAATAGGAACAACACAAGGATCACCCTAACGAGTACATAGTTATTGAACTTAAATCACTATCGATACAGCGCTACATGATTATATTAAAATTGTAATACACAATAAATATTTTAGTATGTTGAAGTGAAAAAAAAAAGTTGAAATTTTATCAACTATAAACTTACAGTAAAAGCCAGTAAACAGTAATTCTCACCAGTTGGTGGGATGTGTGAAGGTATGGTTGTAGTAACAATCATACCACCACCACTATGGAGCAGCTATACCAGCGACCCAAAGTATTTTTGCGTTACAAAAGAGTTAAGATAACTTGGGTTTAAGTTGGCGGGGGCAACGCACAAAACCTTCCGAGCGGAACGTCCGCGTCAGGACATATCTCCCCAAAAAAGAATAAGCAGTCAGTAAATACAAACAATTAACATTGTCATCATTGTAATAAGAAAATGAATCGTAAAATAATCAAAATTCAAACACGTTGTCTCACTATTATGAATGAAGTAAGCCTATGAATGATGACCTATTGAAAACATCGCACCAAAATGGGTGTGTACACAAAACTGTACAGTCATCTACAAAACACGGCCGAAGACTTTGACAAGCGAATGAACAGTTTGATATTTCGTTTTGTCAACATTAGCATACTGGCCAGTGACTCGCCCCTGTTCTTCATTTAAATATTTACATGCAACCTTTTAGTGGTTAGTTAACAGTTTCTCAAGTTATGAGTAATAAAACGTGTGATGATATCTGTCGGTATTTTTGCATTGATGCTAAAAGTTGACGGGAAAATACACACACTTTTCTGTTGAAATGTTTATTTTCTTACCATAAAGTATTTACTTTTTAATATGTTGTTTGTTAAAAATGATTATGATTGCCTGCTTCGTGCATTTTAAAGCTATGATTAATTATAAGCCATATACGTAATGTTAATATTTATTATCAAATTAATAATAAACATCAATTTACAAATCACTGACCACAATGATAAATGACTAACCGTCGCGCATCGACCGCTTAGACAACAAAACGTCTGCCCACTCGTGACCGTTGTAAAATAAAATAAAAACCGTTCCAAATATGCATGAATGGACGAGTTGTAAGCACTGAGATAGGTGTGATTAGAGTCGGCGCGTGGGCAGGCGCTGTCATCGCGGGTCGAACGAAGACTGCAGTATATTGTAGAATGGACTTTATGTTATAAATTCTATTGAATCGTGATGTCTAAATTGTGATTTTCAGGATCTATATGACTGATGAAAGTTATTAGCAGTTTGTGAAGCCCGTGGGATGCCGGCTTGAATGTCACTCACCCATCGCTTGGTGTCGTATGAGGCGACTAAGGGTACAATCCCGGTAGGTAAGCAGCAGCGCCTTCTGAGGAACTGCTATCTTACCCTGCGATCCCCAAGACGCCTGCCAAGCGTGGGGATTATGGCAATTCCTCCCAGGCTGTGTTCAGTAGTGGACAATCTGGCTGATACAGTACGTGTCTGATATTTTATTTAATGCTTACTTAATATTTATGTTTTAAGTTAACGACATCAAAGGTAGTATTTATTTTCAAGAATAGACATAAAACATAAAATATATACATATGTTTAATGCTTTATAAGTCACATTCTTTTGATGGTTGAACAGTTAAAATGTTATACATAGGTGTTTTGTAACATTTCACTAAGTTCTCATTCAAAATAGTTCATACAATTATATTATGCATTAGTACATCAGACAAACTACATTATTGGTATAACAGATTGCTCATGCACAGTACGAACTTTACATATACTATTACCCAATAACTTTCAACCTATTTTCTATGTCATGTCTAACAATTCTTGCGCTGACTTCAGATTTGCATTGAATGAGCGGGCTGGACACACGCGCATCCGTGGCCTGTCATTAACGGTCTGCCCCACCCTGTTCGAAACTCAAATTATTGTGTTTGAAGCGCGCTCTCGCGGCCGCTTGCGACACTCACGTAAATAGGTGTCAATTGTGCGCGCGATTGTATTTAAGGTGCAAATAGTCTTGTGTAGGCGTTGCGGTGAAATTAAATAAGTGAAGTCAGCTAAGTAGTAGCAACAATTTTGACTGATCTGAAATCTTAGGCTGATCAACAAGTTCAGAAGCAATTTCGTATGCTGTAGCTAGAGTTAGGATGTTGTCATTTGCATCATATTGAAGATTACCAAAAATTATAAGAAGTTTTTAAAAATGTCTAAGAAGTACTCGTAAGTTTAAGTATATACAGTAGTAGTAGTAATGTTAACTATCATTCTTATCATTCAGTTATTTTATGTTCTGGGTAGTATAACCGGAACTTACTCGAATATTCTGAAACAGGCCCTAAGTGTAAAACTGTCCGTGAAAGCTAGCTTCCATTTGAGGTAAAACTCGTATACCACCTACACACAACATCATCACTTACTATTAGGGGAGGTTGTGGTCAAATACTAGACTATGAACGGTTAAAAATGTTAAATACAACTATGATCACGCCACTTATTAATCGCATAAAATGTCCGCAGGTAGTATCACCCAACATCCCGACCCGTATGCAAGATTGAAAACCTATACGTCTATCAGAAAAAAAAACTGCATTAAAAACCTCCTTGCACGCCGGCCTTTGTCCACAGTTTTTTCAAATACCCCCATATAAGCTTTTTTGCAACGAAAAAACGGTTTCTAAGATCTCAAAGGAAACGATGCGAATAATTCCTAGTTTCATGTTTCTCAGTTTTTTTGAACTCCCACAGGCATTGTCGGCCCTTATCGATTTAATCTCCTTTTGATAGACCATTGCTTTAAGAATCGGGACCTCATTGTCCAGCGTTTTTGAAAAATGATTGTTTTTTTTTTATGAAAGTTAGGAAAGAGTTGATGGACGGCAAAAAATATTTCTGTTATGGTATTTGGTAAGAATCCTCCGTAGATTAACTACCTTATAGTTCACCAGTCATCAAACTGCACATTTATTTTTATTTTTATTTATTAGTCTGCTTTATCAAAAATAAAATCATTTGATACATCAATTAATCGATTTGAGACAATATATTGCTAAGATATTCTTAAGTAACTTTATAAAATAAACAACTATCTCAAACCCAATTAATTTAAATGATAAGTGCTTAGGTAATTGCAAAAAAATACAAATAAATACCCATAGTTTTGTGTAAGTCTAATTAAAATTGTTCTTATATCTCTCGAAGAACACAAAACAATCCATTAAACTTCCATAAACAAATTATTGCAAGCCACTGTTAAAATGTATATTTAAAAAAAGACTTGTAATCTTCCAATCTAAAATGTGGTCATGTCCACTTGTATCATAATGATCTTTTATCTATTTAGCAACCGTACTGCTCATAAACATTATTTTTTTAATCACCAGTGTTCAGAATGTTTAGTTTTGATCGTATCGGCGACACATGTTGGGCAGACTAATGAATTTAAGGACAAACAAAAAAATCCCATCTACCTATTACTTTGCAGGAGCGGCTTGAGTGTTGAGGCTATAAAAAATCTGGGGCCTTTTGATCTCTGTTTATGCGTTTACGGTAATTTGAAAACAAATACGACTTTTGTTAACAATGTCATCGTTAATGTAGAAAATGTCCAATTTAGCTATGACCGTTTTTAAAGAATTCTTACGGTGTTCGGATACTAGTGTTTTATAACGGTGGACATTGTAGTTCTTTACGCATAACCAGCTTCCGTCTCGCTCGAGTGGAATTTGCTTCAGTATGTTCTTTGTTAATGAATCTTTATAAAAATATACACATTACATACCTAAGTTAAGGCTTTATTAGGCACGAGGAATTAACATTTTGGCTCACAATTACCGAGTGATCCGGGATTTTGAAAAAAATGTTTTGTTATGTAAGAATCCTTGTAATAAAAATTTAATGTTATAAATTCTTAGAAGCTGGTCTTGAGCTTTAGTGTATTTAGATATATAGTAATTTCCATTTGCTACTAATGGCCATACTACCTTCTTATTTTTTTTCAATATGTATCAGTCATTATTTAACTGAATATATTGCAGAGGTTTATTAATTTTGTTTGTTACTTAGGGAACAGCATAAAACTATTTTTAGTAGATCTAGATTACATAGATTTTATTTAATTAATAAAATGTATACCAATGTAATATGATTCACCGTTTTTAATTGCTTTTTTTTGTGACGGAACAAACTTTTAAGCGTTAAGCGGACAAATTTCTGCCTAGAATAGATTCATCACAAGTGACGAATTGCACTGCGTCCGTCACCTTGAGACATAGTTGTTAAGTCTCATGTGCCTGTAATTTTACTGGCACTCAAGGACTGCTGCTAGAACAAATCGTTAGATGCTTGAGGACAGATTATCTACTGATGATGAGATGAGCTAGCCAGGCGGGCAATCGCAAAATGCCCGTCCACCATGCGGTGAAGCTCAAGCCGGCGGTGGGGATCGAACAATGGATCTGCTGGACGGCAGTCCATAGCTATGACCGCTCGGCCATCATTCGTCTATGGGGAGAAACTAAACTTTTAACACATTTTGCTTTTGTTGCTATATCTTGCTATAACTGTATCTGATCACGGACGCCAGGTTCAAGGCAGAATTAATTATTCTAACAGATTATAAAAGCTCGAGCTTGTTTTTACAGTCGTGGAAAAGTGCTTGGTGCGCGGTTAATTCGCTGGGTTCATTTTATGGGACATTTCAAACATTGACTTGAACATGTATCGGTTTTATGCCGGAAGCACATCATATTCTAGTCATATGCCATTTTGGTAGATATAAAGCGCATTTGTTGATGAAGGACAGGTTTCTTTTTGCATGTATATCACAGTACTGTACTGAATTCAAAGATGCGGTATTTTCAATTGCGGTAAGTAATTATCTTTTGTGACGAATTTATCGATGAACGTATCTTCTGCCCCTTAATCAAATAACCGTTAGATAGTTATTCTGATTCTCCCGATTATTATAACTGAAATAGGTTGAAAGGATTTTTTTTTTTTAATATTGAACGATAATTATCTGTCATGGTCTACATCAAGGTATACATATAATCTTAGGCAGTAGATACAAATAGAATTCTCAAATAACTCAAAAGACAACCACTAGACTGTGACTACCCGTGACCATTGCAGTTTTACAGACGTCAGAAAAATCCTTAAAATAGGAGAATCAATCCAGTAAAGCTGTTTTATTTAAAAATGTTACAATCTCAAAATAAAAACTATTCCCAAATCCAAAGATTCTCGGTTAAAACCAACCACTTGAAATGATTTATGCAAACGTGTTTGGTGTCCATAACGGTAATTTTTTTGGAGCTGTCAGAATTTGGGACCCAAAAAAATGTTTGGGTGTCGTATGGGCCCAGACCTTTCGACCAAGTGGGTCTAGTAAGAATCCATTTTGAATATACGATAAGCTTTTATTCTTTCAAAAGTTTGTCTCCTTAAATTTTAAACTTTGCCAACATCCCGGGCACGTAGGTAGAGATCACGAATATTTAATTATGAGCTTGTCCCTAGTCTAATTTAACTACCTTTGCCCACGTCATTACGTACTATCAGATGATATTTTGGTTGCTAGCATAATGACCAAAATTTCAGGCATAACTCTCATGCTTTTTTCAATCTCATTCTACTCTCATTACATTCTTCATACATGCGCATTTTATATGGATACTTATACTTGATCGTTGCGGAAGCGCTTAGTATCAATGACACAAGTGGTCACCCATCCAAGTCATGACCGCTGTGGACGCTGCTTAACTTAGTTGAACTGTTAAGAACGGCTTAGTAGGCAACGCTACGAGTGCTTCGAATAAACGCTTTTTTTAATATTATGAGTTTTTTTAATGCCTGATAGTTTAATCTTTGAGCACTATCTCACCTGATGGTAAGTGATGTTGTGGTCGAAGATGTTGTTCAGTCTAACCTAGAATTAAGTTGAATAAACTGATTCGTCTATTCTTAATTCCTTATTGCATCATAATATGTGGTGTACAACTGTACATGCTGGTCTTACATAATTTTTTATAAAGTTATACATATGATCAGTTTTGGGTATAGCAACTCCGAAGCACTCCGAAGTCAAACAACTCAAAGTCTACTCTTAAGGCATTGAAACGAATTACTTCAATATTTCTTCTTTTATTTTTATATTTCTTCTTATATTTCTTATCTTTCTGTCAAAATGTATGCGCTATCCGATATTTTATGAGTCACGTTCAAGCAATTGTAGTTCATTTCATAATATTTAGCTGAAAGAAACTGTATAAATAATTATAAATATTTTAGGAATAATTATTCAAATAAACCTGTAAATAGTACGCTATGTTTATTCCCTACGCGAAAATATTTTACTGCTCAAAAATTCACCTTGTAAACCAAACCCTCCCAGCAGATCCAATCAGCGCCCGCGATGCAATTTTTTGTCCCATTTTTTTATAACCCCATGTTGCGCATGAGTCCAAACTCGGGTCATTTTTGTTCGAATCTTGATCATAGATTAAATAATAGTTAGTTTTCACTAAGGTTGTGATTTATGTTATAAAACCTGTCATAGTTCACTTTATACGTGGTATCACGCCCGGGGCTTTTGTCATGTGAATGGACATAGGTTTTCTTTAGGATTGATTTGACTTAGTGATAAATTTTAAATCAATTTAGTAAAAGAAAATAACATAAGTATAAAGTAAAACTATAAACTGACCAAGTGCGAGTCGGCCATGTGGGTCTTTAGGGTCCAAATAGCACCAAACCAAAAAAGAAAAAAAAATGAGTTTTTGATTAAATAATACAGTAATAGAGGATATGGTCATAATATTTTATTTTTTTATGGGATAGGGAGGCAAACGAGCATGTGGCTCACCTGGTGATAAGTGATCACCGTCGCGCATAAACACACGCATCACCAAGGTTCTCGAAGATACATTGCCGGCCTTTAAGAAGAGAATAATATGCTCTCTTCTTGAAGTTGTATTCATTCAGAAATACTTCACGTGGCAGCTGGTTTCATATTGTTGCTGTGCTAAGCAGAAAATGCCGTGTAAATTGCAAGGTGCTGGACTTCTAGACGTCGACATGAAATAGATGAAATGTCATGATTTGTCGGGACGTCCAATGGTGAAATTCAGCTGCAGGTATTAAATCGATATATTGAAATGTCACATTCTACTTAGTCCTTGAGAGCCAGTTATTCTAGGTTAAGCCTGTTAACACCTTCGACCACATCATCACTTGCCATTAGGTGAGATTGTGGTCAAAGTCTTAAATACAATAAAAGAATAGCTTTTGCGCTGCTTCTAGGCCTGCAAAGGCCTACATTCAGTCCAAGATTTAAGTAACTAAAGTTGCTTGAATGCTCCTTGTAGAAGCTGTAGCGTTTTATTTATTTATTATTAGTTTGTAGTGTGTTGTTCATAAAGGTTACAATGGAAAAAAACTTTAATAAAGAAACCTAACTAGTTCTTAGTTTCATTACAACAGTGAACGATTGTGAAGAGCTCTTAAATAACTATATTCACAGTAAATACTTACCCCATTTCTAATGTTAATAAAGGTGTAAGTGACCATGACAGTATAAGATATACTACCGATTAATATATTAAAGAAGTTATCATCCCATTAGTTATCAAAGTTTTATTAAATTTTGTCTAAACTGCTGAAATCGACATGCGTTTTGGGCGTCATAAGTAGGTGCCTATAAATAGGTACAGTCCATGACAGCATAAAGCACCAGAGTGACCCATCTGGTCAGAGCTAATAAAAACATAGCACTTTGTGTTGGCCTCAGTACACTCGTCGACAAAATGTCATCGCGGCAATTATTAATAGCATTTTTATAGCTGTTAACCTAGCATTCGACCGCTACCTTACCTGAAAGTAAGTGATTATGCGGTCAAATAAGTTGCCTAGATTTACTGGTTCTCAAAGACAGTTTCCGGAACCAACAAAAATCTGTTGCAAACCACCCTTAGATGCTTTGCGATAGATTTTTGGTTATTAAAGGTAATAATATTCCTGTAATATTTAATTTTGTCTGGGATTAAGATTGAACTACATTTTTTGTGTGTACGAGCTAGACGCGTTTCTATCTTTACAAAAGAGACTCACTCTCTTACTAAATAGCGAGGGTATGCGCATTAATACAATTTTGAATGCCATAGGGAACGGTAAGTCTTCCAGATTTCTTGTATAAGTTTTTTAACCGCGCAAACTTTCGTACGAACTGGTGTGCACCTCTGAATAGCATTTTAAAGAAATAACGCATGTTGGCAAATATCCCTTCAAAAAAATGCATATGCTTAATAAAATAACGCATAGTTTGCAATCTACCACTCACATCGGTCTACATCAGTTGTCCTTTGTAGTCTTTATTTGTGTGTATTTTTCTGTGGGATTATAGCTCCCAAAAGGCTTAATTGTTTTAAACGTTGTGATTTTATTCTAAAGCAGGCCTAACGCCATATTTTTTTAACAGCTGACGAAATTTGACGAAAATTTGATCAGGCATGAAAGGAAGTTAGCATAATGCCAAAGTAATGCAGGTGTCTTGGGAATTGCAGAGTAAGTTGTCTTAGCTCTCCTCTATTAGAAGGGTTTGCCATAATCCCCACGCTTGGCAGGCGTCTAAGGGATCGCAGTATAATATGGCAGTTCTTCAGTTCTCGAATAGTATGCCTTGTGTTATTGCAGAAACTAAAAAAAACTCTGTGTTTGTACTCAATTTCATATATTTCTATATACAATTCAAACAAACGCACCTTCACACAATAATTTTGAGCTTTACAAGTTGATAATGTTGCATGTTAATATAGTTTTATAAAATATCTATAATATAACCTAACACCACACCTGTATGTACAAGTATGTAAGATGTTCTGTTCCTCTCTTTATTCATGTGCTAAGCAAACCTAAGTCCTCAGAATTCCTAAATGGCTCATTTCGCCATTTGATCTGATCATTTTAAATAACGTAAGTTACCTATATAAAACTTGAGGCAAACCAGGGGGGGTTTAGGGGGGAACGGGGCAGGCTGTGTTCAGCAGTGGACAAAATAAAACTTGGCTTACATGTCGTTCATGCGTTTGCTTTAAGCACTAATCCTAGCGCTTAAAACGAAGCCAGCTACTTAATTTTAAGTGTTACAACTTTTCACCCCACCAGTCCCGGTACATCAAGACATAAATTCTCAGATGATGTCCACACAGGGCACCGAGGCCCACATGTGGACCACCACATGTGGGTCTAACACGTGTGCTCCTCGCCCTGATGTACAATGTGAAGAAAGGTCAGGTTTGGATCGGAACGCTTATGAATTTCAAATAGAGCAAAATTATACTAGGTATGTTTTACGAAAAACAACACAATTCAAAATTATATTTCTTCATTTAAAGTCGTTCAAATTTGCGGCTCTACCTACCAAACTGAGTATATAAACACCCTTATCTTGATTGGTAGTTCCTTCCCTATAATATTACAGTATTTTTTATGTTATTGTGACGGAACAAGCACGAGGCCCACCTGATGTTAAGCTGTATTCTCTTGCCTATAACAGATGCATTTCATCACAAGTGACGAACTTCACTGCGCCCATCACCTTGAGACATACTTGTTAAATCTCATTTGCCTGTAATTTCACTGGCTCTCAAGGACTGCTGCCGGAACACACCGTTAGGTGCTTGGCGACAGATTTTCTACTTGAGGGTGGTCGCTAGTCAGGCGGGCAGTCGCAAAATGCCCTTCCACCATGCGCTGAAGCTCAACCCCGCGGATTCGAACCATGGACCTGCTGCGCGGCAGTCCATAGCCAATGCCACTGAGCCATCACTGCTTGTACGTATGAAAATTAAAAGTGATCTATTATCTTCATAATTTTCATCAAACAATTAAACTCTTAGGCTGCTTTGCCTTGGCCTTCAAAATACTTTGTTAAACAACAAAGCAACTACATAATATTTACCTAGAGAACAGATGATAACCTGAATATTGAGAAAACGCCGATTAACATTTTTGAAGCAATGATGGCCGAGCGGTAATAGCTATGGACTGCCGTGCCGCAGTACCCTGGTTCGATCCCCACCGCCGGCTTAAGCTTCACCGCATGGTGGAAGGGCATTTTGCGATTGCCCGTCTGGCTAGCTACCACCCTCAAGTAGAAAGTCTGTCGCCAAGCACCGAAAGGTGTGTTCCGGCAGTAGTCCTTGAGAGCCAGTGACATTACAGGCACAATGAGACTTAACAACTATGTCTCAATGTGACGGGTGCAGTGCAATTCGTGAGTTGTCATGAATTGCAACTGTTATAGGCAGAGGTTAATCCACTTAACATCAGGTGGGCCTCGAGCTTGTTCCGTCACAATAACATAAAAAAGAAAATTACTCTCTAGGAACGATCGCATTAATATAATCTTGCATAAAACAAATTCGGCTAAGACGAAGTATATAATTAGCAATACTTACATAAATTATGGCAGTCTTATTGTTCTAGTGCCTTCTTTTACATTACCTATGCTTTTTTGTCAGTAGTACCACAGAATAAACTATCAATACTTAGCTAAGTTAAGCCAGTCTTATTTTATAGTGTCTTCTTTTACATTATGCTATTTTGTCACTAGTACTACAGAATAAAAAAGTGCATCTTTCATGTTTTTGTCATATATCAACCTTAAATTATTCATTCCAGTTACACCCGCATCTCAACCAGATGCACTCTACTGTCATCCACCTCTTTCGTTGCCTTTGATTCAGATTCATATAGTACAGCATTTAGATATAATTTTTTCAAGCTTCATGGACATACGCGGCTCTTAAATTATCCCAGAGACCTGTTGCTATTTCAACTACTCTGCATTTATCGTGTTCCTTACGTCATGGTCAATGTCACCGGTATTTTAGGGTTCTATACCTCACGGGTGTCTAGCTCGTAAACACGAATTTCCAACCTCAAATTATATTGATATTTCGTGAGATACGTTAACTCAAAAATGAATATTAGACCAAAATAATTGTATACATTACTTTATTAAGGGGGTTCTCATACGTAAAAAGTTACCGAAATAAACTGTTTTGCACCCATTGAGTAGAATAATTTGCCTTTTTAAATAAATATATAGGTCCCGTCAAAGTTTTCAATTTCAGACCATTTTTGTTACGGAGTCTGCTACTGTTACTATCACAAAAAAACTAGATAAGAATTTATTATTTCGGTATATACTGTACTGTACTGTATCAGCCGGATAGTCCACTGCTGAACACAGCCTCCCCCAATAAGGGGGGTTTTGCCATAATCCCCACGCTTGGCAGGCGGCTTGGGGATCACAGTGTGAGATATCAGTTCCTCAGAAAGTGCTGCTGCCCACCTTCTGGTGTGTCACCCTTAGTCGCCTCTTACGACACCCACGGGTAGAGATGGGGGGGTTACATTCTAGCCCTAGGTATATACATATCCTTTATTAATACAAATTCTAAACACGCCGCTTCAAAATCTAAATTTAAAGCTGAGATCTAAACCAACAAACATTTTTTCTTTTAGGGGCTATGGCTGAAGAACGAGCCCTACCTCGCACTTGGCCAGTTTATTACAGCCTACAGCAATAGCATTTACCTTATCTAATTACTACGTTTAACTAACGTTTATTTTCTGTTAACCTAATTATTCAGTTCAGAACCGCATGTAACTATTTTATCTTACAATGTCTTCTTCTGAGATGAACCTGAGTGCCAAAATGAATATGTAATTTACTCCGCCATAAAACTTACAAAATTTTAAAACCATCCCCCTATTTACGTTTCTCACCGCACGCACAGTGGTGAGCGTGACATTAAAACTGGGCAAAAAATCAGAGACGTGTACCGCTAACCGCTAGCGCATCTGGAAGTCATTCCGCTCTCACCGTTAAATAGTAACTTATATTTAATCTGTACCGCTACACAGTGCGTCGGTCTGACCTGGCCCTGGATAAAAAACGTGTGTAGGAGAGCTTCAGCTTTGTTCTAATGAAATTACACTTCGATACCGGTAATTACGTTTGCATGTTTGCACTGGAGAAATGACACGGAACCGATGTGGAAGCTTTTTGTGCTTGCGTAACATTTCGCAGTTTCTTTTCTAGCTATTGTTTAACTTCTGGTATACGATATTTTTTAAATACATAGGTAGATGTTCCAAAATCATAGATTTGAAGTTAGTTTATTTAGAACAAATGAAAATCATACATTTGAAAACGTCTCATTTTCAGATACCTAATTGACTTAGAACGCGCTTTCTAGTAGATTGCGTTTATGTATTATTGTATAATGATCAACATTTTAATCATCAAGCAATTTCACAGCCTCAGAAAGTGATCGTTTATATTTATTTTGGTTACAATTTATACGAAAAGTCCCACAGGATAACGCTGTAATAAAACAAATATCCTCCGGTTAAGGGTCAAACACCATATTGCTTAGAGTGACGCAGATGAGCGGTGGTGTGGTTTTTTGTCCACCTCCGTTACTAATTTTAACCTCTGTTCGGCTCACAGAGAGGAACAGAACGGCAATGAAAAACCAATCGATTCACCGTTAAGTTTTTGAGTTGGCCAGTAAACCTGTTACTTTATGCCCTTTTGGTAATTTTCTGGTTATAACACTATATAATTTTGTAAAGACCATTTAATATACCATTCTGTGATGAGACAAACGTCTTGTCACACAATTATTGAAGGAGCCAGTGTCACTTGCAAAATAAAAGTGAAAGAAGTACAAATTACTGTACTGTATCAGCCAGATTGTCCACTGCTGAACACAGCCCCCATTATGGGAGGGTTGCCATAATCCCCACGCTTAGCAGGCGTTTAAGAGATCGCAGTGTGACATATCAGTTCCTTAGAAATCTCTGCTGCCCACCTTCTAGTGTGTTACCCTTAGTCGCCTCTTACGACACCCATGAGTAGATATAGGGGGGTGACATTCTAGCCCGGCACCCCACGGGCCACAAGTTACTATATGTCAGAATTTTCACAATATTTTTAAAACATCAAAAACAAAACTTCCTTATCAGTGTATGCATTGATTTAACTTCTAATATGCAAACAGCTCGGGCAATATCACACATACTCAACTTGTTTACCACTCAAACTAATCTTTAGCGTCCCTCTAATAAGAAAGCAAAACTTAATTAATAACTTGAAGGACCAAACATCCGTCGCAAGTCAAACTTAGGACCACGCACAAAAAGTCACCAGAAATCTTTCCCACATGTGGTTAGAAAATCCAACTTATCAATGCCGTTTCGAAAAATTTCCTAATTTTTATACAAGTGAAAATAAAGTTTAAATTACAATGAGTTTACGTGTGACTCAAGTAAATGTTTTCTGGTTTTACAAAAGATTTTTTCAGCACAGGATAAATAGGTCGCAGGTTATTTGCCGATGCAAGGTGCGTCCTTCTAACGGAACTTTTGAGCCAAAATAAACGGGATGACGTTATTTGACACATAGTGGTGGTGAGATAAAGGAAGCTGTTAGATTTGTGTGTAAAGCTGCGTTGTATTTATTGAAGTTGCGTGGATTTTGTTATTCTGAGGATGAAGTTTTTTTTTATTATATTAAAGGTAGATTGATTGCATATAAAATATCCCGTGGAGTGCTGGGCTACGATTATTGTACTCCATCTCTTCCTGTGAATGTTGTAAGATGTTACGAAGGGTAAAATAACAAAAGGTGGACAGCAGCACCTTCTTAAAATCTCCAAGATGCCTGCCAAGCGTGGTGGTGATATCAAATTCTAATGGGAGAGGTCTTTGTTCAAAGATGGACGTCATGGCTGTTGATGGTGATATAAATAACTTAATTTTGAATAATTTTTGCGTGATAAAGTAACCGCTACCATGCCATTGTCCTATAGTAGAGGTTTTGCCAGTTCATAATTGTGTAAAAAAAATCTAACTATTACCTGCTGTAGACTGCATTTCCTTCTGATAACGCTGTCTACAGCAGTGCAACGAGATCTCATACGCAATATACAATTGATATCATAAAATATATACAAATTCTAACTATACCTAAAGAAACAAGTCTGTTCAATAAATAACTCGAGACTTTGCCACCGTAAAATGACTTTATACCACCTTATAATGAATTACCTATAAGAGAAACTATCCATGTCGAAAAAGGCGACAAATGAAACAATAAGCTGAAGAGCAGCGTGACACCACTCATGTTACTGTGACTAGGGTGTTGTGCACAACACAAGTGAGCTCCTAGCCATCTTGACGGCCTGATTGTCTGAACGAGAGCTTTCTGAAGGAACCATCATGGTATCAGTTAGATTAAAAACGAAAGTGAGTTGTTAAAGAACATATTTTACCGACCCCGAATGATTGGGATAAGGGTATGAAAAAGAAAATTTAAAGTAGTTGACATAATTGTATCGCCCTAGGGCTGCTGGGCTAGATATGCAACCTCCATAGCTTCCAGCACCTTCTGAAGAATCTTACACTGCGATTCCTAAAATTCCTGCCAATCGTCGGGTTCTGACAAACCCAAGCACAGGGAAGGCTATTGTTTAACTATGGTCGTTTTCCGACAGTTGGTGTGTTATAATTGTATAAGTGGATGACTTAAAAATCTTCGAGAAGCAGCAAATAAATCAAACATACATGCATTATAGAATCATTAATGCACTACTATTAGTTTATTACATATAGGAAACATTACTATTGAAAACACGCACTAGTCATTTACCAAAATGTAGTATTTACCAACGTATAGATACTAATTGACCGAACAAACGTTACGTAATCATCCCGTTACTCAACTCCGGGACAGCAGTCCTAAATATATACGTCTGAACGGTGACATACACCTGCACGATCACGTCTCCGTCCCGGTCACGTCTCGGCCCGTGCCCTCTCGTAAAGAACCTCGGATTTATGGTCCAAGCCAGACAGACGCTCACGCCCAAATCTGACAGAGTTATTGTGGAAAGTGACGGTGGTTACGTGGCACACTTATTTATTCAATATTTTCTGAGAAATTTTCGTCATGGTTTTAGGGTTCCGTACCCGAAGAGCGAATCAGATATCTAGTTAACTGTAATATGTCTTTTTTATGTTATTGTAACGGAACAAGCTTGGTGTTAAGCGGACTAACCTCTGCCTATAACAGCTACATTTCATCACAAGTCACGAATTGCACTGCGCCAGTCACTTTGAGACATAGTTGTTAAATCTCATGTGCCTGTAATTTCAATGGCTCTCAAAGACTGCTGCTGGAACAAACCGTTAGGTGCTTGGCGAAGGATTTTCTACTGTCTGTTCTGTGTGCCACGTATCTCTTACTCTTATGCGGTAAAATAAGGTTTTTTCCAAATATTTTGAGTACAGTGTTAAAAAAAAACTAAAGATTGGAAAAATAAAAAGATTGGATAAGAAGTTGACTAAAATTCGTTTTATCAGTGATGGTCTCACACGTAGAAAATTTGTAGGAAAAAATATTTTCGAAACTTTGCTGTACTCACCAAATATTTTTTTACTATGTTCATGACACGTTTATATGATAAAGTTACATAAATTCTATTTGGACATTAATTTTTCAGTTAATTTGATAGATGTTTATACTTTTGTATAGAAAAATAACACAGGTTTAAATATATTAGTTGTTTCAAACGAAACAGTAGAGTACCTAGACTCTCTAAGGCAGAGTACAATTTTCTGTTCAACGTTCAATTGTTTTTCGTTGTCTTCTATAGCTCAGTGGATATTAAGTAGACCTAAATATTGCGTAGGTACTGTAACCAGTACCAAAATATTGTTAAAATTACGCAAATGACAGTGATTTGTAAAGAAAAGGTGTTCTATCACCCCTGCATTTTCACTGTGTAGCTCTCACTGATATAACAGACACACACGAATCAAATTAAAGTTATCAGTTTTCGATCATTTTTGTTACCTTTGTTATTGTGGTACCAATAGTAGCTGAGAATTGGTGATTTCTGTATGTTATGAACTACCTACACTGTATATGAGCAACAAATAGTAAAAGCAGCCTAAGTGTGAGTCGACTTGCGGTTAAGATCCCAATAAACTAAAAAATATTTAGTAAAAATACAAGTCAATATTTTACGATGGGTGCCGGACTAAAATTGCTTCCCCTTATATTTTCCTGTAGGAGTCATTCGAGGCGACGAAGGACAAGAAGAACTTCTGAAAAAACTATCATTGATCCCCAAGATGATTATATCAAATACTACTTCTGCCCTCCCTAATGGGAGAGGCGTTTGTTCAACGGTGGACGTTATGAGGGTGTATGTAAACACAAAATAGCATTGTGCGTTTTTTTATTACCTAGTTACTTTGTGAAATTAACTATATAGAAAGAATGTCTCCTTTTGTATACATGGCTACAGTATTCGTCTAACTTTTCGTATTCGTTTATTACTTCAATAGCGATAATACCATCAAATTATTTACAGTGCAGTGTCGGATAATCGAATTTATGGGACTACAGAGTCTGATAAGGACTTCTTGTCCGGAACTCTTTTGAAAAGTAGTAGCTTTTCAACCCGTAACAAGTAACTTATTTATATAAATGGTAAGATTAAATCTACATGTACTAACTTGTAAAACTACATGTCATTCTATAACGAATTGTTCTATCACTTCCGAACTAGGAGCGGTGTCAAAATTTCTGACAGTAAGAGTTTTCACGACGAAACGGATTCCAAGCATGCGTTGAAACGCATGCTTGGAATCCGTCACCTGAAGGTGAAGGTTGGCCTTTGCCTGCCTTCAACAGCCGTTTTCCTTGAAGGTTTCCAGAAGACGCCTTAATAAACTTGCTATATTTGTATACACACCTATTGTTAAGGGCATGTTGAATTATAGGAAGTGCCAGTTTAGACAAGGGCTGGATTACCGCGGGTCACCTATAGGCTTATTACGTTCTCTCTACCCCAAAACAGACAGTTTAAAAACTGCATGATACAAAACCTATTCAAAGAAACGTTAAGAATGCGATGCAAATCATTATAAATAAAGAAAAATGAAGGAAAAAATACTGATCAACATCGGATATTCAGTAGTTAACAAGTTATGCGCGGTAAAACACAAAAAAATATCGTTTGGACCTCAACGTTTTTGACTTGACAACCTTCCTACCTAATTCAATATAATTATAACATAATATAAAGGTACCTTTACACAAGATGCATTTGCTGAAAGCATTACACACAAGATACATCACGTAACTAGGTCCAGCGCATAACCTCAACCCCACGCGAGTACATAAAGGTGTGTTTACACGACGCCGATCAATCTCCATCAACCAGCGACGCATTATCAGCGAGTATCCGCCTCCGCGGACCGTGACTAATGAAACTATTTAGAGTGGACTCAGAATGAATATACCTTCTCTAATTTCTGTATTTGCTAAGTTTTTTTATTGCAATTGTCGTTGAGATATTTATTCCAGCTTCACGTCATAAATTTAACTTATTATATTAAAAATAGATTGCAAATTTTCTGTATACCTTTCATCTTCCATTATACGCCAACCATAAAAACTAAATACAAAAAAATATAAAATAATAAAAAACAGTTTTGGTTTTTTTATCCATGACAGACCTGTTTTGTGTCGAAACTCTTTGCCTATGCAATTTTAAAATGCCCGTATTTTGTTCTAAATGTTTAAGAAAGCACAATTACGCCAGATTATTTCCAAAAGTATAGGCCTATAGGGATGTCTAAACACTTATACGTTTTGCCAGACGTTATTCTCCTAAAATGACACCATACATTGTACCAGCTCATCTTTTCATGATTCATTCATAAATCTTTAAAAAAGTGACATGGAAAATTAATAAATCATTAGCAATGCGACATTGCAATAAAGATTACTAAAAGTTAATGTATTAAATATCGCTATAGGTTTTGATATGTTGCGTACTAAACCACTTGTTTCTTAGTCTAAAATAGAAAGTGTAAATTTTAAAAGTCATCTGCTTGTTCTGAACATTCCAAGGTGCACCGTGAGAACACAGTTTGACGAGATCGTCCATCAAGCGTTTATCGCGCGCGCGTTATACCTGCAGCCTTATCTACGAGATGAAAGTGACGAAAATCTACAGACGGAAGAACCTATTGTTTTTATGGCTCACATTTAGTATCAATATAAGGTATTAGTAAAAGTAAACTTTGGAAAGCCTTGTAAGAGGATATGTATTAGGTTTTTTTTTAATATGCCTATAGGTAAGCCTTTGACCATAATCTCACCTGATGGTAAGTGATGATGTGGTCGAAAGAGTTAACAGGCTTAACCTAGAATAGCTCTCAAGGATAGCTGTTGAAACACACAGTTAGGTGCTTGGCGACAGATTTTCTACGTGAGGGTGGTAGCTAGCCAGGTAGGTGCATTGGCAGGGGCATTTTGCGATTGCCCGCCTAGCAAGCGACCACCCTCAAGTATAAAATCTGCCGCCAAGCACCTAACCGTGTGTTCCGGCCGCTGTCCTGGAGAGCCAGTAATTTTAAGTTAAGCCTGTTAACATCTTCGACCACATTATCACTTTCCATCAGTCACAAAGGCTTACCAGCAATAAAAAAAAACAGGAACACAGATGAGCGTATATCAAATATGTGCCTAGAATGAAGATAGCAATAAACGTAGCAAAGGAAAAGCAGTGATATTTTTCTACACCTGAATTAACCGTAACCTCTGAACAAGTAGATTCATGGTAAGAGAGGGTACCCATATGTATTTTTTTTTAAATTGTTATGTTTTCAATAACGCCTACTATGCGGATTAATTTTAGTCATTAGCGGCGTTAATTTTTCCTATCTTATATTTGTAATACCCTTATGTATGTTGAAGTATTTTTTTCGTAAGAGTATTAGATTAAAGATATTAACTCCAGCCAAATTAAGCTCCAAGCAATTAACAATTTTGTAATCGTAGTTCATAAATACATCTGTAAATAAATCGCATGTTATCAATTACTGGTTTTAGTTTCAATTTAATTATTTCGGTGTTTAAAATAACACTTATTATTATAATGACGTTATTGAGTGGCGTCTGGCGAGCAATGACAACACGTCAAACACCGTAGAGACTAGACTCGCCAGCTCTCATATTAATCTCTGGATTTGCCATTCAACGTATGACAACTATATATAGCAATTATTCTTCTTAATGTCCCATTTGATTAGAAACTTGGGCTCATAACAAACACAAAGGAGCTAACTGTAACGCGAAGGCTATTCTACAATGCATCCTCAACATCATACAACTCTACCGCAGTGAAAAGTTATACAACCTTTTTAATCAGCTTACCAAAACCGATGTATTTTGTTATTATGAAAAAGGAATAAAGTGTGCAGACGTGTGGGTAGTTGAAAATGTACAAGGCTATTCCACGATGATGAATGCGTGGTTTAATTCTGATATCGTGTTTAAAGAAACGAGTTAAATAAGATGTATTAAGTGAGGTCACTGAGGAATATTTAGGATGCATCAATACAACAGTGATTACTCTGAGGTACCTAGTGAGCGCTGGCTGTCTATCAAGTGACCAGGAGAAACTTGAGCCTCACAGCACGCGTTATCGTATTTTGCATTTTTGCCTGGCTATTTACGAGAGTCGAAATCTGTTGCCAAACCTTGTAAAACTTAATATATGTAAGAAACTACATATAATACGTAATATTTTTTAAGGTATGCCTTTATTAACAAAATACTACGAACTATATACAACACTACAGCTACTACAATAAAAGCATTTAGATACCCATAAGACATTGCAGACTCACAGGCAGTCCAAATGCTCCAGCCCACTACTAGTGCCCAGCGTGCTGGCAGCATTGCCCCGTTGAATTGCAATGCTTATTCTAAATTAGTTCTTATTATACGTAATATTGTTTTACACGATGAGAATGTAGGAAAAAAGAACGAGAAAACTTTACCGCAAATTTAACATTAATATTCCGCTGCGATCCTAAAAAACAGTTACAACTTATGACTTCCCCGAATGACCGCACCACTCAGATCCTCCAGATAAAAAGGGACTTCTCATGATATTTCGCTATGACATCAACCCGCTATAAAATACTCTGACAAATGGTTGAAAGATGGTCATGGAACATTTTGACAGAAGGTCTATGATGAGGCGAAATTTCGAAAAGTTGACCACCTGTTGCAAATCCTGTTGTATCAAAATATCGGTGATTTTGGTTCATTAATTACAAAGAAATTCATGTGTAGGGACAAATCGTCCGGTTATCTGGATGTAGGTTTTTTCGTATGGTTAACACAAAAAGTAGATGTAAAAATTGTTTAAACGAAAATACGAATTATTACTTTAGCGAAAGAACAAATTATATCCAATATTGTTTACGTAAATAAACTAGTTGCCTGTTTCAGAATGTTCGAGTAATTTCCGGTTATACTACCCAAAACATATTTATTTAAAAAAACACTATCTTTGCGTTTCACAGTCGTCGATTTAACCTATCCATCGGTTAAAGCTTGAATCGCGCTGCATTTTAACTGTCATTTTTATCGTTTCTGGGTACTATAAACGGAACTTAAAGGTTCTGAAACAGGCCCTCAGTCTGCATTCCAATGTTTGGTAAGATATTAGTTCAGTACTGTTTGTTATTTACCTAATCCAACAACAATCTTATTATAACACAAGATCAAATGTCTTTAATCTTACCTATGGTATGCACTAGGGCACCTAATTGCTAATATATGAATAAAAGTATACAGTTATCAATTTTCAATTTGGTTTTTAGGATTTATCAGTGAATAAAAACCCCCATAATATATTTTTTATAAAATGATCATTATCTGTATGCTAAGTATACACTGTATAACTTGCTGTCCTTACTTGCACAAAATTTGGGCACGCACCGTTTTTTGTTGCTAAACGCTAGGGCCATCTGGCAAGGATTTTTTTAAACAAAAAACACAGCCTGACCCTTTCTTACCTATAGCGCTGGCCCTCGATTTTTTGTAAAGAACCCCTTGAAGAAGTAGAGACCCCTTACAATATGTTGAATTACCGAATTAGTTGAATTTCTAAAGACCCGATGAAATTTTTGATTGAACCGGCGAATGGATTGTCCTAACGGTCTGTGTTGCGTTTTGTATGAAGTTTTTTGTTACCCTTATTAGAAATTTAATATCGTTTCCTATAAAAGCATGTTTTAATTGAAATATGGTATAGAAAGTTTAGGTGTTATCGTTATTAC
Source organism: Plagodis pulveraria (assembly GCA_963890685.1). NCBI lineage: Eukaryota > Metazoa > Arthropoda > Insecta > Lepidoptera > Geometridae > Plagodis > Plagodis pulveraria. Next base: position 10,466,525 of record OY982963.1, read on the forward strand.
TTTATGTGTTTATGAAGTCAGAAAATATGAAATTGATGTGAAACTTTTTAAATTTGCATTAAAATAAATTATTTATTGAAATTTAACTCCTTATGGAAATAATCCCTGGAAAAATACGTGTTGCAATAATGTCTAGCCATATTTTGGCACGATGGGATGGACAGTGAAGCCGTTTATTGGAAAAGGGTTGGAACTGTTGCACCAAAGCAGAGTAGGCAGACTGGTTTTACTCACAATGTCATCACTGCACTGATAGGTACTTATCAAGGGGCTCAAGTAGTGGGCCAGTCACTTACGAAAATATCTCGGCATGGTGCGTCTTGACTGTTGGCCTACAGACGATAGCGCCAAATGGACATTTCCGCGGGGACTCGGGTGTTCTTTGTTACTGTCAGTCCATGGATGTAATTAAAAAACATTCAGAGAGCTCAATTCTAGAGGAAACCACTCAGCAGTAAAAAAAATATATTGGTTTCAATTATATAATAAGTTATTATTGATAACTATAAGCAATGCGAGATTTAATCAGAAAAATGAGGAAAAATGAGGGTGAACATGTTTACCGTCAGTTATAAGCTAACCTTTGCTCACTATCTCAGCATGGTAAGTAATAATGGAGTGAAATACAATTGCCAGAACTCACCAGGTAAACCAATCGTTACTAAGAGACAGATTTTTTACTGGAGATTATTAGCAAGTCAGGTGAGTACCTACCTACTTTAGTAAATGCTCTACCATACCATAGTGACAAATCTACAAAGAATGACTCATATAATTGACATTGATAATCATTACTCCAAACAGTGATAAGTGATAGCCGAACGGTTATAGCTATGGACTGCTGTGTCGCACTCCCATGAGCGTTCGATCTCTATCGCCAACATGAGTTCCACTGCATGGAGGAAAGGCATTCCAGAATTTTAATATTGTTATGTTTGCAATTACGCCTGCTATGCGGATTACATAACAAAATTACAAATACACGATAAGAAAAATTTAACTCATGTACGGGATTCGAACCCGCGTCCATCCACCCTTTTGTCCGTTCTTTAACCATCGGATTGGGCTGGAGCGACATCTATATAGTACAACTTGGTGATGGTTAAAGAATGATTGGAAAGATTTGAGTTATGACGTCATACCATGTTAGCTCAATTGGTTAGAGCATAACCCGGCTATAGGGGTGGATGGACGCGGGGTCGAATCCCGCACATGACTTAAATTTTTCCTATCGTGTATTTGCAATTTAGTAAGGCATTCCAGAATGCTTGCCTGGCTAGCTACCTCCCTTAATTCAGTCATTGAGCCAGCAATTGTACACCTAGTTCGTTTATCATTCTCGAACACATTAAACTTATGGGAAAACCTATATGCATTAAAAAAAACATGACTAAGCTATATACGTGTAACAGCAAATAAAGCTGCAATAGCTGCTTTAACTCTGTACCTACTTATCTAACTGCCACAATACGTCTCGTAAAGTTTAAAGCAATACTTAATGACTCATATCAACTCTTTTCACTCATACCAATTCCAATTATACGTGCTTCCCAATCAAATTCCTCAATACATAAAACGCACGTAATCGGTCTTTATAATCGCACGACACAGGACCTGCATTCCAAAAATCAAAAGAAAGCCGCCTCTTGGCCCATCGAAGTGCTTCATTCAAAAAGTTTGCGAATGTTTGAATGAATGAACGATATCTGAAGCGGATCTTTCTTTAGTAGTTTGATTTTTAGCTATACAATAGTACTTCGTAATGCGGGGTAGGAATGTGCTAAATATAGAAAGTTTGCTTCAGCTTTTGGGGTAGAGGACGCTACCAGATTGATTATGCCTAAGACCAAATGGGAGGTAGGCGTATAGATATATAGATCCATTGGGTTTTTGATCAAAAGGAAAAAAGATATATTGAGACTTAACGCACTTTTCATAACGCGTATCATAAGACCTATAATAAGATAATCATATACGAAATTGACAAGGTAAGAAAAAAACAAAAAATATTGTTTGTTTGTGCAGAGTTCTGTAAACAGTAAATAATGGAATGGAGCAACTATCTTCCATAAACCAGCATCCTTGTTTCCTGATAGATATATCCTAAAAGTTTTCAAGGCTACAGTGAACAGTTACTTACTAGATAAGCATAATCCATTTTTAACCATCGCAACTTTTCATCATGAGATCATGGTCAAATACATACATGTACATTCTGGATTAGGAAAAATATATGATCTAGGATGATGCCCTCTATGAAAAACCTTGTATCAGATCAGGGACCGGCACTTCTGGAAGTCCGTTAAAACTCAAGTCAGTCTTTGAATGTAATTTATACAGTAGTATGTATTAAATCATAGTAATGAAATCATTGTACAGCACATGACAACCACGCCAGCACGCAATCTTACTAACGACTATAAGCTTTAACCAGAAACATTACGTAACCTACATATTCATATCAGTTCAAGGTGTTCTTGGGTAGCCTCGACCACAGGTTAAATACTACTCAGTATCTAGTTCTTACAAACTGCAATGTACATACGTTATCCTCTAAAGAAAAATCTACCTAGGTTTCTCTTATAGTGTCTAATGCTATTGCGATTAAGATACATTGTACCATTTTTACATTGGTGACGAGTAGACGTCGCAGACAAAGAATATATTTTTAAATTTGTATCTTAATATAATGCTGGTTCGGTTCCCACTGAAGATGAAACATTTGTACTCTAATGTATTATTTAAAAAATAATATATAGAAAAAGAAACAGTAAATAATTATAAATGGCTAAATCTAGCGTACTGACATCTTCATATACATTATCATCAATTAACCAAAGTATCAGAATATTAGTTCCGACGTTTGTTTAAACAGATAATAGACTCGCCTTCTAAAACCATCTCACCTGATGCCATTGAAGATTTTCTTCAGGCTAACATAGGATTAATGGCTCGCAAGAACCGCTTCTGGAACACACCTTTGGGTGATTGGATACATATTTTCTATTTGAGTGTAGCAGCTAGATGTTAGTTAAGTAGGCATCCGTTACATGTCTTAGCATCATGCTTTAATGACTGCTGTCCTAAGATTACAACCAGGACTGGAGGTTTAATGTGCCATCGAAGCACGAAAGCGCTCATATTCCTAGTTATTGTCACCAGTAGTGGTCACCTATCTCAATAATAACCGTAGCGAACATAGCTTAATCACCGTGTATATTTGTGATTTTGTAATAGCTTAATCTAATTTAATATTATAATGTTAAGTTGATCAATTGAGAACGAACTCCGCTACGAGCGCTTCTACAGACTTTGGCCTGTCTGATTTCGTTGTTCAAGTGACGCAATGCATTATTATATTAAGGAACTAAGTTCCATCCTCTAGCCGAAGAGTAACTTACTAAGGTTTTCTGGCAAACACGTTTAATGAAAGACCGTAACAAAGAAATGTCCACCGTAGACGGACAATATGCGTGTAACGTAACGTAAGTATTTTGAAACCTCCAGATACTTTTCATGTCTATGAATGCGTAATAATATGAGTCAGAAGTCAGAGGGGATTACTTACACTCACTGACATAAAGCATTATGAAATTCAATCAAGAACTCCACATAATTGCCCTAAAGTTTTGTTTTAGACGTAGGGTGTACACGAGACCACCGGTCACAAGTCATGGTACCGATATCACCGCTACTTGGCTACCCTCTACACTTTATTGTAAAAAAATTGGATGTATAGATAATTAAGTCACAGCAAACTAAACTATACGTCGCCCAAGCACCTAACTGTGTGTTCCGGCAGCTGTCTTTAGGAGCCAGTAATTCTAGGTTAGCCTGAACAACATCTTCGACCACATCATCACTTACCATCAGGTGAGATGGTGGTCTAAGGCTAATCTATCGGGTACAAAAAAAAACGTCTTTTTGCTTTTTTAGGTCATAGTATCAATCCCTGCCAGCACCTTGTGTTAACAACACAGTTCTGCTTTTATTGAGATTAGCCACACAGATGAAAGTTACACATGAGATTATTTCTTAGAGACTTTTGGGACAAATACGTCACTAACTTTAGACTAAAGACGTTTAGTCTACAATCGTTATCATTGGTCTTACCCATTTGACAATTCGGAAGTGTTGATTAATAGTGAGCACAATAAGGAATCGAAGAGAATTAAATTAAAAAAACATGCTTGAACTGTTCCGCTTCAGCTGTCTCTCATCTTTGTGATTCATACAAATATTGTAATAATAGAAAATCCTGAAGAAGTGTAATAATTATATTTCTGTAACAAATAGCTAGCTAGGCGACACCCTAGCTACCACCCGGTAGCTTAAGTAGTAAATCTGTCACCTAGCACCTTACGGTGTGTTTCGGCAGTTGTCCTTGAGAGCCAATAATTCTAGGTTAAATTCTAGGTTAAGCCTGTTGACACCTTCAAACACATCATCACTTACCATCAGGTGAGATTGTGGTCAAAGGCTTACCTATCAGCAATAATATTTCTACTTCAGAGCAAACACAAAAAAAAAGTAGCTCTATCCTGCTCACCTACAAGTGAGCCGAAACAATGACAAATTGCAATCAAGCACCCCGCATAGCAGTAAAGTTCAGTTAAAGAGGCAGGTGGGCAGAGAGGCCACAGGTCACACGTCATGGCACCGATGTCGCCGCCCTTCGGACTCGTCCACCCCAGTAGCCAGTTGGATCAATACGTCTGCCTAGCCACGAGAACTCTATTTTTATATAGCTGATTATGAATTCCTGGTAATACGACTCTAAAAACTAACTTTTTTAAGAGTACAAAACATCAAAACATCTTATTTTTTCCATTTTATAATAATAATAGTTTGTTTTCACAAATAATGTACAATTTGTTAACAAAATAAATAAGGTTCTTAATATTATTAATTGCAACCAAAAAGCTATATATGGTAATGTATGTATGGTAATTGTATAAAGCTGATTATGAGTTCCTGGTAATTTGACTCTAAAAACTAACATTGTTAGGAGTACAAAAGATCTTATTTTTTCCATTTTATAATAATAATAATAGTTTATTTTCACAAATAATGTACAATTTGTTTATAAACTAAATAATGTTCTTAATATTATAAATTGTAACAAGAAGCTATAGTATGTTTGTCTATAGTCTGGTATTCGCACAGAACCTACACTAAGAAAATTATTTCTTGTGATGTAGGCTCTGTATACCCTTCAAGTGTACTCGTACAATAATATTAAACATGATAAGAGAAATGAAACAATTACAGCAAATTAGTATAATAAAATACTAAACACCAGATAAAATCCACTATTAAGTTTTAGATTTAAGTTATATGACGTGAAAAGACTAAGAATAGAAAAAATCGTAATGCTTTTTTCTCTTCTTAGTCTTTAAAATTCAGTATCCGCTAATTATCATTACTTGTTTTTTTAAAACAAAATATATCGTAACTATGCTTGTTGAAGTCTACCATGCATATTAATACCACTTTAATCCCCATTATTTTTGTAATTTATTATGTTTGCTTCGGTAAGATATCTTTTATATTATTTTTTAATTTATAGAGCTCTAGAGCAATGGACTGCCGTGCCGCTGGTCCATGGTTCGATCCCCACCACCGGGTTAAGCTGCACCAAATAGTGACAGGGCATTTTGCGAATGCTCTCCTGGCTAGCTACCACCCTCAAGTGGAGTCGCCAAGCACCTTACAGTGTGCGTTGACAGCCAGTAAAATCACATGTACGTGCAGTGTAATTTATCAATGAGGAAATGCATCTGACATAGGCAGAGGTTAACGCTTACCATCAAGTGGGCCTCGCGCTTGTGTCGACATAGTCTCATAAAATTAGATATGAATAAGGAGTTTTTCTTATATACATATAATTGTACACGCAATTCGGTAATGATATCATGAAGTCTCAATTCAGTCTGAACCATTCAATTATATAAGTAAGTAGTGATATACATAGCTTGAATAATAAGTAGTTGCCTAGGCCGCGATGGGCAGAGGGCAGAGGTCGCACGCCACGGCACGGACGTCGCCGCCCCGCCCTCGGACATAGAACCGTGGAGCCTAACAGCTGAAGGTCAAAAAGCTAAATAAATGCCAAGCTTTACACTTCTCAGCTGAAGCTACTGTGAACAAGCAAAACTAGCACATATTTATCATGCCTTCTAATAAAATTTGCTTTGCAAAAGAAATCAGATTTGATTTGTTTGGTAACTTTTTACTATGTTTATTGTAAGTGTCTTTCTTGGGTGGAATCTTGTGAAACTCCGATTAAGCGAAGCGCTCGTAGCGAAGTTTCATTAGCTGTTCTTAACCGATCAATGGGTGACCGCTAGTGACATTACTACTGAGCGTTTCAGTGCTTCGGGTGGCATGTTAAGATAGATAGATAGATGATTCTTTATTATATACACCACTAAATTACAATATAATAAAATTACAAACGAAGGCTTACAATTAAGTGTTACAATGGGCGGCCTTATCGCTAACAGCGATCTTTTCCAGGCAACCTAGGAATGGAGAGGAAATACAGGAATAATATGACGAGGGTGTAACAAACTAATATAAAAAATGAGGTTAAACAAACTATGCTAACTTAAAATTTAAGCAAAAATATATTTTTCTGATATTATACAAAAACAAGAAGACATAAATACGAATAATAATAATAATACACTCGTACATTCTATGTATACTAAAGCCGTCGGTCCCGGTTGTTGTCTGAGGATGGCAGTCGTTATAGCATGATAGTAAGTCATTTTGCGAATTCCCGCCTGGCTAGCTACCACCCTCAATTAGAAAATCTGTCGCCAAGTACTGTGTAAGTAAGTGTGTTCCGGCAGCTGTCCTTGAAAGCCAGTAATTCTAGGTTAGCCTCAACAACATCTTTGACCACATCATCACTTAATATCAGGTGAGGTAGTGGTCAAAGGATAACCTATCAGGAACAAAAAAAAAAAAAGACTTGATTTGTTAGGTAGCTTTTTACCATGTTTGTAGTAAGTAACTTTCTTTGGTGGAATCTTGTGTAACTCAGATTTCGGGCACTTTCCGATTTGCTATCAGGGTACTTCACAATAATATGACAATGATTAGTAAATATACTTTTATTGTATGTGTGTCTGTCGTTCCAGCTGTAATCTTGTAGCTCAAATTTCGAGTATTTCCCGATTAGTTTTAAACATTTAATGCGCACAATGTGATTTTTTGATTATTTTCTATCTACGTAAATTCTTTTTAGATCTGTTATATTCTTTTTGCTTGGTAACCGCCAAAAATTCCAATTTTCCGGAATTCGATAAAATTTTGATGCACAAAATGTTTAGGTCATGGGTTAGGGCATTAAGATACTTGTATGCCTATCAAATGAGTGGTTACCGAGAGAGCGTGATGTAACCAAATCCACGTGAAGCAGATACTGCTTACTTACTCTTTCTTTCTATTTTCGTCGTCTCTTACGATTCCAGGGTTCAACTCTAGCCCGGTACCTCACGAAAGATTCACAACTCCATGTGATCAAGTAGGTAATCTTATGAAGCTATTGTATATGGACATGTAGTTAAGTATTGCTGTGGTAGGATATAGGGGCAGTGGAAGGTCATAAAAAATATAGACATACAGCGTTAAGACCTTTTGTAATGCAGTGACGCGTAATACAAGAGAATAGAGTAAGAACGCATATTGTATATATAGTTGGTAGTGCTTTTTTTTTTAAAAAAGGTGTACCGCCAGTTAAAAAACTGATAGTAAAGCAACACATCAACACCAACCTATTAACACAATAATAGATAATCGGCATTTGAAAATAATCACACTTTGCTTTAAATTGAGTGTCTGCGCTGATTAGACATATTACAACACATAGAGTAAAATTGTGTCAACCTAAAATAACAGTTTGTACAGAATCTTATGAAAGAAGTATAAGTTTTTAAAAACCACTTACTATTATCTAACTCTTAACGGTTACTACACCTTAAATGTGGCATATTATGAGTAGAATAATAGAGCGTTAAAACCTTGGTAGCTTTTAAGGTATAAGTTTCTTAAAATATTACAGGCACGTCGCAGCCCCGGCTAAATCTAACCAGACCTACACTTTTTTTTAAAACACCATCAACTATCACTTCACCCCTTACTAACCTTCTACCCCCTCTGTCTGGGGCGGGGCGGCGACGGCACGGGCGAGCGTGACCCGTGGCCATTCCCGCCCAGCGCCCACCGCCCGCCCAATGCCACACAACTTTATGCTTCCCGGATGTGCCTTTGAAGTCGTTGTTTTTGTTTTCTAAGCAAAGTTAGTTTCTAGTCACGACGATGGTAGTGTTTGCACAGGGACAAAGGCTGATGCTGAGTATACTTCAAAAGTTGAAACTAAATAAATCTACTGACTTTTATGTTAGTAAGTTTTGTTACGTATGGACTTGGACACACTTAATTTTTTATTTGTTAACGTGTTAGTTATAAAAACAATACATTTCGTGGGTTTTTGCAATACTAAGTACGATTTATAATTTACTTACAAGCTACTTCGTATATTGTTGGAATGTGAAAATATTTTTGTATTATACTATAGAAAAATAATTTCACTTTACTGTACAGAAAGATTTAGCCCCCGTGGGGTGCCGGGTTAGAATTGTACCTCCCCATACCATCCCGTGGGTGTCGTAGGAGGCGACTAAGGGAAATATACTGAAAGGTGGGCAGCAGCGCCTTCTAAAGAACTGCCATCTTACACTGCAATCCCCAAGCCGCCTGCCAAGCGTGGGAATTATGGCAAATACCCCCTAAATGGGGGAGGCTGTGTTCAGCAGTGGACAATCCGGCTGATACAGTACAGAAAGATTAGCATTTACTAAGGCGAAATAAAGATTTATTCATAAAAAAATATCCCATCCTATAGCTGTATAAAAACAGACTAAAGGCATGGAGTGCTACAATAGCAATTATAAGCCTACTATTACACTTTAGTTGAAGCAATAATGGGCGAGCGGTAAAAGCTATGGATTGCCGTGCCGCAGGTCCCTGGTTTGACCCCCACCGCTGCTGCCGGCTTGAGCTTCACCGCATGGTGGAAGGGCATTTTGCGATTTCTTGCTAAGCTATCTACCACCCCTCAAGTAGAAAATCTGTCGCCAAGCACCTAAAAGTTTTTTTTCCGGTGGCAGTCATTGAAAGCCAGTAAAATTAAAGATACATGAGACTCAACAACTTTGTCTCAGGATGACGAGCGTTGTGCAGTTCATCACTTGACGAAATGCATTTGTAATAGGCAGAGGTTCCCTCTTAATATTAGGTGGACCTCGTGCTTGTTCCGTCAAAATAACAATAGAAAAGATTTCATGTTTTTTGAACTTGTTAAAATTATGATAGTTACTGTACATAATGCTACATACCTATCTTTCCTCTCTAAGGTACTTACTTATATTTACTAAACTTCAAATAAGAGTCTATAGACAAAACATTCTAAGCAATTATTATGTGGACAGTAAAATTCACCTACATAAAAAATAGCTATTCTCTGCCATCATAGAAAAAAATTAACCGTTATTTTACAACCCGCCTTTGGAGCCAGTAGCAGATATTCAGATTTTTTCATGCAATAGTAAATTATACGGTAAGTAAGACGTTTGTATAAGAATAATCTAAAATAACAATAACAAAATGTATGAAGTGCAAATGCGATGCATTTAACAAAACTTTTTATGCAATTGTAAACTCGTTTTTTTTTGTTTTTTACCGACTTTGATTCCGAGATAAAGGATACTCGTTATATGGTAATTTATTGTAGTTTTTTTAATGAGTATGCATCTTGTTTTTTTTATAAATATTACCCCTGATATGCTAGTCAAAAATACTTTATTAAAACTGGTTTTAAGATGCAACGTAAAATTGAGTAACTTGAACTCGTAGAGTATGTTTTCTATACTCACAAAATATATAAATAAAAATAATGCGATTCTATATCTGAAGGGAGAGAGAGAAAGAAACATTTTGCCTGTGATGTTTCAGGTTCCATGAAATTGGTGACAAGCCTATTGTCTATTTAGTTTTTTAGTTTAGATTACTAGTTGCCGCACGGCAATTGTAAATCCACCGGGTGGTGGGCTTGGGATTTCTAGTGTCTGAGTAACCCTGAGGGGTTTATGCTAAAGGCGCTTTACGCGACTCGGACTCTGATTTGGACGGCATCATTTCATACATAGGACTTACCAGTTCTTGTGTTTTAATGTGCAAATATTTTTTTATGCAATTGTAAACTCGGTTTGTTTTTTTGTTTTGTACCGACTTTGATACCGAGATAAAAGATACTTGTTATATGGTAATTTATTGCAGTTTTTAAAGGTGTATGCATCTTGTTTTTTAGAAATATTACCCTTGATATGCTAGTCAAAAATACTTTATTAAAACGAGTTATTCAAGTTATTCAACGTAAAATTGAATAACTTGAACAACTCGTAGAATATGTGTTCAATACTCACAAAATATATATAAATAAAAATAATAAGAGATATATAGATCCACCGGATATTGGCGTTGGAATTTCAAATGCCTGAGTAGCACTGGGGGATTTATTCTAAAGGCGCACTACGCGACACGAGCTCAGATTTAGATGGCATCATTTCATACATAGGACTGGTACTAAAAACCTTACAACATGCATTGTGTTAAGTCTCCTTAAAATTACTGTAGTAATACTGATATGGTTTTAAAAAACTGATACAGGGAGTATTTATACATTTTATTACAATATTATTAAAATCTTTATAGTTTAAAGCCTGATTTTATTATGGTTTAATGTTATTGGAAAGCTCTAAATAGTTTGCAAAGCTACAGCTCCATACTACAAAGAAATTAGCATTTTACACAGAAATTAGTATTTTAGCATATGAAGGGACTGTTCAGCAGACCAATTCCGTTTTAAAAAAAGCTTGAAATTAAAGATACATACACTCACTTTAGCAATAGCTTCTTCTTAAATATCACTTTAGCTAACTTCTAGGTTAGCCTGAACAACATCTTCGACCACATCATCACTTAGCATCAGGTGAGATAGTGGTCAAAGGCTAACCTATCAAGCATATAAAAAAAAGCTAAATTACAATAAAATAGGGTAGAGAATTCCAACTGAAGTGTGTTCTGTAAACTGTATCTAGTTAAACCTAGAGATATATAATGAGCAACTGCATTTTGAAGTCACCATTATAGGTTATGGAAATATTCTGCGTACAGCTAATAAATAATACAATTTCATTAATGATTCAAGTCTATATCAGCTTCATATTTGATGTGACAGACCGTTGGAGGGAAAGTCCTAAATCCATAATGCTCCAGTCCACCGGCAGGGTGCTTCCTAATGCATTTACTGCGTACTCAGATTGCAGCTCTGTTGTGCTTGGTAGCTTTGTTCCATCTTGCCTGCCAACTTAACAAAGATTTCAATGCTTCTGAAATAGACTGGTGTACTAAGCAAACATAATTCTAAAATTATTCTTCAAACTCGAACATTGACAATCCGAAGCGATCCGATGTGAACTACATACTACAACTGTTTGCTTTAATACCTGAAGCTGAATTTCACCATTGGACTTCCCAACAAAACATGATGTTTCCTTATTTTATGGTAACGTCTGGAAGTGACCTTGCGATTTTCACGGCATTTTCTGGCACGCACTGCCACAATATGAAAGCAGATGCCACGTGAAGTATTTCCGAACAGATACGACTTAGGAGCCTTCAAGAAGAGAGTATATTCCTACCTCCTCAAAGGCCGGCAACGCGTCCTCGAGACCTCTGGTGTTACGGATGTTCGTGAGCGACGGTTATCACTTACCACCAGGTGAGCCGCTTGCTCGTTAGCTCTCAAAAAAAAGTGTAAGCACCGTTTAAGCGATTCAAATTTTAGCGCAGTTATAGGGATGTTTCTACTTTAATTCATCCGTATACTGTTAAAAATATGTCACCACGAACCAAAAAGTTTGACTGGGCTTATCCCCATCGTGTAATTAAATTGTGAAACGCTCTGCCGGCGTACGTTTTTCCTTGCAGCTATGACTGTGGGACTTGGAAAGGCATGAAAAATTATCTCTCTGGTCATCATAGGAATGGCAATTTGCATAGCTTTCGGTTATCACTTCTGGATTCTATCTTCTTTTTCTATTAGGCGAGGTTAACTCATTTTAAAAATATTATTAAAATATATGGACAAATTTTCAAGAGTAAGTCAGTTTCAGTTAATAATATGACCGATGATTTGTCATGCTGAATCATAATTTAGTGAATGTAAAACAGGGTCGGATTGGACCCGAAGCTTTATCGATTAAAGTTTTTTATCCACACTTCCGGTTCATTTAACCCTTTATAAAAGCAAGTGTATAAAAACTGTACCACGTGCCACCCACGCATTTTTTAATAGTATCCCAGCTGACTCTCCGTCTGCGATAATGGTAAATTTGAAAATAATATAAAAACTCAATGCTTCGTTGGTTTCTAGCTAGCTATTCAAGTGCTGCTTTGAAATCTCTATGTCTTAGGTTCATCTCTCGGTCGACTCACCCGTATGGTTTATATATATTTTTTTTTTATGCTCGATAGATTAGCCTTTGACCACTATCTCGCCTGATGGTAAGTGATGATGTGGTCGAAGATGTTGTTCAGGCTAACCTAGAAGTACTGGCTCTCAAGGACAGCTGCCGGAACACACCGTTAGGTGCTTGGCGACAGATTTTCTACTTGAGGGTGGTAGCTAGCCAGGCGGGCATTCGCAAAATGCCCTACCACCATGCTATAACGACTGCCATTCTAAGACAACAACCGGGACCGACGGCTTAAGGTGCCCTCCGAAGCACGGAAGCGCTAAGTAGTAATGTCTATCCTACCCTATCGGTCACCCATCCAACTCATGACCGCGCGCGACGTTGCTTAACTTTGCTGATCGGTTGAGAACAGCCAAGTAAACTTCGCTACGAGCGCTTCAAACCATATAGTGGCTGGTGCCTTCAATAGGTATAAGTTATTTTTTCAATTTCATCCTAATTACCTTTTAAGATTGAAATATTGGCAATTGCAAGTATTTGGCTTAATGTTAATATGCAATCCAATGCTCCCTGGGCATTGCAAGCATTTCGCAAATCGGTAGTGGGTTGGAATATTATTGGGCTTCTACCTAACCTGCAAGGGCCGATAAGCTGCTAAGTTTTCATCGTACTACTTCTATGTTACCGTTAACTTAATTTCAAATAATAGTGTAGCAGAAACAACGAGAAAAATCTATTCAAATAGTCATTTAAATGCGTGCCTGACCTGAGAGAACACTAAGTATCCACTACGCGAACTAATGTCACATACCGTTGAACGATTTTTATGATCTTCCAATTTACTGGTCTCATGTTCCATACCTTGGTTACGAGGAAACTAAAATGACGCTTTATCATATACGGACGTTTTATCTTGGGCTGCATGATTTTCGTGCACTAAGCCGCACACGATGTTTTGAACATTTTATAGAAACCCAATGTCGTAGTGGTGAGATGATTTGATAGTGCATGCACGAAATTTTGAAGAGACTTTCTAGGTCGGCAAAACTATAACTCTTAAGGCTTAATTTTGTTCGTGTATAAATTACAGTTTCGTATTAAAAAAATAATTAAAATTATGCCTGACATCTATTAAATTATCTATACGTATATAAGAAGATATCACCGTAGTTTTTCTTCTCCTTTTCGTTATTTCCATAAATGTTACACGGGCTATTAAGAATATCTTTACTTGTCAATAGCAGACACGATATCTAAACTGCAAGCATAGAAGTTCATAAATGATGCAAGATCATAAAAATCATTCTACGGTATGTGACATTAGTTCGCGTAGTGGATACTTAGTATTCTCTCAGATATTTTAGTGGTATGAAAGCCGAAATTGAAAATATTGGGGCTTTATAAACAAAGCAATAACGTATAATTAAACCAAATCATGTATTAATTCAAGACACAGAAATGACTGTCACCTAACGCGATGTGCAATTATGATGTCATAATGTGACATTCTGATTATTTATAAGTTACTTATGACCAAACAACTTAAACGTTAATCCAGTGCTTTTTAACTTAACTCCATACCAAATTTACTGAGATGCTGGTCAAAGGCTAACCTACCAGGCATAAAAAAAAAAAAACATTCGGTACTTTTTGCGTGAAAAAGTAACAAACATCCATACATCTATACCTACAAACTTACGCGTTAATATTTATTAGTTTTTAGAAATATAATATTAGAAGCATTAATAAATATTGAAGCAGCATTTTACCGTCGAACCATTGACCAAAACGCAAGCTCACCGTCACGGCGCGCGCTGATCAGGCTCGCCGACGGTCACATGTAGGAAGTCGTTTGTCCTCCGTCACACTGTGACTCGCTCCCATTGTCTCAGCACCGTTGGATGTGATGTGACCAGTCATTATAAGACATCATGATGATGTTGTGCGCTCGTTAGAGATATCATTGCAAATCGGAAAAGCTGTTTTTATTTTGCAAAGGCGTCGAACAACACTCACCTCGCCATTGCTTCTATAAGCGTTAAAGGTATCAGAGTTCTGTATAATAGGATTTAGGTCTGTAGGTTTGTTTGCCAGTAACAGCGAATTTATTAGGAATTTTTCAATTAGCATAACGTTTCTCTTGCTTCCTTAACTGTCGCCATATTCTTAAATGGTACTGTAAGGTATGGCTCCTCATGAACCAGAAGTTATCCCAATCCAATGTTACAAAGGGGAGTGTCAATTCTGCCAGCTTCTTATAGTTAGCTTCCTTCAATCTTTGAACACATCATACTTTATGTACGTAAGGATATAATACGTATGTATCAAGGAATATGGTGATCAACAACTGGGTTAGAATTAAAATGTTGAGTTTGGAGTTTTAAAATATCTCAGTCCGACTGAGATAGTCAGAGATAATGCCTTACTAAGTGGATACTTTAACAATGATAGCCAAGCGGTAACAGCTGTAGACTGCCGGGGCACAGGTCTATGGTTCGAACCCCACCCCCGGCGCGAGCTTCACCGCTTGGTGAAAGAGCATTTTGTGAATGCTCACCTGGCTAGCTACCACTCTCAAGTAAAAAATATGTCATCACAGCTAACATTGCGTCCAGCAGCAGTCCATGAGAGACAGTAAAATTAAAGGGGCATTATGAGACTTAACAACTCAAATTACACTGCGCCCGTTTCCGTAGGACATACTTCAGGAAGACGGGCGCAGTACAATTCGTCACTTGTGACAAAATGTCTTATAGGCAGAGGTTACAGCTTAACATCAGGTAGAATTAGTGTGTATAGATAGTCTTTAAGCCGTTATTTAACATGGTGGTCAGCAAGCTATCACCTGCAAGTAGAAAGACTGTCGCCGTGCATATTACGATGTGTTCCGGCAGATGTACTTGAAATGAAAGCTAGTAATTTTAAGTTCAGCTTGTTAACACTTTCGAATACATAATCACTTCTAACGGGGTTTTCTAACAGGTGGTATTGAAGTCAAAGGCATTATATTCTTGTATTAAAAAATTGGAACCAGAACCTTGGCTTCTCATCAAAGGTCTGATTATATTCTCAAAGCTGGTTTATATTGCGTACTTTTTATCGGTACACACATATTAACTGGTCAGAGTATTGCACCATGTAAAATACTCTGACCAGTTTTGAGTTCGTACTTCATTCCATTATGCACGGTGATAAAGCATTTGGCGAATATTTGCCTGGCTAGCTATTGTCCTCAAGTCAATCAAGGAAATACGTCGCTAAGTATTAAGTAGTGTGTACTTATAGCTGCTATCCTTGAGATCCAAGTCCCATTCAAGGTTAATACTGTTTACCTTCTTCGAGTAAATCAATACTGGAAATAAAATTTGTATTTATTAGTCGCAACAGTTACTACTGAACAAACGTCTCCCTATAAATAACGAGGTTTGCCATAATTACCACACTCAACAGACGTGCTGCAGAGGTAGACTTTTGTAGTCTTCTAAAAGTTAGTTTTTGCATCCACATCCTAACATCTACCGAAAGAAATGGGAGTTACTTCTCTAGCCTAGCTTTACAAACATTATCTAAGCATGTGGTTCAAGTGCAAAATGTTTTTCCGGTCCTTTAAAGCGCTTCAGAACCTTGCCCACAATGACAATCAAAACAAGATGGAGTAACGATCTTAACGCTTTGCTGCCTCAAATTATCTAGAGACCAATGCTCTGGTGTGCCCTGACACATGACAGTACGGTCATTACTATTCTTATCTGTGGTACAGTGCCGTATGTCCGATGTTTCCGCGTTTGATATAATTTTCTTAATGCGGAAGATTATGATGTGCAGTGGATGGTCAGACCGGTAAACATGGTACTTAGTTCTATGTTGTAAAGATTTTAAGTGCACTGCGCCTAGAAAATAAAGGCGCAATCGCAAGAACCAGGGATTTTATAATAATAATATAAATATATAATAATAATAAATTTGTATATTCATAACACAAGTAGGTGATTTATGGTGTGCCAGTTTCGTACTTCGAATCTGATATAGAACTTGAGTAGCAACCCTTACAATTCCTGTAGCTACTGATTATGATAGTGGTACTCGTAGTATTTTAGTATATTTACTGTCTAATTCAATTATATAATTATTTCTTTTTGGCAATTTTATGTAGTTTTGGATAAATTGTATTAGAATGTTTGAACTGGCATAATATTCGAGTCACCGTAAGTTTTTATCCTGATTGAAGTCAGTACCTACATGTTCACCTCTAAGCGCCAATATTGGGTTACTGATGGGAATCTTTGCCATCTTCTTCTCATTTTTCTGCCCATATCTCATTGTAAGTGGAATTGGTCCAATATTTTCAAACTTTTATCCAATCTTCTCAATTGCCTATCATCACAGTTTTTCTACTTAAATCATTCTTTAGGCAGTTCACCCATCAAAGAGATGCGGAGCTTGTCTTCTCCGTCTTAACCGATCAAGGAGGTTAAATAACGTTTGCTGTTGTTATGATTTGGCTGGGTGACCGCTAGTGGCGTTTACTACTGTGCGTTTCCGTGCTGCGTAGCTCATTTTAAACTATCGGTCCTGGTGGTTGTCTTAGGATGATAGTTGGTGTTGATTATAGCACAGAGTTAGAGAATTCCGGACTGAACTGAAACCGGCTTGCTACCACCCTCAATTAGAAAATTCTTCGCCAAGCACATAGCATTGTGCTCCAACAGCTGTATTTAAGACCAGACCGCATCAATACACCTTCAGGTGAGAGAATTTCAAAGAAAATTGTAATTTAAGCCATAAAAATGTTTAGTCATAGTTTACCCCTATACTCCCCATTCAAATTTAACATTCTCCTCCTTGTATATTACTAAATCCTTTATCATGACTTGATCATGTCCGCGCTAATCTATTCATCATCTTCAGCCGTAAGACGTCCACTGTTAAACAAAGCCTCCCCCATAGAATGCAACAGAGAATGGCTACTAGCCGCTTGTAACCATTGGCTATCCAACGATGTTGTCAATCCACCTAGTGTGGCCTACCAACTCTACCGGTACTCTATTTTTACACTCTTTAATCCCTTCACTATGGTGCTAATATCAAATTCCCTCTGATATATTATTTTTCTAATCATGCCCCATATTTTTATTTTTAGTTTTTTTATTCCTGATATTTTAGCCTTTGACCACTATCTCACCTGATGGTAAGTGATGATCTGGTCGTAGATGTTGTTCAGGTTAACCTAGAAGTACTCAAATTTCAAATTTCAAAATTATTTATTTCAAGCAACCAAGGCTCATCATGACATTCACATATAAAAATGGCATGCTTAAATTATTCATTATAAAATTAAATAGAAAATGTCAAATAATAATAGTAATACAATACATAATAAAAATATGTCATAAAAAAAAATAAGATAATCTTAATCAATCAAACACGTCATTATAATTATTATGTTAACAGAAATATGTGTCAGGAAAAATCTAATTGTACTTAATATAAAAACCTACCATTTCCTAACCGGCATTGGGACTGGTACATGCCTATTGCAGCTATGCTGTATATAAATACTATCAAGCCTGGCAGCGAACATTGTCAGGACGGCATTGGGGCTGGCCCTCACCCGGCGCACCAGGGACGCGCTTCGCTTGCGCATTGTAGCATGGAAGCAGTCGGCGCGCCCTACCGCGAACATGCCTGATGCGCTGCAGAAGCGAGGCAGCCCCAAGACCGCCCGGAACGCGTTGTTGAATTGGACGCGGAGGCCACTGTAGGCCTTTTCAGTGTAGTCCACCCATAGGCTGCACGTGTACAGAGATGTGCAAAATGCCTTAAACAGCGTGATCTTCACATCATCCGAACAACGTGCAAACCTGCGAGCGATCATATTGGCTCGTACTGACAGTGCACGCCGCTCCCGCTCCATATCAGATAGATCTTTAAGGTCCTCGGTGAGTATATGCCCCAAATATTTAAATTGGTCTACCCGGTCTATGCGAATATCATTAATTAGAACATCCGGTATGTGCGACGGACACTTCACACCGGGGACCCCAAACACCATAAAATGGCATTTCTTGCCGTTGTAGATAAGGCCGTGACCACGAGCGTATTCCTCACAGGTACTGAGCAGCTTTCTCAGTCCGCAGATCGACGCACTCAGCAGTACCATGTCATCAGCATAGCTTAAATTATTAACACACACTCCGTCCACAAAGCATCCGACATGCTGGCTGCTGAGTGCTACGATCAGATCGTTTATATATAGATTGAACAGGGTAGGTGAAGTCAACCCACCCTGCCGCACGCCACACTCAAGCCGATACGGCTCAGACATCGCCCCCGCCCATCGTACATTATTGACCTGGTGTCCGTACCAGTACCTGAGTACGCTACTGAGCTGCCGTGGAAGGTCAGTGCGCTCCAGCTTTTCCCAGAGAATGTCGTACGAGACCAGGTCAAAAGCCCTTGATAAATCGAGGAAACACGCGTATACTGGAGTCTTTCTTGTTGTATAGTATTTGACGGTTTGCTTCAAACATAGTACTGCACTTTCAGTGGAGAGTTTGGGTCGAAAACCAAACTGATTGTCGTGCAACACAGCATGTCTGTTTAACTCTGTATTAAGCAAACCGTCAAACACCTTTGCCGCAGCTGTTGCCAACGATATAGGCCTGTAATTAGATTTATTTGATAAATCGCCAGTTTTATTTTTAACAACAGGCACAACAATAGTATTCATAAACTCAGCGGGCAGGTAACAGTGGGACACGCACAGCGAGTAGAACATCGCGAGAACTCTCGCCAGATGCGGTCCGGCGTGCTGCAGGTGCTCAATGCTGAGTCCGTCATGTCCTGGGGACTTTCCCCTCATCATCTGCCCTATCACTTTCGCTACATCTTTCGTTCGGAACCTTATCCCCTCAGTTTTATTGCATGCTTCAGCATTCAGCACCCTGCCCGCCGGACCCCGCGACGACCGGACAGAAAACTGTTCTCTGAAAATATTTGCAATGCTCTCATGATCGCTTACGCCATCGACACTCACGGGGTACTGGCTACTAGTACTGGCTCTCAAGGATAGCTGCCGGAATACACCGTTAGGTGCTTGGCGGCAGATTTTCTACTTGAGGGTGGTAGCTAGCCAGGCGGGCATTCGCAAAATGCCCTACCACCATGCTATAACGACTGCCATCCTAAGACAACAACCGGGACCGACGGCTTAACGTGCCCTCCGAAGCACGGAAACACTCAGTAGTAATGTCACTAGCGGTCACCCATCCAACTCATGACCGCGCGCGACATTGCTTAACTTTGCTGATCGGTTGAGAACAGCTAAGTAAACTTCGCTACGACCGCTTCAAAATCAAAATCTCCACATATCCATCTTAACAATCACATCTCTGGCACACACACTCCCTTCATCCTCTTTGTTGTCTAACACTCATATTCATACATAGAAGAACAGATCTTATAACAACTATGAGACAAACAAAATCAGTAAAACATACAGAGCATCGCAGAGTCACATTGAAGATACAAATTTAAGGGTCACAGAAGTCACCTTTCATTGAGTATATTTATTTAACTACGTCATTACAACAAATCCAACACCAGAGGACATCGCCAGTTTAAAGCCTGCACAAACACTATTGCGCAATCAGTTTGACTCAAACATGACATAAAGACAGCACTGCGCAAATACGACGCTCGTCTTCACAATCAAGAATTAAATAATCGTAAACCGAAAGGCTTTACCGTCCCCTATAAATTACAACGTTATCTCATTCTAACAAACAAGAGAATGACTTGATTAAATATAACAGTCTGTTATCTCAGAAGTTGTAATCAGGACGGACACAGGTCCTAGTCAGGTTTATTTGTTGTGATATGTATGTGCACTTTTTGTTTCTTAGCATGATCTGTATAATATGATGTGTGTGGTACACAGACAGTGTACTGTTGTCTGTTGCTAATTAATGGGCGGTGATAGTCCAGAGAATTGCGTTTTATGCCTGATAGGTTAGCCTTTGACAACTATCTCACCTGATGGTAATGGTGGTAGCTAGCCAGGCGGGCATTCGCAAAATGCCCGCCTGGGGCATGGAAAGTTCGGTCTCCAAGCCGTCGGCCAAGCATGAAGAATATGGCAAACGCCCTTAAATGGGGAGGCTGTCTTTAGCTATGGACAATCCTACTTATATAGTACTACCAGTTGACGGCATGCCCAGCATGCTGGCAGTATTGACCAGTTGGATTGCAATGCTTATATGCGTTGAATCAAATAAATGCCAGCAATTTGTTTACGTGTCTTTTCAATCAAACGCCCTGACATGTTTTGGACAATAACATAAGCTCCAAGTGCAGCGGCTCAAATATTTTATCTCTACTGAAATGAAAAGTAGCCGCGGTGCCATCCCTAAGTTAAGTTAAAAGGAAGAGGTTTTATCGTTTATTTAACGATTGACATTGTTTTGAATAAAATCGACAATGTTCTTTTGAAAGAGATACGAGTTTTGTTCCATAACTTAATAAACCTACTAATAAGTTTAATACATGAAAAGTTTAGGTGATTCATAAAAGGTAAACTAATAACTTATAACTACTACATAACCTTAACCTTAACCTACTACGACAATAACGTACATTAACTTATATTTTAAGCAAATGCAGCCGTGATGGCTCAGTGACATTGGCTATGGACTGCCGCGCAGCAGGTCCATGGTTTGAATCTCGCCGTGGGCTTCAGATTCACCGCATGGTGGAAGGGCATTTTGCAAATGCCCGCCTGGCTAGCGACCACCCTCAAGTAGAAAAGCTGTCGCCATGCATCTACAAGATTTGCGCAATGGAATCTGCGTGTTTCGGTTATATGCGCCCGAAGCTTCTCTATATTTGTTAACGAGATTGACATCAGATGTGCGAGTTTTGTGGCCTAAATAATTACTAACAGTTATGGGACACGGTTAAGCTATTCATTAGATTCACGATATAGATTTCGGCTGTTTGAAGGTGCCGGTGAAATTTAAGCCACATGTAACTTAACATCTTTATGTCCTAGGGTGAGGGTCGCAAAGCCGTTATTTGTTATGTACAATCTATACATCCCTTTTACAAAACCGCAAACATTCTACAATAATTTCTGACGACGCATCCGCAAACACATCGCAGTCAAGGAGAGCGCGTTAGGAGCCAAGAGCGTGATAGATATGGGTTGGTGGTTGTGCGACACTGCTTAGCGAATAGTCTATGATTTCAGCCCTGGAGGTAATTGTAGTAAACAAATATCTGAGGCAGTGCTTCTCGTAAACATACGAGAAGACAACCTACCAGGTCAATAATTGGTTGAAAGCTACGTTTATTACCGTTTTTTTCTCCTTTTATTTTTTATCTTATTGTGACGGAACAAGCTCGATGCCCACCTGATGTTAACCGACTAACCTCTACCTATAACATATGCATTCTTCATAAGTCTAATTGCACTGCGCCCGTCAATTTCAGACATATAGATGTTAAGTCTCATGTTCCTGTAATTTTACCGGAGAACTTCTTTTTCACTCAAGAACTGCTGCCGGAACACACAGTTAGGTTATTGGCGACAGATTTTCTACTAGAGGGTGGTAGCTAGCCATGCAGGCAATCGCAAAATGCTCTTCCACCATGCGGTGAAGCTCAAGCTGGCGGTGGGGATCGAACCAGGGACCTGCGGCACGGCAGTCCATAGGTATTGACTCGGCCATCATTGCTTAAAAATTTAACACATTATGTAATCTTCAAAACATTTTGTATAGCCATTGATGTCCTATAATATACTTATATCTACATCAATGCCCATTCACGCATTCGAAGTTGGAAATCAATTTATATTGAAAACGTGACCTGCGTCATTATTCCATATAAACAATATTAACATAATTTGCAGCACAATATGATACTAATTCTAACACAAATATAACAGGTATGTTTGCCGACCTGTACACATTGATAAGAGATGAACAATCGTCGCTTGTTTCCCAAAGATAGGGGGATGATAAGGACTCTATTAATGTGGTCAAAGGAAACGCCGTGTTTGCTGAGTTATGTTTGATGTGGCCCCGTTTCCTGTCATTAGGTTTTATATTAATATAGCATTTTATAGACCAAAGGTTTCAATAAAGAAGCTAAGGACCAAACGAGAACACAGATTACGATTATTGCATACGAGTGCATCACCTAAATAGGAGATATAACTTTGCCCCGTCTGGAAGATTCTAGATTATATTTTGACTAAGATTCTGTCTGTACCATTTACATTACACTACTGATTGTGTATAGGCAGGCGAACTATCCGTTTCGTTACTTCTGACACTAGAAAGTATGAAATAACTTGTGAGAATCTACCATATAATTCTTAGCTCATAATATTTTATTTGCCTATAAAAGTTATTTCATACATATCAGTAGTTGTCTTTTTTTCAGCTATGAATACTGTTTACACGACCGATTGTCAATCTTTTACGTTTCTGATAAAAGTCTTCAAGGGTTGCAATTACCATCAAGTACTTCAAATAAACGCATTGGAAAATCTTTTATATTTTATTTTAAATACTGTTAGACCAATATTGATAAAAATATCGACTGCCGTAATTTTTTGTAATTTATATCAGTTTACCTACTTTGAGATTTGAGGATTCTGTTCTCATACAAACAATCATAGATTTTTAAAATTATGCCAGCCATAAAAAAAATTTAAGAGGCAGTCGCTGGAACTGATATTAAAAGAAAATTGTGTTGATGCACTAAAGAAATCAAAATAGCTTCAAACTTGAATAGAGCTGAAATTGGCTGTAGTCACAAATGGATTTAGCGACGAAGTTAGTCAAAATTATATTCTGATACTAAAATTGTATGCGTGAATCAAAATAATATGTTTTTTAAATTTAGTAAGGAAAAATGTCAAGCAAGGAATCTATCAACGGTAAAAATTGGCAGCAGTTTTAATAGCTTGCATTCAAACATGCATGCTGGTAGGGCATTTTGCCAATGTCCATCGCTGGTACTAGCGCTAGTGTAGCTAGCGACCACCTTCAAGTAGAAAAACTGTCAGCAAGCACCTAACGGTGTATTCCGGAAGTTGTTCCTGTGAGCCAGTAAGTCTAGTTTAGCCTGAACAACATCTTTAACTGCACCATCACTTAGATAGTGGTCAAAGGCTAACCAATCAACACAAAAAAACTGCAGATGTATCATACCTACTATTTCTTTGTTATATTATATTCTTATATATACATCATCGTAGTTATTGATACATCTACTGTACTGTACCAGCCGGATTATCCTCTGCTGACAGTTTTGCCAAAGATGCCCTAGGGTTTGCAGTTTAACACATTATACACATTAGACATTTACCATATTAGATACACATCGATAACAATTCCTAAGAAGGCGCTATTACCCACTTTCTGTTTCACCTTTAGTCGCCTCGTACTATGTACAGGTAGCAATGGGGGTTTTCATTCCACGGGGTCTATTTAGACATCTTCTTTACATTATTGTACTATGCAAATATTTTTATTAAAATTAAAATTATTATTTGCAAAATTCAAAGTACATATATAAGTATTCTTAACAAAAACTGAAGAGTACATACTCAGCCTAATATTATTTTATATGCAGCAACATTACAGTATACCACCCCGTTTCTCGTCACGAGAAATCAGAATGAATCAATATGAAACATTAATACGGCTATGCATATCGAACGCGGAAACATTGTATTTGTCCAATATAATTTATGTCGCTCATTGTCCTACGGAAACTGTAGGCCAGTTACGTTAATCATCTATAAAAAAATGCAATAAAACGGACCCCAAATGGTCAGCTACCATTAGCGACGAGCCCTGATTGTGTAATGCTTTTTGCACACTGGATATTTTAGGGTTCCGTGCGTAAAGAGCAAATAGGATTATTAAATTGACTCACATACATTTTTCGAATGCCCGCCTGGTTAGCTACCACCCTCAAGTAGAGAATCTGTTGCCAAGCACCTAATGGTGTATTAACAACACCACATCATCACTTACCATAAGGTGAAATAGTTGTCAAAGGCTAGATTATCAGCTATAAATAATAATAATAACTCCGCTGTCTACCTGTATCTCCGTATGTTCGTTCTCTAGCTTGTAAATCAAATATAAAGTGAAAAATCTGAAATTTTAATAAATATGGTAACCCAAAGATGAACTAAAAATTTAACTAGGAATTCAATGAAAAAACATGTAGTCGGTGTTTAAGTACAAACGTAATAAGCAATCCAAAAAAAAACTTGCTCCCGGACATGCAGGATGTAATAATTATGTCTAAAGTTCGAGTGGAGTATATGTGTAATTTTATATTTATAAGTAAATGACAGGCCCTCATATCAACATGGTAAACCTTATCTTAAAAACTAAGTTTGTAGGTATTAAAAACACTGATTTAAAATACCGTTTTAAAGCTGTGTTAACTTTGAATCAAAACAATTTTTCCTTTTACGGGCTGTTGCTACGCGGCACGCCAAATGAGAAGTTTGAATAGCACTTGAGCAGATTTTTTTTAAACAGTGGAAATTATTTTATTCTACAGCCTTAGCTTCTTTTATCTAAAGTTGATAGTCGAGATTATTTACCTGATCATTGAAACATGAAGGGTTTGTTACAAAGCTTATACGGCAGTTCAGGTCGATATTTTTAAGACTATGATGATGAAAAATATCGTATGTTATGAATAATTTTTTTTTTACCGTCGGTACGCCTTTTTTAAGAAAATACTACGAACCATATACAACACTACAGCTACTACAATAAAAGCATTTGGACTCATAGGCAGTCCAAATGCTTCTAAGTGGGTGAAACCGCGTAAGATATTATACATTACTAAAAATACTAACTTAACTGACTTTTCTGCAATTTATACGCACAAATAAAAGCTTATCTATTAACCCTAATGTATCGGATTCTAATTCATAACATAAGACATTTATCTTCTTTATTTTATGATATTATCATAAGATAAAAAAGATCACATTCGATCATGAGCGTTTAAAGCCAAACCTGTGATGGCTAAACTCTTCAAAGTTGTGAAGCACGTTTCAAGATCATTGTTTTTCATCTTCAGTGACCGTG
This sequence comes from Plagodis pulveraria, assembly GCA_963890685.1. Taxonomy (NCBI): domain Eukaryota; kingdom Metazoa; phylum Arthropoda; class Insecta; order Lepidoptera; family Geometridae; genus Plagodis; species Plagodis pulveraria. Next base: position 10,492,203 of record OY982963.1, read on the forward strand.
TTCTAAAATTTAAAGTCCAACTTAAATGTTTACACCACAGGATTATGCAATTGACATATGCTTATTATATATTTACCAAGTACGTTAAAAAGAAATACATAACATGAGTTATTTCAAATGTAAACATTCACCCAAAATAAAACTATTGTAATATTACTTTCGCAACACGCAGTTATATGCATGAAGATGCATTAAGAGTTCATATTTGATTAAATTTTATAACCGTTGATCAAAATCAGCCCTGCTTTTTGAATGTAGGCAAAGAATTTCCTTGAATAGCAACTTTTACTTGCAGATAAAAAGTCTTGCTAGCCTATGTCAGATTTAGCCAGTAACGGCCGATGATGCTATAATATATACCAATAATAACAAAAATGTTCAAAGCACCAAAGATTATGCATAGATAACAAAAGCTTCGTAAATTTGTCATAGAAACTGTTACAAGTGTGTAAGCACTTCAAACTTATACATTGCTATGGAAACTGTTCTTGATGTTGTTGCTTTTTTAATCAGTTGACAGTACAAAGGCTAAACTAGCAAACTGCAAAAGCAAAACTAGGTGGGCAAATAAAATATAATAGCTCATATTGCCTCGTCTTTTGAGTGTCTGGATTTCCAAAGCCTGGGTTTGATCTATAAGTTTTTTCAAGAATTTTCCTGACTATTTTTTTTAAATATTGTTAGGTTTTGCAATAACGCCTGCTATGCGGATTATTTTAATTATCTAACCAATTGAGCTAACATGACATGACGTCATAACTCAAATCTTTCCTATCGTTCTTTAACCATCGTATTGGGATGGAGCGACATCTATAGTGCCACTTGCGTTGTACTACAAAGAAGACCAATTTTGCAATTGGTTTTATACTTGTAAATGATGACGCAACCTTATAATTTTGATATTGTTAGGTTTTGCAAAATTGGTCTTGTTTGTAGTACAACGCAAGTTTGAAGTTTACAAACGTGTCTTACAACGCAAGTGGTACTATAGATGTCGCTCCATCCTAATACGATGGTTAAAGAATGATAGGAAAGATTATTTGAGTTATAACGTCATGTTATGTTAGCTCAATTGGTTAGAGCATACCCCGGCTCAAGGGGTGGATTTACGCGTTCGAATTCCGAAATTTGTGATTTTGTAATATTTTTTTTTATTTTCAGCCAGAAATCTTGAACTTGCCTGTTTACTGATAACAGGCACTCTATTTACATTATATGTACGTTTTCACTGATTATTTATGTTACGAATACTAAGCATGGGCTTCAGATCTATTTGACCACGGCAAGTGTAAATGTTTTCGTTCTAGTAACTGTAGTGTCGTATATAGTTAGAAGATTTTTGTTAAAATAAGACTAACGTAACTAAGTAACTAACTTTGGAATGTTAAGGAAAAGTATGTTGGTAATCCATCATAGTTTACAAGTACTAAAATGTACACGTATCATAGGTAGGAAATCTATGATACGCGTAATATACACTTTCCCTGTAAAATCTATCCATTTCCTAAATAGCAATGGGAATGCTATTTAGGAAATGGATATTGAAGCAGTGATGGCGCAGTGGCATTGGCTATGGACTGCCGCACAGCAGGTCCATGGTTCGAATCCCGCCCAGAGCTTGAGCTTCACCGCATGGTGGAAGGGCATTTTGCGAATGCCCGCCTGGCTAGCGACCACCCTCAAGTAGAAAATCTGTCGCCAAGCACCTAACGGTGTGTTCCGGCAGCAGCCCTTGAGAGCCAGTGAAATAACAAGCAAAAATGAGACTTAACAACTGTCTCAAGGTGATGGGCGCAGTGCAGTTCGTCACTTGTGATGAAATGCATCTGTTATAGGCAGAGGATACCGCTTAACATCAGGTGGGCCTCGCGCTTGTTCCATCACAATAACATAAAAAAAAATGCATTATTGATGTATACGTGACATATATATGACGCTTCACCGGCCGCTGCCACTGCACGCTCGCTTCCCTTGCTCAGCTCGAGTTTTGTTGTGGTCACCTCACGATCCTCTTCGCTTCGCTCGTCATCGCACTCATATATATTTGCCCTAGACTAGACATTAAAACTGATTGAAGTTTACAAACATGTCTTACAGAGAGCATTCATTTCATTGTATTTCCTAGTATCATCTCGAAATTGCATATACTTCTTTAAAAAAAGTATCGTTGGATGTGCGTGTATTAAATTATATTTGAAACATTATCCTACATTTCCTAAGTAGGCTCGAAATCGAATATATTTAGTAAAGAAACAACTTTAAAAGGTTTAAATCGCGTATATTTATCATTATTTTGTCGAATATATTTCGACAAAGTTTAGGAATGTTTAGGAATTACACACAATTCCTAGGTTTCATGCATTTCCAGTCTACACGAAGCTAACTGTTATATATCAATTATTTTGTTGTCTTATGCGTTGTTTGGAGAATCAAATGGTGTTGACCCGACATAAGCAAGATAAGGTTATGAAAATGATGAACTGTAATAAAAATAATACTGTAATATACGAACCTAAAATTATGCTGTGTGTGCAAAGCATAACAATACCAATATTCGTGGGTATTTTTTGCGCTAGCCATCGCGATCGATGGGTGCCATGCATTCATTTATCAATAGCATAATCTGAGATAGTTATTCATATTGAGCTCGATTTATTGCCAGGTGGGAGATATGGAGTAGTTCTGTGCTAAAAATATATGTGTGACTGATGTTAGTAGATGTTAGTACGTTTAGTTTTTACACGACTTTACAAAAAAGAAATGTTATGGTTTTAAGTTTTTATAGATATCGATTTTAATGTATATGAGATATCGTTAGATTTGTCTTAATAGCGGAAGACTAGTGTCTTCCGCTAACGGTAGCTGTCTTCTAACGGTACCTACAAAATAAATTAAAAAAACATACTGGTGGATTTTAGACGCCATATTGTGAGATTATTTTTTCTTTTTGTATACATTTTGTGGGGTATCAAAATTAAGGGTTTTAAATTACGATTCCATAAATAAATATAATTTGCAGTTTTCATTTCAATGGAAGGATGAAACGTTTAACAAAAATAAATGATTTGGTGTCGGCTTTTTACTTTTTTAATTAATTTATCGTTATTTAGTATTTTTATTATTCTTTAGGGGTAGCCTCTGACCACTGTCTCACGTCATGGTATGGCCAATATTTGGTGATGATGCTGTCGAAGATGTTGTTCAGGCTAACCTAAAATTATTGGCTCTCATAGACAGCTGGCGGAACATATCATTAATGCCTGCCTGGCGATTCTCTAAGTATTAGATCTGTTGCTAAGCACCTAACGGTGTGTAATAATTTTATTTTTTTAAGGTTTGGCAACATATATGGACTTGTAAAGTTTTGAAAGTTATGATTAAAAATTATCGACATACATGTTGCGAACATCACATATTGACACCAACAAAAAAGATTATAATGATATTTTCTCTAGCGACTCAACTCGTTACTCTGTCTATTCCCCTTAGGTGAAAGGTCGCGTGGGGCACACGCCGGTCAGTGGCGAATGGTACTGCTTGGGACCCCATGCAAACCATGACAATTTATCAACTTTTTATAAACCATTGCGTCTTTACTGCAGACGAAAGTAAGTATTTGGAAGTGAGCGAACTTTGGTCACGCTACGTTTCGGTTACGACGTAATCTTTTATTATGGTGCTATACTGTATTGTTTACCATCAAAATTTGCAGTTGTGTTCTTTGGTGTTTCGAATTTGAACTTTAAGTGTATACAGGTTCGGTTTATTTCAAATAGGAGAGTTATCTGTGTTCTAGCGCAAAATCAATGTAATTAGATATTTTTGGTTAGAAAAGATATGTATCTTTATGGTTTATATTGGGATAATTCTATTCAATATTCCCATTTTTTTTATCACGTAAAAGTGGTTGATATAAACCGCTGACGTTTCGGAACGAGGTATCAGAAAATTTTACTTAAAGGTAAAATGTGTTCCCAATGTAATAAACAATGTATGTTAATGATTAACAAAACATAACAAATAAATATATTTTTTTCTCTTTTTATAAGTCAACATTGTCCTATTTTTATCCCAAGCATTGGGGGTCTAGGATTACCTAAGTACGTTTGCAATAGAAATAAACATCTTATTATTCGGGGTCCGCTTCTTATTAGGGGTGTCACTGACTCTCTTAATAATTTTTTTACCAAAAAACGGAACCGACTTCAACACTCAAAAGTGTGTTCCATTTTTTAGATAGCAAATATTTTTTATTCTTTTTAGTAACTTGCTATACAATATGGGATCGATTGTCATTTACTGTCAATGACTATATCTTCAAGATAGGAAAATACTTTTAAGTTATTGGAGTGTAACTCAAAACGGCTCCACCGATTTTGTTGAAATTTAAATGGAAACACACGGCAAGCATCACAATCCCAAAAAAAACATCCACATCGGTTCACCCAGTAAAAATTCTGAGTTAACAAAGATAAAAAAAGTACAGACGCATTGAGTAACTCTTCCTATTTTTGAAGTCGGTAAAAAAATCTCTAAATTTAGTGGTTCTTATTCTGTTCATGCTGAAATCCATATTCGTGTTACGCTAAAATAGCCATTCTAAAAATAGCAGTGGGTATTCTATTCAAATATACTTAATTTTGTATCAATTTAGAGAGCACCAAGTTACATGACGACGAAATTTGCGTAAAACACCCACAATTCAACACAAAACTCAACACTAAGGACTGTCATACGCAAGCAAGGACTGTAATTATTACAAATCTGAATTTTATAATGAGAATCTGTGTGGTGCCGAGTTAGAATGTCACCTCCCCATTTCTTCCCGCGGGTGCAGTAAGAGGCGACTAAGGGAAAAGTGCGCCAAATGAGCAACATGCCACTACTCACGTGGATGTGAGTAGGGTATTCTGTGCATTAGAAGCACAACTGGTATATATACCATCTGATGGCCTGACAGGGTTTCATGCAATGTGTTCTTGTGTTCCTGTCTTATAATATGTTGTAAGCGTAAACCTATTGTTCGTAATATGTTCTTGTGTTTCGTCCAGTGTATTAGAGAAAACACCGGGCACAGTATGAACCTGTAACTGTGCTCGGCGAATGGCAATAGTACTAGTTTAAGTAATTGTTTTCGGGTAGAACTAGGTCTAGCTGGTATCATTCCGGCTAGAATTAGGTCCAACCAAAGCCTAGTTAGTGGCTGATACTAGGTTTAGCCAATATCATGCCGGCTACAACTAGATCCAACCAATCCCTGGTGGCTATTACTAGGAGTAACCTATACAGGTTGATAACCTTGGGTGGAAGTTGTTCTACTAGATTATTTTTATTTCTATAAATCCAGAAATATTATATGGCTCACATAGAAAACAAATTAAAGGGGTGAGGGGAAGGTCCTCCCTTCCCTTTCCCACCACTTTTATTGCAAGGTAATGCATAATTTTGGAGTAACGCATATTATTGTAAAATCATAAACAAAACAATAAATTTGATCAATGAAGTGTTACAAAAAAGTGATTTTATAACCCCCAACCCGAAGGACGGCAATGGAAAATTGTGCCACATGTTTTATAGCCTTGTCCTCCATAGGTGGATTGTGCATTAGCTATTGGCTCAACATAGTAGCATTCATTAGATTTTTCACCTTATCTTCTAACATTTACTTACTAAAGACATCATAGTTTAAAAGCATATATTCGTAGCTATCAAATGAGTTATTTACTTTCTTTCACCCAAACGCTACCAACCTTCTTATCAGTAACCTCGAGTAACCTGCCAGTTCGAAACTTTCCACCTATAGTCGTTATCAGCATAAACTGGTCGGTGACCAGTCATCCAGCTACTTATTTACATGCATATCGGAAAACAAGTTGCCCATTGTCATTTTACCCTGCTCAAGTTGTAAAGCTACCGGAAAAACTGAGCCTCACCAACCAACAATAATCTTTACGCCTACAAAAATAAGAATTCGTTTTCACTGGCGAAGCGTGTGGGAAAAGTGATGGAAAAAATACAACGAAAACAATCGAGTTTTATCTTTACTACACCAAACTTAGAGTTGAAAATGGCGTGTAGCGATCGACGTTTAAAAACAATGAAGTCTCGTATATACCGCCCGCACGTCCTCTTTCGATAAGATAAAGGCCACCTGAAACGACGACACCAATACTCAACTAATGATACCGACACCGTACCGGTATAGTACCGGTTTTAGATAAAAATACCGGTTGGACCGATAGCCAGCCAATTAGTTTTAACGTTTGGTAATTAATGCCCTCAATTTTCCGGTCGGGGTCAATACTTTCCTGATAGTTGATGTTTTCATTTGTCCTGATCGTTCAGTTCATTGCTATTTTATGTATCGCTAAAATACCAATTATGAAGATTCTAATTCACAGTACAGGAAAATAAATAATAACACATATTATAACAAAAAAACGGCATAAATAAAAGTTATGATATTTTTATTGCTGAACGAAATCCATAACATTTTAAAATTATCAAAATATTATTATTATATTGTGTAACAAAAATTTATGCCTATCGCAAATTTTCTTTTATATTAACTATAAGACGCTGCTTCGTAGCGAATTTCAAGATTCTGAGTTCACAGGAAGTACCCTGTAGGTTTTGATTCCCTTGCGGGTGTCCAAAATTTGCGGGTGTATTTTTGATTGCGTTGGCTAAGAAGTTTGATTTTTCACAGCTCTAAGGGACTTTAGACGTGAGTATGTGATATAAATTTCAGCTTGATACCTTCACGCTTTCCTGAGAAAATGGGTCTTCACAGACAGACAGAAGGATAACAAAGAGATCCTATAAAGGATTATTTTTTCCCTTTGAGGTACGAAACCCTAAAAATTAAGAATACAATTTTACAAACATTATTTTATCAGAATATACTTATTAAAATAATATTTTTAAAATATTTTAAGGCTGGTATTTATAATTGCATGAATCGTTTTTGACAGATGTTCCATACATTAAACGTTAAAACTGCATCTTAAGATCAATCTCAATTTTGAGATGCATGTATTAATACAAGCCTAAAAATGTAAAAAAAAAACAACTGACAATTTCACCAAAATTTTCTTGCTAAGCCAACGTGACCTCATAAACGCCACGTTGCCTAACCGTAAGGATTTTCGAAGTCCTTCGCTTTTACTCGGAGTATGATCAGGAGGTCTTTACTTTTCGAGGTTACGATCGGAAAATTATTCGAAAATATTTTAATATAAATAAAATATTTTTCTAAAATATTTCTTAAGACTTTTCTTAAGATATTTTAAAATATATTAGATATTCCTTTGTTCCTCAAAGGGGTAGCCCGAGGTGTCTAATATCTAAAATATATCAGTAAGTATTCTTTTGATTACACTCAAAAACTGAAAAAAGTATTTGCCAATATGATTTAATAACATGAATACTCACATAATTTGTTGTTAAAAACGAGTTTCAGCAATATTCCCCTATAATCTTGACCCTCGTTTCCTAGAAACTCCGTGTGGTGCTGAAATTGCATAATGATCACTTATTTCGTGAGTATCACACTTGAATAAGTGTCTACAGTTTACTAGTGAAAAGATCCTGTTCGATAAACTATCGATATACAACTTTGTCTTTTTGAACGGACTTCCAAAAAGGAGGAGGTTTTCAATTCCACTGTATATTTCTTCGTTATTCGCAATAACTCCGTCAATAATTAACTTATTTTGATGTTTTTCTATATATATATATATATATATATATCCCCAAGTAAGTCTCATTTAAATTTCGTCAAAATCAGCTGAGTAATTTTTAAGTCATAGTCAATTATACGAAAAAAATATTTGCATACTGGATTATTTAATGGCAATTGCAACTCTTGTTGGTGAACAAAGTTTTAGGCGAGTGAATGATTATGTATAAATAAGCAGTATGCACTATTAAAAAAAAGTTAAGGAAATATATTTGCTACGTTTTACGAATTAAGTAATCCTGTAATGATGAGAAACAAGTTAAAAGTATAGGCCGTCATTGATTAAAATTTTATGATGTCATTTTCGAGTATTTTATTTCTATTATAGCTGAAAACAAATCACAAATTACAAACCGAAAATGACAGATTTTTTAATTCAAATCTAAGTTCAACGATATGATAAGTAATTGTTAAAGTTGAACGTTCTATATAATATTTACCGTAGTCTCCTGGGAATCCCGTGTGGGGATGAAAATTTTATAATTAATTGATACATAACAGGATGCACTACAGCAACTCGACTTGGTTAGTTATCGGAGCAGGCACATCGACTGTCACCACGGACTAGATATAGCTGGGTCTTCGAAATGGCATCGTCCCATTTAAAACCTGCCTGTAAGACACCAATTATTCACCTCTATGAAACCGAGTATCATAATGGTAACTCCTTTAGCGGATATTTCTCTACCACTCTCCTGTCTTCGTACCAAATAATACCTTAGCAGTTATTCAGTAAGTATGCAGAAATAAAGGGTAACAGAGAACATTTACCATTGAAGTAGCCCTTGATTGCTATTTGATCCAACAAACACACATAAAAGAATTGTCATTCTAGTAATGTATATAAGTGTTTCAAGTGTGCAATTGGTAACAAGCTGTCACCATCCCACATATTCCACATATAATATAATTGTACCTATCGATCTTCAAGCTTATAAACATCAAGAGAGTTGGCTACCGGTACTTACATGAGTAGCGGACGCAGACGATCCTTCTTTTTTGAGTTTCTGTAAAACCAGTGCTGTCGGTTACAGAAGATATTATTCGTTTTCAGGTATGCTAGAAACCTTTTGTCCACTATAAGCTCCATACTTTTTAAAATATTAACGTGATTGACATGATATTGGCAGGGTCTGAAAGACTTTTCCTTCTTGGACACTGGCTTATTTTTTGCGAGATTAAAAGAAATTTGGCACTTTTCTAGTCTTTACAAAAAAAGCAGAAGAGGGTATGTCAATACTGGAGTCAATAAAATTTTACAACTACGGTAATCTCTTAATTTCCGGTGTGTGATCGATATAATGTGGCTTAGACTATTTTTGGAGTCCGTGGTCGATACAAAGGTTTTTTATATCTTTTTTAATTTTAGTGCATTGTGACAGAACTGTCACGAGGCCCACCTGATACTAAGCTGTAACCTCTGCCTTAAACCGATGCATATTGTCACAAGTGTCAAATTGCACTGTGCCCGTCACCCTAAAACATACCATTTTAAAGTCTCATGAGCCTGTAATTTTACTGGCTTTCTAGGACTGCTCCCGGAACACACTGTTAGGTGCTTTGCAACAAAATTTTCACTTGAAAGTGATAGCTGGCCAAGCACAGAATTCGCAAGATGCCCTTTAAACATGCGGTGAAGCTCAATTCGGCGGTTGCGAACCATGGACCAACGCAACGCAAATCCATAAATATTACCGCACGGCTATCATTGATTCAATATCTATCTTAAATAGTCAATAATTATAAACGAATAACGTCTATACTTATCTAAACTATATAAATTATTACTTTAAATAATGTAACTACTAATTTATACATATAAAATTATGCATGTATGATTGTCCTTTAGATAAAGTAAACATAGGTATCGTAAACGTCAAATCTAGGTTTAGTTATCATTCCTGTGTTTACTGTTGTTTTATTGTCCTATTGTGTTATTGACGACAAAATGTCCACATCACGAAGATGTCGTCTATTTATCTTTGTAAATACGAGGAAAAACCAATTGATAACATATCAACGCCAGGAAAATCTTGAAGGAAAAGTTTTGATAATAACAATTAGAATGAATATCTGCTACTGATTCAGGTTTTTATAATGTCAGTACTAGTCAAACGTTATCTTAAAGCCTCTCTTATTATTTAACAAGTATGGAGCCTCAGGACTCGCTATGGGTGGTATAGTTTAGGAAAATAAAATCTGAACATCAATAACATGTTTGATTTCTCGATTAAACTTGATGGTGACGTATATCGAATATTTCATCGACAGTATCAGTTCCCATCACTACCCTCCATGTGACCCGTACGATATTTCCATGTCTAATTGCAAATTACAGCTGTCATCGCGTGTTAATGTGTCATAACATAACATACTGCGAACACCGGCCACGTTCAGGGTCGTGGCTAGAACCGTGCTGACCCCTGATTCAACGGCTGCCAAAGTGACCCCTTTCGGTGCCACGAAGTGACCCCTGTTTGTACCTCGATGATAAGGTAAGCAACTGGAATGTTGTGGGATTTTCTTATATTTTGTATAAGTTGTTTCCTTATATAAAATTAATAAATTTGTCAAATAAGCAACCTCAAATTGCTTCTATCATTATTCAATACGCTAAAAAGTATGTTAAGGTAAATCATACATTTTAGCGTATTGAATAATGATGCAGAGAAGAAAACCATATTTTCTGTTTTCATACCAGACTTTCCTGCCACTGCGAGTAACATTCCTTTTTGATATTATGGTTTAGATATAAGGTTTTAATGGACAGGCCATATGCGAGGGCTATAATAGACCAAGTTAAGATAAGAATAATTAACGTAGCACGAGTGTCATAAACTACTTTCAAGACACTTCTGAGTAAAATTTTCAGTGTTTTATTATTTGATATTGCCTTATACAAACGTATAACATGCCGTATAACTACATATCAATATAGAATAACCTATCAATAACCACTTATTTTGCCCTGAATTTGATATAAAAAATGTTGATATCTTTCTTTTGTTATTGTTACAAAATGATCTTTACTCTCACTTCACTCGATTTAATTTGGCCCGTCAAACACACGGCAAAAGAGTACAAAACCTGCAAGACTGGTTCTTGGCAACAAATCTCTCAATCGACTATTTAGGAGAGGCTACCCGCATTGATAAACAAAATGTCTTCATAAAAGGTAATATCAAATCGATCAATTCAAGAGCACGCACTTACAAATTGGGGAACCTTATGCATCTTCTTTCATTACGCACGATTGTAAAAACTACAAAAGCACCGCCGCTCCGCCGACAAATCCATCATATTCGAAGATGGATCCAAGAAATTTAACACTGTTGTATCGGTTCGGCTTAGCCAAAACTTAGAACCATTATTTGGCCAAGTTTTAACAGACATTTTTGTATTTTTGAGCGATGTCCGCTACGCAAACACTGATGCTGGGCGGCCAAATACTTCGCGGTTCGTTTAACTTTTTCAAAAGGACTTTGTTGAGAATTACAATAAACCACGTACACCTGACAAAATATGTTGCTTCACAATTATCAACTTTACTCCCTTGAATTAATGTTCTTAGAGTTGTTTGATAGACGTTTTATTTTTGCAGTAGGAAAAAAAATCATAATCATGTTATGGTCTACGGTAGCCAAATCATTTGTGGGCGGTTATGCTTTGAATTTTTACGATAAAGATTAAGAAAAAACTTCTTTGATTTTGCTTATATGTTTGTTTAAATTCGATACCACGCAGCATTCAGTGAATTGTTACGCAGCTGAATAAACATTATCAGTTACAGTTTAAAATATGTATTGCAGATTAATCGTGAAATACCGGTGATTTCGAAAAACCAGGTTGTAGGCCTTTTTAACAAGAGGTCGTTTTGGTGGGTACCACCGCAGTGTCAGATATTACTCAGCCTCGAAGCTATGGCTTCAAGGCACATTACTAGGTGAAATACAACTGCGTTTAGACGATAAAGGCAGGTAAAATTACTAAGCGAATATATCGTAAGGACTAATATCTTGGAGTGAGACGCGCAGTGTGACTACCATCATAATTACATTCGTAGCATAAGATCATAGTAAAAAGTTTCTACTATGATAAGATATTCAAACTGCACTGAGGAAATCGAATTCCTTAAAAGTTATTATTTCAAGTCTCAAAGTAGGACGCCGCGAGTTAGATTTTTCATAGTCCAACTAAACAACAGCGAATCGAAAATATTGGTTGTATTAAAACAGAACACATTACTTCTCCTTATATTATGTGAAATAAACTTTGTGAACATTTCGATGTGGACGTATGCCTGCAAAAAATAGAACTAACTACCTCCAAAATATACTTCGTTCAGTACCAAACGCAATTCCCATGCTACTGAAATGGCCTTTAAACCATACGAGCGAAGGAATCAATTTGAGCTAGGACTCACTCACTATGGTAGCTCAGTTGGAAGGGCATGTCCGAGCTAAAGGGACGGATGGTCGCTGGTTTGAATCCCGCTAGTGATTATTTATTTTTCTTTCGTTGTAATTTAGTCACCTTAAAACTTGCAGTTTACGTTGTGTACCCTTCTATGGGATTCATCCAACTGGGTTTTGTGACGAAACTAAGATGAAATTGTTATCCTATGGCTATTCGAGTATAAAAATAATATTTATGAATTGCACAAGATATTATTTTTTATCACGCAAAATAACTGATACCTATTTACATGCTTAACGTTTAGTGGTTTTTGTGGTCCAATAACGCACCTTGCGTATAAAAGTTCGAAAAGGACATAAATATCACGCATAACACTTATCAAAAGCGGTACAATCATGCACAATCGCCTAAAGCCACTTCAAGGCATAGAAAACCACACGTGTCGATGTTCGCTAATCCTCGGCTTTGGATCATAATCCGACCACCCAGCGAATACCATCTATTACAACGCTGCCCACAATAGTACCCCCATTATTTTATAGAATAAAGCCCTTGCAAAAAAGGTGTAAGTACCTCACTGTTGCGTTACTTACGTCCTTTTATTTAAGCTAGTGTGGATGCCCCATAGGTGCCCTTATTATTTTATGCCATAAAATCGAGACCACCAACGTAAAAGCTGTTTTTGTGTAAAAGTTTTCGATGCGAATGTAATGATGCATTCGTGAATTTTGACGGTTTTCGTGTATTTAGTTTCTTTGTAATTGCGATATCTGTTTTTTTTACGTGAAATAGACGTTGTAATAGAAGAGTAAGTGAATATATTGTAATGTTCTGCGGTTAAACATAGCGGAATAATTTGGCGTTCTTTGGTGCTTAGTACAGTACAAAGCGTTTATTATATCACTTACTTTGACACTTTTGTTGGAACTATTCATTATTTGATGTAGATATTAATCCTTTGTCAACTATTGAAATATTTAGTACTAAATATGAAGCAATGATGGCTCAGAGGCAATAGCTATGGACTGCCGATTAGAGGGGTCCATGGTTAGAATGTGGGATACATCTCTTCACCGTATTGTGATAGGACATTTTGCGTACTCTCGCTTGACTGTCAACCACCTTTCAGTAGAAGATCTGGACTTAACCACTATAATTTGTTTTGCGTCGGCCGTCCTTAGGAATCAGTTATTCTAGGTTTAGCATACCACACTTATCATCTTAACAAGACTAACCTGGCGGCAGTAAATAAATGTAGTAAAAAATGGCAAACTGACTACCGTCGACATCAAGAACCATATCTCGTCATTTCGACAAAAAAAAATCTTTTTCGAGAGTCGGTGATCACATAATACTAGGGTAACTAGGTGAGACCCTACTTTCCAATAAAAAAAGTTAAATAAAATTACCAATGATCAATGACGAAAGTGTGTTGGAAAGGAATTAGTTCATATAGAGATACTTACCAACAAACATTGTTTTACTCTCTCAAGTCCAAGCAATAAGGACTCGAGTGTGTATCGAGTACTAAAATCTAATAAAGTTATTGTGCAGTTCATGGCGTTTGTCTACAACTATTATACCAATAATTTCAAATTAGACTGTTCCTCAAAATCTATATTTGAAGACTACTCTTATTTGCAAAAAATTCACTTGATCTCTTTTAAAAATCTGTCACCAAGCACCTAACGGTGTGTTCCGGCAGCGGTCCTTGAGAGCCAGTGAAATTACAGGCACATACGTCTCATAGTGACGGGTGCAGTGCAATTCGTGACTTGTGATGAAATGCATCTGTAGGCATAGGCAGAGGTTAGTCCGCTTAACATCAGGTGGGTCTCGAGCTTGTTCCTACACAATAATAAAAAGGAAAGATTTTAGGACCTAGACGAATCGTATTTAGTCACATTAAGATAAATCAGATCAAACATAGATTTTATTAAAAAAATCTGTAATGACAGTAATGAAAATTAATCTTTACATTTACTAGATAATTCGTATGTTATTTTCTTACGTCACAGTCGATATATCAATAGAACTAATGATTGTCCAATGTCAATAAAAGAGGACTGTTGTGGACAAAAGTGCTTTCCTTTCGCTAGACAGCCTAATAGTTGAATCGCAGTAAAGTATGACTTTTAAAAATTACAACGATTCTTTTTTCATTGCTAGACCTGTAAATACATAAAGGTTATTCCATATTGGTCGCTGTGCAGTTCCCGGTTTAAGAAAATTACGACTGTTCTATATTCCCATTGGAAAGCATAATAAGTAAGTGACTAAAGGGAAATGTACAGAATGCCAATACTCAGCTACTGAAAAACGGTTTCATTTCACAAATATAGTGAATAAATACTGCATAAGCTGAAGAAATATTTAATTTAATTAATGGACATTATTTTATTTACTGTAATTGATTGCTATGTACCAGGCCGCAACTACTTTTGTGCCATCTGGCTTATGTATTATTTACAAATAATAATAACACATATTTTAAAAGTATTTTAAGAAACATCAAATTAATACACTTTTATATTTTTATTTTTATAAATCATGTCTCGATCGTGCGCTTGTAGAGTCAAGACCTCCTGAGGATGCTTCGTTTAGAAGCGGAATAGGTATTTCGCCCCTACTCTTCCGGTTTGGCTGCGTGCGTTTGTGACGTCACGTCGGTTTAACAGGAAAATTAGGCGGAATTTTAACTAGATATATATTTTAGATAAAAAAAAATATTTAAGTATTCATTTAATGTTTTTAAAATATTTGTTATTATTACATATGGAGTTCAGCAAAGTAACGCCTAAATCTATTCATTATTTACAAATAGTTATTTGTTCATTTTACTATTACTGTTGCCTAATATTGTAAGTAAATCTTATGATATATTTATATTTTGTTTGCTTTCGTGTAAAATTGTATTACCGATTAGAAAATTTTTAGATATTTTTTATGCATGATATCTCACCTGATGGTATGTGATGATGTGGTCGAAGATGTTGTTCAGGGTAACCTAGAAGTTGTCCAATTTTAGTGACAACACAATCGAGCCGATATGCTAATGAAGGTGGCTGCCTAATAGCAATCGATAAGTATACGCAAGAAGCTTTTTTTATATTCGTTCTGATTGTATTTTGTGTATGAATGTACCAAAAATATGATTCCATACGAATGCTCACTCGGACGTACACCAATGTGTATTAATGACGTACGGACAGACAACGATTACCGTCCATCTGTTATTGCGACGCTTTCCTGTGTCCTGTGGGAGAAGCGAGCTAACCAGGAAACTACAGCTAATGTTTTCTGTGTGTTTAATTGCATTTAGGAAGATGGTTCATTACGTTTTCATTGATTAAGTCTTTATGGGCCATGGATATATAGCTCCGAGAGCTGTTTTGTTCGTAGGGAATGCCTTCGTGGTTTGTTGAGTGCTCGGCGTTAGGACTTTCTTATCTAAGACAGTCGCTTGAGAAGGTTTAAATCATGACCTGTCGATTATTGCATTCGCGACAGTAATATTATTTGAAGTGATTGCTGGCTCCGGCGCGGTTCCTTACGTTCATATTTAGTATTCACCGATTACTAGTTACTTCTACACGTAAATGATAAAATACACTTGTACAGGGTACTTTTTATTTAGTGCAGCGCAAACGTACTTTCTCGGCACCATATCACATTGCCTCACTCACACGACGACTTGCAAGCTATTTCGGCCTCAAAACAATGCTGATATTACATATTTACAAACAAAAAAGGAGGAGAATCTCAATATGTATGCTTTTTTTTTTGCATGTTCGTTACGCGATTACTTCACTAATTATGAATTTATTTTACTGATTATTTCTTTGCATCGTAGAGTATATCTGCATTATCGGTTCAAGTTGATGCCACTAAAAAAAAACTTTGATTATTTTTAGCTAAACTCATTCTAACCCAGCATGTGAAGGGCACGCAGAATCTATGACACAAGATTTTTCTTCTTCTGGTTCTGCAAGACAACACTGCTACTTATGTTAATTACTGAATGTCATATTTGAAGCTTAGTAAGGATTTGTTTATATATATTGTATTTAGTAAAAAAGGCTATTATTATTTTCATTATTATTTTTTTTTTATACGACTACGTTTTTTAAGGCTCCAAAAGGCGAACATATGAGAGTCTCGGCGATGTTTACTTATTTCTGCCTTTTGGAGTTGGAACATTAGGTCCGTGGGATCCAAGCGCATGGATTCTATATAAAAAATTGTCAAAGCGACTGATAGAAAAGACAAACTGCCAAAGGACTGGCACTTACCTCGGCCAGCGAATAAGTACCTATTGCCATTCAACGGGATAATGCTGCCAGCCTTTTAGGTACCCTACCCGTGGATAGTGACCTGAGCTCCCTTTTCTACTTATGATTGCCTCCTAGTAGAAAACTGAGCTCACTATATTATTTTTTTCTATAACATTTTTAGGTAATATATTAAAGTTTTTTAGTTACATTTATTAATTATTTTTATGTTAAAAAAAATAATTGTTACTGTATTTAGGTGCCCATCTTATATGTTTATTTGCTAAATAAAATCATTATTATTATTTTTAATATTGTAATGTTTGCAATAACGCCTGCTATGCGGATTAGATTACAAAATTACAAATATACGATAGGAAAAAATTAAGTCATGTGCGGGATTCGAACCCGCGTCCATCCACCCCTTTAGCCAGGGTATGCTCTAACCTTTGGAGCTAACATGACGTGACGTCATAACTCAAATCGTTCTTTCTCCATCGTATTGGGATGGAGCGACATATATAGTACAACTGACGTTGAACTATTATTATTATTGTAACTTGCCAATATGCCTATACCTCGATGACATGACAATTGAATTGTCTTCTCGGTGGTGAACAGTAACAGTTTGTATTGTGGTTGAATAAAAATCGATGTTGTAAGCAGTATGTACCACTAAAGAAATTAGGTGAAAATACTGAATTCTAATACTGAAAAGTATATAATAACTTGTGGAAGTCGGACCATGAAAATAGGAACGAGTGATTTGAACCAGCATGGTGCCAACTTCAACAATTTATTTATACTTTCCGTGTTAGATGGCGGTGTCTGTACATTATTATAATGAAAAAAAAAAATAGTACTGTGCAGGTTATTCATACAAAGAATATTGAGTTGCTTGAGTTGAATACACGCATGCCGATGTCAATACAGTGCTTTTTGGGGGCTGAGCTGCCCGCGTCCGTACGAGAGTACCTACCCTTAAACATGATTCTCTACACGTGGACCGTAGGTGGTGCTAAACAGGCAGCAGAGGTGGTAGGTCTCTTAAGCAAGAGGCCGTCTCGGCGGGTACCACTGCAGGGTTATGTATTCCCTCAAAGCAGTATTGCACTGTGTTTAGGTATGAAGAGCACTGTAGCGAGTGAAATTACTGGGTAAACGAGACTTTAGAACGGATGTATCAGAGTGACGAGCGCAGTGCAGTGTGCAGATCAATGACACTGCAACTGTTTATGAGCAGACGTGATGCTTACCATCAGGCACCTTTTGAAAGTCTCGTCACTTCATAGCACAAAAAAAAAGGTGCATCAATGCACGCCTATTATAATACTATAACTATTAAAGGTAGGCAATAAGCTAATAGTGCTAACACGTTCTAGACAGGGCGTCACGAGCGCCCGTGCCGCTGTTGGTCGCCCGGTCGCCGTGTGCCAATTGCATACATTATTGACAAACACATACAGTCCACAGCACATATTTGTGACAAACCACCTAACAACTTTATCTACAACTGTACCAGATACATTTTACATGAAGTTAAAAATGCATACATTAACACGAGCAAGAAAATGAATGGTGCAAAATTCGGACATTTTGTTTGTACATTTGTGTACTTCCAGATATATGTTTATGCTAATTTTTTGCTCCAACATATGCCAAATAACCAAACTCCACGTAGGCACAAAAGCTAATAAAATACAACGAATGCGTTCTAACCGGAAAATTAGTCATCATTTCAAGCATTCATACAGCAACAAAACATGTGAACTTCACATGAAATGTATGCTTATTATTAACTGACCTATTAAATGTTAACAATACATATCTTTAACATTATATCAATTCAATTCCTGTTTCATGCAACAAAATTGTTACCTTTTCACCTTTATCCCCCTTTTCTTCTCTTCTTCATCGGCTGTAATCTCTATATTTCTTTTATTTGTGGCAAAAACTAACAAACATGGTAGAAGACAAATCCTTAAACTAAAAATTAACTATATACATAACTAACTATATATACTGATTATGTCGTTTTTGTCACAAGCCAATTATATTTCTTCGTTCTGTCTCTACCTCTCTATTCAAATTTGAGTCTCATATGCCGCAGTTCTCTAAATATGTATTTATTGTGGCGTACTCGTATATTGAAACAAAGTAGGCAGGACCATTTCTTAGCTGACTGTACTATACTTTCAAACAGGGATAAGGTTGTAAAACTGAAAATATATGTATTTGGGACAAATTGACAATCGACATGTAAACTCTGGGCATATGTAGCTATTTTTACGATAGCCGCCCTAAATTGGAAACTACTAGTTAGAGTTTATCGACTCACGTTATAATGCAAATTATATACCGGTTTTTATAGTAGCCCTTTTAATCAATAGTAATTAGGTCTACCCTTAAGAACTCTGTAATGTTAGTGTATTATGATACGGGTGCGGAAAGTTATATATTATTATATTAGGTAAAGCCGAGATTGGAAAAATTAATGTAATGTAATATTTTTAATATGCATTTTATGTAAATAATAGATTGAGCCGCAACTTTATGTAATACGTAATTAATAATAACATATATATTATAAAATCCTTACCGATATTATAAACGCGAAAGTTTGTAGGTATGGATGTATAGATATATGGATGTTTGTTACTCTTTCACGCAAAAACTACTAAAATGATTTTAAAGAATTTGTGAAGCAATGATGGCTCAGTGGCATGGACTGCTGCGCAGCAGGTCCATGGTTTGAATTCCGCCGCGGGCATGAGCTTCACCGCATGGTGAAAGGGCATTTTGCGAATGCCCGCCTGGCTAGCGACCTCAAGTAGAAAATCTGTCGCCAAGCACCTAAGGGTGTGTTCCGGCAGCAGTACTGGAGAGCCAGTGAAATTACAGGCACATGAGACTTAATAACTATGTCTCAAGGTGACGGGCGCAGTGCAATTCGTGACGAAATGCATCTGTTATAGGCAGAGGTTAGTCCGCTTAACATCTGGTGTTGTGTAACAATAAAATTAAAATGAAACCTTACAATAATATAACTTACTCATCAGAATAACACATAGGTAATCAAATGAATGTAATTATTTATAATATGAAATATATATATATATTGTGTTAATTGTCCAAAATATAACAATAAGTGAGTAGGAAATACTGCCATTTGCGACCTATTCTGACGTGCGCTGCATAAACCTTTAGTATCACACGTATATAATGCTTAGCGGAAATGTATATATTATATTTTTCTACAAAAAGCCCGCGACAGCATATCTATCTTTTATGTGTAAGCCAATATCGCCAAAATAGTGAACCTCAAAAACTATAAAAAATAATAATTCATTTGTAATGCATATTTGGTAGTAACAAATTGATCCATATCAAACTAATATTATAAATGTGAACGTTTGTGAGCAAGTTTGTATGTTTATTACTTCTCTAAACGCTCGGACGGCTGAACCAAATGTTGACCAAATTTGGTATGGAAGTAGATGAGGAGTTGGATTAACACATACCTATGATAATTTTTCCATCATCATCCATCACGCGGGTGTAACCGCAGTGCACCGCTAGTATAATAATGTAAGCAAATCAGATCCGTCCCCTTAAGACGGTTAAACAACATGAACAATAGATCTTATCTAATAATAACAAATATTTTAGAAGTATTTTAAGAAAACATTTAATCTATTATTTAATAAAACACTTAAAAAATCTTTATAAAAATGATATATATCTAGTGACAATTCCGCCTAATTTCCTGTTAAGCCGACGTGACGTCACAAACGCCACGCAGACAAACCGGAAGAGTATTCGACGCGTTTCGCTTCTAAACGAAGCATCCTCAAGAGGTCTTGACTCTACGAGCTTACGATCGATCTTATCTCTCTTTCTCTTATCTATTGCTGATGAGCTTTCCTTTGACCACTATCTCACCCACGGCTTCAGGAAGGGAGATCTCACCTGATGGAAGTGATGATGTGGTCGAAGATATTTTTCAAGCTAACCTAGAGTGATCAAAATGCTGGCACCTATTTGGCTCAAAGAATAAGCATTACAATTCAACGGGGCAATGCTGCCAGCATGCTGGGCACGCTGCCAACTGGCAATAGGCTGGAGCATTTGGACTGCCTGTGAGTCTGCAATGACTTATGGGTATCTAAATGCTTTTATTGTAGTAGCTGTAGTGTTATATATAGTTCGTAGTTTTTTGTTAATAAAGGCATACCACCGTTAAAAAAACCTAGAGTTACTCTGGCTGTCAATGACACTGCCGAAACATACCATTAGGTGTTTGGCGACAGCTTTTCTACTTGATGGTGGTAGCTAACCTGGTAGGCATTCGCAAAATGCCCTACCACCATGCTAAGAAAACGACTGGGACAGCGCCCTCCAACGCTTCGTGCTTTGGAGGGCGCTGTCCCGGTTGTTTTCTTACGCTCAGTAGTAGTGCCACTAGCGGTTACCCATCCAAGTCATGACCACGGCGCTAAGTTGAACGTTACGAGCGAAGTTCGAAGAGCGAGTTCAAAATTGAGTTGTTTGTTAATTAAGACTGTCCACGGAGTAAAAGCCGCAGGATTTCTGTTTGCTATATATAATTTAGGAAGCTATCTTGACGCAATAGCCTGTCTGCAGGGCACGGAATACCTGCAAGATAATTCAAGTGTTGCAAACGCCACCGCAAGCTAATTGCGTCCATTCTTGCTTGTAATATTGTATTGTTGTGCTGGTAACACATTATGCTTTCACAACGCTTCTCTTGTTTGAATTAAAGTCATATTTTCAAGAAAAATAAAAGGTTGTATTAATTTCGAATATATTAAATACTGAGTGTAATAACTAAGATGTAATAGTATAATAATACTTAGTAAACTATATATAAATTTACCGACTTCAAAAAAGGAGGAAGTTTTCAATTCGATTGTAATTTTTTGTTTGTGTTTTCTCATAACTTTTTACAGGGTTAGGTACTAATTATGGTGTTTTTTTATATTTGAATGCTGGTACTTGTCATATGTTCCTATTCAAATTTGAGTGAGCTCTGACGAGTATCTCTAATAATGCGTATTTAATATTTGGAGTTGTTTATTTTATTATAATTATTACCTCAATTACTGCCATAATATTTGAAGCAATGGTATAGCCGACAGAAAACATTCATTTTTTTCAACTTTATAATTATTTGGAATTTGGAACGCCTTTATTATTTTAAAAACATTCGATTACGCACCATTTTATATATATTTCGTGTTCATTATCAAATTACAGTAAGGAATGGGGTGTTAAAGAAAATAGGATTGCAGTGATCGCCTTGCACAAAGTGGGTATGGAGCCGTCGCGTCGGTCATATTCTAGACATTTCAAAAGCTTGGTATCTTCCGTATGTTCGTATATCGTACTATCAACAAACACAACAACACTTCTTCTGTCGAAGACCATAAAAGATCGGGACCGCCGCTTGCTATTAGAACTACAAAGGCTGTTAAATATGTTGTTAAAGCCAGAATTTGTCAACATGCTATTAGGAAGCAAAAAATCTTATCGCGGGAAATGAAGATTCTCGCCAGGACTCTGTCGCGTATTATAAAACGACCTGAAGCTCGGTGCTTATCGTCGATATACTGTACATGTCTAAAAGAACTTATGGCCGGACTATGTACATGCCTGGTAGGAAATTGAAGCTGATATTTAGAACACATATTTTACCAAAACTGTAGAGTAGTAGATATATCGGCGTATTCAATTCAAATATGAATAAACGTTTTAAAATATGCTCTAGGTAGAAACCACCAAATATATAACTGTTTCATGTAGAAAAAATAAAAAATAATTGAACGTCAGCAAGGCTTTACTTTTTATTTTTAATTTTCGAAGCCGAGTTAAATTTTTATTAAAACTGTCGTATGTAGTACAATTTGTATTATTAACAATTTATTATTGTAAATATTAACAATTTTGAATCCGATTTCACTTACGTTAAATCAATCGAGTAGCTCGATCTCGACCGGTTTCGTGCCTATTTTTTATTATTACTGACAGCTTTTGGCCACAATCTCACCTGATGGTAAGTGATTATGTGAACAGGCTTAACCTAGAATTTGACTTTCAGAGTCACTTCATCATGAATGCACGAGCGTCCGCGGACGCGGTCGGGAGCGCACGGTACTCCATGATGGAGCTACTCTGAAAACCTCGTAGAATTAAAATTAACAATTATAAAATTTTCAACGAAAATGATGGTTTTATTTTATGTTAAGAAGTGAAGTCGCTTACCATCATAGGTGGCAAAATTATCCTTCTCGTTTTACTTAACTCCGCACTGCATCGGCACTTTAGTTCATATGTCTCGTTCACCCAGAGTAATTTTACTACCAGTATTTGTTTTTGCTCAGTATTGTTTATACACGAATATCGGGCACTGCAGTGGTACCTACCCAGACAGCCTCTGTAGGCCTCTAGTTATTCTATTATTTAATTAATCAAATGACAGAGTAAATACAACACTTCAAGGATCTACTAGTGTATGCTATGCTTTATACATCGGTCGTGCTGCCTGGTCAACGCAACGTAAATTGAAATTAAAACTGAGCAGAGACAACGCTATTCTATTAAGACAATGCAATACTTTTGCGAAACACAAGACAGTTCTGGTGCATTTTGGTCAAATTATACTTGATTAAAAGTACACAGACATAGTTATTTGTTATGCAAGGCTGTAAAGTTGTTATTTGTGGCGAGTACTGGTATTGAACCTGAAGAATTGATGGATTAAATTGAACAGAGGGCACAGGGAGTGCTCAAAAATATAGAATCCTGAGCGTGCCGATGGTTTTAAATGTATGAGACGCAAAATAACTTTACTGCTGAGCGCGCATCACAGACTTTTTCACCTCATTACAGCGAGGAATATGCGAGGTGTAAGCAAAACAGCTTTAAAATGTTGTAAATGTGCGTTTTTTTATAGTAAAAACTAAAATTTAAATTTGTCAATTCAAATAATATTTTTGATAAATTAATTGCAAATAATTAAATTTATAAAAAATTAAATTAAAATTAAAAGAATCATATTACTTAAATTAGTATTTTATTTTTCTGGTACTTTTATACAGATTAAAAACCTTTTTCACACTAGCGTTCGAAAACACTTTTGCCACGCAGATTTCGAATGATAAACAACGTCTCTCCGAGGTTTTGAGGAGAAAAATATTTTTGTCCCGTGAGATGCTGTGATAGAAAACCCTGTGTGGTGCCGAAATAGAATTGCAACCCCATATCTTCTTGTGAAAGTCTTCTAAGTGGCATGGAAAAATACAAAAAGTTACCCCATTCACCTTAGTTCATTATTGATAAGAACGAATCAATAACACTTATAATTTGAAGATTAAAATTATTTTATAAAATAAATTTAATTATTTGCCTTACAGGATCATAAATACCGTCTATATAACTTTTGATTACATAAACGACAGAAATGTTTGAAAATTTCCGGCTCTGGCTCTGGTGAAATACTTAGATAAATAGGTAACACCTTTTTTTTTATGTTATTGTGACGGAACAAGCTCGAGGCCCACCTGATGTTAAGTGGACTAACCTCTGCCTATAACAGTTGCAATTCATGACAACTCACGAATTGCACTGCGCCCGTCACATTGAGACATAGTTGTTAAGTCTCATTGTGCCTGTAATTTTACTGGCTCTCAAGGACTACTGCCGGAACACACCTTTCGGTGCTTGGCGACAGACTTTCTACTTGAGGGTGGTCGCTAGCCAGGCGGGCATTCGCAAAATGCCCTTCCACCATGCGGTGAAGCTCAAGCTCTGGGCGGGATTCGAACCATGGACCTGCTGCGCGGCAGTCCATAGCCAATGCCACTGAGCCATCACTGCAAAACCTGTCACCACCTGTCACCTTTACAACAATAAACAGATATTATTATGATTAATATTATAATTGTTATTATAATATATTTTTTGAACATTTTGTTGAATGACGATTAAACGGAATACCTAGTTTATTGCCCTTTCGCAATGTCTCTGTAACAGTCTTTGCTGAACGAGGCTGTAGCATGTATAGACGCCTGTATTGAATAATTGATTTTGAAATTTTCAAGTTCAGTTTAGACTGCCTTACAAACTGTAGCAAACATTTCATATGGCTTAATACAAAGGCGTCATATCAACATCCTTACGATTTAAATGGTGACAAGTCAGTCCAGATTTCCTTACAACTTCGCAGTAAACATTTCATAAGTTTTATTACAAAGGCGTCATTTACACATCCTCACGATGATTGTGTGTGGTCCGATGGTGATGCTGTAGACCAATATTTGTACGGGCATAAAGATACTGTTGGAAACAACCGCATGGTCGAAAGCGTAGTGATAAGCGAAGCGAGTAGCGGTTTATTCCAACTTCGGCGCGTATACCTAAAACGTTAAATTCGATGAGTCTACAATTATTAACACTTTGATACGATTATTTTATCATACTATCGCACCGTCTAATAAGATTATCCATAACGAAAACATGTAGATTGGTAGGCTTTCTTTATCAATTAAGCCACCAAGCATTTATGCCCCAATTTGACATTTACGAGATCTCGGCTGATGAATACAGTATCAGGACATCCCATTAAAATTGTTTGATAATTCATCATTGATAAAAGTGATCCATCGTCCTTTCCATCTCTTTTCAGTGTTATTGACATGATAAATATTTTAACATCAAGCGGGCTTCTTGGTATATTATGATTGAGCAAAGGGTTTTCAACTTAAATTTTGAGTCATATGTATAGTCACCTCTATGACATCTTTTTGTTTCACAATAAAATGTTTAATGTCTTGTAGAATAAAGACACGTCAGAAGGTACGAGTTCGCGATTTTATTTTTATATTAAGTCGCGTCTCTTACAACTATATCTTCACCTTACATGTCATACCATGAACAAATTTACAGCATGGCTTTCCATCCACATTTCCTTCGTCGCGGTCACCATATCCTTAATTAAATAGCGCAATGATAAGTACAATTACAGTCCGATGTTAGATAACAATGTTTGCCTTACCAATCAGTGGAATTCCTGTTTTGTTTGATATAGTGATTGTATTTTTTTGCAAGAGAATTAAAATTAAAAACTTATTTGTTATTTCATCATATTTGTAGGTTTTACACTGGATGACGAATCATAAAATGACTGTCTTGCGTATTGATTATTTACATTTAGATATAAGTTTCAGACTATTTTTAATATTTTTTGTCGTAATGTATTTCGTTTCAACCTATCAAAGAAAGGCCCTCTATTCAAAGAGAGAAAAAGAACGATATTTTTAAGGAATAAGGGGACAAAATTTTATGCTACTCACGTGGTATGAAGTGTTTCTGAGACAATATGACTACATATTGTCTCAAAAATACTTCAGATGCGAGCGGATTCCACATAGTGGCAGTGCGAGGTAGAAAAGGCCGTGAGAACCAAGTAGATCATGTATGAGCCATATGACAATCGTCCACGAGGGTCCAGTGCGTCTTCGCGGATAGGCTAAGGGCTGTGTCAGAGTTTTCAGACCCGAAGGAGGAGACAGCGCAACGACAGCTATATTGAGACACTGACCGGGATTGGTTTAACGTGCCCTTCAAAGCACAGAAGCGTTCAGTTTTAATAACACTAGAGGAGACGTATCCAAGTATTAACGGAACTTCGTCTTTGGGCGTGACGCTTATAACACCAATAAGACTTTACTTCCGCGTGCCAAGAGTAAAGAACAAAGAGAGAAATAGTGAAGAATTGTAAAACAGTACTTTTAATACCCTATAATATCATTTTCACTTCTAACCAGCGTTCCATAGCCACAAGTAGGCACAACACTTACCTTCAAATCAAACAGTGACACCTACCACTTACAAATAAATAAAGAAAACAATACGTTAGTCCGCTATGCGGTCGGTTTCACCGACGTCGTCGTGAGAATCCATCGTGCGCCATGGTTTCTGATAATTGGTGTCAAACTGCAGTTGGGATTCTGCGGTGGGCCTATTGTATGTTATTACACTATGGATGGCTATACATATAGATTTATTATAGCTAGATCTCACTCAACATTTTTTAGCCGTATTCTTTTGATTGGAATAATATATGACTGTTTCGTTGTACGAGTGGCGTAAACTATAACTTTGAAATCTCGAGGTCTTCCATCTCTACAGGGAATCTCCATCAGAGTACTTTTGGAGTTTTGTCCATAAATTCTCAGTGATGGCCTGAGTGAGTGTTACTGATTTCAGAACACTTTTTTCCAAAATCCCCACTGATCAAACCCTTATATGTACCCGTAGGGTCTTTTGGAGAATTTGGTGAAAAATCTGTGATCTCTTGAAAAAAATCTGAGAGTAGAATGAGTGATG
The DNA here is from genome assembly GCA_963890685.1 of Plagodis pulveraria. Lineage (NCBI taxonomy): Eukaryota > Metazoa > Arthropoda > Insecta > Lepidoptera > Geometridae > Plagodis > Plagodis pulveraria. The sequence goes on from OY982963.1 coordinate 10,519,038, forward strand.
ACAATTTCTAAACTTTTTACGAAAATCCGCATCATTTCCTTCTATCTATTTACATAAAATATAAAATAAAATATGATGTAAGTACATGTTTTTCTTCTATTTCAATAGCCATGAATTTTATTTCAATCCTTGGATCGGACAGTTATTGGGTTCTTCAAATACATTTTCAGAAACAATCTGGAGCCTCAAACTATTTGAGGTACATGCCAACATCTTGCCCCCAATAACATGAGACCAAAATCATATAACAAAACATAGAAATAAAAACATAATATCTGGCTCTTAAAAGCTTGATATGCTCGGAAAGGTGAAACGCTACTTCACGTCATCCCATCGCTTGCAACTTTATTAGGCAATGATTCAGCCTCACATGGAGTACTGCTTTCACCTCTGGGCGGAAGCTCCCCAGTACCAACTTCTTCCACTTGACGGCATTCAACGCAGAGCGACTCGAATCGTCGACGATCAAGCTCTCTCCGGCTCGACCCCTTGGCATTGCGTAGAGATGTTGGATCACTCTACTTTATTTACCGTATATATCGCGGGGTGTGTTCAGAGGAACTGTTCAATTTAATACCTGCAGCTGAATGTCGCCATGGGACGTCCCAACAAAGTATGATGTTTCATCAATTTGATGTCGTCGTATGGAAGTCTATTACCTTACGATTTTCACAGCATTTTCTGCTTCGCACTGCCACAATGTGGAACCAGCTGTCTGCTGTGAAGTATTTACGAACCGATACAATTAAGGAGCCTTCAAGAAGAGAGCATATTCACTGCTCAAAGGCCGGAACGCATCCTAGAGAACTCTGTGGCGGATGTTCGAGGGCGAAGGTCTTCTCGCCCTCATATACCATAAAAAACAGACTGCTATAAGATTCAAGATTTATTTTTGAATTTCAAGTTTTATAGTTTTAACAACATAAAACTCGTATCGTGTCTTCTATCCTGTTTACTTTTTGAATCACCTGCGGTTTAGTTTCTCGTATATTTCTTTAGTAAAGATGCCTTTACCAAAGAAAATTATGTCATTATTAAATAAAGCCCAGAGCTCACGCACAGACATTTCTAACGTAACAGAGATTTGACCACAAATTGTTTGTTGTGGCGTTGTGTCCACATCAACTTGCTTATAGTTCGTTTGTTTGTACCGTATTGTGCTATCTAAATTACTGAGCAATGTCCGCGGCATGAGACAGAGGCAGACAAACTAACAGAGAGATTATTTTTATTTGAAAAAAAAAAATGCTACTAATTTTTTTAGTGCTATTTTTAAATGTATTTATTCCACGCTCATTCTTTGTTATAATAAGTATATTTTTATATAATTTACAAATAATCGGAGTACAACTTTTTTTATTCCGGACGGGAATCTAACCCGTACCCTCCGATTCCGCGCCGGATGCCTAAACCACTCGGCCACCGGAACCTCTTTCGAGTTGAAACTTTTTGCTCCATTTTCATTACGTTCACCGTCATAGGGAACGGAGTGCAGTCATCAACCAGACTACTTGACTTCATCTGATCAAAAGAAGTTATTTTTCAAAATATAGAATCCTGAGTATACCGAAGGTTTCAAAGGACAGGACAGACAATTTTTCGCCTCAATCCAGCGAGGAAAATGCTAAATGCAAGAAAAACGGTTTTAACAAACATGGCACATTTGTGTCCATTTATATTGAAAAGTAAAATTACTATTTAGAACAGTTTTAATAAATGTGGCACATTTTTGTTAATTTATATTGTTACTAAATTACTATATTATGATGATAATATTGCAAGTAAATTTATTTCTGTGGTGTTGTTGTAGAGATTCAAATTTTAAAAACCTTATTTACGCTAACGGACCAAAAGCAGTTTTTGACGCAGATTTATAATAGTAAACAGCGCCTTTCCGAGTTTTTGAGGTGAAAATACATATATATGCAAGTTAACCCTTTATAACAAGTTCCCTTCGTGGTCAGCCGAGCGTGACCACTCGTGCCATTATTGCGGTCAAGCGTGTAAACGATGACTGGTTAAGCTTTGACACTTTAACCCTATATCATAGAATAAAACATACTAACATCTCATAATTAATTCATAAAATATACATATACATATCGCAGTCTTCTTAGCATTGTCCCATACATTTTGGGGTCGTTAAAATACGTTTTCTTTGACCAATAGAACTAAACACTTATTTATGTACAAATATAATGTCAAACAATTATTTATTCATGTATTAATAACACAGATATATTTTATAGTATTTTGCTTAAATATTAATTTATTGATTTCTTAAAATATTTTTAAAATATATGTAATTTGAATATGTTTTTCCGCAAAGTAACGCCTGAATTTATTTATTACAAATAAATTATCTCCCCAAAACAAGAACAATTATTGTCGGGTGGGTAGTTTTTTTTTTAATATGCAGTCATCATTTCCCTACCTGATGGCAAGCTACATGCCTGCCCATATTAAAGGCTTATTACAGTTACAGTATCTCTATTCTCGTTCTACTTGACACTGCACTGCGCTCGTAATTCCGATACGTTAGTTCTTACCAATGTCCACCCATTAATTTCATTTGCTGTAGCCCAAGCACGAATAACTTGCGAAATCGTAACCGTTTCGTAAACGTATCGAAATGTCACCATTTTGTATAGGATTTGATCAGCGCCTCTACAGGGGTGCGTTCCGAACCTTGGTTAGAGCGCACTCGGAGTGCAACTTTTCACTCTAACGTCGTTCACAACCTTCGAGTAGAGCGTTCGGTTGTCACAACTGGACCGTTCCAAACCTTTGAAGGTTGCAACTTTTTAACCATAAAACGCGTGACATGACATGACTTTGACGTTTATATCGTATTCTATCTGATGCGCTCACCCATATATCTCAAAAAATATAAATACTAATATAATTTCTCTAAATATAAAACTTAATTAAAAATGGAAAACGAATTTGTGATAGTGTTAAATAGCAATTATTATTACGATAATGATGTAAGTCTGTCAATGTCACAATTTGTTTGAGGTTAGAAGACAACCGGTCGTTCCATACCTCAGGGTAAGTTGCAAAACAACCAAACAACGAAACAACTACACTCTGAGCCTCTGAACGCACTCCTGTGCGTAAAAGGAACTAAATTTTGACAGAAAAAAAGGTTTTGACAACTAACGTGTCGAGATTTTAACGTGAATGTTTTGTCACGTAAAAAGTTTTGTATGAAATCGCGAGCACGAACCTAATTCTAACGTAAGCTCGAAGGCTGGCTATCGAGAATCTATCAAAAATCTACGAATGTCATGTCACTGAGAAATTTGCAGTCAGATGGCTGACGTAACGTATTCAATTGTGGTAAAACTTCGAAAATTCATGTTATTATTGTGTTTGTTCATTCATAATTTACCTATGAAAAGAGTTACAAACATGGCAGCAAGATTAGAAGTAGTATTGTACCATGTCGTTTACCAGGCGCAAAGTAGGTATTTATTAATTTATGGCACTGGAGGGAAGTGATGCTAATGTACGATGAACCCAATTCAGGACATTTTCCAAAACTCTGCATCAAACAGCGTCCATATTCCACCGTTCCAGCCCACATTTACACCAATTACGCTCGTTGGATATGTCTTGCGGCGCAATAATGTTGCTATGAAATTCTTCATTGTGCATGGTCAAATTGAAAACAATAAGGCTCAAAGAAGATCACCTATGCATTCAAGATTTCAAGATCAACCAAAGCTGTCAACAAATGCACCAGAAGAACACAGGCAGCGACACGAAAGGAATACCAACGGATTGTCAGACTAACTACCTACGAACTCTGAGGTGATGACCATGCTCACGCCAACATTCTAACCAGTACGAAGAAGAAGATTTTAATGTGAAACGTAGAAGCTGTGTTATTGGATTTTTGGTTCTTAATAAAAATAAACGAAGTGCAATTGTGCGTTTCATTTATTGGTACCTATATACCGAACAGTTCGTAGGGATAATAGGATCTCTTGTTGGATGTCGTGCAACGCGACTAAGACAAAATTCGTGGCAGCATGCCACAACTAAGGTCGGTGTGAGTGGGATGTTGCCACGCATTGAGCATACAACAGTGATGATGAGATTGATCAGTGTGTGCTTCTATTGGTGGCGCATAAAAGACTATTGGGTGGCGAACTCATAGCAGGGCCGTGAGAAGCATTTTTCTACCCCTCTGATCTTATAGGCTAGGTAAGTTCGATATAATGCTCGTTTGCCACACTATTCCTTAAAAATAAAGGAAAGTAGATGAATAAAAAGACAAAACTACACCAACAGTTAAGTAATTTCTTTATTTTTGGTAATGTAATAACAGACACAATCATAATCCAAAAAAAAAACCAACCATAAGCTGACTAATACAAAACGCTTTAATTATCCTAAAATTAATATGAACTTAAAACAACACTAAGCCTAGACGGTTACAAGTCACAGCACTCTCGATTTGTAGTAACGGCGCATTCATGAAATGCTACGTGGTTTGTCTTTGCAAAACTGTTAGGTAGGTACATTACTACGCACTCCAGGTTTTCACAGCATTCTTCTTTCCCAGAACAGACGGTAAAATACCGCTGGAGACGAAAGTTCTGTCGGGAATGACCTTTAGTGAACAATTAGAACTTATAGAATGCACTGCTTGAACTCAATAGCCTATTTTTCTGCTGAAACACCATAAAATTTAGCGCAAAATACACTTCACGCCGGCTGGCGGCCCTTCAGGGTTTCTTGAAACTCCTCCCTCTGTTTAAAGGTGTAATAGTAGCTGTTTGTAATTCATATAGTAAATTATCAGTGGCGTAGATTCTTGGCTTGGGAATTTATAGCTCATAATTTATATATAATGTTTTATTTTAATACCTCTAATGATGTTACAATAAAATTTGGTTCACTGAGCAAGTAACGCATAGAGAAAAGTAACATACCGGAAAAAAATATGTTTGGTTTTCACCAAATAAAAAGCTAAATTTGACGAATATCAATCATAAAGGAACCAGTCCAGCGTCACCAACCTTAAAATAAGGTAAAGTATTGCAGGTGTACCGATTTCTGTCCAAAATTACCAAATACGATACGAGTCATTGTCACCTTGACAACTCAACTGGACTATCATGGCTATAGACTAATCATATTGTTCCCGGTACATTACATTTCTCTATGTCATAATGTATGTCATGGCACTTAGTAAATATATCACCTCAAATACATTTTATTCAAAAATTTTAATATTTCATAGTGAACATCAATACAATACGGAAATCGCAAAGAAAATGCGAAGTCTGTGGTGTCGAAACACAAATAAAAATGTTTAAACAATAGATTTCCATGAGATCCAGAACCGGTGAGTTGATGAAAATATGTCATTGAAATTACATTATTGTTTCAGAGCGTAATGATCGCTTGGTTTTTATTGTAATTCAAGTAGGTATGTGTTATCATGCGAATTGCTGTACTTACATATATTTGTATATAAATTACAAATATTTACGTAACGTAAAGTAAGTTTAGTGTTGCTCAAGGAAAGTATCGATACCTTTGTAGTATCGATTTTTTATAATGTCAGTGGTAAGGGTACATATACTTTTTCATAGTGTCAATAAGTTAGGAAATATCATATTCGATGCTGGTGATCATAAACCATCACGCGGAATGTTTTATTATGCCACGAAACTTAACATGTGTATTTTAGGGACTGTTATTTACATCTTTAGCTCAAAAGCATTTTGAAACACCAGGTATTATCAATTTTTCTCTACATAACTGGCACAGTACTTGCTAACTGAACGGCTAGAGCAATATTTATTATCTAACATATGAAAATCGACCTAAATATTATACAATTAATAATAAATAGCGTAAATAACGTCATATCTATGCTTGTGATAATAATCTGAGTTGTTTTTTTTCAGTTCATTTAAACAAAACTCCGTCGCTTATATACTTTCAAAGTAAATGCTGAATCGATAGAGCTATGGCATGGAATTTAAGGTACTATGTCACCTCAATACTATATAAAAATCAAATCATGTATATCAACATACAATCCCAATTATTTAAATACTTATAATACTATACATTGTTTGATTTTAAAATTAACCAACTTTCGAGTGCAGTTAAATAAACTATTTTTGTAATTTCAGATATGCATATGTTACGCAGAAAAATATTAATTGAATCGATATATAAAACAAATCAGTGCAGAGGAAGCTTCTTGCAATACAAATGAAATAGATCAGCTGCAAGATTAAATTAAATATCTAAATAATTCAACTACCTACACCAAAAAAGTTTTTAAAAGTCAACAGTCTATATATAATTAAAAAAGGTGCGTCAGAAATACTACGTTTTATGATTGAACTACAAATAATAATAATTGTTAACAGTTGATGACAAGTTTACTAGTGCAACTTACGTGCAGTATTTTTTACTTTTACATATACGACAGTTAGAAAATAAGTATTATATATTGAAAACTGTTATGTACAATGAAAAATATGTATGGTAAAGATGTTCTAGTACACAAATTACTTTGGAACTATGTATACATACCCCAATAATACGGTTTTCGATACTAGCGAAGATATATCGCACGATAAAATATTTTGATGATTTTGAATAAATTAATAAATCTGTGTGAAATATTTGTTTTATTTTACATTTCCTTAACATATATTTTATAAACCTAACCTTTTTACCATTTTTTCCTATATCGATTATAATGGAATCGATTTCATTGTAACTAATCGATTTTAGGGAATCAGTAGTACAACACTCACAAATGTCACTATTATCGTGTTGGAAATATAGTTTTCATTTGTAATGGTTGGTACAAAATAACTTCAAATCTGAGTTTCAAATCAACAAGGTCCGTGCCAACTCTTAATATTACTTGCTCAGTGAGAGGAACTTTTATAGGCAAAATAAGACTTAAAACCTCTTTTCGAATGAGTTGTTAGGTCTTAGAAAAAAGGTACGATTGTTGTGATTTACGCTGGATGACGTCATTTTTGTAATCCTATCGAGTTCACGTTAGCCAGCAAACGATGCGGCGTACTGTCAACCATTGCCTCCTGCGTAAACGGGCGGTGAACTCGATACGATAACGTTACGGACTATCGAAATGTTTGTGCTTGGGCTACTGCAGTACACTTAACAAACACTGTAGTTCATGTACACTACTGCAGCCAGGCAGAATATAACTGTTGGTTCCCACTGAGAACTATTGGTCATAAAGACATCTACTGCCTGATAAGTTTAGTTCAGTTTTTTGACAACTGTCTAGCGCCTACTCTTGAGCTTCGACCACTCCACCACTAACAAAAAGGTAAGATGGTGACCAAAATGCAACTTATCGGCTATAAAAAAGTATAAGTAATGAGAAGGCTAAACAGAGCCTTGTTTAACGCCTAATCTTTTAGTCTGTTTGCCCTTATTCACCTTAGTAGTGGCCTGCTGCAGCTCATTAGAAGCTTATTTTCTTAGTCTTCTCTTCCATTATCCTATTGGGAGGATGTGAAACTGTCTCATTCTGAAGCTTGGATTCTGCGGCATATTTTTTTTAACCAAGCAGTTCATGTCATACTTAGCTATATAGTAATAAATAAAATTTAATGGATTAGTTTTCTGGTAGTATTAAAATTGAAAAAAGGATTCTTGCTAACTATTCTCTCTATAAATACGTTATTTTTAATAACATGTTAAGTACATATAAAAACATGTTTGGAGAGGAATTTTAGCCACAAAGTAAGACGTAAATGCTAATAGATAGTTACTATACTCGTATGATACTTATGCAGTGGCAGTTCGTCTCAATACGATACAATAAATCTTTATTTGAAACTATAGGATAAAAACAAAAATTGGTCACACACAACCTACTTTTTCTTTCGAATGTATAAATAATTTCAATAGAATCCAAGACTATATTACAGTCAGTACTTACTTCTTCTTTTAACACTTATTTCACGGTATGACCACAGTCAACACTGCTGAGTAACCTATCAGCCATGAATGGCCTATACTTAATACCCAAAGGCTTGTCTGCTGTCCAATATACCCAATAATATGGAGACATATCTCTATTTAATTTTGTGTCATGTGCCATTAAAAATAAGAAGGTTCTTAGGTACGTTTTACCATAAATAAAAAAATCCGCAATAGACTTGCCTCCATTACGTGAGACCAAAACATATATAGAATAACAACCCCCTTCGGGAAACACAGGTTTATGAATCAAACCCTGTTCGTAAGTTTCTTTATTTGTGTTATCCTTTTTTGTACATAAAATATCAAACTTTCTTTTACACACAACACATTATCGCTTATCAATAAGTAGATCTGTATATATTTATACCAATAAATACTATGAACTATAAACACCTCCAGTTTTACAGACTGCAAAGTTCAAGGATCAGCATTCTTTACAGAACCAGAACAACATTGTTCAAACTTATTTTAATTTATATATTAATTATGTATATCTGAACGCTCTGTCTTGAATTCAAAGTCCATGCCCCCTTTCAAGCTTCTCATTGAAGATGCATCCAGCCCAACTGTTATATCAACATGCGTCCTTTCTTTGTGATCCATAAATTTCGTCCTAATCTTCCCTGCTGTTCTATCCTCGCCACTGTCACAACAAAAAATGACAACAATAAACTTATCTCTATTGTCGCATATTAATTACAAAACCATCACAACAAACTTTAACGACAAAGGATCGATAACAACAAATCGTTCCGTGACTGCCACAAACTTATTCCAAATTTGAATTGCCTATAATCGACTGACCACTGAAAAAATTTCAGACCTTATACGCAGTTAATATTGTCGGGCAGTTTTTGTGCACAAATTTGTTCATGGTTCTAATAGGGTAAAAGCACCAGTTAGTGGCTGTACCGACCGCAAATTTGTCAGACCACCTTGCAGCTAAACGTAATTTATGACCCAAAGCCAGGAAGAGGACGCTAAGCCGTGCTGTTGCATAATCTCCGCAATTTATGGATGTTTTTGTTGACTGTACTGCGCTTTGTCGTTTTTGTGTAATTTCTATTATATCAATTATTATCTTAATTAAAATGAATAAATATGTCAAATACTAAAACAGGTTACGATAAGATTTTTACTATAAATTACGGTTCTTTATAACATAAACAAATTATCTAAATACCTACCTACGTTCGAAGCAGTAATGGTTCAGTGGCATTGGCCATGGACTGCCGCGCAGCGGGTCCATGGTTCGAATGTCGCTGCGGGCTTGAGCTTCACCGCATGGTGGAAGGGCATTTTGCGGCTGCCCGCCTGGCTAGCGACTACCCTCAAGTAGAAAATTGGTCGCTAAACACGTAACGGTGTGTTTCGGCAACTATCCTTGAGAGCCAGTAATATAGGTTCAGCCTGTTAACTCCTTCGACCACATCATAACTTACCATTAGGTGAGATTGTGGTAAAAAACTTAGCTATCAGCAATAAAAAAAACTTACCTACGAGTATAATACTCATAGTACATATGTACATACATAACGTGACACCGGTTTTTAGGAGACAAAGACAGGATTTTTTACTCGCTACGTTCTTAGCATTTCCCTCTTTCTTCACTCCCATCACTAATACAATTAAACATCAATCACATCACCAGAACCAAATACAATTTATACCTCTCTAACATTATTACGTGTAATTGCGATATTATCGTATATTATAATATGGTTTCTAATAATAATTATATTTATTATTTTATTTGATGCCGGGCTTAGAATGTCACCACCCCATCTCTTCCCGTGGGTTTCGTAAGAGACGCCTAAGGGTAAAATACCAAAAGTGATCAGCAGCACCTTCTCAAAAACTGCTTACTTACACTGCGATCCCCAAGATGCCTGCCAAGCGTGGGGGTTACGGCAAAACCCCTGTGGCTGGTTCAGCAGTAGACAATCCGGCTGATACAGTAACTCTATATTGATTGATTATGACAATGTTCTACATTCTGTTTTTTTAGGGTGGACAAGTATGTTGTTTGCCGGTGTCGACAATTCAAATCTACCGGACTTAAGGCGAGGAAGCCATTCTATAGCCCTGATGGGTGAGATCGTACGGGCGCCTTCTACCTCCGTCTCCTGCGGGCGCCGAACACCGCTTATAAAGAAGAGACGCTGATAACGGGATCAAGGGCACCAATGTGGTATGGACCTCGGCTTGAGACGTTGAAGTAAATCGAAGTATACGATTCATAGTCTGTGTTTCAAAGTTATACCCATCTCTCATCTCAACTGCATTTATATCACTTTTATGCATAAATTTATGGTAGGTATACTCGCTACCAATCTTCGAAGCTCACCTAAGTGATTAAAGCGCTCGTAGCGTAGTTTGCTTAACCTTTATTTTTTTATTTATTTTTTTTTAACGTGTGAAAAATGCATTTACGCATTCCCGTCCACCCCGGGGAAGGTGGCCGGGATATGTCGGGCTCGACACCAACTACTCCCACAGCAGCAAGTGCCCCTACCGACTAAATAACACACGGTGTTCCACCTCTACCGCTTCTCGGCGGGATCGCAGGGTCGCTTTAGCACTCAACCACGAACCCGCCACCGTTGTCCGTTGCCGGACCCCTTCTGGGGTGCTACCCCTCACGACGCACCAGAACACATGGCACGTCGCTACCACCCGGGGACCAAGCCCGCAAATGGGCGTCAGACGACCCCGCTTCCGACGCCCAAGGTCCCCCTGCGACGGGTCAGATGAGTAGCCCCGTCGCCTGCTACTTCGGCCGCAGAGGATAGGGAGAGCGGCGCCTCGCTATACCAACACTCCTCCTCCCCTGCGGCCCCTCCGCGTCCGCCATCCAACGGTGGCGGCCCCGCCGTGGCCACGGAAGGTAGGGAGAGCGGCGCACCGTGATACCGGCACTCCTCTCCCGCCGTGGCCCCTCACCGTCAGCTGTGGTGTCGCCCATACAACACACACCACAGCCCGCCTCAGATGCGGTGCTGCCCATACAGCACCGCAGCCTACCCGTTGCCGCTCCAGTCTGGACTTAGAGGCAAAGCCCAGTGGAGCGGCCCCTCTGGGGCCGGCCGACTGCCCAAGCCAGCACGGCCCCTGGTTCCTCTTCGCTTCACCGTGGGTGACGAAGCCACGGCTACTAAGCCCCACCGCCACGACAAGGCGGGAACCCTTCGGGGGGAAGTTTGCTTAACCTGTCTTAACCTATCATCTAAGTTAAACAATGCCCGCTCCGGTCACGAGTTGAATGGGTGACCGCTAGTGGCATTAACTGAGCGTTTCCGTGCTTTGGAGGGCACGTTAAGCTGTTGGTCAGACATGGATGGCAGTCGCTATAGCATGGTGGTAGGGTAAATTGCGAATGCCCGCCTGGCTAGCTCAATTTCACTCTCAAGTAGCAAATCTGTCGCTTAGCACCCAACGGTGTGTTCCGGCACATGTCCTTGTGAGCCAGTCATTTTAGGTTAGCTTATACAACATCTTCGACCACATCATCACTAACCATCAAGTTTGATAGTGGCCAAGGCTAGGCTAGCCTATATGTTCTATAAATAAATCATCTGTGAAAATTTCAACTGTCTACTATCACCGTTCTTGAGATACAGCCTGGTGACAGACGGACGGACGGACGGACAACGAAGTCTCAGTAACAAGGTATCGTTTTTACCCTTTGGGTACGGAACCCTAAAAAGAACGAAATAGGTGCAAAGTCTTACTTTAGGTAAGAATATTGTTGTAGCATATATAATTAAAGAATTAAGTTTAAATTCGATATGCATAAAATAAGTGGGTATCGGAAGGAGATCCGGCCAATCAAATGATCGAAATATAAAAAGAACACATCAAGAGTATCTCTAAAATCGATCACGCCCATGAAAAATCGTCGGTTTTGTTCGGAATCTGCACGTGAGGCAAAGGTCGGTCCTTGTATTAAAGAGAGGAAATCCGGAGTTCATTGTTGTATCCAACACTTATGCACTTTACCTGACCGACAGATAAAAGAGCTCAGCAGAATAGACCCCAGGCAGCTACCGAGTTTTTTTTATTAAAAAAAGAAAGCATAAAAAATATTTAAATTTAGAACGCATAAAAAATATCTATGCAAATCATTGCAACGGTCGTGCAAGATCCAGTTTTTGCGCATAAAAAAAACGGAGGTTTAATTTTCTCACGTTAGTGACGTAGTTTTTTCTAGAAAATTTCTAATGACGGTTTAATTGAAGAACCCTTTGGGGTTTGATTTCGTGGGCTTTTTTCTCAGTTGTAATTGTTTAGAAAACAAAGTCTCGTAACACGGATGTCACAAAAAATAATTACATTGTTGATTTATGCAATTTTAGCGGCATAAATTTTGTATATAAATGGGTTGGTATAATAAAAAAAATCGTTACCTTTTTTGCTCTAACCTTGCTGATAAAAAATACTTTGAGAAGGTAACAAAACTTATTAAAACAAAATATTAGACTGAAATATCTAAGTAAAATCCTGTTTTAAGAAATGTATTTAGTGCATCAGCCTGATCGTCATCTGCTGAACACGGCCTCTCCCAGTAAAAGGGAAATGTACCATAATCTCCACGCTTGGCAGGCGGCTTGAAGATCACAGTTCTTCAGAAGGCGCTGCTGGCCACCTTCTGGTATTTTGCTTTTAGTCGCTTATTACCATAATATTACGAAGATACAACTCTAGCCACGCACATGACGGTGCAAAGAGAGAAATGAACTATATTCCAGTCATATAATAAAAAAAAACTTTATTCAGATATCAACTTTGCTTACGGGTTTGAAAACTTAATATAGAAAAACATCGTATAATGTCTAACTACACTCCGTGATTGTAATTTGATAATAGGATTTTGTTTACTTGTTAGTAAAAATAATTTAATTTCATAGCATATAATATAATTCTCCAATTAAGTACTATTTATCAATCTCTTCTTGTGATAAAAAATAAAAATCGCCAAATATCAATCAATAAAATGTCATGAACTTATATATCACAATCTTTTCTTGCACCGGCAAACAAAAGACGACCGCATCATTCTATTGTGCATCCGAAGAAATAAATTAACTATCTTTAGGGGAGAGATTTTTACCGTTACGTCTAATCTACATGAAAAAAAAGTTAAAAATCATGCGGATGTCTGTGGGAACAGACTTAAAAAAATTTAGGGCAGGATGCGTGACGGTAAGTGTAAATATGAGAGTTGACATGAAAGTTTATGGTTACGATAGGATATTTATTTGAGAGGTTTACTGGGCTTCATCTAGTAGTTTACAAAATCTTAGTTAAAATGAATGTTATTTTTTATCCTAATGCCATTGTGACGGAATAGCACTAGTCCCACCTTTAGCGGTATCCTCGGAGTTTTTTTTATTAAAAAAAGAAAGCATAAAAAATATTTAAATTTAGAACGCATAAAAAATATCTATGCAAATCATTGCAACGGTCGTGCAAGATCCAGTTTTTGCGCATAAAAAAAACGGAGGTTTAATTTTCTCACGTTAGTGACGTAGTTTTTTCTAGAAAATTTCTAATGACGGTTTAATTGAAGAACCCTTTGGGGTTTGATTTCGTGGGCTTTTTTCTCAGTTGTAATTGTTTAGAAAACAAAGTCTCGTAACACGGATGTCACAAAAAATAATTACATTGTTGATTTATGCAATTTTAGCGGCATAAATTTTGTATATAAATGGGTTGGTATAATAAAAAAAATCGTTACCTTTTTTGCTCTAACCTTGCTGATAAAAAATACTTTGAGAAGGTAACAAAACTTATTAAAACAAAATATTAGACTGAAATATCTAAGTAAAATCCTGTTTTAAGAAATGTATTTAGTGCATCAGCCTGATCGTCATCTGCTGAACACGGCCTCTCCCAGTAAAAGGGAAATGTACCATAATCTCCACGCTTGGCAGGCGGCTTGAAGATCACAGTTCTTCAGAAGGCGCTGCTGGCCACCTTCTGGTATTTTGCTTTTAGTCGCTTATTACCATAATATTACGAAGATACAACTCTAGCCACGCACATGACGGTGCAAAGAGAGAAATGAACTATATTCCAGTCATATAATAAAAAAAAACTTTATTCAGATATCAACTTTGCTTACGGGTTTGAAAACTTAATATAGAAAAACATCGTATAATGTCTAACTACACTCCGTGATTGTAATTTGATAATAGGATTTTGTTTACTTGTTAGTAAAAATAATTTAATTTCATAGCATATAATATAATTCTCCAATTAAGTACTATTTATCAATCTCTTCTTGTGATAAAAAATAAAAATCGCCAAATATCAATCAATAAAATGTCATGAACTTATATATCACAATCTTTTCTTGCACCGGCAAACAAAAGACGACCGCATCATTCTATTGTGCATCCGAAGAAATAAATTAACTATCTTTAGGGGAGAGATTTTTACCGTTACGTCTAATCTACATGAAAAAAAAGTTAAAAATCATGCGGATGTCTGTGGGAACAGACTTAAAAAAATTTAGGGCAGGATGCGTGACGGTAAGTGTAAATATGAGAGTTGACATGAAAGTTTATGGTTACGATAGGATATTTATTTGAGAGGTTTACTGGGCTTCATCTAGTAGTTTACAAAATCTTAGTTAAAATGAATGTTATTTTTTATCCTAATGCCATTGTGACGGAATAGCACTAGTCCCACCTTTAGCGGTATCCTCTGCCACCATATGCATTTCGTCACAAGTTACGAAATGCACTAAGCCCGTCACCCTGAGACATACAGTTGTTAAGTCTCATGTGCCTGTAATTATACTAGTTGAATTTTCTACTTGAGGGTGGTAGCTAGACAGGTGTGCATTCGCAAAATTTTAAGCTAAAGCCGGCGGTGGGATCGAACCTTGGACCTGCGACACAGCAGTCCACAGCTGTTACCATTCGACTACGTTACAATAAGAACTTGAGTTCTAGTCAAAAATTTTTGATTATTTCAAAAGTAAACTAAACAACGTAACAAAACGTAAACGAAACAAAGCATAACATTTCCGACAGCTTATTGTTACGTGAATAATTGTAAAGACTGACATTAGAGCGTGAATAGCTTAAGCCTTAATCGATCATTGACTCTCCTCTGCTGATCAGCTAACATGAGTTAAAATTTTACTACAACCTGAAGTTTATTGGTCCTAAGCCTAAATCAAATCTTACTTAAAGCATGATTGTATACTAAATTGTTAACTCAAATAAAAAATAATATTTAAAAAAAACTAGCAAGTTTCTTTAAAGCTTTTATTTAATTATATATTTCATGTTAGCTAATGCATTGAATAAAATATATGATAAACTACTAACAAAGGCAACAGAGTATTTTTATAGTTTTGTTTATATTATAGTAAGTGGTTTACGGTATAAGACTCGTGTTTTTCACTATTGTAATTTTGTACTTAACAAATGACAAGAAATAAATACCATTTTAAATTATTAAATTACACAATAAAATTACATTCCTATCCTTTTAATCCTATCTCCTTTTATCCTATCCTAATTCTTTCGTTTTATATGTAACTTTATTTTTCGTGTTTTTATTTTAATTTCATATTTTCTAAACCGAACTACAGTAATGAGATTTCATTAATTTACTCTAAATATTCGTTCTATGATCACCTCACTCTTTAAATACACTAAGGTTCTGCGTATTTTATCGACTACATTTGGAGAAAATAGGTTTTGACGGACATATATACACAAAGACACGCGAGAACCCAATAAAAATCTAATAAAATCACCGTAACGACCCAAATTATATTCTAATTAAAAAAATAGACCGGAAACCGGGAACTGTTTACTTCCGCCCAAAAAACTCAATGCAAGAACTTTGCCAAGAGGATATATTTTAAAAAACAAGAATTTTGTAACTGGTTGCTAAACTTTCGATAGTAAATATTGTTTAGTACATAAAGTATTTTTGAGCGTGAGGATGTGAGGATGTGGGTGTGAGAGAGAGATAGTGTGTGAGTAGATATGAGGGTGGTTCTGTTGTGTTTGTCTACGGTCACCTACGATTATGCTTACGGTTGAATGGATTATGATGAAATTTTGTTGCTTAATTTCTTCGATCTTTATTTAACATTAACTTTATTTTTTATCTTTACTGGGTAGTCCTCGAAGAAACGCGCCAAATTGAAATGGCGTCAACTTATATTCTTAATACCCCATTCTAGCGTTACAGAGATCGGTTATAACAAACATACAAAATACCTACAATTAAATTTTTCAATTCTCCATTATTTAGTCACAGGTGGGCAGCCATGCTTTCTGAGGAGCTGATATCACACTGTGATCCCCAAGACGCCTGCCAAGCGTGGGGATTATGGTAAACCCCCACATAATGGGGAATGCTGTGTTCAGCAGAGGATAATCCGGCTGATATACTTCTGTATTATACTGACAGTACAGTACAGTAGGTAGGTATATAGGTATAGGTTATTGAATAAGAATGCCAAGAAAAGGTGCAAGTTTTATTTTAAAATATTATTTTTTAAATTTATTTTTATTTTTTTATAATGCATGCTCTGCTGATTACCATTAAGTTAATTTGTTATTTTGTAATATGTTATAGCTTTGCTCGCATAAAAAAGTGGGTATTAGTCAAAAGTGAGCCTATCAGTAACAAGAAAGTTCATTACCACGTAGTCGACCACAGACAAAGCTTAAATAGTATCCCTAAAATTCTGAGATAAAATCTCACGGTCATCAGATAATTAAAAAAATCTCTCAGTACTCCGCGACTCACACTCATAAAAAAGTTCCCCTGCAAACTTTGACGACCACTGCCCTAGCCGTACATGTAACAAGAACTATTATCTAATCTGTGCAGTTTGCGCTTACGCACCCTACGTTTTTTCTCATCCTCGCAGTGTTTATAAAAACATATGCACATTTTTTAAGGCATCTTTCTTCGGCAATATCAAGGTGCGCGGATCGCATTGTACAAGAGACATCTTCGAGGGTTTTTAATAATTGTATGAGTGCATTTTTTTATATGTGCGAGTGTGTTTTTTACGTTTTCTCACGCAGAGATGTATGGAGAGCTGATCTGTGGGTAGATACATCCGCAGTTCATTGTTAGATCCACGTATGGATGCTTTTTGATGATGATTTGTTATTGAAATTTACACTGATTTTGCTTGTTGGGATTTTTTGAATGAAAAATGTGTAATAATATAAACATATTGGTGGTATTGACTTTCAATATGTTGAGCCTTTACGGGTGAATTTTCTTAGACAGACTAACCTTCAGATCTTTTATATCTATCAAATTCATCACTAAGGGAACTAGCTCTTCAGAATCGCTCCTGTTGGGTGCTTGGCGACAGATTTTCTACTTGGTGGGGTAACGCTAACTATGGTGGGGGTGTTAACTGGGTATATCCCAATTGTATTCAACTTCTGAACATGCAATACCAGTACCACTATGTGGTGAAACTTAGGTAAGTAATTCAAAAGTAGGACTCGAATCACGGACTTCATGTGTGGCAGTCAGCAGTCACTGCAATTTGTTCAAGATACTGGCAAAATTCTGGTGCGAGTCTGATTCTATATTGAAAGCTAGTCATAATGTAATAATTGGTAACGCACATATTTCTTCACATTTAGCCATAGTAATAAAGTCTGTTTTTATGTAGGTCCTTGTAAATCCTTTACAACTTTGTAATTTATCCACGCTACCAAAAATCACTCCAGTAAAACAAATGCAGCTGTTAAATAAATTAAAAAACCCTAGCGATAATAGTAGCTCATTTTCATATCACAATTGCACAACTAACTAATGGGTCCCGCATATTCATTACATATAAAAACTGTAATTTAATATAAACTAGATGACAAAAATACTGCCACTGTTGTTCTATAAAAAGTGTTTGAAAAACAATCTTCCGGGGGGTTGATGGGAAGAAAAAATTAAAAGGGTGTAAAACAATAGAAAAAACTGTAGGCCATTATGGGCTAACTGGGCTCAGGGACAAGCGGTTAATTTTATTTAAGTCTGATTTATAGCTTTTGTACTGAAACGATCTTTTCCCGCTTAACTTAGTATTAGCTTAGTTTTTTTTGACGTTTTTGATTTCTTTCTATTGGAGCGGCAATTGTTTCTTATGAATGGGACCATCTTCAAATTTTAAAAAATGTGAAATAACTTGTTGAAGTCCAAAACATGCGGATTCAAACGCTCCGATCTCACATTTTCGAGGTCCGACTTTTTTATATTGCATAGTGCTTGAACTCGTTTTTTCTTCTTCTTGTCTGTGATGCATACCGCGTACAAGGATATATAAAATAGGCAAAAGTTGCACTTACGTAATTTTACTACATACAGTCACAGATATCGCGATCATAGTCGATCTATGTATATAGGCACATATGCGAAACTTAAATATTTTCTTATTTTAGCTGATAGGTAAGCCTTTGACCACTATCTCATCAGTAACAGATGACGCCGTCGAAGTTGTTGTTCAGGCTAACATAGAATTACTGCAAGAATATACTGTTAGGTGTTTGGCGACAGGTTTTCTTTCTCTACTTGAGGTTGGTAGCTAGCCAAGCAGGCATTCGCAAAAGGCCTTACTACAGGCATAATGTTTTTTTAAGTTGCGTATAACTAACATACGTACTTGACCGACGACGTTGATAAAATGTAAATGAGCCCAATTAGGAGCTATATTCTCGACTAGGTACCATTAAAAATTAATCATCAATATACTTTTGTTTAAAACGTAGGTACTTGTTGTACCTGATTGCATTACAACTATCCAACAATAAAGACTAATGAGTATTATTAATTTGACTTTAACTGCATGTATAAATAGATTTAAACTAGGAATGTATCCAAGAACACCTATCTTATCGCCTGTATTAAGAAGAATAGTTTAAGAGTTAGCTGTAATGACATCCATCAGGTACCTAGCCTACGTAACATCGGTACATTACAGATGCTGACGTAGACCTTATTAGTTTTTTAAAATATATCAATGTAATTTTTGTAGGTGTTTTCACCTTCGTCGTAGTTTATAGAATATATATTTTTATTTTTGAAACAATGATAGCCGAGCGGTAATAGCTATGGACTGCCGTGCCGCAGTACCCTGGTTCGATCCCCACCGCCGGCTTGAGCTTCACCGTATGGTGGCAGGGCATTTTGCAATTGCCCGCCTGGCTAGCTATACCACCCTCAAGTAGAAAGTCTGTCACCAAGCACCGAAAGATGTGTTCCGGCAGTAGTCCTTGAGAGCCAGTGAAATTACAGGCACATGTGACTTAACATTTATGTCTCAATGTGACGGGCGCAGTGCAATTCGAGACTTGTGATGAATTGCAACTGTTATAGGCAGAGGTTAGTACCACTTAACATCAGTTGAGCCTCGAGCTTGATCAGACACAATAACATAAAAAAATAAGTAATCATATGTATAATAATAATAGTAATATAATGGCATTTGCGCTTGTGGCGCTGCCTGACAGTTCTAATCTCGGGTTCGTTATTAGAAATTATCATAATAATTGTGTGATACAGGCGACACCACAGTTTGATACCAACTCGATATAGTACCACCAACTTAACTGTGCAGTTCGCGAGGGCACTGCTGGTCAAGGAAATCAACTACAAACTGTCACAATTTGAAGGAATGTTGTAGTTCTTTTTTCTGCCGCCTGAACAGATAAGTTGGTGGGACTGTAAGTTAGTGTCACTGAAATCAAAGTGCATATTAACAAGATTAACCTCGTTAGTTTTTTTTTTCGGATTTTCTCAGAAGCGTAATCGAAACCAATATTTTTTTTCATTTCGAAATATATTCCCATGATCTGCTATGTTCTTGTTTTCTTAATATGTTACTCTGACTTTACTACTTAGTATTGGCACTAACTCAAAAGGTGTTGAGCTGACCGAATGATTCAGTAAAAACTGTATAATATATTTAAAATTATACCATCTTTATTGATTTGTGAATGCAGTAACTGTGCTGTTATTAATTATCGACTAACAGTTAGTAGATATTCTCATACCGTACCATAGTTATTTTTGTCTGGTCTGATCCCTCAAAAGGTACGCTTTGACATATAATTGCTACATTACCGCAACCACGCAATTGAAGGTTATTTCAGAGATGAGCAGATAGTTACTACTGCAAGGTTGGAAGCTTGAAGGCGGATCCATCAATTTTATTGATAGTGGCATCATTATTCTTTGCTCTCTGAAGTTACTATAATACATATATGCTCTAAATACAGAGCAATTTGTTTTTTTGTTAACTTGAGTTAGGAGACTATTTTGTGCCCTTGCTATGGTTAGACCAGACTGAAGCATGAGTGTTCAGACTGCTGAGACGGTGTATGTTTCTGGGTCGGTCAACCTGTATAATGGTCGTATGCCACTTATCGCCTATTAGATTATTTTCAATATCTTTGTCCACATTTTGTGTCTATAGTTCATATTAAATATTATACCATAGACGCAAAACGTGGTCAAAATTATCATAATAACGAAATAGGCGTCAAGTGGAATACGCCCAATATAGCACTGTGCTCAGAAGTAGTCTAAAATGCTAGCCTTAAACCAAAAAAGGTTTTAGGTAGGTACCCTTCGAAAACTTTACAGCCGTGACTTCAATCAATGCAAGATTTTATTAATTATCGTCATATTGTTACAGACCTGTTAAAATACAAATTTTAAATTTCAAATTAATTTTTTTTTTTGCTACAAAAATGTTGGCCTTAATTATCTTAAAACTATTCTAGAGCTAGACAATGTTTAATGCAATTTAAAACTTTCAGTAAGATAAGACTTATATCTCTAGCTCTCACTATAGAATTCCCTGTGTTTGTGAGAGCTAGTTCACTCCATTAGGTTCTAAGTTAACATAACTATTAATAGATTTTTATGTATATATTAATACAATAATAAAATAACAAACAAAATGTGTGTCAAGTTCAAAATATGGAAAATCTGTACGAAATTAGGAAGATACCTACCGAGCACGCTTGCCATCGAGGTAGGTCAGTTTACAAAGTATGAAACTGTCCAATGAGAGATGTTTATTTACAATGACGTGGTTCAATGACGACGGGAATGAATCAGGCAATCTCTGGAGGATATGAAAGTAAAATAAGATTGATGTTAGTTTTAAAACAATCACCTTTTATAGTAACTCAAGTTGAAACTAGACTTGACTTTCTTTACAAACATGTAGTCTATTAAGATAAGGACCATGTAGACTCCTTCATATCATCTGCCTATTTCTGAACAATAAAGCAGTCAAGTTAAACTACGCCTACTATTCTATTTAATATAAGCCATATATTCATGTGATTTTTGATCATTCCCATTATCAAAATATAAAATTTAAGCCCGTAAGATTTACTACAACTGTAATTGCTATTCAGATAACTGGTATCATTTAAGCAAACAAAAATATGATATAACTATTCACGTTTATCCATGAGTGTATAAACAAAAAACGCTGAAACTTTTAAAAAAATAACCGAATCGACTACCAACACAGAAAAGACTGACTACACTATATTAAATAACTCATCTTCTATGTCACCATCATATCAATATTTTATAAAAATTGAAAATTATATACTTAATTAGTATTCTTTTGTAACTAAACTTAAGGCATAATTTATGTATTAGTCCGACGAAAGAGACCTGGAACCTATGCCACGGGTCTTGAGCCTAGTTTAGGAACCAGGGGCTCCTTTGTATTTTATGTACAACATGCCTTGTTTTGCCAAATAAATGATTTTATTATTATTATTAAAAGTGAAATAGTGGCTGAAAATAGTTCGTTGAAGTCAGTATCATACTTATTCAAAACACTGAACACGCAAAAATTATATTATGGTCGTCACCTTTCAAAAATATTTTATACTTTTGGTTTTTTTTTCACACTTTTTGTAGCGCATAATCCATATTGTTTACTCATTCATGGTTGGAGAAGTAATCGCGTAACTACCATACAAAAAAAATACAGACAAATTAAAAACTTCCGCCTTTTTTGGAACTCTGTTAAAAATACAACTCGTCTATCTCCATTTTATTGAAAATACTGATGACATGATTTTGAAGATATGAGTTGCTTCGTCTGCTGCAGTATAATCAAAATCTAAACAGTTTTATCGGACTAGTAAGTAGAGTAGTAAATTCAAAGTAATATTGCTCATATTTTCAGGAAAATCTTTTTGCATAAATCACTAAAACCTTCTGGATATCAAAGATTCGTTTACATATGTAATCAATAAAACAAATATGTTAAATAACGTTAAAAAAACCTTCCCCGAATCTTGCGTATTACGTGATAATGAACATTATAACTACACAACAAACCCGAAATATAATTAAAATTCGTATTTTCCGCCATAGAAGTCAGTCTACGTTCACCTTAAACCCTTAGAACTGTTTAGTAATATTTTGTATACATTTCGGACGACCCCGACGCGTGGTTATTTACCACCACGTTGCAGTACGAGCTGATTCATACCTTATTTCAACAATATTATGATTGATAGTCGTGCTCGCCGGCAACAAGCTGCAAATAGCGACTCTGAGGCTAAGTATCTACCAGATCTGTACGCAGCCTTAAAGCCTTAAGTTCAAGCGAGCAAGGTTACAAGACGCCGAGGGCGTACCCATCAACATTACTGATACAATTTCATCATTGCACTGAGAATGACACGATCTTTAGACGAAACGACAATCAGCCGACACAATGGCGTTCATCCCTTTCACTTTCGATCTGTCAATTGAGTTGTTATTGTTTCGATATTAAAATTGCATTGTTCAATTCCGATTTTAAATTTAATCGATGTTTTCGGGTTGGGCATGTTCAAGATCATAAGCTTCATTGTTGCTAACGGCTAGTTTCTCCAAAGGTAGTTGTTACAGTTGATTATTTGTAACTTGATTTGCTTCATTTTGTTTGGGGTTGCTGAAGCTTGAAAGAGCTAAGCACTCTTGAACATAACTTTATTTCTAGTCCTAGTAACAAAACGTCCAAATTACGATGACCGTCAATATCAGGGTCGAACATGTATTTATAATGCTTTCCTATTTACCAGTAGTATAGATCACTTGTGTGTGTTCAGTAGTAGTGTTAGTATAGATCAGTTAGAGGCAACTAGAGCTAAAATACCGAAAGGTGGGTAGCAGCGCCTTTTAAGGAACTGATATCCTATACTGCGATCCCCAAAACGCCTGCCAAGCGTGGGGATTATGGCAAACCTCTCCTTAATGGGAGATGCTTCGTTCAGCAGTGGACCATCCAGCTGATACAGTACAGTATAGAGCAGTTACAAAGGCGTCAGGTTGTACCGGGTTTTAATTGCACCGATATGGATCTTCCTGTGTGAGACGTAATAAGCAGTGCTTTCTGAACAATCAGCCATATTTCCCTACGATCTTTAAGACGCCTGCCAAGCGTGTGGATTATGGCAAACCCTCCTGATAGCCGGGACCTCTCTCAACGGTGCACGTTATGGCTATTATGTTTTGTGATAGAACAGTTGACTGTCTCATTGATCGAGAGGTGGATAGTTGTTTTAGAATCTTGACGCCTTAAGTTCAGACTTCAGGCAATAATTAGGTTTTGAAGAAAAAGACGTTTTCAGTAGCAGTCCGAAGTCTAGAACTGTGCGCAATGGACTCACCTATGGGACCAAAACAATATTGTGAAACATGGGTTTCCTCTTTTACGAGGTCTTAGAACTCTTCAGCAAGAGTCCCTCTTTGTAGGTACCACCGTAGTATCCTATATTATGCCTCAAAGCAATCTGTAAACACTGCTGTGTTTGGATGTAAAGGGTATTGTATCAAGTTAAATTACTGAACAAACGAGACATAAGAACTAATGTCTTGGATTGATGACGGCATTGCATTTTTAAGTAGAATGAAGATGGTGGCACTGCATTTGGAAAGGCGTGAACGCTTTCCTTCATGTAAGTAGGCGACATGTATGTCTTATCACTTCATAAGATTAAAATAACCTCTGCATCCCGGGGACTTAACAGCAGCAGAACCTACGCTTCTTTCAGGTGTACATCAATCTGATGACATATTGCACTACTGAAATTACTCAATTGCAATCACAGGTCAACGCACGCAATTATAAATTTCAACTTGCAATGTAGTAATGCAAGTAACCCTTGCATTGCACTCTACGTTCGCTAATAAATAAGGTTAAGATTAGGTCTCCTTTTTTATGGTTCATTGGTTAGCCGTTGACCATTATCTCACCTGATGGTAAATGATGATGTGGTCGAAGGTGTTGTTCAGGCTAACCTAGAATTACAGGCTCTCAAAGACAGCTGCCGGAACACACCGTACTTGGCGAGAGATTTTCTACGTGAGAGTGGTAGCTAGCCAGGCGGGTATTCGCAAAATGCCCTACCACCATGCTATAACAACAGCTATCCTAAAACGACAAGCAAGACCAACGGCTTAACGTGCCCTCCGAAGCACGGAAGCGCTCAGTAGTAATGTCACTAGCGGTCAGCCATCCCACTCATGACCACGGCGTACGTTGCTTAACTTTGCTGATTGGTTCAGAACAGCTAAGCAAACTTAGCTACGAGCGCTTCATACGTTCACAGTGTTTTGCAAATAATTTAATTAAAATTTACCGTTAAGTCTTAGCTAAGGGTGTGGCCCTCATCAAAATAAATCTTCCATAAAACGCCTGCCCACGTACCCATACGGACCCAGGCAGATGCAAAACACCAAGGACCACTATAGGACATAAATTATTTAAATTTGACTTGTAATACTGTACGGGTGACACAAGATATGCATAAAAGGGTTGGAAAAAAATCCTGGGGTGAGATTTTTTATGCAATGGTGAGGGTCATGTTCGTAGTCACAGTTGCTATGACTCGTTTGGTTCTTTGGCCATTCGTTGCGCTATTGACTAAACGAATGTATTGAATATTTAAATTGTTTGAATAAATTTCGCACGATGATTTGGTCTTTCTTGGTTTGGACAAAAGAAATTGAGAAGCGGTTATTTTTAGAAGTTGCTGGAACTGATTATGTTTCAATAATAAAAATAATAATATAAACATTATATTGTAGTTAACCAACACCCGAGTCCGCTTTCCATACAAACGTAGTTTCGTCATATTTTAAATACTAAGTGTTCAAACTCGGTGAAACTTTGCATGTTTGTCCTTGAGCCTATTATCTGTTCTCCTGGTTTGCCAGATTTCCGTAAAATTAAGTATTTTCAAAAATAATTCGAAAAGTTTGGAAATTGTTATTTTGACATTTAGGGATATAATATAATATATTACAATGAATCGAAATACTGCTATACTTTTAAGCAAAGGAGCTCTCAGAATGAAAGCGAAAATAAATATATTTACATATTTTGAACCACATGCGGAATTCGTACCCGCTGCCATAGAGCCGGGCTATGCTCTGCCAATTCAGCTATCGTGTTCAGCGAGTTCTAGCTAAAATTTATTCTTTCATCCCTATTGTTTATGCCTATATCTATATTCTTATGGTTTGGTTAAAGTGAGTTCAATATTTCAAATATGCCCAGAAATCACTATTACGTGCTTGGCGACAAATCTTCTACGTGAACGGAGCTAGCCAGACGGACATCGCAGAATGTCCTACCATATATCACAGCAGAAACATGCATGGTAGCATGCGCTAAAGCTGCTCGTTAGTCCAAAGGTATTGCCACTGGTCTTTCACTGTTCATCTTCTACTATTCTTCTTCCTACCCCTTCGGACACATAAAGGCTTGTATATTTGTATTTTTATAATAATACGGGTAGAAAATATTGAAACATTTATACCACATTACAAAAATACTAATATTCACCAAATATTTTCTAAATTCAACTCATAACAATAAACCTTATCTCCAACCCCACAAATCATACCGAAGAATCATTATCGGAGGCTACTTTTTAAATTCAATCTAAAATCTGCACCCTTTACTGTCCCACACAAACTCCCTATTCGGACCTGATGGGCCTCGCCATTTTTTATCTGATGCAACCCTGACTTTATCTCATGACACTGCAAAAAAATGGCGACCAGGTGCAGTAAAAAAGAAGACAAAAATTGCGATGGATTGTATAGAATTGTTAATCCTTTCGGATATAACCTTAAGGGATGTCTGAGGCATGTGTAACGCATGGGCTATCCTTTTGTATTGGACAGAAGGATGGTTTTTACATCGAAAGAATTATCCAACGGTCGTGTTGATATAAAAATTTTCACAGGAATACTTTTTTAGGGTTATGTACAAGAACAGAGCCCTGCACTTTTTTTGTTATGTCAGGTATATTGTCTGCCGCTGTGGACAAAACAACTCCACCGGACTTTGGACAGTTTCACCATCTTTGTATTGCTTCACACTGCAATGCGATCCGAGATCATTTTGCTTTTTCCTCAATCTTACACCCACCTTTTTGAAGCAGTGAAGGCTCAGTGGCATTCGTTATGGACTGCCGTGCAGCAGATCCATGGTTCGAATCCCGCCACGGGCTTGAGCTTCACCGCATGGTAGAATTTTTTGTCGACGAAATGCATCTGTTATAGGCATAGGTTAGTCCACTTAAGGACACAGCACATCAGGTGGGCTTCGAGCACGTGTTTGTGTTTTTACAACGAATAAAACCGCTACTTGACCGGTCAAAATTGCATTAAAAAAAGATATATTTTGTAAAATATATACAACAAGTATAATGGGTGGGTACGGAACCTTTGATGTGGGAGTCCGACTTGCCAATGGCCGATTTTTTTATACTTTTTGTGCCTTGCCCGAGGCCTCTTGACGGGATTGATGTGGGTTGCAAAAAAACATGTTGCTATAAAATCTGTAGCTTCCTGCTTATTAACGAACAGCGTGTATCTTGGAGTACTTATTCTTACTGTACTATATCACCCTATTTGTCCACTGGTGAACACAACCTCCTATATCAAGGGAGGTTTGCGATAACCGCTTGCCAGGCGTCTTGGCGATCGCAATGGGAGCGGGTTATTCCTAACTAGTTTCTAAACATTGCTTCGCCTGGAACAAGCAATAACCTGTAAAAAATAAGTGTTCCTTTGGATTCAACCGTGATACATAACATAAGTATAAAGAGATGAAAGAAGCACTTTTAATATGATTCATAATTTTATTTTTCTAAAAACAAAACAGGTTTTCGCAAATATATAATTTAAATAAGATTTATATCAGGGCGCATTGCATCATGACGGTTACGGCTATTGTCAATTCTTCTATCCTTAAAGTGCTGAAAATCAAATAATTGCTATCTTCAACTGAGCAACGCGAAATCTTCAAATTCTCTTTTGTTATTCGGATGCGTAGTTTGAAACGAAAACTCTATTGAGCGACTCGTTGTTCAAAATCAATAAAACTGAGAGCAAGAAATAGCGCGGTCGAGCACCAGTGCGCTGGACAGATCTTAATAAGAGTTCAACAGAAAGCTCTACTGTCCAGTATTCAGGCAAAGCAACTTACCAAAATAGATAGAGAAGTACCGCGAAGGCTGTAATAATCAAGCCTCTGGCCAATGAATAAACATCTTCATGATACTATGACCAGACTTTTGACAGAGTCAAGAGTGCACGACTGCAAAGAGAGACTAATTTTGCTCCATAACACAAGAATTCATTTAACAAATAAAGTTTTAGTCTAGACTTTGTATTAAAATGGGCTGATCTTCAAGTACAATTCTAAGTTTGAAGTAAAAGGCTTTGCCGCTTCGGGTCATCAGCCAACCTACACACTTTGCGGGTAAAGGGTAATCTAACTTATTCAAAAACAGTCGCGGACACAAAACAAAGCCTTCACAGTCCACAGCACACGTGTTCGTTTAGCATTATCGATTGCGCTCATATTGTCCTCTTTCGAGCACATGCGGGTAATGAGTTATCACTCGGATACGCAGTGATGCCTTTTTTGTTTTAGTCCAGTGGCCGCTACTGGCACTTTATGCTACGACGTTAAGGTTATGTTTAGGTTTACGCATCTATGCTGCTATATGCTGGTGCATAATACCTTTCATGGCTCTCGAGATGGCTTAGATATATAGAAACGATGATTAAAGAAGGATCTATTAGAAAACTAAAGGACCAATGTTGAACAGATGCAGTTAAGAATGAGAGCTTTAGAAAGCATGTTTGGAGTGACTTTGAAATACAACTAGAGGAACAGCGTTACCGATAAGAAAGAAATATGTATTGATTGAGGATATACATCAAACATATAGTATATTGACATTAGTAGAGACAGTTATGCTAAAAAGAATCAAAGTCAAATAAATGCAGTTGAGATGAGAGCTTTGTTGTGTGGTGTTTGGCCTTATAATAGCAGATAGTGTTGAACTTCCTATAAATTAAATAATGTAAAATAAACAGAGTTTAATACCGTTATATCTATCGCTTTAATCCGTTTTATTGATGTACCTTTTACTCTGTTTAACGATGTGTTCCGGCAGCAGTCCTTGAGAGCCAGTGAAATTACAGGCAAAATGAGACTTAACAAGTATGTCTCAAGGTGCTGGGCGCAGTGCAGTTCGTCACATGTGATGAAATGCATCTGTTATAGGCAGAGGATACCGCTTAACATCAGGTGGGCCTCGTGCTTGTTCCGTCACAATAACATAAAAAAAAACTAATTTATAGGTACACTAATAGTAAAAATATGCTTAAAGAGTTAATTCCAAATAAAGTCATTGAACAACATTACTGTCAGTGGAATATGGCATTTCATATAATTGTATTGCACGTAAAGTAGGATGCTCTAATTGAATCTCTTTCCATCAACAGTCAACCAATCTTGGCCCCAAAATGAAAATCCTACAGAAAAACATGGAAGGAATGGTCATGATTTTCACTAATTAAATTTTCTATAAATTACAAAGCAATATTCCTATTACATTTACTAAGTAATGAATGGCATAATAATACAGAATTTTACAACATGACATTACCATAATAAACTAACGAGACCAACATTTTTTTTCCTTCGCTGTCCGCTAAATGATATCCATCAAATTCTCACGCATATAAAACGCATCTATCTTTTTAGCGAGACATCGGTCACATCCCAGCAGATGTGCGAGCTGATAAAAGAAGCTATTAAAAAAATCCTGAGAACTATCCTAACGCCTAAGTCACCTATGACCCCGGGCTATTGGCAAAGCTCCTGGACCGTTAAAAAAATAAATTACAACGAAAAGAAAAGACGCCTTTGTTTGGAAAAAAATAAAAAACTTTGGGGTACAGTTACCTTGCGATTTGAATAAAAAACTTGAGGGGTGACGGCACAAAAACTTTTTGCTTTGTGGGTCTATAAGACCGTTTTTTAAGAGGATAGTGTAAGGAAATAATATGCACAGTTACTTTGCAAATTGGTTTGGTCAACGTTCTCACGGTGTTGCATCTGCATTTTTTATTTGGCAGCAGATTTGATTGTTTGTATTGAACTTTTGATGGGTAGTATCGAAAACTTTGGATTAGTTATTGAATTCTTATCAATAGAAGTTTCATGCGTTAAAAACTTCAATTTTGGACTCTTATATAAGATGTGTGATATTTGTTTACAGAAACATTATAAAGGTTAAAAGAACAAGGATTGAGGAATTGCCAAAAATAAAATAAAACTATATAACATCAGCTCATACTTATAATTATTTCATTGCTTTAACCGTTAAAAAAGCAAAATTCGGATTTTATAGTAGTAGCCGAGCGGTAGAGTTGTAATTTTTTTTTACTAAATAGCAATACAATATTTACGTTATTTCAATGTTAAAATTTGTAATTACCATTCATAGAGCGTCGTAGATGTCTAAATTAAATAAATGATTTTAACTTTGACTTAGGTATTTACATGCTAGTTGCGTGGTGGTAGGACATTTAGGGAATTATCACCTGGCTAGCTACCACCCTCAAGTAGAAATTCTGTCACTAAGCACCTAACGGTGTATTTCGGCAGCCCTCCTTGAGAGCCAGTAATTCTAGATAAGCCAGAACAACCTCTTCGACCTAACCATCTGGTGAGATAGTGGTAAAAGGTGTCAGTATAAAAAAACAAAAAGCAACCTGTATATAAAAATTTCGATTGGAAAAAAAAATATCAATATTTGGTCGAGATAAATATTTTGTGCTCTTAAAATTTGTAAATATCAATTGCAATAATACATACCTAATGGTATACCTCTGGTTTTTAATTCGAGATCAAAAATGTAAACAAAGGTGTTAACCGTGCAAAAAAATTACAAGTACATGGTAATTTTTCAAATTTTGGGAACGGATGGAGCATTTAATGTAAAAAATATATTTAATGCTTTAATTTATTGCATTATTATGAAACAATAAAACACTTTTAAATGCGCGTACATATTTACGCATATATTCAAGCCTGAAAAAATTAGTGTAAGATATTTTTGTTTTTAATAGCCACACTTGTGAGAATATTTTTGAAGAAAAACTATGGAACACCCTGACCTATCAGTTTGACAATGACATATATTGACATTTCTTTGTTTACATTTTTGATCTCGAATTAAAAACCAGACTATACTTAATTATAGCTAAACAAATTCTTCACAGATTGAAGTTCGGACAGAAGTTAGTAAGAATTATTCTTTATGTTACAAAATTACAAATTTACGAGAGGAAAAATTGAGTCATGTGCGTGATAACATTTTTACTCGCGTAAATTAATTTTGTAATGTAATCCGCAGAACATGCGTTATTGCAAACATAAAAAAATATTAAAATACTCAGTGTTACTATTTCCCCTTAGAAGTATGTAAATAATACTGTTAACATTATCATTCACTTTTAACGTGTTAAGATTAGGACCATGCGGGCTTACGTTGTATTTGAATGCACAATATGTGACTGGTCATAGGCATTACGATTTTCACGTCACTAACCAACTAACAACGTTATAACCTCGAGTTCGAAGAGTTGGTTCGATAATAGTAACATTATGATATAAGTGCGGTAAGTTGAAATTTACAGCCGAGGCAATATTGCTAGCCCAAGCCGTAGGCGAGGCCTACACGAAAGCGGAGGCTGTAGTTATCAAAACGCATGTCATACGACGTTTTATAACCAACTTGCGAGGAACAAATACGAAAATTTCGATATTTTGAGGCAGTGATGGCTCAGTGGCATTGGCTATGGACTGCCGCGCAGCAGGTCCATGGTTCGAATCCCGCCCAGAGCTTGAGCTTCACCGCATGGTGAAAGGGCATTTTGCGAATGCCCACCTGGCTAGCGACCACCCTCAAGTAGAAAGTCTGTCGCCAAGCACCGAAAAGGTGTGTTCCGGCAGTAGTCCTTGAGAGCCAGTGAAATTACAGGCACAATGAGACTTAACAACTATGTCTCAATGTGACGGGCGCAGTGCAATTCGTGAGTTATCATGAATTGCAACTGTTATAGGCAGAGGTTAGTCCACTTAACATCAGGTGGGCCTCAAGCTTGTACGGACACAATAACATAAAAAAAAAAAAAAAAAAAAAAATTACTTTATGTTTTTGATAGCAACAATAATCTGATAAAGACGGTTTTGATCAATTAAATCTTTTAAAATTCTAATTCAGTAGGTAAAAAACTCTTTGTTTGTTTTGGTATGAAAAACGAATGAAACAAACTACGATCTGCTTGGTGAGAAGTGTGGAAACGTTGTTTTTGTTAAAACACATGTGCGGTAAAGTAGATAAAAAGCACGAGTGCGTAATAGACGACATTATGACACTAAAATCGGTGCATGGTCGTTACGAGTGTGTTGAAAAGATTATTACATAGTGGCCGCGGTACCTACTGAGCTTGAAAATAATATTCACCATAATACACATTATATTTTTATGAAACAACATTAATTATAGTATTTTCGACACGCCGAGTTAACCAAGAAAGGAACAACTTGGCTTGCCTCGATGTATTAGGAAAACAAATACAACATTAATATGTAAGTACTGAGGCTGATTTTATTACAGCTCCAAATAACGCAGTAACTACTTCCCCTACACATCATGTTTCAAGTAAGTTTCTTTCGTTTTTTGTCTTACTTCTCTACGTTTGTATTCCCCGAACGGTTGTCTAAGCACCCACATTTCTATGGTCATGTTTTTTTGGTCGCATATCATAGAAGTCAAGCCTATGGCCATCTATCGGACGCAGACCTGCTGAAACCACGGAAGCTGCTACTAAATGTTTACAGTTGAAGTCATTTATTTCTCAAAAGAATTTAAAAGTCACTTACAGATAAATACATCTACACTAATATTACAAAGAGGAAAGATTTGTACTTTTTGATTTTTGTATGCAACGAATAAACTTAAAAGCTGCTGGACCGATTTAGATGAAATTTGGTATAGAAATAGTTTGTGACCCGGGGAAGGACATAGGATAGTTTTATCCAACTGCGCAAAAAGAGATTAATGGTTTTGCGCGATAGCATACGACGCGCGGGCGGAGCCGCGGCCGGAAAGCTAGGATTATATCTTATACGTAATAAACATACATGTCATTAAAAAAACACTGATATGTATAAGTAAGATTGAAGGTAGTGGTAAATTGTCTATTGTGCGATTGTTGTTAATGCATGCAATAGTTCGGTACACGTACTCAGAGCTGCAAAAATGTCATTATTGGATTATAATTACATGAAACATGCAGTTATGTTCTTTGAATGAAACTATATCCTTTTAAAACGTGGTCTGGGAGTATTTTATTTTATAATTTAGGAAGTTTTTTCCTTTATATCCTTAGGCAATTATACATTAGCACCTTCATAAACTAGACTTCTTTTACCGTAGTTAGTTCTGGGTGGTCGTAACCTAAAATTTATTTTTTTATGTTTACACAGGGATCAACCAAGCATCTCGATATTGAAAGGTCGTCAGCTTAACCTACAAACTAACGAAGACAGTCGCTTATGTTAATCGCATAAAATTTCTGAATTGATTTGATTAAATTTAACGCATGGAAAACTTGTAATCTGGAGAAAACACAGTGTGGATACATATTGAATCTAGACTTATTATAAAATATGCGAAAGCTATACACGTGATTTAAGAGTATTCCTTTAGGTAGTACTATACAGGGTTATTGGTAAAATGCTAACAACCTCTTAGGGTTGACATCTGCTAGTCCTGACAAAATTTTTTTTTTTGTTTATGTTTATTTGACGGAATACGCACGAGGACCACCTGATGTTAAAAGTCTCTTGTGCCTGTAATTTATTACTTAGCTCGATGTAAATATTTAAAACTCTATTCAAAAGGAGCGCGGAGCGGTCCAGTTTTGCTTATTGTTTAAAATTTTGAGTCTCTCCTAGCCAAGAGCACCCGCCGCGGCAGCACTGGACAGATAAATAAACACAAAAAAGAAAAAACAAAGGAAAAAACATCTCAAAATGTTTGTTAGGACTAGCTGAAGTCAACCCTAAAAGGTTGTTAGCATTTTAACAATAACCCTGTATACATAAGCTCAATCCTATACAAGTCGCATACCTACACATATTATGTATAATATGAAACTATAGTAGGTTCTTCACCATCACAACTTTTTACCTCAATAGAAAGACCTCGTCATTCGATCATGCGGTAGTCAAGTTACCATTATTGTTATGAAAAAAATGTTTTTGAATATCGAACACTGCGCGTACGCAGATGTTTTGTCCACTTTTTATGGTCTTTATTGAAATGTTGGCGGTACCGTTATTTTTCTTTTTTATTTGATAAATCAAGTTGTTGACAGATGTACGTTTATGTCAGAAATACAGTTGTTGATGATGATTAAGAGGGTATAATTTTACGTATGATTTAACATTCAAAAACTTAGAAACAGTGACGGCAATAAATACGAGAATAGTCCAAAATATTAATATTTTTTTATACTTTGAGTTCTTAAGTCAAAAATTAATAAAGGAAGAAAACAAAAAATTATGGCCATTATCAAGACTGAGAGGCCTGTAGTTCCTCTCACATGACATTTTTCATTACGCTTATTACAAGTTATTTTTGTTGGACTGCCTGTGAGTCTGCAATGGCCGTTAGATTGCGTAAATGCTTTCGTTTTAGTAACTATAGTGTAATTCATAGTTGTTTTATGTTTTGTTCGTAAAGGCAAACTATTCATTGTAATCTTCATTTAGTTTATGTCAGAAGCATATAATTGTTTCGTCTCAGATTGCATTTATACCCGATACTTATTCGAACTACATCAGACCTACAAGTTTCATAAGATAAGTTATCTAACCATTTCCTACTATTATCCCAGATATGTGGGGTTGACACATTATGTCTTCCCTACTAACGTAAAGTACAACACAAGAACAATACAAAATAAGTTTTTGCTAACAACACACAGGACAACGTTGTAAGTTGATGTCAACCTTCTTTAGAAATGCTATTGTTGGAAGTGTTCTGCTACACAAAAGAAAATGAAAGATCCCTTTTGTACAATATACAGCAACATCCACTCTCGTAGAGGGATGGCATGCGGCTCATTGGGCACATTTTGTTTTCTTTAGACGCATTTTGCTACATTATCAAAAGTATGGAGCAGTATTTATACTTTTAAGCCGTACACCCTTACTGCCCTCATTACCTAGTATTATTATGTGTTACATTTCTATTGCTAGCTAACTGCTTATACTTATTTACATATATTTAGTAGAATCAATATATTAAGTTATCAAATATCTTCTTTATCACACATACGTATGTAAGTTTATAATATAATTAATGTTGCATTATTACAAAAAATAGTCAAGTCCTCAGACCATTACTAATATATCCTGTAATAATAAAATTAAATAAATAAACATAATCACTACATACAATGGTCCATCAAATATATACATATATTTAGTAATTAAACAACTTTAAACGGTTTAAATCGCGTATATTTATCATTATTTTTGTCCCGGCGTTTCAAACAACTTTGCAGTGATCGTGGTCACGGGGTGACTAATTGGTTTTATTTGTCACATGAGTTATTAAGAAAATTATTTGGTCTACCGTCCGAACATTTTTATATTAATCATAACGTTCCCTATTCACGCAGTATTCGCTCACAGTGTCCAGAGGTCTTGCAGATTTGTGTCGCCTTTGAGATTTAATTAATTTGATGACAGGATCCCAAGCAGGTGGTACTTGCCAACCATCATCTCTATTGAAATTTGGGTATTTTTTGATTTCAATAGCCTCGCGTAACATTCTTGGCATAAACCGGGTCTCTCTGGCGAGGATTTGTGGGTTGTCAAACCGAATGTAGTGGTTGGGTTTGTCCTGGGCATGTTCACAAACCGCAGACTTGGTCGAGCGTCTGTTCTTCATGTCAGCAATGTGTTCTTTTACCCGGATACCAATGCTCCTCTTTGTTTGCCCAATGTATGACAGCCCACATTCACAATCAAGTTTGTAAACACCTGCATCTTGTAGGGGAATATTGCACTTAACAGGTCTTAAAAATTGGTTGATCTTCTTGTGCGGCTTAAAGTAAGTTTTTATTGAAGCTCGTCTTAAGATATTACCAATTTTGTCCGTGACACCCTTGATGTAAGGTAAGATGGCAGGTTGTCTCTCAACTGTGGAAGGCTTGGGCCGGCTTCTGTGACACATTCTTGGGAGCTTGTGATTATTGCTTCGCAGTACTTGTTTTACATACAGAAGCTCCTCCTTGAGATGGTCAGTGTCGCAGATGCCATGTGCTCTCTGTAACAAAGATTTGCCTACGGTAGCCAACTGACATGGATTTCTTAATAACTCATGTGACAAATAAAACCAATTAGTCACCCCGTGACCACGATCACTGCAAAGTTGTTTGAAACGTCGGGACAAAAATAATGATAAATATACGCGATTTAAACCGTTTAAAGTTGTTTAATTACTATGTGTAATAATCGCGAAAACCTAAGACAACATTATATACATATATTATTTGATAATTAATATACCCAAAATTAGAGAAACACCGTTAAATAATTTAGGCCCAATTTCAACAAAGTTGGATTTAATTGATACGCGGATAACTTTATACTACTACATTTTAAAGGTCTATAGACCATTAAAATTTGATAAGCTTCAGCTATCATAGAACGATAAGCTTAGATGTCGTGGAAAACCGAAAACTTTTTTTTTCTCATCTATCATAGTTTGTTGGTTACAGAAATCAAAGTTTTATCTTAGTTCAGTGACACTCTCACTGCCTTTCAAGCCCTGCAATTATTAATAATCTTAATCTGAGATTGAACTTCAATGGCAATTACAAACCTAAAATAGAATCTAACTAGAATCGACCCATTGATACACCAACACCGGCTATCCCAATAGGCTATTGAATCATCATCCCGAGGCTTCGATTGAGTCAATAAATAAAGCTCGGCTCCTCTCTGCCCACGGGTTCCGTTGTGCAATGCATCTGTTAATGTTTGATAGATTTCTGAGTCATTCCACCCCCGCAGTTTGCTAGACAGTCTGGTGCTTTCATGGCTACGTCTATATAGCAACACTCACATAGTAACCACGGTCTTATTTGTTTCTTATAGTGACAAAGTTAAAAGTAACGCAGAACGTGTTGAACATAATAAATTAAGCATAATATAACTTTATAGGAGTTTATGAATACTGAAGAATTAAATCGTAACCATTAGTAAACTCTTAAAGCTCTTGTCGTAATGTCTTATTATTAAGGATTCTGCTTTAAACATTTGCAGGTATAGTTAACTTAAATATTAA
Source organism: Plagodis pulveraria (assembly GCA_963890685.1). Taxonomy (NCBI): domain Eukaryota; kingdom Metazoa; phylum Arthropoda; class Insecta; order Lepidoptera; family Geometridae; genus Plagodis; species Plagodis pulveraria. Next base: position 10,555,808 of record OY982963.1, read on the forward strand.
TCTATAAAATATTTAATAAATATTACACTACAATATATGAAAGTATATACAAAACTACATACTACAACTAAAGCAGTTAGGTAATCTAAACACCATGGCAGGCCTACAGGCAGTCAAAATGCTTCCCACTATCAGTTGGCACTGTGCTCAGCATGCTGGCAGTAGTGCCACATTGGATAGCAATGCTTATTCATTCAGCCAAAAAAACGCATGCATCGACCAAGTACTCTGATGTTGAAAATAATATGAGATCTCGGCCCTCACGAACCCAATGTCTGTGCACCAATCAGCTCAAATATGTCTCTACTACCAAGATTAGTATATTTGGCCGCTTTTGTAGGTAAATAAGGTTTACGGTCTACTGGTGGAATATTGTAAAAACTTATAAGTTTGAAAAATAAAGTAAGCAGTAACATATCAAACTTTCTCGAAAAATCGGGATGCTGTTTATTCTTGCTAGAACGATAAAGCTATTGTTGCAAAGTATGATGCCATACAAGATTTTCTATACAGGATTATCTTATTCCAATAAGAATATAGCAAGATGACTCATGATAAATTTCAGCAAAATATAACTTGGTAATCGTTAGCAAATCTACGATCGCATCTCCAACGCCTAAACTTTCATATCTCATGCAAATTCGATCTTCTGACAATGAGCCCATTTGTACATTACATGCCAAAATAAACATCGTACTATAAAAACTCCACTGCTTATTAACAACCCTATAAGCTTAAACATAAAGCTCAAAATAGGATCTGTTCACGTTTTAAAACAAATTAACTGTTTTAGACCTTAAAGTTGGGGTAATAAGGATGAGTTAAGGCAGAACAAATTTGAAGAAGTGATCATATAAGTTTGTTATTAATATTCATATTAAAATGTAGATGATACAAACGGACGGACGGACATAGAACAATACAGGGCGTGGGCTGGATTAACTCATTATTGTACCCTGGACGCCTTGACCGATATCCATACTGATGTGCATGGGTTGATGAAATTAAAAGGTAATTAAACTTAGTAAATGTATTATTTTGACAGCTGATGTGGCTATTGCAGTGTTTACCATTTTAGGATTATAATTAATCGTACACTGTGATGTAATTAATCCTTGTGGGTCTAAACTTGCCAAGACTGATACATCATTTTGCATTATAACTACTCGGTAAACATTGCATCAAGTAAAGAACTTAACATTTTATTTTTATTGCTGAGCCTTTTACTACAATCTCACCTGATGGTAAGAGATGATATAGTGGTAACAGTCTGTTGTTACTGGCTCTCAAGGACAGCTGCCAGAACACACCGTTATGTGCTTTGAGACAGATTTTCTACTTGCCCTCAAAAAGTCACTAGACAGGCGGGCATTCGCAAATTGCTCTTTCACCATGCGGTGAAGCTCAAGTTAAAGAAATTACTCGCAAAGTAAACGTTACGTTATGATGAGGATGACGGGCGCAGTGCAGAGGCCCGATTCTCTTAGCTATTGATCGGCGTTAACGCAACATAATTGCATGAAAATTGTAGTTTTTGACAGTATCCGTAGTCTGCCCGCTTTTTAGGTTCGATCGCAAGTCAGTCGCTTGCTATCAATAGTTTTTGACATATTTGGTATGCTGTAAGCTATTTTGTTGCGATTGCGTTGCTACAGTGGCATAAAATCTTTTGGAGGATTTTAGATAGAAAATTTGCATAATGATTTAAAAATATTTATTTAATGTATTGTTTGATATAAAACCACTGTATTGATGTTTTGATGATTCGTGGTTTATGTAAGTTTTCATTATTATTTCAGTAACAAAATTTGCAAGCCATACGATAGCGACGCGATTGCTATACAACTGCGATTAGGAGCTAGAATTAGCAGACTACCGAATTTGACATTAACAGCAGCTCGATCACAGAAGCATCGCAGTAGCGTGACGTTTGGTCAATAGCTAAGAGAATTGAGGCCCAGGTCAGTGCAGGTAAAACATGTGATGAAATGCATTTGTTATAGGCAGTGGCTACCGCTTAACATCAGGTGGGCCTCAATTCTCTTGGTGTTTGTTCCGTCACAATTACATAAACGAATCAATTGAAATTTCTTCACCAACTCTTATAAGAATTTATTTCACAGTTCACACAAAAAAGTCTTAAGTAATCTGACCCACCGATTATGATTTCTAATTTTATTGATATGTCAAAAGACTTATTGAAGTTTAAGTATATAATAATTTTGTATGCGATTTACGATACATTTAACCGCTAAGCGACGCAGGACGACGGATCGTCGCACAACAATTGCTGCCAATAGGGTAATTGGCGACCGTCCGCGCGCCATTGGTCGCACCATTATATTTTTACACTGCGGGACATTACAGAATACACTTTTTGTTTTTAAACTGCCACGGTCACTTACACTATATCAAACATGACATACTGAATATTTGCTGTATATTTATTTATTAGCGTACAATATTTCAATATGGTTAAAAAAAAAATTTAAAAAAAGTGTTTGGTGTTGTAAAAGTAATTTGTTGTAGACGCGATTGTGCCTATTTCGAAATAATATTGACTGTTCTTCCTTCAGTTTATATTATATTTTAGTTTGGCAAAGAATTGTCTCTTGCTTGCACATTGTAATACATAAATAATACAGCGGAGGTTTAAAGGAACTACACAACTTATTTCCAGGACAATTTCTTCGTCATCAGACAACAATGCAAGTAATATTTTTATTGAAACCTTTCTTCTACAATAATTAATTCTGGAATACTTAAAATCTTATATGCAATTGAAATTGTTAAAATTAAAATAATTATCTGGATAACTCTGAGCAAATATATTAAAAAGTAGGTGCACACTTTCACTTGTCCCGCAGTGTAACATGGACGCGGCACGCGGTGTTATCAGGATGTCCCGTCGGAACCGACGCGTATCGGGTGTACCGGCAACCTGTATTCATGTCATAACCTCATCATATCAATAGCGCTGTCCTTACAAACTGGATAGGTCATCTTTATAAGATTAATAATTGATAATGGTCAGACCTATTACCAGTGTGCTTTAGATATGTCCAACTGCTAATTGATGTACATGATATAGAAGGTCAGACCGAAGGCATCGAGATTTCTACGAATATGCAAAACCAGACAACTCTGCAGTGGTTTTTGGAAAATTCATGTGTGTTTATGTTTGGCACTACATTGTATTGATAAAATTATCAGGCCCATATCAGCGTTATATCAAACTGTAGACTGATGTACTATGATAATTTTAGAGACCAGAGCCGAAGACATTGAGATTTTTTGACAGACAACATGGCAGTGGTTTTTGTGCAGGTTCACGTGTATTTACGTTTGGTACAACTTCGTATCAGCGTCAAGTTAAGGAATGGGACATAGGAAAGGGACTATTTTATATCAATTCACCAACAATTCACAATATTCCTGATTTCCCCGGGCAAGTGTGATATTACCAAATTTCACGTAAGTAGACGCGCGGGCATATATATAATCAAAATAAGATTTACTCACTACTTCAATAGACAGCACTTTAAGGACACACAAAAGAATACTAAGGTCTTAAGGCCAAATCTGCTTTTTTCAACTTAAAATACTAAAAAGTATTACAATTATATTAACAACATTAAGATTTGAAACTTAAAAATATATTTTACTACCGTCTATATTCTCCCTATAGCGCTAAACATGATGTGAAAACAATTATTAATAACAGTTATTTATACGAGTTCATTCCTACCCCCAAAAACAAGAAATTTAGCTCGATATTGCAAAGCGGCACTTTTACATAGTATTTTAGCAAACCCAAACAAAGCATAACAAAATTAACCATACACCGTATACGTGCATAAAACTGCGCCTACTAGATTACTTCACCCCTGGGCATTTGTATTGGTGCCCTTTACTCCCGAATGTCGAATGTGCCGCAGTTTATCATAAGGGCAGTAGATTGAATTGTTTTACTTTTGATTGATTTGCCCATGAGGGAGAGGTTATATGAGTCTTTGGTAGAAAGACGTTTGGCGCTGCATATTGTGTAATTTGGCTTTGTAAGATATATATTTGGAGTTAAGGTATGAAATTGCCGTTTCCTTAAATCAAAACGCTCGCTGTCTATATCTTTATAATATCTAATGGGAAGATCGTTTAAATCTTTGCAATAAAACTCTGTGGGCTCTTACTCCACAAACTGTATGAAAGCATTTTGTACTATTTCTTACGAAGAAAAGTTTATTGCATGGAAAAAATAGTGCAAACCGCAGAAAAGTGGTAGTCGATCATCTATCTAGATCCACTTTTCATCATTCATATCATAATGTGGTCCAAAATTCCTTCATTTTGTTCCGGTAACAAATGCCTATATTTGCTATGACACAAGACACTTTATGTTAGGATTCCGTACCAATAATTGGACGCTCAAGATTTGAATAAAATAAATCCCCAGCCTGTGGATGTCTATCCTTCCTTCTTTTCCAATTTATTAACATTTATAATTTAATTGCTAACTGACTGCAACTGAGGTCCAGAAAAGAAAACGGCAAACATAATTAGGAAGCGCGAGACTGAAAATCAGCAAATTGGTAACAAATGCCCAATCTAAGACTTCGGTAGCACTTACATCCAGATTTTCCTGTATAAGTAGTATTTATAGCTATAAATAAAGACCTTCGCCAAATGTTCTTGAGACTAACCCAGAATTAGTGGTTCTTAAGAAAACACCGTTAGGTACCTTCTTACCGACAGTTTTTTTATGTGAAAACGTGCATTTACAAAATGCCCTGCCTTAATAGGTATAATATGATGTTTACTAACCGTCTTTTCTAATTTACGGTACCCTAGTGCATTGCACATCATTGGATCCAAAGGAGTTGAATTGACCGGTATGTCAGGAACGAATAACATATCGACTAGTGATGTATGCAATTGTGCATGCCTATAAAATTACGACTTACTATCTATAAAATAAGTCATCGCGTGAGAACATGTCCAACGCAAATCCAGTTTTTAATGAAACTTATAACCTTGGATTACTTGTTATTGTAATATAATGTTTGTTTATTATATTATAATAAAATATATTGTTGGCCGCTGCGGCAATACAACTCCACCGGACTTTGGGCAAGGGTCTACCCTCATAGCCTTAATACTGCGTGGACTGGATATTATTTTGGTACCATGATGTTATCTATGACATAGAACTGTATTGTACTGTATCAGCCGGATAGTCCACTGCTGAATACAGTCTCCCCAAATCTGGGGTGGTTTGTTATAATCTCCACGCTTGGCAGGCGGCTTGGAGATCGCAGTGTGAGATATCAGTTACTCAGAAAGTGCTGATACCCGCCTTCTGGTGTGTTGCCCTTAGTCGCCTCTTTCGACACCCACGGGTAAAGATGGGGGGTGACATTCTAGACCAGCACCCCAAGGGATGACATAGAAAATATTATAATAATACTACGTACCTATGTTTGTATGTCATTATGAAATAGTTTGTACGGTCAACACAAAAACGCAATAACGACGTTTAGCGAACCGCCAAGTCCGTAATCCTTATAATCGGCCTGTCCAGCCATCCGTCACAATTAAAAATCGATTGTGATATCCACATATTTATCTCGTAATTAGATTAATTCAAGTAGATCATCTATACCTTGCGAGTGTGGAAATTACATGGATGACGTTAAAAGCTCTATTGGTTTGCATTTGTTTGTGTTGTAATGAAACTGTAAAGAAATATACGATCGCGTCATTTTGCGTGGTGAAACAATTTTTGAAGTTAGAGGGATATAATTTATTGTATGCAGCCGTTCAAATTTCTAACAAAAATCTTCACAAGAAGAAAAACTGTCGCCGAGCACCAAACAGTGTTCCGGCAGCAGTCCTTGAAAGCCAGTAAAACAGGCTCATAAGCTGTGTGCCGAGCCCAGTACCATTCATCACTTGTGTCGAAATGCATCAAACATCTGTTATAAGTAAGTTAAGCTACTTAACATCAAGTGGACCTCATGCTTGTTCCGCCATAATTTTCGACCACGTCCGATGGTCCTTTTCAAGGAGTAGAGTATTATTATGTACTCTTTAAAAAGGAGTGTAGGTACATACCTAAACTCGTATCATAGGATGAGATAATTAAAATTTTATCCCGACTACGGTCAATGAAAAAAAATTGGTGAAATTGTCATTACAATATTAATTTTCCTGCATATAACATGTCATACTTAACGATTCTATGATTTTTGTTGCCAACAATATCAAAAGCCAAACGAAGATATTATATATATAACAGAATATTGTAATATTTCGGACCGTGTGTTCAGCGCCAGGAATTCTAGCTAGGAGTGAACAACATTCGATGTATAGTGGTAAGGCAATTTGCGAATACATATGCCTGGCTAGCTACCACCCTAAAGTAGAAAATCTGTCGCCACGTACCTAACGGGGATTTTCGGTAGCAAGGTAGTAGAAAAGCAATATAACACTTGGAAGGAGTCTTGCAGAATTCTACTAAGAATCCAAACTATGTCATAAAGTTGCACGCATGCTCACTGTGTCCGTCCTAATGAAAACGTACGACTCTTTGATAGCCTGTTATGGACCTGCGGGCCCCTTAGACTACACAAATTGGCCCACGGAACTCTAAATTAGAGGGCCTATTGTCCAGTTATTTTTGGCGTGGTATTGTTGGTATTTGTGTAAATACTGCCTATATTTGACTGTTAAATTACAAAGCATCTCACTAATTCGATAAAACAATTGATGTCAGACATAAAGAATCAAAAAAATGGCATATTAGTAAGAAATAGTATGCAATTTAAAAAGTCAGTATTTTTTATGGCTGATAGGCTAGCCTTTGACCACTATTTCACCTAATGGTAAGTGATGATGTGGTCAAAGATGTTGTTCAGGCTAGCCTAGGATTACTGGCTCTCAAGGACAACTGCCAGAACACACCGTTAGGTGCTTGGCGACAGATCTTCTACTTGAGGGAGCTACCAAACTAGCCCGGCGGGCATTCACAAAATGCCCTACCACCATGCTCTACACAACTACAACAACCGGGACCGACGGCTTAACGTGCCCTCCGAAGCACGGAAGCGCTCAGTAATAATTTCACTAGCGGTCACCCATCCAACACATGACCGCTGCGGACGTTACTTAACTTTGCTGATCAGTTAAGAGCAGCTTAGCAAACTTCGCTACGAGCGCTTCAAATTTTTTTAAACGCAAAGTATTTTAAATTTACTTTTACACTTAGGTATAAGAGTTTTTTTCTTTTTAATGCTCGAAGATTAGCTTTGACCACGATTTCTGCTGATGGTATGTAATTTGTTCTTGTTATCAACAGATTTTGTTGAAGCACGTGTAATTTCATGACTTGAGAAAGTATTATAACGCTAACTAATAATATGGTTTTTTTTAATCACATATCTGTTTATACAAACAATACTTATTGTCCGGACTTCCCCTACATGTATTAATTAAGATTGACATTCTCGGTACAATAAAGTAAAATTGTCGTGAGCCAGTATTAGATAAGAAATATATTGCATTGGTGTATGCAGGTATATTAAGATTTATCGACCAATATTACTCTTAACGGCACTTCAAGTTGGGCCGAAGAGTTATCACAAAATAAATGTAGTGTTGGTTTTCCAAAAACTAAATTCAAAACTAAAGTAAATCCAAAACTTGAATAGAAAATATCTATCCACAAGCACATAATGCCAGCGCTGCCTCTCGTCCTTAGTTTGGTCTACTACAAAATCTTCGATGAGATCATGACTTACCAACAGATGCGAGAGTTCAACGGTTAACATATCAGCTATAAAATATGGGTCATTATATGTGCAAAATGATCTTGCTACCTGTGTTGACTCGGCATAAATAGAGATGTTACATGCATTGACAGTAAAATAAGTAATAGACGTGGATATGTAAAGCCTATGGCGCCGGAGTGAAAATCTGTCCCGTTGCAGAGGTAACTCAGACGAGCGGCCAAAAGACGCAGAAAAAAATATTATTTCAGAAAAAAAATACTTTGACAGCTTATTGACACAAGGTTTAGATGTAGCATTTCATAAGGTTGAATTGGTTATATTTACATTATATTATGTAACTACATTATTAATCATTTAATTCAGATAATAATCATGTAGCAACTGGATGAATGTCACAAAAATTGAATTATAGATCGTAAACTTAAATGAAATTAAAGTTCCTATAATCAATTTAAACTAATTACGGTTTTTCGTCGTTTTCCCATCATAACACCCGGCCACTTATTCTGTAATGGGCAGACAGACCTTGCCGCAATCATTTGCAGAAGCTACAAACTTGCAATCAGAAACTAATCATATATATGATTATTTTTCTTCTTATCATTAGATAGAATGGTTTAGGAAGATTAGGCAGTTATGGCTCAGTGCCAGCTACTGATTAAGCGTCGTTGCTTCTATATCTCTCTGTCATTATGGCAAGCTCGACTGACGAGCTTCACCAAAAAAATAATCTGTCACCAAGCACCAAACGTATGTTCCAACAGCTCTCTTTGAAAACCCAGTTTCCAATTATTTTTTTTGTGAATAATAGTAAATTTGCCACGAAAATTACTTTCGTAATGATTTTTTCAGCAAATAAACACTATCTTATGTATGTCGGGAAGTTACACAACATCTTCTTGTCGAACATCCCGCAGAGCCTGAAGACCAAAGTCTTCAACCAGTGTGTGTTGCCAGTGATGTCTTATGGCACTGAAATGTGGTCCTTAACTGTGGCCCTTATGGAAAAGCTCATGGTCGCTCAACGAGCTATGGAGAGAGCTATCGGAGTTACTTTGCGCGATAAAATCCGGAACGTGAATATTAGCTAAAGAACCAAAGTCACCGACATAGCTCTCAGAATTTGCAAGTTGAAATGGCAATGAGTGGGCCACATTACTCGATGAACTGATAACCGATGGGGAAGAAAGATGAAGAGTGGTTACCACACTTCACCGGAAGACGTAGAGCTGTTAAGCTAGGTCCCCTAGGTGGACTGACGACATCGTTTAAGTCGCGGGTAGCCAATGGTTACAAGTGTACAATAAAATTATTATTATAATAATAGCCGTTCTTTGTGGCGTTCTATACTATATAAAGGCCTCCCCGGTCTTTGTTCAACAGTGGACGTTTTCCGGCTAATAATCATGTCTCTATTTGTGTTTTCAAGATTAGGGTTATGTGTAATCTAGGGTAAGGAAGTGAAACTTTTCTCTCATACCTTTTTCTCACTTTCTTTTCATTTCAAACAGATATCATCATCTCATATATCCAGCAATCATCAGCAATAAGTTGGATGTGCACAATCTATATATCAAAAAGAAAAATTTTAACTATGACCATTCATCCTAGGAGCCAGGATATGCTACGTTCGAAATGTATCCTTTCAACCCTATCAGTAACTTTAGTCTTATGGGCACAATATGTCACTCTCTACCTCTGAGACAGTATAAGGAGTACAGCGCTGTGCTTGAGGTGGTCCATGGCTAGCCTATCAGCTAACTAAAAAAAGGGTTTTGCCAATTGGTTGGCCCTTATTACTTGGGAACAAAACATGTTCTCGGATAATACAAGCGTAACGTCATTATGTTTATTTTGTATATTGATAATAACCGCTCGTCTGTATCGTCTTCTATGACTATGATTCGAATCGACACTCGTGGCATGTCGCCCACTCAGTGGCGTCGCTGATTTATTGCAAATGGCGCGAAAGCGAAAACGCTCGTAAAACGCAGCGTTCTACGTTTATGGCGTGTTGTTCGGTCGCGCGATTGCATCGTATGGTGTGTACGCGCCTTTGAATTGAGTGGTAAGTTCTGATTGTGTGATTTGATTGGATGAGTGTGGAATTGGGTTGGTGGTCATCTAATCGCCTATGTGAAGAAATTTTACAATGGTTTGCGTTGCATATAACCATGTTTTCCGCTGGTAGTGAAAAAGGTCATCAGTTATTTTATATCAGTATTATCCACCCGCGACCCTTCACCTCCGCAGAAATTTGTTTTATTGAGTGAAATGCTGAGATTCTATTGTCTTATTTAAGAACCTAAAGTTCCATTGAAATCAGTCTTAACTGATCGCCTTAGCGACCTTAGCGTTACGGAGCTATTAAGTGATTTATGACAGTTCAACTACGAATAAATAATTTATTCGTAGCAATGCAATTATAATATTAGTCTGAAGTAACTCATGAGGTTGCATACTATATATTGCAACATTACATACAAGAATATGTACCGTACTGTTTTTATTGTACATATTTATTTAATTTATCAATATTTTATTGCTGATATATAAGGCATTTGACCTTACCTGGTGGCAAGTGATGATAATGGGGTTGAAGTGGTAACCTGGAATCTAGAATTTATATATAAATCAAAATTTTACTTGGCTCCCAAGGACAGGTGCTGCCTAAACTCACCGTTTGGAATTTTTCCACAGATTTTCTACTAAGTAGCCACTTCGGCATCCGAAAACTGCCTTAATTAAATCTTTAACACCACGCTATAAACTGACATCCTTAGACAACAAACGGGACTGAAGCCAAGATGAAACACGGAACCACTCAGTAGCAAATGCCACTAGCGGTCACCCATCCAAGTAATGACCGCAGTGGACGTTGCTTAACCTAGTGGAACGGATAAGAACGGCTAGACAAACTACGCTACGAGCACTTCGTATTTGCTATAGCAACTCCACTTTCTTAAAAAAACAAACTAAATGCTACACTGAAAATATGTGAAAACTATTTTTGAGTTAATTGTATGTGACTAAAAACTGCTTGAAGGATGTTGGTGTTAACTCTACCTAACGAGAAGCCACTATCAAGATCGGATAAAATAAAATAAAAATAAAAAAAAATAAAAAAGCCTTTTATTTCCAGTTTACAATAAAACAAAACAAAAGATAAAATTTCACTGGTAGGTACCTAACTATTACTACTTACAATTATTAATAAGCACATTAAATACAGCATATTTATATAGATAATTATGTTGGAAATAAATATTTAGTAGGTATGTAGGTACAAGTTTTCTTTTTTCCCTGGAACCCCTCTCAGGTGAAGGCCTCCTCCAAAGCTTTCCATTTGTCTCGGTTTTGGGCTATTTTTTGCCACTGTGGGCCAGCAATTTTTTTAATATCATCTTCCCATCTAGTAAATGGTCTTCCTCTACTGCGCTTGCCTAATGGGCCTTTCCATAGCGTAACTGTTTTTGTCCATCTAAGATCTTCCAGCCGAGCTATGTGACCGGCCCACTTCCACTTTAGCCTTTGACTATGACTGCAAGCATCTATTGCTTTAGTTTTAGATCTGATTTTTGTGTGTTTGATCTTCTGTATTTTCTTGATGTTTAACATACTGCGTTCCATTCCTCGCTGGCATGTATTTATTTTATTTTTTATTTTATTTGTGAATTTCCATGTTTGGCATGCCTATGTTAGGCAAGGAATGAGGCATGAGTCCATGACCTTTTTCTTTAGCTTTATAGGCAGTTCGCTTTTAAATATCTCTTTGTAGCTCCAATATTTATTCCATGTATGTCTGACTCTTCTCTCCACTTCTAGATAATTGCTATCCCTGTTGAAACCAATTTGTTTTCCTAAATATACATACTGATTTACATATTCTAATTGTTGCTCATCAATTGTTATTATTCTTTTTATAGAGTTGGTCATGATTTTGGTCTTCGTGATATTGATTTCTAAGCCCTCTTGCTTGCTTGCTACATGTAGAGTGTCTAACATGTATTGTAGTTGGTGGCTCGATTCCGCTAGCAAAACCAAGTCATCAGCGAACCTTAAATGGCTTAGGTATTTACCTCGGACGTACAGACCCCGGTTCTTCCAGTCTAATTTACTTATTATGGATTCTAATATTGCTATAAAAATCTTTGGGGATAAGGGGTCGCCTTGCCTGACTCCTCTCTTCACTGGGAATCTCGGGCCTATAGTTTCTAGTTTGACCCTGCTTGACATATTACTATACAGATGTTGCAGTACTGTTATGTATTTTTGCTCTATGTTTTGAGCTCTTAGAGTGTTCCATATACTTTCATGTGAAATGGTATCGAAAGCTTTTTGGTAGTCGATGAATATAATGTAGAGCGGTCTCATTTGTTCCTGGTATTTTTCGATTATCAGCTCTAATGTGTGGATGTGGTCTATGGTAGAAAACTTTTTTCTAAATCCCGCTTGTTCAATAGGTTGGCTTTTTTCTAGTGTTGTACTTATTCTTTGATTTATTATTGTAGAGAAAAGCTTATATATGCTTGGCAGAAGGCTTATCGGCCGGTAGTTGCTAATTTCTTTTGGGTCTCCTTTCTTATATAGTAGCATAATATTGGCTTCAGACCATTGAGATGGTGTGACCTCGGTTTCAAGTATCAAGTTAAATAAATTCGTTAATGGAGCTGCTAGTATAAAACATGCTGTTTTTATGGCGTCGTTTGTGATTTTATCTGATCCTGGGCATTTGTCTGATTTCAAACTTTTTATTGTTTCAATAGTTTCTGTGCAATGTATTGGTTCTACGTCCAGGTGCAGAGTATCAAGTCCGATGTGTTCGTGTTCAGTCGGGTTGGTCACTCTGGCTAGGTCTGACTTACTATATAGATTTTTGTAGAAATTTGTGGCTATATTTATAATGTCTGTTCGGTTATAAGCAGTTTCTCCTAGGGTTTTCAAACTATCAATCCATGTTTTATTTGTCTGTAGTTCTTTGTATCCTTTTTTCAGACTACCTTTTTGTTCGAGATGTTTTTGAAGTACATTGGTTCTATGGTTCTTATAGTCCTTTTTTATATATTTGCCTATTAGTTTGTATAGGGCTTTGAGTTCATTCCTCATTGCTCGTGTTTTATTTGTGGATTTTTGTAGCTCTTGTCTTCGTTTTAAAAGTCTATTTGTTTTTTCTGAGAGTACACTGTGAGTTTTTGTTGTGTTCATAGTTCTTGCAGTAAGTAAACTGTCTATAATATAATGTATGATTTTATCATGGTAATTTTGTACTGTCTCATTTGGCTCTATGTGGAGTGATGTCATATGGGTCTTCAAGTTTTCCATATATTTTTGTATTTCTACTTCATTTTTGAGTGTACTATTTTGCTTGTTTACGAACCTGGATCGTGTTAACACTGGTTGAGTAAGTGATATCTTGGCTCTGAGAGGTCTATGGTCTGATGCAAAATTTATACTAAGTGTCTCAATGTTTTGAAATAAATGAGGATGGTTAGATAGTATGAAATCGATTTCATTTTTATATTGACCATTTGGGGACTGCCATGTCCACTTCTTTTTCTCTTTTTTCTTGTAAAAGGTGTTAATGATAGCTAGCTTGTTTTCCATGGCAAAGTCAACAAGTCTTTGACCTCGTGTATTTCTTGATCCATAACCATACTGTTTCATTACTAAGAATTCATCCTTTTGAGGCATACCAATTTTTGCATTGAAATCACCCATTAGGATATAAATTTTGTGTGCTTTGTCCATTGCCTCATAGACAGTATCATAGAAATTATTTAATTCCTCTTCATCTGCTGATTCTGTAGGGGCATATACTTGTATGATGGTGATATTCTTTCCTGGTATTTTTAAGTTTAGCATGGCAACACGTTCAGATAATCCGCAGTAACTTTCCACATATTGTTTCAAGTATTTTCGTATTATAAAACCAACTCCATATTTGCCTTGTGTTTGTCCTGTACTGCAGAGTATAAATTCACTGTGTTCTTCTATGTTATTCCCAATACGCCGAACTTCTGAGATGCCTATTATGTCGTATTTTATATGTGTTAATGCCTTCTCTAGTTCTATTATTCGCTCATATGACTCATTATTTCCAGAAATCGACTAAGAACTCGATAATTAGATCAATTTCTCAACATGAATAATCAAACCAAGGCTATCGAATACCATACACAAGCAGTCGTCACACACAACTCACAACTAATAAGGCAAATCTAATTCAAAGGCAACTTTCATAATAACCCATTCTAACCCTCTTTAGGATACGTTCGATGATTCCCAGCAATTGGCATTATAATCTGCATTCATGCGATAAATTCCCGTTGCATGCAAAGACATAACAAAGGCTGAGTACTGCCGGTTACGTGTTCGGATCGTGCCGGACGAACGGACGGTCTCACGGCGCGGGTAGTGTGAACGTAGCTTTATATCGGTATTGAAGAGTGATATGCTTCATTTTGTAATTTATTGTCAGGCTAGGTAACATCGTGAATGAAAGGATAATGAAAACTTTGGAGAAACTAAAAACAGTACTTAAGTGAGATATGGTAATATTTTTTTCTCTAAGAACGACAAGTCTTATTTTGTTTAAGTATCCATTTTTACCGGAAGTATGCCTTTATTAACAAAATACTACGAACTATATATACTACAGCTACTACAATGAAAGCATTTTTGTTTCTGTTCTTAATCATCGAAGTTACTATTGAAGAATTATTATCCTGAGAGATATGTGATTGTGAAAACTTTAAGTACAGAAAGAACTATACGACTTTAAACACTTATTAGATTAGTCTAGCTATTATATTTATAAAAAATAAAGTGGGGTTGTCGCTGATAATTCTGAGCATTTGAATTAAAACAGTTTTTACTAGCGCTGTTTCTGTTATTTTTTTCATAATGCTTTGAGGTTTTATTTGAAACTTCTATTCGATTACAGTACTTCTTCAAGATTATCTACTACCTCCTATATTTTTTTTTGGAATATTTGCGTTCTTTACCATCAAAAAGTGTGTATGAAAATACTCCTTTTGCGTAATTTTGGCATTGTGCCCACCCTTAACATGCTCTTGGAGCTTAACAAGCATGGAAGCTCTCAGTAGTAATGCCACTAGCGTTCACATACCCGCTTCTTCAAAATACCCGTTTCTTCAATCTGCTCACAAAGCACCTTCTTAGTTTTTGTTTCGGGCAGCTTTTTGATGTGCATCTGATGAGACTATCTGATTCCACTTATGAGGGATTTTTGCAATGTATCTCCTCATATCATCATCATAACATTAACGGGAACGTCCACCGTTGCACAAAGGTTTCATCCATGGGGGGCTTTTCAAGATCCCAACGCTTGGCAGGCGTCTTAGGGATCGCATAATGGTGACAATCTCTTTAGAAGCGCTGCTTGCTACCTTCACCCACAGGAAGATATGGCGGGGGTGGGTACAAAACTAAGAATTATAGAACTGTAGCTCGTGTATTCCACGGGCAATCTCCTGTATATCCTCTGACAACACAAAAAAAACACGAAGGTATAATAATAATAATTTTGTTTTTCGTTATATAGACGGGCCCATGACGCCAAACCAGTATTTCAATACAATTCTATGCCATAAGCATTCTTTATTTCCATAACAATCCCAACAATTCGTGACGCAAGCGCCATAGATCGCACCAAACGTATCTAACAATGGCATCAAAACAAAGTCAAGAGTTGACGACCTTTGCATCGATTTGTACATTGCGAGATCTAATATGGCAATATCATACCGATTATAACTGTAACATGCGAAAAGTATGTCTGTTTGTAAATTCTTCACGATTAAAGTGAATGAAAGTAGAATTGCTCGTATATATATTTTGTAACTAATAGGCTAGCCTTTGACCACTATGACACTTCATGGTAAGGGATGATGTGGTCGTAGATATTGTATAGGATAACCTAGAATTACTGGCTTTTAAGTACAGCTGCTGCAACACACTTTTAGATGCTAGGCGAGACATTTTCTACTTGAGAGTGGTAGCTTGCCAGGTGGGCATTTGCGACTGCTATCATGAGACAGCAACTGGGACCGAGCGACGGCTCCAAAGCACTACGATTTATGGAAAGAGATATGCTTGGAGTTTCTTTGCGCGATAAAATTTAATACGAGGAAATTTGCAAAAATCTAAGTTCTGCGCAATACTTCTTAGTATTAGCAAGTAAAATTGGCAATGGGCAAGCCACATCACTCGATAAACTGATCACCGATGGAGAATAAAGACTATTATGGCTACCACAGCACGTAAAGTGCGAAGGGTTGGTGTTGGTAATTGGTAGGATACTAGAAAGAGTCGCAGAGAGCTTTCGCCATTGAGGAGATATGCCATAATCAGCACGCTTGGCAGGCGACTTGGGGATCGCAGTAGAAGTTGTCAGCTAATCAGAAGGCGCTGCTTTCTACCTTCCAGTATTATCCCTTAGTCGCCTCCTACGACACCCATGGGAAGAAATTATTTAGATTCAAACCTGGCACCCCAGTGGCATATGTAGTATACCTCTTCAATCCTTTAATCAGTATACTAAAAAAAATCATTGTTTCGTGATACAACTTTTGTATCCATGAGTCTACAAGACTCATCCAAGAGTCCTAGTAATGCAGAAGACAAGTAATTCATTTTTATTCGATTTTTCTGATTACTACCTCCTTATTCCAGCGCCGTAAGGCATCACTTTGGAAAGTCATGATCCTGGGTCCAATTTCCGGATGGGTCAGTTACTGGGTTTAAGTCATAAAGAAATTATCAACAGTATTGCAGATTTTGTGACCGTGCGCGGTAAACGGCATTATAGCCACCGCTCACATGGGACAAATCACATCTGTGATCTAAAACTTGGGTACTAAAGCACCTAACAATATGAATCGGCAGTCCTTGAGAGCCAGTAGTAGGCATAGTCTATTTACTATCCTCAACCACATCATCACTTACTATCAAGTGAGGTCAAGTTAGGAGGAGTAGTCAAAATTTACCCTATAAGCTGAAAAAATATATTAAACAATTTCACCAGCATATAGAATTCATTAATATGTTGATGACGATGATGAAGGCAACCTTCCACGTGATTCTGGCGTTACAACTTGACCACTACTTCTCAATCCACTCACCGCATTGCTCCCCATATTTTTCTACAACCTACATAACAATCCTGAAATTATATTTATAAGTATTTAACGGGACTTAATCGCGATTAAACATGTATAAATTTATTTACCTCGACATTTCGAAGATCCTGAAATTTCAGATGCCTGAATTTTGGAGTCTATTTCTTTAATGGTATCCGCAAGATGCCTGCCAACCGTGGGGATTATGGCAAATTCCCCCAACGGGGAGATGTTGTTCAACGTGGTCAACTGGAACCTCAATTTTTGAGTTGATGGATATCCTGAATAATAAAATTAACTTGCTCGGTAAATGGACATAACAAGGCCAAATAAATATTTATATTATTATGTGTTATGCGTGTTGTGAAATTATAAGTTTAAATATCGCGAAGTTCTCTTGTTTCGTAGAACTTTTATTATAAAAAAACACAATTTCTTATTTAGTAACCCGAACGGTCGTGTTCCGTTTTCTTATTGCCATATGCCAAAGTCGGACGGACAAAGTCGCAGGTAAATACAATTCTATTGTAATTGTTTGCCATTGACAGCTAGACACACTACAATCTGTACAATAAATTGTACAGATTGTAGTGTGTCTAGCTGTCAATCAATTTGCACTGAACATTCTGATCTACATTGGCTTATTTGGAGCGTTATGCAAGAAGCAGTAATGCTTTAAAATGTATCTTAAACAGATTTTTGGATGATGGGCATGAAGGTTCAAGGCTACCGCAATCAGATCGAATCACTTTTCCTAAATAAAAGGTAACGATTGTGGAAGGTATTTCTGTAGAAAAAACGTAAGTTAAAGCGGAGGTCCATGTAGAAGTCCCCTCCTCCAACAAAGTAGAAGAACTAGGTAGCACGTAGGTGGCATTCCCTACAAAATAGTTTAGTATTGGCTGGACATTTATTTACAAAATCAGAAAACGAATGAATAAACTTAATTCGTACACCAAATCTAGCGATCTTCTAGTCACTCCTGATTAGTAAAATACTTATACTACCTAAATACTACTTATTACAAATAATGTACCTTATACTTTAATCCTTTTCTATTAGTGAGGGCCGATGTAAAACTGTATAACTTGTAAATTAGCTTATCCAAGATATATAACTGTGACATGAAAGACATTAGTTCTTCGCAACGTCATTCAATACTGAAAAAAAAAATGAAACAGGTAACTCTTAGAAGTCAGATCATGTTGAAATGTCAGCTCAAAATATTAGAATGATTAAAACAGTTTATATGCATACATATTTACAACTAGAAGTCCAATGTATATTCAGGTAAACCTACTATTATTGTATATATTACTGGTACTATTTCTGGTCTACCTTCAGTTTAAAAAAAAACATATTTTCTACAGAAGA
This sequence comes from Plagodis pulveraria, assembly GCA_963890685.1. Classification (NCBI taxonomy): domain Eukaryota; kingdom Metazoa; phylum Arthropoda; class Insecta; order Lepidoptera; family Geometridae; genus Plagodis; species Plagodis pulveraria. The sequence continues at coordinate 10,574,109 of OY982963.1, forward strand.
ATAAGCCAAGCGCATATATCGCCTACGAAATAGCAAACAATTTGTTGTCCTAGTCGTCACGTCCAGTCAAAATAAACATAGGATGATCAAAGCATATCAATTATATCTATATACTTATCAGCACGGCTGTACATGCCCAAGGTATAAAAAAATATTGTTTAAACACCAATGTTCCTCTAAATATTGTTGAATTATTGGTTGTGTACTCGTGAACATACTATAATGCGTCCTAATAGTACCACAAAGGAGATCTACTTATTTTCGTCATACTGTTGAATTGAAGCATAAATGAAGTTCCTGTGCAAAGCTGCAATAAACAATGTTTAATAACCAACCAATATTAGAATCGGCAAAACGCCGATTCAAATATAAAATAAGCATAATGTTATAAACTAAAATTTACCAGGAAAACATAAGCTCGTAAGCGATAAGATTTTATCCAAATGCCAGGGACCTAAAATTTTCATGTCGGTATTGTAGCGTTGACAATTTTGAGTAAACAGCTTATTTGATTGCAAAAATCTAGCGCGAAGTTATTACAAATAATTTTATATGGGTACGTATGTTCACGCCTATTTGTGCACAGCCAAAGTTTTACTCAATTATTTGCTCAACATTTCATAAAACATACATTATTTAATCGATATTATCTGAATAAACGTAAGTCCTAAATAAAACACTGTTTATTTTTGATGACAACATACCTCTTTACAACATAACATCCAATTTGCATAAGTATTTGTCAATGGACTTCGAGGAGGTTCGGCGATAATGTTAAACGTGAGCAAAGGGACGGACTCTTGTGAAATATTGTTAGGTGACTGCACGATGATGTCTTCTGCTATATATTGAAGACTGATTTAGACAATTACAACTCAGGTGGTTATTCTAATATAACTGGCATCCGAAATAGAGGTGGCAAAACTTACTACGACTGTATTACGCATGTTTTGTTTTCTTCGATAGGTACGAGGTTAAAAGGTACATTAAAAATATTGTTATTTTTACGGTTCCATACCTGAAAAGGAAAAATAAGAAATCCTTATAGGATAGCTTTGTTGTCCTTCTGTCTGTATGTCTGTCTTATTTAGAGAATTTATTTATTACACACAATATTTTCAGTAATATTAAATTAATATTTTAATAAAAAACTTAAAAAATATAAAGAATTATATATCTAGTGACAATCCCGCCTAATTTCCCTGTTAAGCCGACGAGATATCACAAACGCCACGCAGCCAAACCGCAAGAATTTTCGACGCGTTTCAATTCTACACGAAGCTTCCTCAGAAGGTCTTGACTCTTCTCTAAAATATTTCTCTAAAATATTTTTTATTATTAAATATAGATTTCTGCAAAGTACCGCCTGGATCTATTTATTATCGAGAATATATGTTGTCTTCTAGTTTGACTAAATTGAAGAAAAATTGAAATATAGTTCCCCATTGTAACAGCCCTTTAAAGAATAACTGTATCATGATATTGATCAAAGCTTCAAAACTACTGCAAAACCGGCGTTTTTTTTATTATTTATATAATCAAGCATTTCACCGCAGTCTCACCGGATGGTAGTGACGACGCGGTCGACGGTGAAACATGTTTGCCTAGCAGATACCTGTTTACGCTGTTTTTGAAGACTTCCAAATTATATCTATCGGGAAATTGAGTACGGCATTATAAACCTGGCTTTAAAACGCTTTGTGCATATTTTCAGAACTTTGACTACGTATGGATGCCGTGTTCTTGTCTGATGAAAGAAAGGAGAAGAGGGAATAATAGGTTGTATAAATCGATCGCACATTCTCCGAAGTGAAGCCTAAAAATACCGATAAACTGGCAATTAAGCTGAAGCAATTATGAGTCTTTCCCACCCTAAAGTGGGGAGCAGCGTCTTCCGCGCTCTACTGGGATCAAACAAACACTACTTTTCGAGTATTAGTCATAAAAATTTTGAAGATATATTGATAGTTTTCATGATAATCCCGATCCGATATGCAAATAAACATTTGATAATCTTTATGAGTTCGGACTGGAGTACACCGAGTTTTCGAATTACGTTTTTTAGTATGTTTTAACTCCAAGAAAGAGAGCATGAGAATTGACTATGTCAAACTAATCTAAGGTATAATATATGCAAAATCTAACTAGATACTTATATCGAGGGTCCGTGAGAGTTCGACTGCGACTGACGAGCGTCACGAGTGCACGTGAGCTCCTAGCCTGGCGAAATAGTGCAGGAGCTAACGATCTGTCTACCTGTAGTTACTTATGTTCGGGCAATGTCATAAGTAATGTAGTAAATAAATATATTTTAGCAAATCAATTGGTAGCCACCTTGAGACACGACTTTTACAATTGTTAATAATTATATAGATTTATATCAACACACTCTGGATACGCTAGATATTTGCCATAGTGTGCATTACCGCTCTATGAAGTCAAACTACTTGTGTAGTTTTACTACGCTAAAACGAGCTTATTAAGGATCAATCAGATAAACAGTCATCTAATTGTTTTATTTTTAAATGTCTGATATCAACAGCCTATTACATCACGTCCATAAGAACGACAATATGTATGTAGACTGCTACATCCTTTTTCATTCAGCTAACTTAACACATTCGTATGTTGCTAGCTCCACACTATACTTATATGATTCTCTGCGTAACCCAAAAACGAAAAATAAACTTGTTATTTTGAATTCCTCGCAGAAAAGTCTTATACATTTTTGTGGCACTGGTTCTGTTACTTGAACCAGAACTTACAGTTTCTCGGTGTACCAGAAGGTGTAAAACCTAAAATAAGGTTTTGGATTTCGGAAAAGTTTTTCCCTCTTTATTCTAATACTCACGAATAAGACCGGTATATATACCAATACCATAACACTACCCCATTGCCCTCATTGCTAAAGTAGCTTTAGAATATTTAGGTTATAAGTTCAATCCCCTCATCGGACAGTTATTGGTTATTCTTTCAGATATTTTTAGTTATAGTAGTCTGTAACTAAAAATGTCTGAAAAAGTTTTGAAATGTGCACGGTAGGTAGATAGGCTCGCCACCTATAGGCTAGAACCAAAACGTGGGCTATTAAAGTAACCTCTGCTCATTTCTTTGAAGAATTCTAGGACTATTAAGTGTTATGTTTCATAGAAAAGGACGTAAAAAGGGCCAGTAAAATTAGCCTTTATAATTATTGTAATAATTGTACATTTCATGTTTCCAGCTCTCAGCCTACGACGCTTGCAACCTACATACAGAGTCGATGTGGGAACTCGCCAATGTGAATGTTTGACCATGATAATGTAAGGTTCGATTCCCATAATAACATGATTAGGTGTACGGTACAACCTGGGAGTTGTCGAAGTTCAGAGAGATGAGTCGAACTGTCAGTCGCAGAGACTGCCAAGCTGTCAGTCGGAAAAGAGATGATGCAGGTATTTCTAAGCGAGTTCATAAAAGGAGCTTCCATTCGTATGTATAAATCAATATTTAAATTTATTATGAACCGACAGTCATACTTCTTTTCTTGGCTAGACTATACCTTTTTTTATTCCTGAAAGGTTAACCTTTGACCACTATCTCACCTGATGGTAAGTGATTATGTGGTCAAAGATGTTGTTCAGGCTAACCTAGAAGTACTGGCTCTCAAGGAAAGCTGCCGGAACACACCGCTTGGCGACATATTTTCTACTTGAGCTACTACTACCACCATGCTATAACGACTGCCATCCTTAGACAACAACCGGGACCGACGGCCGTGCCCTCTAAAGGACGCAAGCGCTCAGTAATAATGACACTAGCGGTCACCCATCCAACTCATGACCACGGGCGTCGTTGCTTAACTTGCTGATCGGTTAAGAACAGCTAAGTAAACTTCGCTACAAGCGCTTCATAAACTTTCAACTTCGACACAATCCAAGCAGAAAAAGTTTTGAAGCAGTGATGGCTCAGTGACGTTGGCTATGGAATGAAGCGCAGCAGGTCCATGGATTGAATCCCACCGCGGGCTTGAACTTCACCGCATGGTGGTAGGGCATTTTGCGAATGCCCACCTGGCTAGCGACTACCCTAAAGTAGAAAATCTGTCCCCAAGCACCTAACGGTGTGTTTGTTCCAGCAGCTGTCCTTGAGAGCCAGTAATTCTAGGTTAAGCCTATTAACACCTAAACACCTTCGATCACATCATCCTTACCATCAGGGGAGATACTGGTCAAAGGCTTACCTACAGTATAAATAAATTTTAACCTCTATATATTATAATATATTTATACTATTCCCTTGGCAATATAACCCGACTATATTAAACGAATAGGTATCAGTATAAATTATTATTTGAAAACGACCTACTGTACACCTTAATTATTTTATTTTATTGTGTGGTATCTGTCAACAGTGTGACTGCTGCAAAAATGACATATTTATATAAATATTAATTTCGTGTAATTCTTGTGTCTCAATTTGACAGCTCTTAAAATGACAATATATTTATGACAATAAACTTGAAGCAGTGATGGCTCAGTGGCATTGGCTATGGACTGCCGCGCAGTAGGTCCATGGTTTGAATCCCGCCGCGGGCTTGAGCATTTTGCGAATGCCCGCCTGGCTAGCGACCACCCTCAAGTAGAAAATATGTCGCAAAGCACCTAACGGTGTGTTCCGGCAGCAGTCCTTGAGAGCCAGTGAAATTACAGGCACATGTGACTTTAACAACTATGTCTCAAGGTGACGGGCGCAGTGCAATTCGTGACTTGTGACGAGATGCAACTGTTTCAGGCGGAAGTTAGTCTACTTTACATCAGGTGGACCTCGGGCTTGTTCCGCCATAATAATGATAAAAAAACATTTAACTTATGGGATTATACGGCCAAGCGGTAGTACAATGATAATACAATGTAGTACAAGCAATACAGCAATTATTCTTCCACTGTAACAACTAGGAACAATCAAGGATATCTACACAGGAATTCGTGAGGTTTTTTAAAGCATGAATGGGGCCGGTCGTTAAACTAGCCAACATTTTACAAACATGAAAAATGTTCTTGTGTTGTCCATTGCGTTACTAGAAACTATAAATTATTTGACCCACATGAGTTGGATAAGGGTAGACGTAGATGGTAAATTTTATATATATAATTATATAACTTTGTAGTTGGAAGAGAAGCTAATTGATTATATTATATTTTGTAGATGTTTTGTTATAGCCCTCCATAAAACATTGACGTACTAACATCTTGCCTTCACGTTCCCGAAGAGATAGTCAAAGTAGTCTACAGTAAACCATGTAAAGCTAAGTTGTCCTTGGGATTGAGCCCAGGACCTCAAGGTTCTAAACCGACGCTTGAGGCGCATGGCCTGAAACCATCGAGCTGTAGAGAACGTAAAAACAGAATAATTGAAACCAATAAGTATAGCTGTCAGAGTTTTAAAGTACCAGTAATAGGTTTTGAGTGAACCTGTTACCATAAAACTGATGCCTAGTCGGTGACATAGAATAACGTTTTTGGAGCGCTCGTAGCGAAGTTGACTTAGCTGTTCTCAACCGATCAGCAAAGTTGTGCGATGTGGTCGAAAATGTTGTTCAGGCTAACCAAGGATTACTAGCTCTCACGGATAGCTGCCGCAACACACCGTTAGGAGCTTGGCGATAGTCAAGCCAAAATCATTTATTCGGCGCCTACGACGCTCTTATAGAGGTCAATTACAAATTTTCAAATTGAAATATTCTACATTGTTCGCAGTACAATGTAGAATATTTCAATTTAAACGTTCAACTAAAAAAAATTATAGAGCCACTGCGAGAAGAATACATTTTCTGCTTGAGGGTGGTAGCTAACCAGGTAGGCATTTGCAAAACGCCCCACCACCATGCTATGGCGACTGCCTGCCTAAAACAACAACCGGGACCGACTTAACTTGCCCTCCGAAGCACGGAAGTGCTCAGTAGTAATTTCACAAACGGTCACCCATCCAACTCATGACCGCGGCCGACATTGCTTAACTTAGCTGTGTTAAGAACGGCATGTGTTAAGCATACTTCGGTACGAGCGCTTTTATATTATATTAATTTAATATAATTAAATAATTATAATACATTATATTATTCAAGATAAAATATAGCGATAATTTCAAGCGGTTACCTGCGGTTTAAAAGTTACAGACAGACTGACAGCAGCGGAGTATTAGGTGAATTTTTCTAATATGGAACCCTTACCATGAGCGCTTTTATAGAATAAGCAAACAAACTCATGAACATGATACTTACTTAGCTGCCCCTGTAACTCTTCCTTTCATTTGATACCAAGGAAACAAAGTTTTCAAACACAGGAACCAAGAACGTTTGCTCATTTGTTTAGAATAATCCAATGCTGCTGTAAAAAAGTGCATACTGTTTATTTTTTAAGGTGATTGTGACAGAACAAACTCGAGGCCCATCTGATGTTAAGTGGACTAGCCTCTGCCTATAACAGATGCATTTCGTCACAAGTCACGATATTGCACTGCGCCCGTCACCTTGAGACATAGCTGTTAAGTCTCATGTGCCTGTAATTTCACTGGCTCTCAATGACTGCTGCCGGAACACACCATTAGGTGCTTGGCGACAGATTTTCTTCTTTAGGGTGGTCGCTAGCCAAGCGGGCATTCGCAAAATGCCCTTCCACCATGCGGTGAAGCTCAAGCCCGCGGCGGGATTCGAACCATGGACCTGCTGCGCGGCAGTCCATAGCCAATTCCACTGAATCATCACTGCTTCAATGACTTGAAAGAATAAGTACTCCTAGCTCGATGTATTCACATCCGTATTTACAATAAACGTAGGTATGAAAGTACCCAGTTGCAAATGAAGGTGGCGAGGCAATGGGTCAGTGAGCCGTGCCGCTTCCTACGGGAAAGGGCAGACGGCCACGCGACTCATCCGGATTATATAGAGATGTTTATACCTTTATAAATTTTACCTCTTTTTTTAAACAGACAACTGTAAATGTTTGGACGTATCCATAGAGCTTTTAAATATACTGCTTCCAGTTTCTATTAGAGAATATGTAAAATAGTTTTTATAAACAACAAATAGTTGGAAAGAATGTAGTACATAAAAAAGCCGACGCAGGTGGGTCTGCAAGCGTGCTGTTTTCTGCAGAAACAAGGCAAGAGGCTACATTAACAACTCTTTATTTAGAACTATTTACTTATATTATTCCCGTGGGGTGCCGGGCTAGAATGTCACCCTCCCATAGCTACCTGTGGGTGTCGTAAGAGGCGACTAAAGGCAATATACCGGAAGGTGGGCAGCAGCGCCTTCTGAGAAACTGATATCTTAAATCAAAATCATAAAATCCGGCTGATACAGTACACTACGTATATTAAGTTGTTAATACATAGTAATGTTGTGCTTTATTCTCAATGATTTGTAATGTTAATTAATTGTAATAATTGTGTGTACTTCGTCCGTCTCAATGAGAAATCCTTAAAGTGTAATTAAAGTAGTCTGAATAAATTACTATCACCTCTACGACAGGAAATAGGACTTCAAACGGAACTCATACCCGCGAACATTTATCCCTTTTTTACCAAAAAAAATAACAATTAACTTTTTTTGTAGATAAAATTATGTTACTAGCCTTTTACAACGCAGAAAGAGTATTCAATACATACAAGTCTAAAATAGTAAATTGCACTTGACCATATGCAACTTTCTAACGAGTCATACATCACAAATTGCCAAACATAAACATCAAAATAATGACCTGTCTCGCTAATGGAAACGAACACAGTTGAAGTAAAGCGATGACACTTAACAGATTTACACTTATTAAGACGGAAGACCATAGTGAATATCGCATATAACCTTACTTTCTTCCACTATCATATACAGTTAACTTAATCTTTATTCCAAAGGTAGTAAAAGTCAGATTCATTTAAATAATGATCGAAATAAGTGAGCTGGTCCTCCGGTCGGCAGTCCACGCGCTGTCCGCACGTTCATTGAGCTCTTCCCATGACATTATCCAAAACCCTTTAAATACTTCTGACTTAAAAGTTTCAACTGCTCAATGAATTTCCTGCTCTAATCATAAATCTTAAGGTACATTTTCGTGTGGAATTTAAATGAAGTTGTGCAGTTTTGGATTTGATGTTAAAATAGCGCATCTGAGGCTCCGATGGCCCCAGAGATGGACCTCGCGTTTTATTTCCACCAAGGAAGACACGACTTAGTACGATGCATGGGGGAAAATATGGCCCCAAGTCCGTTCAACCGTATTTCACAGAGGTCGGTGGGGTCGCGGGCGCGGACATTATTAAACTGTTACTCTTCCAGAATCGTGAGACGTGACTTATGCAGATGTTTAAGTAGTTTGACTGATAGTTTTACGTGCACAGTGGTCGTTACTCATGTGAATCCTCACCGCACGATTTCCGAGGTTGGAAATTAGTTTGAAAGTTTCGCTGAGTTCGTATTTGGTGGCCAGTCAGGCTATATATTCGTAAATTAAATAAAAAGACAAGAATTTAAGTTTATTTTTTGTAATGTATTATGTTTGTTTGTTTTATTTTCAGCATCAAACTGAAAAGTTGTCATATTGTACAGAACTCAGAGATTCAGAGTTTTAATGATGGAATTTTAACATTGATTTCGTAAACCAGTAAACTTTACTTATTTATTAGCGTGCCTCATTCATACATCAATATAACACACGTTGACATAAAAAAACATAATCATAACATCAACTGCTAGATACTTATTATACCTATTCCTTACATATCTTATGAGATGACCGTTACCGTTTGTTATTCTTCTTCTTCATATTTAACTTTCATATGCCATTTCATCTTTCTTCAACATACCGATAATACAATAAATTATTTGCATTCATGAAGCACTTAGTCTCCTGTTCTATCGTCCTTAGCATAATATTCTAAAAACGTTTGATCACGATTTTTAACACTATTCTGGCACTAACTAATATTTTTCGACCTAGGATAAACACCAGTGCAGAGGAACAAATCAATACATGATAAATATCTTAAACCTCGGACAGCCCGTTTTCACGTACCCTTTAACCGTCACAAGTCAATGAATAACAGATTATATCAGGAAGCCTCGCTATAATGGTGTGATCACTGAACAATAACTGTCCACTCAATAGTAATAGGTTAGCTTTCTCAGCTTCTTGCCCTGTACCTATTGTCTGTGCTTTTCCTCGTGAAAAACTTGTGAACTCGAGTGATTTTGCTACGACGTTAACCTAAGGTTAGATATAACAAAGAAGTGTTGGTTAACTTACGGTTAACTGATACTCTCAAATTCTATATATGATATATATAACTGATTTGATATTCACATTTATAATATGTTGACCACTAAACAGTAATATCTCATTTCATTGGAATTTGAATCATAGTCAAAAAGTAACGTAATTCACTAAAAAGGACCAAAAAAATAATATTTTATTATATTTATTTCATAGTATTTTCGAGTATAAAGATTTTCCTTTAAATAAACTCTAAGATTAAACTCCTTAACGCTGACGTTTATACGGAAAGAAATTCAAAAATTAACATTTGCATGGTTTTGACCATAAGTCTGCGTATTTGCTAATTATTGCGTATAATACGTGCGATTCAGAGAATATCTTCTATGGTATCTATCTATATTAAGATATTTCATATTACTTATTGAGTTGAATACATTAAAGGCGGGTATAAGAGGTAAGTGATGGAATCATGTCGTTGCTTACAATATTTGATGATAATACCAGCAATCTTTTAAACTCGGTACTAACCTTGCTATCCCCGAAAACTAAAAGTGTCTAAATAATACTGTAAAAGAAGATTGACGTTTATGTTACGTTACCTATGTATTTCAGTGAATCAAGTTTTAACCTATTGCAGTAGAACATGCCCCTTTGCAGAACTGCGTACAAGTCGCGCACATAATTACGAGCGACGAGCGCTCTTCGAACCGAAAAAAACACCATCTCTCCCATTGTTACCGCCAATTTTCCCACATTTCGTATTTTACTGTTACGCTTAGCTTCCTGATAGGAGTGCAAAAAGCGTTTAAATTGAATTCCTCATAACGTGAGTGGTGCTGCCACCGCATCTCGTGCTGTTTTTGCAGCCAGGAAATCAACTTCATATTAAATAATTCGTTGTGTGACTCGCCCTTATTATAACAATATGGACAATTAACTGTGGAGAATTAATTAATGAAATTAATCATCACATTTTCTACAAAATTCCACGCGGAAATCATAGGAACCCTTTTTCATGGAACAAGAGCGAGTACTATATGTTTTTTTAATTATTTTTTTTACAGGCAGAATTTAGATGCTTTCTATCGCTGTTGGACGCTCCACCGGGTTTTGGGCGAGGGAAGGCCCTCTTACAGCCTAGCCTCTGGTAACCTCTGCTTATATCAAATGCATTTCGTCACAAGAAACGAACTGCCCAACACTTTTTTTTTTTTTTAGGGAGGACATAGATGCTGACTACCGCTAAGCGGACGTCCAGCTCTACCGGGTTTTGGGCGAGGGGAGGCCCTCTTATAGCCCGGGAGGGATAGGCCTGAGACGGGCGCATAAGGAGAAAAGCGCCTTATACCTCCGTCTCCTGCGAGCGCCGAAAACGCTACGCTACTATCAGGAGGGGTGACAGCGAGCTCAAGGGCACCACTGTGGTTCGGACCTCGGCATGTCTCGCTGCCGAGAGACATTGGGGGAATCGGAACTAAATGCCCCGGTACAACTGCAGTGTTGTACCGTTGAGAATGGGCCCTATTGAATAACACTCTGTGACTATTTGGAGAGACACTAATCGGGATTTTATTTTTGCCTCGAGCTCACCAACGAGCCCGATGTTTGATTGTGTAACCTCTGATTACCGCACACCTGGGGATGTTACCGGGACGACTTGCGGAAAACGCTAAAGCTGCCAACGTAATGGCTGCGATTGGGTCATCCGGGTCGTCCAATACCTGCCGTGGTCGGCGACGGGGAGGTTTAAAGCATGGGTCGGATGAGCTGCCCAACACTTATCACCCTGAGACAATATAAAGTTCTTAGGTCTCATGTGCCTTCTTCAACCGGCACCCATACCCTTCAAACCGGAACACAAATAATGCTTACTACGCTAACATAACATACTTATTATGTTGCATTCAGGACCGTCCCAACTTTGTATTTTTTATTTCTAACATTACATATTGGAAAAGATTGCTTTGAGCGATAACCCGACATTTATACTATAATGTTATATTGTGTTAACTTTCTATAAGCTAGCAATTTTGGTCCTGTATGCGCCTGGCCCCACAGACCTAAAGCTTCAACTCCAACGCATAAAAGGTATTCCTCCATCAAGATTGGCATATTGGCACCGTTTTAGACGTTCAGTAATTATTCCCTTTTAATTGTATTGTATCATTCACCGTTCAATATTAATCGTTTGATCAAACAAACGTTGTTAGTAAGACCGGATTCTGTCACGCAATTAAGCCGCCAATCAGCAATCCTAAGCATTTCTCAAGCGACTTCGAATCAGATATCTTAGGGGGCAAACGCAATGCTTTTTATTTTATTGACATGGGCAGTAGCTTCTCATCAGGCAAGCCACTTGTTTCACCAATCTTTACTGAAGTGCTCGTAGCAAAGTTTACTTAGCTGTTCTTAACCGATCAGCAAAGTTAAGCAACGTCGCCCGCGGTCATGAGTTGGATGGGTGACCGCTAGTGACATTACTACTGAGCGCTTCCATGCTTCGGAGGGCACGTTAAGCCGTCGGTCCCGGTTTTTATCTTAGGATGGCAGTCGTTATAGCATGGTGGTAGGGCAATTTGCGAATGCCCGCCTGGCTAGCTACCACCCTCAAGTAGAAAATCTGTCGCGAAACACCTACCGGCAGCTGTCCTTGAAAGCCAATAATTCTAGGTTAGTCTGAACAACATCTTCGACTATATCATCACTTACCATCAGGTGAAATAGTGGTCAAAGGCTAACCTTTCAGTCATAAAACAAAATCTGATGTTATTTTATAATATGTTCTAACTTTGAAAATGTGAATTCGCCAATATGTTTCCACGTATAATTTAGAAAACGTATTCAATCCAACTATTCAAAATGTATGCATGGTAAAACATTAAAAAAATCGAGTATACTCTAGAACTTTCCTAATCGGTTAGTGACATTCTGTAACGGTTTTTATTAGTGCAAAAATGGCACTAATTTCAATACCTTAATAGGTATATTTGCGTCATTACTGGCACTATGCATTGAAATAACTCAGCTACTTCCCTTAAATTTATAAAAAATAACTTTTTACACTTAGTAACTATCAACTACCAATAAAAGCATTCCCAAGGAGTGTTGGTGTCAGGAAGGCGGCTGGTCAAAAATAGAAACTAAAAGTTTTCTAAATTATTTTTTTGTGCGATCTTGACTTGTACTTGCGCTGTTAGCGATAACATATTTTTACACATATATTGAATAACCCATCATGAGTGGAATAAGGTTAAGATAATGAAGATACACTTTGTATACCATCAATTTGAATCAGGCTTTTACTGTCCATCAAACATTATCGTACCTCCACAGACGACCTTGCTACCACATCCGTCACAAGATAACTAGAATACCAGTCGACAGATTCAGTAACAGTTACTATGGGGCTGATATCCTTGACATGGTGCACGTTTCCATCCAGCTGAAGTTCAGAGGTCAAGATGATTAGACCGTGGTAAGTATTCTGTAAGTAGTTAGTACAGGTTCATAGTAATGGAATGGTGATTTATGTTCGGCTGTTTTATCTTATTGGTTTGAAGCAGTGATGGCTCAGTGCCTTTGGATATAGACTGCCGCGCAGCAGGTCCAAGGTTCGAATCCCACAGCGGGCCTGAGCTTCACCGCATGGTGGAAGAGCATTTTATGAATGCCCGCCTGGCTAGCGAGCACCCTCAAGTAGAAAATCTGTCGCCAAGCACCTAACGGTGTGTTCCAGCAGTTGTCCTTGATAGCCAGTAATTCTAGGTTAAGCCTGTTAACTCCTTCGACCACATCTTCACTTACCATCAGGTGAAAGGAAAATAAAAAAAATGGTATTTGTAAACGAACTTATTTCTTTTTATTTTATCGCTTTTATGTTAGCCTTTGACAACAACCTCACAAGGGTTAATAGGTTTGAGCTAGCATTACTGGCTCTCAAGGACAGTTTGCCGCAACAACATCTTTTTTTTATTTGCAGCCCAAATTTAATCCCTAAAATCCTGGCAATTTATAAAAACTCTTTAAATCTGACGTCTTTTACCTATTTTAGCTTAATTGATTAAGTAGTTTGCGAGATTTCTTCTCCACTCTTCCTTGACTCCTTTAACCCTGCCCTTTCATAAAACATTTTTTTCGCTGATGTCTCCTCCGTATGAAACATATACACATTTTCTAATATGACTCTCTAAGATGGGCTGGATGCCTTTTTCTGGCGTCTCCTACCTAACAGCTAACTACATACCAGATTTCAGCTCCATCGGTCAAGTAGTTTTCAGCTTAGACGTTAACAAATTTTGACCTTCTTTTGCCCTTTAATGTGCCTCTCATAAATATCTTAGGACAGTTCCTTGTTATTTTATGTCTTACACTTGATACATATGCTAATACATATAACACATAATATAATATACATAATTTTACGATAAACGAAACCTAGATTTGACGCAAAGTTTCACCTAGTGTAAACACTTGGATATACAAAAAACCGGCCATGTGCGAGTTAGATTCACACGATGATGGTTCCGTGAAAAGTGATGATGGGTAGACAAAAGGGTTAATAGGCCTTGCCAACACAGAATATTTTTTTTTTATTTTTAAATAAGTTTGAGATCCTTAGCCCGACCCGAATTTTTGATTTTTATTTGCCGCGTGTATATATTATAATTGCGATAGAGCAATACCAAAAAAAAATTAAAATACACGTTTCTTGTACGGGCGGGACCCTCTTTATCTCTATATTCTCTCGAGGCGTATTATTTGGGTCCCATTTTCTACCACGGAACCTTAAAAATGCACGTTGAGACGAGAACATTATTTTTTCTTCGGAAGTCGATTAAAAAGCGCTATGGATTAAAAAAGTATATATTTCGTGATTAAAAAATTCACAATAATTATAATATTTTATATAAAACGGAATTTTATTCTTATGTTATGAATTTTTGTTACACTTGGCCATTATTCATATAAAAATGATGTATAAGTTCTGTTTTCTCATATATGTTCATGTCTTTTTCTTTTTAACAGATTCCATAAAATGGAGTAAATTCTCCATTCATATTTATTTGTAGATGCAAGTGTATGTTTTTTGTTTCGTACGTGATTACTCCGGCAGTTATGAATTGATTTTGATGATTCTTTTTCGTTGGGTAGAGTATACCTCCAAATTAGTTTCAATTAAGGCGCTAAGTGGAGTAGTTTTTATGTTATAATCAATTATCTGAAGAATATATTTGCATACCTGGATGATTAAGGAGTATTTATTTATTAATCAAAAATATGACCACGGCATTAAAGTTATCACCAATGCCGCTTGATATACAGACATCTTATTTACACATTATAATTATGATATATGCAACTCTTGTTATTGAAGTGTATTTCAGGTAACTGAATGACAATAACAAATATTTTTAAAATATTTTAAGAAAATTTTATATTAATAATTTAATAAAACACTTTAAAAAAAATTAAAAAAATATATCTAGTGACAATTCCGCCTAATTTTCCTGTTAAGAGGCATTTTACATTTTAATGCGGTATACGAAGATTTTAAGCGCTTAATTTACTATCATAGGAAATATCTACAAGTTGTTCAATAATTGATAAAAATAGAATAATCTGTTCTCTTTTCAGTTAATGTACCAGATTTACAAACATAACATTAATTATTTTGTAGTGACCAATCTCCCGCACCTTGTTTTACGAATTAAAGTAAACATAGCCAACTTCAGAGTTCTATCTCTTGTATAAAGATTCATCAAATTAACTAAAAAAAGAAAACTGTGCATCAGGCATATAATCCTGTTGACAAATAGTGTACTAGAATATCGATAATTAATCGTCATTGTAGAAAAAAAAATAAAGATCTTGCGCCAATTTCCACGAATTATATCAGCAGTTTACCACGATATATTGCGTTTAATAAAGTGTAATTCCAAACAAATATTATATGAAAAGAAAGTTCATTCTTTAATTAATCTGTTCTTTAATAAATTGTGCTATTAACTCTGTTTTGTTAGACAAGAAAAAATATTTAACATAACTCGAAATGCTCATAAATTGAAATGTACAAGCGCGAGGCGATCAGTACCGCGCGAGCGCTCATCGAGGTAGGACCTGCGTTCGTTTTGCCTTGCTCTGACGTCTCGTACGCGGAACGCTTAGAAGCAAGTTTATAGTGCGACCACAGAGTTTTGATCATGTCTTTATTTTTTTAAGTAACAAACTATACTTTATTTTTGTTGTCCATAATATAATTATTGTTGTCTTGTTAAGTAACTACATCTTTAGTTTCTGTTCATCCATTGTGTTAAAAAAAGGAAACGTCACAATTATGCAGTCTTATACAGCGTTATTGGAAAAATGCTAACAACCTCAGAATGTTGACTTCTTCTATTTGGTCTGCTAGTTTTTATATTATTTTAGTTTAAATAAGTAACTCACTATAACTTTTGTTTTAGAAGGATAAGATGACAGGCGAATAATTGATTTCCAATATTTTTAGATTCAGTTAATGTCTATAAGTGAACACAGCGATAACTTCAGCAGGAAATTAAACTACCTTCCTAATTTGTACAAAACGGCCTCCCGGCTTTTCCATCATTTGTACAAACCGGGATACCAGTTAGATTACCAGTGGTCGATAGTCGTATTTACAAATTTACCATAAAATCTGCGTAAGTGTTTTCTGCGTAAGTTTAAGTTTTGAAGCAGTGATGGCTCAGTGGCATTGGCTATGGACTGCCGCGTAGCAAGTCCATGGTTCGAATCCCGCCCAGAGCTTGAGCTTCACCGCATGGTGGAAGGGCATTTTGCGAATGCCCGCCTGGCTAGCGACCACCCTCTAGTAGAAAATCTGTCGCCAAGCACCTAACGGTGAGTTCCGGCAGCAGTCCTTGAGAGCCAGTGAAATAACAGACAAAAATGAGACTTAACAGGTATGTCTCAAGGTGATGGGCGCAGTGCAGTTCGTCACTTGTGATGAAATGCATCTGTTATAGGCAGAGGATACCGCTTAACATCAGGTGGGCCTCGCGCTTGTTCCATCACAATAACATAAAAAAAATAAATAAAAAGAAGTCCGACTTTCATAATCCAAATGGTTTTCAAAAGGATGCATCCTTGCCCATACAAGAAAGAATCCATACTTTTCTGAGATAACGGAAGTATTTTGAATATTTTGATGAAATCTGAAACCAGCACAAATTACATTTTGACCCCAAAATATTACGTCATTTCATATTAATCTCGTAACTACGTCAACAGTTATAAACCTAGAAAAACGCAATTTTGCATATGTATAAGTCATTTTTCGCTGCAAATTTGCGTATTAAATAATCTCGTAACTAATTTTAAACTTCTAAACCAAAAAATCTGAAATAATACAAGTGTATAAATTATATGTAAATAATAATATCAAAGAAGGACCAAAGCCGTAGGTGGTATAGTTTTTCAGAAAAAAATATTGCTCTCCAATACAGTTTTCCCGCCAAAGTTCTTAAAACAATTGGGTTGTTTTAATCTTGTTACTTTAAAATATTTGGCGTAAAAATCTGTATCAATTCATGGCTAAAGAACAATATTAAATTATCATATTAAAAGAAGAATCGAAGTTCTAGGTGAGTCTAGTTACGAAAAAATAAAAATAGCAATTAAATTACTATTTCCCACCATTTTTGTCGTGTGTTCAAACCCCATTTCCAGTATTTTTTTTCTATAAAAAGGTGTATTATCATTTATTTTCCATAGAGGAAATAGTGAGCATAAGAGTATATAGTGAGGATTGCATTGGTACCAAGAAGTATATATGTTGATTATAGATTGCATCAAAGATATTCGATTTAAAAACAAAAAAACCTCAAAATATGTAAATATATATTTACATTTCGCTGTTTGGGCTACTCAAACTAAATGGATGAAAATGTTATTTTTTTAAAGGTATAGGTGATATATTGTGGTATGGGAATATGAGGGTGACATGTTTAAGTAATGGAAAACCAAAAACGTCATGGGACGTTTGTGGTTGGTACTGAGTTGTTTTCCGGATGCACAGAAAAATAAACCTCAGTCCTATGCATGGTCATTATGGCAGACAGTGTTAACGACTGGATATAGATACTGTGTAGAGTGTGAACGAGGAAAATAGCAATTTTTGGAAAATTTAAAAGAAAGAGCTTTTAGTCCGCCGCTCTTAATCAATGTAGTTACGTCAAATATTTATATAATTTTAAGCCGTATAATTATTTAATTATTTAAGTTTATTGTTACAATAAATGATTCAAACATATCTATTGTTTATTCATCAAGGATGAAATGTAAATATACGATTCACGATGTAGGTTGACTACTTAATGTACATGCTTACTTCTTTTCTATAACATTAGCAAGTAATCGACAAGAAATTGATTATTTACTCATGCCAATCACACAATTTTTAAATTCGCAACTTACATTTCTTTATTAATGAGTGCTAGTATCAAAATATGTTACTAACAGTCACGCTATTTCGTCGTCACTTCTTTCGCTTGTGTATGCGATGCGCTGGCATTTACCTAAACTTCAGTAGCGTGATTTTGTGAAATGGCTCTTAAGCTGACGTGACGTCACAGACGCCACGCAGCCAAACCGGAAAAAATTTCGTCGCGCGTCGCTTCTCAGGAGGTCTTGACTCTACGAGCGCACGATCGAGAAAGTAAAATCGAGAAGAAAACAAAATTCTTCTCAGAAGCAGATAGGCTAAATTATCCAATGACCCATAATGCATCCGGTTTCTATTCCGAAGACAGAATTCGTGAAAGGACAGGCGCACTTTGCTCGCATCTCAATACTGATTAGTTAGGTGAGTAGAGACCTTTAAAGAGAGTCTCTAGCGATGCTAACGTCACCAATAAATCAATTTCAACTGATATCTAGTTGATAAAAGTCACTGTATTCGCCAGATATATTTTCTCATAGAAATATATTGTGTACAATATACCTACTACACTAAACCTTATAATATAATCAATCTAGCAATCATTGTAGGCCCACATCTAGTTTGCGGCACCAGTATACGTTTTAAGGTTCTATATTAGAAATCAGTAGTAATAACTAAGCCTCCGCTGTCCGTGCGTACGTCTTTCGGTTCGACTTCTAAAAGGCTGTACCTATCTTTGGAATCGTAATACGCGTAGGTGACCGGTTACATGTATGTATCGCTGTACTAATCACTTAAGTTAAGGTTAGTAGGCAATTTGCTTATTTTCTACCAAATTTTCTTCTTCTTAGTTTCTTCTTCGCGCTCTGTGTTCGGCACAGACGCGAATTCGGGCACGGGTGGCCCCTTTACGCGTAAGTCCATCGCGGGGTGTGTTTGCCGGAAAGTCTGGCATCAGTGGCATTGCGCAAGGCCTCTCCTCCCTCTCAAGTGTTCGAGCTTTACGCCCAGCATACAGCGAAGTTCGTCGACTTCATATATGCCGGGCGTGAGGTTGGACGTCTTCTTCATGGAGGCAAAGAAAATGCAGTCTGGTCTGCCTTTTATCACCTGGATCTTCTTAATATGCTCGGGTTCGTTCACCACAACGACCACCAGAGTGCGATGAGGTCCTCTTTTATTTCTTCGGGATTCGTGCTGGCAGGAAGTCCCTGGATCGCCAGTTTCAGGCTTCTCTCTTTTGGGAGGGATTAGGAGAACCAAGTCACCTTGTCTGCCTCTTCCAGGTTCGTGAGGTAGGCTTGGATGACCCGGTATTCTTCACCGGCAGTAAAGGCTTGGGGGCCAACTCCCACCTTTTAAAAACTATTATGGTAAACCAACATCATTATTTCAAGCTTAAAATATTGATACTAAGATTCCTACCACGGCCGTCACGAAACAATGATTTTCATATAGCGCTATCTCTATCGCACAAATGTCTTGATTCAATGCATGCAGCCCGCTCTCACTTTGAAGTTCTAATGTAAGTTTATTATAGTGACGTGTGGGAGTGCAAATTAAAATTGTTAATGTAAGGTTAAAATAAGACTGAATTAAGAGATGGGAGTTGGCCCCCTGTTTGTAAGGATCGCCAATACCATTGATTTTTCAGTCGTAGTGGTGTGCGTGAGATCTGCGCGAATGTGTCCGTGGTCACCGTGGTAATCTCTGCACGCACATACATTTATATAATAAAGTTTAGACGCGTGGCGTGCATTTTTAGACTGAATAATGTTTAACACTTAATATAATTATTGTTCAATATCTACATATTACAAACGGTCAAGTGTAGGTCGGACTGCCGCTAACGGTCGAAGTATAGGTTACTGTGTAAAGCGTTCATCTTGGGTGTAAGTTATCAATAAAGTCCCTTGGTCGATGGTACCCTACTTGCATGGCCACCAGTCGTTCGTTCAACACATTCCGCCTTGCGCCGCCACGCCGAGCGCACCTCTCCGCAGCTGCAAGTGACCCTCCAGTGAGACCGCAATAGTCCCCGCACTATTGCCGTCTCGCCTGGACCATCGTTCCGACGCTAGTTGCTACAGTGCGCATTGAAGAGCGTGATCCCGATTCAGCTTGTGTTTGTCTGTGCAGGAGCTGAGAGTTTCGTCGAACGCCGTGCGACGCGAGCTTCGTGCTTGCTGAGGCGGCGCTCCACCGTCGAGCAACCACCGCCCCGGACAAGCCCGGGTCGGTGTTGCTGCTTTAAACTGCACTGAAAAGTGCAGTTTATCCTTGTTTCGCATCTTTGTTTCTGCACGTACAACGCCACCCGCTCAACAACACACTTTGTGCTGTTAAGCGGCATCGTTCAGGCAGGTGGAGCCCTACCGGGTTAAGCTCGCTCGAACGATCAAATCCGCCATTCGCTGCGGTCGCAGAGTGATCCCTAACGGTGCCAACTACCTCTGTTGATTTTTGGTTTAACCTTGTACCGCGGCCTTTTCCCGCCTCACGGGATCAGCCGAAACAAGCAGGTCTCCGGGGCAACTGGCCTTGGGGTCGCCCCTAGTCAATCCCGGAGTCGTTAGGACACCCCTTCGCCGCCCCAGAAAAAAAGTGCGGATAGGGACACACACCTAGGGATACACAGTAGGTACTCACTCCCTCTCACACAGTGAGCTCACAGGTTGTGCGAGGGAGACACTACCCTGGTTAGGGCATCCTGAGTGCACCCCTCAGGATGCAGCCCCGCCCTACCAATAGTGAGGTAGAGGTCCTTCAGACCTTTGCCTTACGGTACCCCGAACTCTATGCTGCTCATCAAGCAGCCCTCACCTCAGACGCAGAGAGTGCCCGCCTCACGGACACTCCCATTGCTCCCTCCGGGACCTCCGTCCCCACCTACGATGACCCTCCGGCGCCATCCTACTTACAGGAGAGCCCGGACTCCCCCGCCCCCGGCCCTGATAACAGGCGCGCGGTAGTAGCCCAACCCCGTTCTCGCTCTCGCTCACCGATCGGTCGGTTTGCGAGCATCGAACCTGCCTATGTCGTTGTCGAGTCAGTTTCAGACTCGGAAACGGACATGGAGGTCGACCAACCCCGCGCCTCACGCACAGACTCCGAAGATTCCGACAACGACGGCTATACCGTCGTAGACCGCAAACGCAAGCGCGCCCCTAAGGCCGCTAACTCCGGGCCTTCCGCCCCGCCCGCTAAGGCAGCCGCCAAAGCACCTACCGCCGGCAATAGGCCGACCCCCGCCCCGCGCCCCGCGTCCCCGCCTTCCGCAACCGCTTCGGCTACAGCGCCCTCTCAGGACGCTAACGCACGCCGCGAAAAGCCGCCTCCGCCTTTGTTCATACAGGACAAAGGCAAATGGGATATGCTATCCCGCCTCCTCACGGATCGTAAGATCAATTATACGAACGCCCGCTCCACGCAGCAGGGCATTAAAGTCCAAGTCTCCTCAGTTAACGACCACAGAGCGTTAACCAAACTCCTCCGTAAAGAGAGCATAAGCTTCCACACTTATGCGCTCGAAGAGGAGAAAGTCCTACGCGTCGTCATACGCGGTGTCCCGAAGGAAGTCCGTACAGACGCTGTACTTGACGACCTTAAAAGACAGGACTTCCCTGTCCTTGCCGTACACCGCATGTACAGTGGCAAAGACAAAAGCCCATACGACCTAGTACTCGTAGTACTAGACCGATCCCCGGAGGGCAAGACCATCTTCAACCTGAAGACGGTCTGCGGCCTCTCCGGACTAGATGTTCAGCCCCCATTCAGGAATGGCTCTCCTTCACAGTGCCATAACTGCCAACTATACGGGCACGCTGCCCGCTACTGCTTCGCTCGTCCTAGGTGCGTTAAGTGCCTAGGCGATCATGCCACAGAGAATTGTTCTCGCACGAGGGACTCACCCGACCCACCCAGCTGCGTTCTGTGCGGCACCCAGGGGCACACCGCCAACTACCGCGGTTGCCCGAGGGCGCCACGCACAAACCGCAGGGTGGCAACGGAAAGGAGACCTCCGCCACCTCCTCGTCCCACCTATGATAGGTGGCAGCGGGTCAGCCCTAAGCTGACAGTAGCACCTGCCTCACAGGTGACTCCCGCTCCTCTCCCAGCTAGGAACGCGTGGTCAAAGCCACCGAGCATGGTTAAAACCATCGCTCCCACCCGCGCCCCGGCCCGCGCACCCGTCCCCGCCCGTACCGCGGCCCCTGCCCGCGCACCGGCCCCGGTCCGCGCGGCACCCCCGGCACCTCCTGCCCTCATTCCACGCGCCGCACCTCGCGTCGCCCGGCCCGTGGCCCCACCTCCTATGCCACTGATGGACTCCTCTCTTCAAGAGGATATAGCGCTAGTCAGCGACCTTGCTATGTCCATCAATATAGATGAGGTCCGTGCTCTAGCACGCAAGATGCACTCCGCACAATCACCTGCGGAAGTCATCCAATATACGCTGGAACATGCCAGCCTCCTTAGCGCTCTAAAGCGCTTCGCCCCCCAAACTCCCCCTCAGTACACCCACTATGGGTAGTACAACCTTAAGGACTAAACCGCGCTCAGTTTCGTTAGCGTCCTTCAACGCTAACGGCTTCTTCAGACAACGTGACCTTGTCCATGACTTTTGCAGTACCCACCTGATCGATATTATATGCGTGCAGGAAACCTTTTTAAAACCGGGAAGGGCGAATCCCAGGTTTGCTAATTACCGATGTGTACGTAATGATAGGTTGACTTCCGCTAAGGGAGGCACTCTTATCTATAACAAAAGGTCCCTGCACTGCATCCCCTTAGATACCCCGACTCTGAGTACTATGGAAGCATCTTGTTGCTTACTAGCTATGACGGGTCATCAACCCATAGTCATAGCATCCTGCTACCAATCTGGTTTAAAGCGCGTCGCCCGCGCAGACTTAGAAGCTCTCTTCTCTCTTGGAAGCGCCGTCCTTCTGATCGGCGACTTCAACAGTAAACATATCCTATGGAATTGTAATTCTAACAATCCTAACGGTATTATTCTTGACAACCTAGTCGCTGACTTGAACTTTGACGTAATTACACCTATCGAGCCGACGCACTACCCCGAGAACGTCCGCTACAGACCTGACGTCTTAGACATGGCACTGTTTAGAGGCGTAACCCTTCAGTTACGCTCTATAACAGTTTGTCACGAACTACATTCTGACCACCGACCCATTATACTGCGACTAGGCCCCGACCCTACAGCAGACTTACCCCGCCCCACCAAGACGATGGTGAACTGGAAGCAATTAGGCAATTCCCTAAAGGCTATCAGTTCACCCGACCTCGACAAAATCCCTGACGACATTCTGACCAAAGATGACGTATCCCTAGCGATCGATTCGTTCACTAATCACCTCTCCACCGTAGTAGGTGCATCCTCAAAGGAAGTCATTGTGCCGGACGACCGGCGCCTTGTCATTCCAGTGGATGTGAGGCGATTAGTGACGAAGAGTAAAGCAGTGACCAGACATTACGACTCCTACCCAAGCGAAGTAAACAAAACTCGGAAACGCCACTTTGAACGCATGGTTGAAAGTCGCATGTCCGAGTTGCGTGACCACAGCTGGGGCGACAAGCTTTCAAACCTCGTGCCTAGCCAGCGGGCTTATTGGGATCTCGCACGAGGCATGAAAGGTGTCGGACAGAGCGACATACCTCCGCTATACCCACCAGTCCCACGCGCCCCGGCGTTCTTTGACGAAGACAAAGCTGAGTGCCTAGCTGATAGCCTAGAGGCTCAGTGCTCCCCCAACGTAGATCACGTAGACCAAGCCCACCTCGATTCGGTGGACGCTGAAGTCGAACGTAAAAGCTCTGTGGTCATCTCTGAACTCCCCCCGCACACCCCAGTATCTTACGCTGAGGTGACGAGACTGATCAAGGACCTCAAACAACGTAAAGCCCCCGGTGCCGACGGCATCTCCAACAAGGTACTTAAACACCTTTCTCCCCCCCTGATTCATCTACTAGTAAGCATCTTCAATGCGGCCATGAGCCACTGTTTATTTCCCGACGTCTGGAAATGTGCAAATGTCATTGGCATTCACAAACCAGGCAAAAACTCCGCTGACCCTACCAGCTACCGTCCCATCAGCCTTCTCAGTGCCCTAGGCAAGCTATACGAACGGCTCCTTTCGAACCGTCTCTCGGCTCATGCGCAGGAACACCACCTTATTCCCGATGAGCAGTTTGGCTTTAGGCCCAAGCACTCATGCGTCCAACAGGTGCACCGCCTCACGGAACACATCCTTGAAGGTTTCAATAAGAAACCCAAACCCCAAACGACGGTAGCAGTCTTCCTCGACGAAGCGAAAGCTTTTGATAAAGTCTGGCACAATGGCTTGATTTACAAGTTATACCACTTTGGCGTGCCAGTACGTCTTGTGCTCACCTTACAAGACTTCCTAAGGGACAGAAGCTTTCGCTACCGCGTGGAAGGCACCCTCTCCACCTCCCACCCAGTCAGTGCCGGAGTCCCTCAGGGCTCCGTACTATCTCCCATTCTCTTCGCGCTGTATACCAGCGACATCCCACGCTCACAGCCCAAGGTTTTCATAGCCCAATATGCGGACGATACCGCCATTTATTCCACTGGCTGGCATATTAATAGACAGACCTATTTTCTCCTTCAACGGGCCATCACCGAGATCGGTGACTGGTTCCGTAAATGGCGCATTGCAGTCAACCCGACTAAAAGTGCAGCTATATACTTCAATGAGAATACTCACTCGAACCCCCGCTATCCTAAACCTTTAACTCTGTTTGACGAACCCATTCCCTGGGTTGGTAAAACAAAGTATCTTGGAGTCACCCTTGATCGGCATCTCACCTTTGCCGCTCACATCACTGATGTTCGTAACAGGGCGGCCTTTGTTATGGGTCGCCTAGGTCCCTTAATTCGTACAGAGAGTAAAATGTCTCTTAAAAATAAGAAGACACTTTATACTACTTGCATCCGCCCCATCATGACATACGCTTCAGTAGTGTTTAGTCATGCTAGCGAGGCCCACCTACGTAAACTTCAAATCATTCAAAACAGGTTCCTCCGCCAGGCAACCGGTGCTCCGTGGTATGTACGGAACGCCGAGTTGCACTGCGACCTAAACCTTCCCTCTTTAGCGCAGTTCAATAAGGACTGCGCCCGCCGATACTTTGATCGAGCGCCCCACCACTCGAACCCCCTAGTTGTCCAGGCATCGAACTACTCGACTGCCTCATCCGACCCATGGTTTAAACCCCCCCGTCGCCGACCACGGCAGGTATTGGACGACCCGGATGACCCCATCGCAGCCATTACGTTGGCAGCTTTAGCGTTGTCCGCAAGTCGTCCTGGTAACATCCCCAGGTGTGCGGTAATCAGAGGTTACACAATCAAACACCGAGCTCGCCGGCGAGCTCGAGGCAAAAATAAAATCCCGATTAGTGTCTCTCCAAATAGTCACAGAGTAATATTCAATAGGGCCCATTCTCAACGGTACAACACTGCAGTTGTACCGGGGCATTTAGTTCCGATTCCCCCTTTGTCTCTCGGCAGCGAGACAAGCCGAGGTCCGAACCACAGTGGTGCCCTTGAGCTCGCTGTCACCCCTCCCGATAGTAGCGTGGCGTTTTCGGCGCCCGCAGGAGACGGAGGTATAAGGCGCTTTTCGCCTTATACGCCCGTCTCAGAAGAAGTGCCCTCAGCGCTTCTTCCTCCTGGGCTATAAGAGGGCCTCCCCTCGCCCAAAGTCCGGTGGAGCTGTACGTCCGCTTAGCGGTAGACAGCATCTATGTCCTCCCTAAAAAAAAAAAAAAAAAAAAAAAAAAAAGTACCCTACTTGCTTGGCCAGCTACTACACTCAAGTCGAAAATATGTTGCTATATATTTTTGCCTACCTGTGTGTTCTTGCCTGCCATTATCGAGAGTCAGTTCATAAACTAGGCCTTTTAAAAATTTTCAACCACTTAATCTTAACAATAGGCGAGATTGTCAAAAGCTAGCCCATCATAACCTTGTTTCTAAATCGGCACCATCAGAATACCAAATACTTGGTATTTCGTTCCTCGCAGCCATTTGTACCAGTCATTAGGTGCATAAGGTGATGCGCTGATATTGCGCCGTCCGTTGCGCTTGCGCCACACGGATGACACGACTGTGCGGTCGGGGCCTGTAAGTCCATAGTATAATCAAAGGTTAAAGAAGGCTCTATGAACCATGAACTATGATGTTTTGAATGTTAGAAACTTGATTTATTATTTCGGAACGAATAAAAGTTTAGTTTTCTTGTAGAAATGTTTGAAGGGGGTAACGTAACCTAAATTAGCAGCTCGTTGCAGGTGAGTACGAAAAACAAACAATCTGCTTATGCACTAAGGTGTCAGCTTGTGCTGCAATGTGGTAGCACTAATTTTAAGCACAAAATGATTATTTTCTTATGGATGCGATAAAATAAAAATAAAGTAATCTATACAACTTGTTAAATGAGGTCATGTTTTCTTAAAAGGTTTCCAGTGTTGTTGTTCAATAGTTTTCGAGGTAATTTTAAATTTATTGCAAAAAAAGTTGCTTCAAATTTTTTTGTACAAAAATTGGGAATGCAGACAAAAATGTTAAAAAACGACCAACATGGGGTAATGTAAAAATTGTATCGTCTCTTAAAAACTAATAGATTCGTTAACAAAATAACCTAAATCGCATAATCACTTAACAGCAATTTCACTCTTATGACCCCCTTTAGATATACTGGTTAGTAATTACTTACAAGTGCCGCCAACGCCTCAAAATTTTGCTTGATTGGCACCGTGTAGGTTTTTTGATCAAGTATTTGAACTATTAAAGATTAACCACTATTCATTGTCATATAGTGCACAGATTCCTTGAACATCAGAGCTGATAAAAGAAGTGATTTTTTTTTTATTTAGAGCTGGTTGAGATTTAAGAAGGAAAATATCACTATTTAAGGTAAGATAGTCAGAAGATACGCTTTTATACCATTTCAGTGATCAGATCAACATACTTTAAACAAAAATAAATAGTAATTAATAACATTGACATAGCAGATGCTTTGAAAACAATTAATATATATAATTTTTACCCTCAACTTTTACAGAAGCAGGTTATGGTTATGGTAGGTTATGGGTAAGGTCGTAATTTTGTGACACCGGTCCCACAAGGTCTAGCGGGCGGTTAGTTCGTGTGGTCGTGCTCTCGCCAGATTAAACTATTGCATTACATTGCACCGACATTTCGGTCGCCGTGGTAACTAACACGACAGTTTTCTTCATACCATAATTAATTATTGACAGATTTAATTGAAAAGTTTCGTAGTTATTAAACAACTTTAAACGGTTTAAATCGCGTACAACATGTATCATTATTTTTGTCCCGACGTTTTAAACATTTCGCAGTGAAAAGTTTAGTTTTTCGCGGAATTCTACATGTGTAAAATTTTATATTGCACATTTCTTTTAAAAATATGTTTCTTTGAGTGTGGAGTTCAATGTTGGTTGATTCTATTACGTGCTAACCAAAAAATCACATCGAATATTTTTTTTAGAATATGTAATAATCTCGAGCGCGTTCTTACAAATATTTATGTCAAAGAAAACAATCCACCACATCATTCAATTGCATTAACTGAAACTTTCGGTTCTCAGTTACGATTTAGGTAGTAATGTGTGCAATTAGCGTTTTTCATACAAACGTAGTTCCGTATTTTTTAACAAGTGTTCAAACTCGGTGATCTTTAGCATGCATATCCCTGAACCTAATATCAATGCTTCTGGTTTGCCAGTCTTCCGTAATATAAAGTACCTATTTTTAAAATATTCGGCATATTCATTTTGAATGGGAATTCTTATTTTCACATTTAAGATTAAAATAAATCAAAAATTACAAAACTGGCAAACCAGAAGCATTAAGGCTCAAGGATATGTATGCAAAACTTCGCAAAGTTTGAACACTTGGTGTTTAAAATGTAACGACACTACCTTTGTATGGATAGTGCTACGTTCACTCTAGCCTTAATTCTATAATTGCCTAATTACATTTGTTTCTATCTACCCCACCAATATAGCTATATAATATATATACATTATCCATAACATCCCATTCGTGACCAAACTCCGCTAATGTGTAGTAGATACTCCGCGGTATGACCGCGATGAAGATATCGCCGCCTATATTAATTCACTGCAACGTCTCGGTACAAGACGTCGGTCATTATCTGCTCTTCCTGCGTGCCCTTGTTGGAATTCCTAACACCCTGTGAATGTTCGCACGGTTTAATTACCAAAGGTAGTGGATATTTTATTGATAACGTTATATACACAGCGCCGGGCATTTATTTGCTTAGTATAGTTTTAATAGAACAAGTTTCATGCAGGACAAAATGATTCCTATATTTAGACCTCTTATTTTCCACTACTTAACACAACAAAATTTAATTTGTATTCTTAATTTTTCACAATTATTACACAGTAATTGGATAATGTTAAATGGTTTCAATCGCTTTTATTTAGTGTGCGCATATTGTAAAAACGGCAGGATAATAAAAATATTTAATTGGTAACTAAAAATTTAAATATTTTAATTTTCTTAAAAATTTTCTTTAAGAAAGTTAAAATATGGAGGTCGTCCTCATTAAAGGTTAATAAAAGAAATCTCATGGATACCTTCTTCTTCCTCTTCTTTCGAATCCGCGCAATCGTTATATAATATTAAAGTTAGCTTGACCAGAAAACAGCCACTGCGACTGCCTTCTGGTTGGCTTCAAGCAAATCATCGCGTGAGCATATGGTCGGGCACGCGGTACATGTCATAAGTGTGACATAATCTGCAGAGGTTCCCCACATTCACAGCTGGTGTCAGAGTTGTGTATAAAACCCCACCTGTTTAAGTTATCCTTGCTTCGACCAACCTGAGACTTGAGCCTGTTAAGGCTTTTCCAGGTAGGCTAAACCGTCAAGTGAAACTATAACTAATGTGTTGTGAGGTGGGTATTTAAGTGAAATATCAGGGATATCCTGCGACAATCATTGGAATCATTACCTATAAAGTTCACTAATAGAAATGGCAAAACCATTTAAGTAGCATGTATATCACTACTGTCATGAAAATATAGTATTTAACTTGATCTATATAGACAAGGGATCAAAATTTAAGGCCATCTTTAATACGTTTTTTTATAGCTCATAGGCTAGCCTAGAATTACTGGCTACCAAAATTCACTCAAAAAAACCTGTAACAGTGGAGAATTTGCATGGTATTATGTAGCTCTTATACATTTTGAAGCGCTCGTAGCGAAGTTTACTTAGCTGTTCTTAACCGATCAGCAATGTTAAGCATCGTCGCCCGCGGTCAAGAGTTGGATGGGTGACCGCTAGTGACATTACTACTGAGCACTTCCGTGCTTCGGAGGGCACGTTAAGCCGTCGGTCACGGTTGTTGTCTAAGGATGGCAGTCGTTATAGCATGGTGGTAGGGCATTTTGCGAATGCCCGCCTGGCCAGCTACCATCCTCAAGTAGAAAATCTGTCGCCAAGCACCTAACGGTGTGTTCCGGCAGCTGTCCTTGAGAGCCAGAACTTCTAGGTTAGCCTGAACAACATCTTTGATCACATCATCACTTACCATAAGGCCAATAAAAAAAAAATTAAAAAAAATTGCATTTCGTGAATGTCCGCGTGCTGGCTGCCACCCTAAAGTATACACTATTAGGTGCTTGACAAAGGCTAACTTATCAGGTATAAATAAATAAAATAAGCGGAGCTTTGAGTAATATACCATAAAAGCTTCACCGTCATTGCAGCTCAAGTACAGTGAAATACCTAAACAAAAGAATACATTGTGTATATGGGCATTATATTGTTGCCTGCATTTTGCTACGCTGGTGATCTGAACACAATCTTCCGTAACTTAAGCGGCTAAATTGAATTAAGGCTTCGCTACACAACAGGGACTGTTAACATCGGGCATGAGATCATTAAGCTTAGAACATTGCCGTTAAATGTTGTTGAGACTTCATAACTCCTTTGCTCATCACGATTTAAAGCAGTGATGTCGATCTGGCGGTCAAAAGTTTATATCATTTTATTTATTTATTTATTTATTTATTAACAAAATGGCAAGGCATGGCAAGGCATATGCGTACTCATCTGATTAGCTCCTCTTAAGTAGAAAATCCGTTGATAAGCATCGAGTTGTAAGTTACATATGTCTTTTTAAAGCTGTTTCATTCTAAGACTGGCCTGATTCTATGGTTAACATTTCCCAGTTTTCAAATACTGAGTGTGTGGTCAAATAAATATACATGACAAAAAAACTTGAGTTAGAAATTTTATTTTTAATCATAACATTACCTAAGCACGCAGTATTCGCTCACAGTGTCCAGAGACTGGTCTCGCCATGGGCTTTAATTAATTTGATAACAGGATTCAAAGCAGGTGGTACTTGCCACCATCATCTCTATTGAAATTTGGGTACTTTTTGATTTCAATAGCCTCGCGTAAGCCAATAATGCTTGGCATAGTATTTCTTCCTATGATGAATTTATATTTTTATGTTTCTGACATATTTTTATAAGTACGTTAAAATATTATTATTATTTTTTCTGTTTTAATTTACTTATGACGTTTTTTTGAAGTATTATTATTATTATTCAATTATTCGACATTTATGATTATGATATTTAATTTTTTTTAATTAATTTGATAAATTTAGAGACTTAGATTATAGTATTTTAATTACAGTTGAGATGGTAGTGAAAGGCCTATCAGCTATTAAAAAAATAGCCATTTACATTTCACAGAGCTCTGGAAAATACATCATGATCATCATCGTCACATCAACTGGAAAATCCATCGTTCCACCATCCACCATCGAGGTGATTTGCCATAATCCCCACACAAGGCAGCCGTCTTGGGAATCGCAGTAGAAGTTGTCATTTTTTCAGAAGGCGCTGCTTCTCACCTTCTGGTATTTTTACCCACGGGAAGAAATGGGAAGGTGACAAACTAATCCACCATCCCACGGATAAATTACTAATTAAATATTGTTAAACTGGTAATTTACTCATATGTACCTTATACTAAATTGTGTTGTGTCTTTAAGCCCAAAATATCAAAAACCATTAGATCCAAAACCACTTCGTGGGTAGGTACGTACCAATAATAAATATATTGCATTAGGGCGCTATCACATCAGGACCATATTTATGGTTTGCAAACAAATCGTGATGCGAAGGTCTTGGCTAAGTGCGAATGCGTGGTGAGGAAGCTGATAACGACGAGATTGAGGCTGGACTTTGGTAAATTAGGCCTTATCATAGTTATTAATAAGAAAGAGCTTTTTAGACACAAGCTTTATTACTAGGCTTGTTTTTGACCACAATCTATTTTCTACGTAAATGATGATAAAGATAGAAGATGATAAGCAGGGTAGACCTTCAAGAACTACTGTTGCGACAGATTTTCTACTTGTAGGCGATAAATCGTTACTCAACATGTCTTCACGCCTGTATTCGTCTAAGGGGTGGGTAGAGGTGTCTAAGTAAAGGGGGTCATCCTATGACGTCAAAAAGCCGTGTTATACTGAAAATTGGGGGAAACTGGGAATATTTGGTTGTAGTTTGGTAGCAATTACCTAGGTACCTAATGATGGAGCCTACCTGGCCGTGCTGGGTCTAGGGTGGAAGTACACATTAAAACAATCAATTAAGAAATGCTACCACATCATTTTATAAAGAACTTTGTACGTAGATTTTACAAAAATATTCAGTCACCACAATTCTCATCAAAAATAGGAATAAAAGCAAGCGTTGAACATTGAAAACGTCAATCCTTGCCGTGTTAAACTGAAATGCTGGTTAGAATTAAATAAAATAGCTAGTACACAAGTACACCACATGGTCACAACAAGCACATGGACAAGGCTTGGGGTGCCTGGCACGGAGCCAACCCCCAAACATCTAAACCTGAAGTAAGATGCACCACAAAAAGAGCAAATTCGGCTGCTTGCCGTACCTATTTATGAGGTCGGTACCTTCCATTGAAAGTCGGACTCGGCTCGAGTGTGGCAAATAAGCATTCAGCATCCCCGCAAATGAAAACCTTCACCAAATTAAAAACGATGTCACTGAAATTTTTGAAAGTTAACAAAACAAATTCAAAGGATTTCACATATCGGAATCTCCACTATCCCGAAAAAGGGGAAATAGAGAAAATGAACTACTCAGAATCGACACCTCTCAAACGACCCCCGATATTAATCTCCCTAAAAAATTTGATGTGACACAGGTACTTTGCGTTCTTGAATTTTTAAGAGTGCGCCCCGCTCCCCTCCGCCGCACCCCTCCGCGCTCTGGTAGCATTTATTACGAACAACGACCAAGGAGCGTATGATATTTATTTGTTTACCTATTTTTACTTACCTATTTGTATTAATTAGATTATTGCTCACTTTATTCAGTACTTTACGCTTTAAAGAAAAAGAGTAGCGTACAAAAGCTATATGAGCTTTGGTAATGGGTATAGTAGGTATAGCGAATAATAGTGGTTATTGCATTACGTCTTCTTTAGGTCAACAAAACTATTAGGTATTTGATTATTTTCCCAATTTATTCCAATATTTATTAAAGTTATTTATTCCAATCCTTATTTTCATTCATTTTCACCCCGGCCCAAAGTTTATCATATGAATATGTCGTTCCGACAAAAAAAGTTGCATCATGATAAAAAAGTTGTGTAATATTATTGAATTTTTTTGATGTACTTTTTTTTTTAAACCCCATATTATATCCGACATTTTGAAATAAAAACGAATACTGAATCAACATAAAAATATATGGAATTATCAAACCTTCTCATAAAATTGGACGAGAATCGGTAAAAAATGCGACTTGTAGAGGAGAACAACAGGACATACGAAAGCATTTTTGTGTAAGCTGAAGCAGTGACGCTTCGCTCACGATGCGTGCTTGCTCGGTCAATTATACCACTTAAGTAACTTTACAGTGATGGACGATAGATTGCAAGTAACTCTAAAATCTGCTGTTTACATAGCCTAATGTATAGATTACATGAATATGAGACTTGATAGAGGTTATCAATTGGAAAAAAAGTTGAAATAAATGTTTTTACAACAAAAAAATAACGTAGATATATGGATAAAGGTCTGTCCAGATACAACCCTATTTAACTGATCGTTAAAAAAAAAGATACAAAAAATTGTATCAGTGTAATACCTGCAACTTATTCTTCTTTAATAATTGTAGATTTAAGCGAGCCAAGTTAATTCATGTTAATAACTGTTTAAGTTGAATCTTATAATATATTGTGTGCTAAGAGCTTAATATTTAATTAGAATTTTTTAAATTAACCTTACCTACTTATTCAACTTATTTACCTGGGCACGACACATAACATTATTTAGCCTCTTATTTTTGTTATAATTTTAGTCAGAACATTGCTCAACCTCAAGCCACAGAGGGACTCATATAACAAAAATAGTTCATTTCTTAAAAACGTAAGTAAACAATTACTCAGTACATATGAACATATATTTGGCCCATAATTCGAGGATGTATGTATCGAGGTTTTATATGACAAAATATTTCTCCCGTTTCAAGAGGATAAAAGATAATATAATGATTTAATTTTTATTAATGTATCTTCCTTCATTCCTTCCTTGTAAAATTTTCAAATATACATAACTCCCTAGGACGATTTATAACCTTATTTATACAATATTTTCCGAGCATGTCATAAACAAATTATAAAACTAAGTCAATATCAGACTGGAATTGTGCCGATGCTTGTAGCAATTTCACCTAAAGCAAATAAACCCGTTGAAATAACCTTGATTGATTTATACGCCGCTAGATGGCGGTGCGTGCCGGTGCAGGCGCAGGTAAAACACACAATAATTTTCAATACACGCCTCTATTAAATTACTCATCTTCGGTTAGATTATCGTGGGGTATCGGTGTCAGGAAGCCCTACTCAGGATTCGATCGAGAACAATTTATTACACATCTTGTGCTAAAAGTATGGGAATAAAACTACTCTTTTTTATGTGATTGAGACGAAACAAGCACGAGGCCCACCTGATGTTAAGCGGAATAACGTCTACCTATAGCCGTATATAATTTCGTCAGAAATGACGAATTGTACAACGCCTGAGACATTGAGACATATAGTTGTTAAGTCTCATGTACCTGTAATTATAGTGGCTCTCAAGGACTGCTGCCGGAACACACTGTTACCAGCACTCATGTACCTGTAACTATACTGGCTCTCAACGACTGCTGCCGGAACACACTGTTAGGTTCTTGGCGACAGATTTTCTACTTGGGGGTGGTGGCTAGCCAGGCAAGCATTCACAAATGCCCTTTCACCGTGCGGTGAAGCTCAAGCCGGCGCGGCGGTGGGGATCGAACCATGGACTTGCGGCACGGCAGTCTATAGCTATTACCGCTTGGCCATCATTGCTTTACTCAATTCAATTTTATTAGTATTTTATATGTAGAACGTTTACCGAACTTCCTATCATTCGATTGATATTTGTACATTGCGATAACTGTGACTGTTACTGTTTCAGCCGGATTGTCCACTGCTGAACACAGCCTCCCCTATTTAGGGGGTATTTGCCATAATCCCCACGTTTGGCAGGCGGCTTGGGGATAGCAGTTTAAGAAGACAGTTCTTTAGAAGGCGCTGCTGCCCAACTTCCAGTATTTTTCCCTTAGTCGTCTCTTATGACACCCACGGGATGATATGGGGAGGTGCAATTGTAACCAGGCACCCCACGGGAAACATTGGGATAAAGGTTCTATAAAATATAATAAGTGTACTAAGGCAGAGACATTCACGTGCAGGAAAAATACTGAAAATACGAGTTCAATCGACAAACTATAGTAGGCCCTTATAAGTGTAGGGAAAGCAAAGTGCATGAATTTAGGTCACTTAAGCTGAAATATGGCTGGCACAGAGATAATTTCTGTACAAATTTTAAATAGAGACAGTTTGCTGTTTGACATTGATTATATACCTACTTACTAAGAATAAAATAAAAGTAAGTTATGTTCTTAAGTTTTATATACTATTATGTAACGCATTGTTAAGACGTTTAAAAAGTATGGCCCCGAGTTTCCTGCCCGTTCACGCAGTATCTATGAAACTTTTTCGCTAAACGAGGCAGTAGAATTTAGAATAAATCACAAAAAATATTTGTAATTGCCTATGTAATAGTGTCGTAAACGCCTAAATTGAATAAATGATGAGACAATGTATAATTGTGTCGGTGTCGCTACTGCGGTATTGCGTTAATATAATACTAAAACAGCTTTCAATCACATATATCTAGGTAAATTAGTAAACCGATAACTCTGGCGGTATACTATTTGTATATAACTAGATCTACTTATTTCTGACATTTATTATTACATAACATAAATTCGAATTCAAAATTAATATAACTTCCTCCTTTCTTCTATGTTGCTATGTCCGGCGGGGTCCATAATATGACTTTGTACTCTTATTTATTTTAACAACTTGTATGTACTATTTATGGATGAAATAAATGATCTTCTAGGTTAGCCTGAACAACATCTTCGACCACATCATCACTTACCATCAGGTGAGATAGTGGTCAAAGGCTAAACTATCAGGCATAAAAAAAAAAACTGAATCTATTTTTAACGCGTGATCAAAATGCTGGCACCTATTTGGCTCAAAGAATAAGCATTGCAATTCAACGGGGCAATGCTGCCAGCATGCTGGGCACGCTGCCAACTGATAGTGGGCTAGAGCATTTGGACTCCCTATGAGTCCAAATGCTTTTACTGTAGTAGCTGTAGTATTGTAGTAGCTGTACTGCTGTATGTATTTTGTAGTATTTGTTTAATAAAGGCATATCGCCAATTTAAATTTTTAACCAGTCTGCAACATAAGTCACTTAAACTAAAAAAATTAGTCATAACTAAGAAATACTTATAAACCTACTTCATATACGAAAATTATAGTTATTTTTTATACAAGGCTGCAAAAGTTGTTATTTGGCGCGAATACTTGTATTGAACCTGAGGAAGCGAAGGAGCATAGGATTTATTTTATTTATTTATTATATATTATAGATAGATATTTTGAACCATATGAAATATATGGAATCTTGAGCGTACCGAAGTACCGCGTTAGGAACGAATTTTTTTTATTTTTATTTATGACTATGACGCATGCTCTATGTATTAAATTATCAAATTTACAACGAGAGGAATATTATAGTCATGTGCGGGATTCGAACCCGTGCCATTTATATATTAGCCGGGGTATCCTTTTATATACCGCTAGCCAACATTACATGTGACGTATGACTCTATTTGTCATTTCATTCTATTTGTGCCATCGTTTTTTTTTTTTTTTTTATGCCTGATAGGTTAGCCTTTGACCACTATCTCACCTGATGGTAAGTGATGATGTGGTCGAAGATGTTTTTCAGGCTAACCTAGAAGTACTGGCTCTCAAGGACAGCTGCCGGAACACACCGTTAGGTGCTTGGCGACAGATTTTCTACTTGAGGGTGGTAGCTAGCCAGGCGGGTATTCGCATAATACCCTACCACCATGCAAAAATCGTAGAGGGATTGAGTCACATATATAGTTCCAGATACGTCGTACTACAAAAAATACATTTTATTGCATTTAGCTTACTACGGTACCTACTAATATTACGGGCGGATGGCGCGGGTTTGAATCCTTCACATGACTATAATTTTCCCTTTGGTTGTAATTTTATAGTAATATAATTTTTCCGGAACTTTTATAGAGGTTTGAAACTCAAAAACCTTTTTCACGTGGATAAAAGGCACTTTTCAACGTACATTTGAAATGATAAAGAACACCTTTCCGAGCATGTAAGGTGTAAATATTTTGTACAACTAACTATTGAGCACGTAATAACTCTCAGGATTTCAATGATGATTTCGCGGACAGTAAATGGTGGTAATTCCTATTTTATAGTTAGATTTTTAAAATAAATGCTAGTGCACATAAAAAATATTTAAAACATAAAAATAAAACAATTATTTTTTATCAAACCCACTAACTAACAAACAAATTTTGTGTTGTTATTATGAATAAATGTAATATTTTAAACTAAAAAATAAAAAAATCAAAATCCAGAAGATATATACAAGGAAACCGCATTACTTTTCCACGCACATAACTTATAAATAAACACATCCGCTACAAAAAATTACAAACCCGTCTATTGAAAGACAAAGGCGATTGTGAAGGCTCTCTCCTACCCACATACAGCTGAGATTAAAATAGAAACAGTACCCAAACTAGCATCATTTCTTGATTAAGTGCTAGCCATGTTTGAAGCGTTCGTTGCGAAGTTTGCTAAGCTGTTCGAACCGATCATTTGTAGCAGTGATGGCTCAGTGGCATTGGCTATGGGCAGCAGGTCCATGGTTCGAATCCCGCCCAGAGCTTGAGCTTCACCGCATGGTGGAAGGGCATTTTGCGAATGCACGCCTGGCCACCCTCAAGTAGAAAGTCTGTCGCCAAGCACCGAAAGGTGTGTTCCGGCAGCAGTCCTTGAGAGCCAGTGAAATTACAGGCACAATGAGACTTAACAACTATGTCTCAAAGTGACGGGCGCCGTGCAATTCATGAATTGCAACTGTTATAGGCAGAGGTTAGTCTAGTCCACTTAACATCAGGTGCGCCTCGAGCTTGTTCCTTCGAAATAACATAAAAAAAAAACATTAGTTGGATGGGTGACCGCTAGTAATATTATTACTGAGCGCTTCCGTGCTTCAGAAGGCATGCTGAGCCGTCGCGTCGGTCTTGGTGTTATCTTAGGGTGACAGTCGTTATAGCATGGTGTTGGGGCATTTTGCGAATGCCCGCCTGGCTAGCTACCACCCACAATTTGTTAAATGTTTTTTTATAATCTAATGGTAAGTAATGATCTAGTCCAAGGCGTTAACACGCTTAACCTAAAATTGCTGGATCTCAATGATAGCTGCCGTAACACACCGTTAGGTGCTTGGGGACAGAACTCCTACTTGAGGGTGGTCGCTAGCCAGGCGGGCATTCTTAAAATGGCCTTTCACCATGTGGTGAAGCTCAAGCCCACTTCGG
The DNA here is from genome assembly GCA_963890685.1 of Plagodis pulveraria. Classification (NCBI taxonomy): domain Eukaryota; kingdom Metazoa; phylum Arthropoda; class Insecta; order Lepidoptera; family Geometridae; genus Plagodis; species Plagodis pulveraria. Next base: position 10,611,923 of record OY982963.1, read on the forward strand.
GATTCGAACCATGGATTGCTGCGCGGCAGTCCATAGACAATGCCACTGAGCCATCACTGCTTCAAAAAACCATAACAAGATGATTTTATATAGAGAATAAATAAATAAAAACAACAGAAAACAGTGATGTAGATATATCAGATTATATCGTTAAAGTAAAATATTAAGCAATGCTGTAGCTGTAGTATTGTAGTAGCTGTAGTGTTGTATATAGTTTGTTGTATTTCGCTAACAAAGGCATACCGCCGGTAAAAAAAAAACAAAGAAAAAAAATAAAAATAAAAGCAATTTGTTTTTGACTGAGTTTGAGTACTGATTTACATTGTGATACAAGTTAATCACTAGTTAATAGATTCTAATGCGTGGGCAATGCGAATACGCGCGTGTCGAGTATTGTTCAACCATGTAAACGTAGCATAACGCTTAACCCAGTACAACCTAAACCTACCTTAATACGATGAATTTCCATAATTTCTGTGTAATATTTTATATAGAAAATAAATAAAACAAAGAAAAATAGCGACCGAAATATCAAGTGGCGAATGTTCACAATATTTAAATTAACAGAAATCGTTAGCGCTGTTTTAAACCAACATAGCTATAGTGTCAAATTACTGCATGTGCATGTATAACTCCCCCGTGGGGTGCCGGGTTAGAATTGCACCTCCCCCATATCATCCCGTGGGTGTCGTAAGAGGCGACTAAGGTAAAAATACTGGAAAGTGGGCAGCAGCACCTTCTAAAGAACTGCCATCTTACACTGCGATCCCCAAGCCGCCTGCCAAGCGTGGGGATTATGGCAAATACCCCCTTAATAGGGGAGGCTGTGTTCAGCAGTGGACGATTCGGCTGTTACAGTACAGTATGTATAATTATTATTTGTGTTAATATGTATCTTGAAGCGATCATAGTGAAGTTTGCTTAGCCGTTCTTAACCGTTCAGCTAAGTTAAGAAGCGCGTAAGCGCTCAGTAGTAACGTGACTAGCGGGCACACATCTAAGTCATTACAGCAGCGGACGCTGCTTAACTAAGTTGACTGGTTAAGAACGGTTAAGCAAACTTCGCTACAAGCGCTAGAAACTTGAAAAGTTTAAAGTTCAATTCCTAGATAAAACATACTTAGAATACATTTTATCATCATAATTATTACTTTTGATCATTGCCTACGCGGCAAACTACGCAGTGCAGCTGATGGACCGTAAGTGTGGACGGACGGTGTACGATATAACATACAATCTTTTTAACCGACTTCCAAAATAGGAGTTTTTTTTTATGCTTGTTATCTTTTGACTACTATCTCACCTAATGGTAAGTGAGGATGTGGTCGAAGATGTTGTTCAGGCTAACCTAGAAGTACTGGCTTTCAAGGACAGCTGCCGGAACACACCGTTAAGTGCTTGGCTACAGATTTTCTACCTGAGGGTGGTAGCTAGCCAGGCGGGCATTCGCAAATTGCCCTACCAACATGCTATAACGACTGCCATCCTAAGACAACAACCGGGACCGACGGCTTAACGTGCCCTCCGAAGCACGGATACGCTCAGTAGTAATGTCACTAGCGGTTACCCATCCAACTCATGACCGCGCGCAACGTTGCTTAACTTTGCTGATCGGTTGAGAACAGCTAGCGCTTCAAATTGTGTTGAAATGAGGATGTTATTTCAACAACTACTTTCTTTTCGTAAGTTTGTGACGCGATTGCTTCGCCAATTATGAATTGAGTTTCATCATTATTTTTTAGTTGTATACCTCCAAGTTCAACCCATTTAAATTTTATCAATATCGGTTGAGTACTTTTACAAGGATGATTTAATGGTATAATAATTCATGTTAAGAAACAGTATTTTAGGCGATTCAATGATCTTGTAAGCAATATGCAGCACTGAAAAGAGTGAAAAAAAATAACCTTACTTACTTTCAACATTAAAAAGTATTAGAAGTCGTACCACGATAATGTGAGCATAGTGTTTTGAATTAGCATGGTACCGACCTCAACAACTTATTTCATACTCTTTAGAGTTTGAAGTCGGTTATGTTGTAACCTGTTAATTAAATTAATTTAAATTAAATGAACGTTTGCATTCTACAGTTTGGCAAAATGTACCAGGCGCACTTTGCAAATCATTGTTCCATCCTTTGTACCTACATTTTATGCGAATAAACGATATTCTGTTCTATAAGTAGACCATAATATGTATGGAACTACAGCGGGATCGACTCGAAGTTGGCTGGTTTATGGAATTAATGAACGATGCTTACTTAAGTATTTTCTAATTTCTGGCCAGTAGTTTTAATAGTAACTAATTTCCAACATAATTTTAGTACAGCTTTACAACGCCTGATTATTCGAGTTTTAGTTTTTGTTGTTGTTTTGATTATGACAGAGCTTGCACGAAGCCCACCTGATTTTAAGCGTTAACCTCTGCCTATACCAGATGCATTTTTTTAAACGTGAACTGCACTGCGCCCGTCACCCTGAGACATACAGTTGTTGAGTCTCATGTGCCAGTAATTTTACTTGCTCTCAAGGACTGCTGCTGGAACACACTATTGTGTGCTTGGCGTCTGGTTTTCTACTTGAGGGTTACCACCTTCCAGTAGAAAACCAGACGCCAAGGAGCTAAGCTACCGCTTAGCTAGGTGAACATTCGCTAAATGCCCTCCCACCATGAGGTAAAGCACAACCACGTGGTGGGGATCGAACTATGGACCTGGGGTACCGCAGTCCATAGCTATAACCGCTCGGCTCTCATTGCTTCAAAAATATATTAAGTTTAGAACTTGACTAGTTTAAATTTCTAAGTAATTTTATAATATGTTTTCCACTTGTCAAAAATTAAAGGCATCAGACTCAAAGGCGAACGGTTTGAAGGCATTGTTAGTTAGTGACTCATATTTGTGGGTGTTACTGGTAAATATAAACTATAGATCGTATCAATTAATTTATCTCTTTGTAAAATAATTACATTTATATTATTGTCTAAACAGCTTGAGTGATCGGTCTTGTAGTAAGAGTTTAATAGTTAATCTGTACCAAAATACATAGCAGGTAAATTATCCTATTATATACTATATAGGTATTAACCGGTACGTACCTACATGTGAAGTCATCCATGGAGTGCCAGGCTAGAACGTCACCCTCCATTGAAGGTGGGCAGCAGCGCCTTCTGAGGAACTGATACTTAGACTGTGATCCCCAAGACGTCTGCCTAGCGTGGGGATTATTGCAAACCCGAAATAGGGGAGGCTCTGTCCAGCAGTGGACGATCCGGTTGATACAGTACCTCTGCAGTGTGACCAACCGTTTTTTTTTTAAATATTAAAATCTAGTCAACAATACGGACTAATGAGTAACTTTAGCTTGACTTAAACTGCTAAATAGAGTAAAATTAAGAATGTGTCCATTAACACCTATCTTATTGTCTCTATTAAGGGGAAGACAATATATGTGTTCATGTGTACTTTATATGTATCACTCACTTCACTACTTATCACTGACACTCAACTACACTAACTCAAAAGGTTTTGTCCTTTTTAGCGTTCTCACTATGTCTGTGCTGTCAAGGAGCTGGATTGCCTCAACATTCACGTGGTGGTGAAGTCTATGTTCGTGAGCTTCTGCGTGTTTTTTTATAATATCGACAACGACATCCATTTTTAGGTCACGATGGAGGTCGACAGTTCTAATATACCATGGTGCATTGGCTAGTGTGACCTACCGAATAAAAAAAAAGAATTAACAAAATTATTTCATAATTGACGTAATCGCGAAACGGCCATACAAAAAACTATGTCCAATAAAGAACCTTCTTCTTTTTTAAAATCGGTTAAAAAGACGACATACCTACTACGTTTTTTTAAGTTCTACTAGTCTATATCAAGTTTTATAAAGCCACTTAAAACATTTTGGCACATTTAAACTTAAAAACTTTAAATGTGCCAAAATGTTCATATACAGATCACTCGTCGTTTAGCTCAATATAAAGCATGTTTTTAAAGTTTCGTCATAGTACAGGTAAGTGCAAATGATTTTGTGTTTGAAAATCTTTATTTCATTAAGATTTTGCATGGTGGAAGGCACCATAACGTGTCGCGTGTATCGTCTTCAAAGTATATTTCTCCAGAAACCGCTGTAATTTTTCATAAATGATTAGTTCACGATCTTCACTTTCAAAGTTAAAACTGTCACCAAGTTTCGCCTCATAGCCAGGAAGTGTTGCTCGTTCGGCAGCTAGTACAAGACTATTAGTCAACTGAGATTTCCAATTTTTTTTTATTTTTTTTTATTTTTTTTTTGTATGGGCTTTGTCGCTAAGCGACCACATCGCCCAGTGAAGCTAAAATACAAACTTACCAACTAATTATTGTAAAGCTAACTCTGCTAATCTATACATTTGAACTGCACGGTCTGACATAGGACTTGCTAGTACACAATTACAGTACATCCAACATCTGTTATACTTTTTCTATTAAAGCAAGATCTCCTATAGCTTTCATTCCGCACACACTCCATCAATACATGCTGAACGTCCTCAATAACCCCACACTCGGGACAATTAGGAGATGGAACTTTATTCATTAAAAATGCAAATTTTTTTGATGGGATGTGTGCCGAACGCAGCCTTAAGGCTGTTACTAGCATTTTTCGGTTCATGCAGTTACTGTCAATCCAAGGATGTTTAGTTATTTCGGGTTGAACAGTTCGATACCATATACCTTTTTCTTTTGACCTCTCGTCAAAATACTCTTGCCATAAGGTTCTACATTGTTCTTTTATTAACTGTACATGATCAGAAAACAAAGGAAGTACATTGCAGGGAATTCCGTCAACTATTGCTTGCTTAGCCAGTGTGTCCACGGCTTCGTTTCCGCTTAGCTGGATATGTGACGGAATCCACTGCAAACATACTTCCTTTTTAATATTATGTAAACTCAAGATTGACTCCAGTATGCGGTAGGCGATCGGAGCGCCTCGCACGGGCGAGGTACACCGAGCCAAATGTTGCAGTGAGCTTTTAGAGTCAGTCAAAATGACTATTTTATCACAATTGATTGTGTGGCTGTAGGATAAAGCTTCTGCGATAGCAATTAACTCAATGTGCATGATTGAAATATTAGAGTCAATCTTCAGTTTAACATGGCTGCCCTGTATGACATCCAAAAAAGCTGCGCCTCCCTGTGAACCTTCCTTAGATCCATCAGTAAAAATTTTGTAATAATCATGATATTGTTGATTAACAAAAGTAATACACTTATTTTTTAGAATATGACAATTATAGAATAGTTTAGCTTGTTCAATACCAGGAATCGAATCATATATGACATTTGATAAATTAACATTGCTTACCCAAGTCGCCATCGTGAACATCTCAAGTTGGCTACTATTGTGGATAGGGACTAAATTAAGACTTGCGTATATTGACACTAGTAACGGAAGTTTTTTATGGGCCCAGTACCTAGATTGAGTATGGTAAGAAAGCACTCGCAATAACTTAACTGTTGCATTATTAGAAAGAGACTTGCTTCTTAAAAAAAATTTGCCCGCTAAGTATCTTCTGCGATTGTGTAGCGGTTGAAGATGAAGGTCGCTTTCCATCACATGAATTGGTGTGCTTCTAATATATCCACCAATCACACCAAGTGCCTGATTTTGAACTTTGTCTAATTTGAACAAGTTTGTCTTACAGCTGTTATCGTACAAAAAACAGGCATAATCCAATCTACTGCGAATAATGGATATATATATTCGTCTTAAATGCTTTTGATGAACACCCCATCCTGGCCCAGATAGCACCTTTAACAAATTAATATATTTTGAAATTTTTAATGCCATCTCATTAATTTGTTTACCCCACCTTAGCGAGCTGTCTAGCCATAGACCCAAATATTTAACACAATGAACCGAAATTTCCAATGTGGTAAGCTTCAAACTCAAAGTCACAGGCTTTTAAATGACTACAGACTGGCAGCCATCACAAACTACAAACAACGTCAATAAATCCAACTTTTGCCAGTCTCGTAGGAAACTCACTCCAGCTACCTGCTTGACGCTCCTGAACGTAACTTGCTTGATGGCTTGATAGATGATCGCTGAGCAAAATCCAATGTGTTGCAGTTTGTTTGGAAGCAGAAAATAAGGTACTTCTTGTCCCACTTCAACTCTTAGTCACTTTAAAATTTTACGCTGACGGATGTCGTGTTAAGCTGGTCAGCGAGAATCACGATTAATTAAAATATAGTCTAAGATGTAATGATAAGACAATTATCTAATTTATTGAATTGTGAAACGATTCAATTCGACGCAATTTCTGCTAAAAGTTTGCAATCATATAACAAAGTTGTAAAATGACCATTATTGGTTTTCAACATTTCAATTGGTTTGAAAACTATAGACAAAACAACAATTATTCTTATTATGCGCCCATTTTCTAATCTACCGCGCCTTATAGTGCCAGCATATAATTATTGCTATACCAAATTAATCTCTGCAACAATGCCTAGATATTTTTTTATTTTTTTTATGCCTGATACGTTAGCCTTTGACCACTATCTCACCTGATGGTAAGTGATGATGTGGTCGAAGATGTTGTTCAGGCTAACCTAGAAGTACTGGCTCTCAAGGACAGCTGCCGGAACACACCGTTAGGTGCTTGGCGACAGATTTTCTACTTGAGGGTGGTAGCTAGCCAGGCGGGCATTAGCAAAATGCCCTACCAGCATGCTAAAACTGCCACCCGATGCCACTGGCTTCAATTAAACACTGTCTTGCAATAAGGCCAAACCACTTTTATAATTCTAAGTATGAATTTGCGAAAATACCGTCACAATTCTTCGAGCACTTCCGTCTCTAGCAGTACTAGCAGCGATGACCATCAACCACGAGCATCAGTGACCCCGCGACGGTCATTTATAAACACGACCATGGGAACTGGCTGATAACGCATCGCACGTACCCCAGGCCAGACTAACCCAGACTCGAACTCCACTACCTAGTCACTCAGCTCTTGCAAGCAATTAACTTAGGTAGGTACCATAATCACTTATATAGGACTATTTTATCTAAATTATGCCTTAATAGATTTGGATGTATGGGGTAGGGTAGGGGATATCGTTAGTATCCTTAGGCACATCATCCTGAGTGGCACTGGCAGTTTTTCTTTGGCAATGTGGGTTTTTATTATTCAAACTAAAAATATAAAACTAAATTAGGTTGCGGCCGTCTCGTGCTGTTACCTCGTATAGCAAAGCTTAGGCATTAACTGAAGTCAGCAAGATTTTGGTCAACTTGGACGTCATCTTTAAAAATTGGGGTACATCTGGATACAAAGGGCTACACTTATAACCTCAAACGTAAGAAATATATACCTCTTACTGAGGGATGCATAATTCCACTGCTTTTTCCACTGATTTTTAGCAAATTTTTCTGTTTAGCTAATAATAGAATTCGAAATTGTTGACAGATTATTAGACACAATTTTCCTCTGTTGACATTTTAGCCATGACACTTGCTATCGCGCAGGATCGCGACGTGTGCGCAAGAGCACGCGATACGATCAGTTCTCATGGTCCTGTACAGCTACTTCCGAATGAAGGCTTCTAAGCGCTTTTTGAGATTTGTTTACTTACTTTATTCAGACTCAAAGTTTTGAAGCGATGATCCAGTGGCAGAGAGGAGAAACGCCAGTTCCCTAAGCGCCAACTGGAGGATAAAACGAGCACTACCGTGGGTTGGAGCTTTATAATACGATGGCAAGGCATTTTTCAACTTGGCTATCTCAGTAGTAAGAAAATGTATCACCCCACCTACATACATATAACGCTGTGTTCCGGCAACTGCTATTTAGACCCACTTTACAGCAGCTCCCAGCTATTCCAGCTATATCTTGGTAACATTATAAGCATTCTCCAGACAGTTATGTATTATTTTTTGGAATAAAATCATATAGCCTACTTTACGAACTGGGAATTGAACCTGCATAGCTCGCAATTTGGAAGTGCAATTAATTAACCACGAAATAATCCTTTAGACAGCGGCAAACCTTCTCAAATAAATAAAAATCTCTACTCCCTGGGTTGCAAGTCCCAGGCCCTACTGGCCTCTTCCTCTGCAACGGTATGAACCCAGCAACCGCTCGGTGAATCCATGGAATGTTAAGTAATTCGTCTCATTATGAAGACTTTCTATAAATAAATAATCAGCTGTAGTATTTGTAGCATTTTTTGCCTAACAAAAACATGAAACGTACATCCCTTTTTACAACCTAGAAATCACTTAACAACTTTCACCATCATCAAAATGGTTGGTTTAACAATTGTTTATCGAACGCATGTTTGAATTTAACAGTCGTTTATAGTCCGTTTACCATGGGATGAATCCGAGATCGTAAAACAGGAGATTTCGCGCTTTCTCTCGATCAGTTTTATCGATGGTTTATTTGATTGTTTGATTTTCTCCCTTGTTGTTTGTTACGGAGAGTTATATATATTATACTACGTCCAAAATTATCTATACGATTGAAGACAAATGCCTTACCAAATCAAGTGCCATTTAGAATAGCTATAATTGTAAGCTAAAGTTTATACGCACCTAGAAATAAGCTGTTCCTACGGTTTTTTTTTTTCCTGAATGAATTTTAGACATTCATTTGGGACGATATGGAGTAATCCAGATTTTTAAGCAAAGAACTGTACAAGAAGTTTGTGAACTTTGTACACGATTATATTACTTACCCAAAGTTTTTAATATTGAATAGATTGGGTATATTATTTCTAAAATCACCATTTCGATGCTGCAATGGTGAGGATGTATGATGCTAATCTATTTTATAACATGACCATCCATGATTCAAATATAGAAATGCAATTGCAAATATAATGACCCCCACAGCTAATAGTAATGAACAAATTAAACACACTGTAACAGTTACATATGGCATAATTGTTCCATAGATTGACGCAAACCTAAGGCCATAGGGCAAGCTAGATCTATAACTCTTCTGTACAACTCAAACAACTTTAACTTCGTTCACAGCCTAAGAAACACTGCTTCAACTACAAATTTATACGAGAAAAAGTAAAGTTATAACCAAGGGATTATTCTATGCTGTGGCTCCAAGGCATAATGTTTAAGGTCACGTTTTGCCACACGTCCCAAAGACTCGATAGGTCATAGAGGTGCAAGTCAAGGGTCAACTCGAGTTAGGCCAATGTTATTGTCATGCAGATGTGATGTTTGTCGGATCTTTTTGTCAACTAGCATTGTTAGATATGTTATAAAGAAACTGTATTAAATAGTAGCGGAAAAATAGGTAGATACAGTTCATTGTCAAATTACGTCATAGAAAATATGTTCCTATCCTTCGTAATATACGAAAATAGTACTGTTTAAGGAATCCTAAACATAAATGAAGGAATAATTTATAATAAATAATAATGCACTTTATGAGAGGCAAAACGTAGTAAAAAACTTGGACTATAATGTCTAGTTAGAATAGTAATGGAGATGAACTTAATTATGACATTTTCCTTTGAAAACGAAGCCCAGTATGGAGTTTTTTTATGCCTGGTATGTTATCCTTTGATAAAGACGTGCTGGTCTATTATATCTACGACTGACATTTAGAAGCCTGCCGACTCCATTACATTACAACTCACATCACAAATTGTTGATCAAAAACTGTTCAAATTTTCAACCAACCAAAACTCACGATTAACCTTTTAAGGCTTCTCACAATTATGAATAATATTTTCAAAACAAGGGAGTCTGAGGCAAACATATTCAATCTAAGGATGCGGTATAATTGTCGAAAATGTGTCCTTGTTAACTAGTTCAAGTCTCAATCATAAGTGTACCTGCTTGACCTAATAATATATTGTTTTATCCATAATTGATAATTTATTATTTAGTACTAATACCTTGTCACATTTACCAATCATAGAAAAAAAGTTATGTTATAATGTGTTTACGAAATACAATAAGGTTTGAAAGTTAAAATAAAGCAATTGAAAATATTAAAATAAAATTTTATGTCTAATGAAAGATGGTAATACATTACACAATATCATTTTATTTGTGATTTGAACAGTTTGGTGCGGTATATAATTATATATGATCATACAAATACTATCTTTTTTATAGAAAAAACAAAATTCAATTTAAATTACTTTCAAATAATGTGATAAATTATTTACTCGCAGATGAATACTTGGCTCTTTTAAGACACAATGAAATAAGGTTACAATTTCAGTACATATTTCATGTTTGCCTTTCAAAAGCATTGAGAGCATGTCCTTACGAAGATATTAGATCGATGTTTTGAGGACAATAGATTTATTTAAATTGAATAAGACGGCAATAAATCGTCATAGAAGGCTATCAGAGCCGGAACCATCTGATTCAGAATTGTCCGTGGTCCTAGACTATAGTACCATTATATTCATACAATGTACCATGTACCATGGTCCAAATGGTATTTAAATGGATGCCCTTAGTTGGACACCGGCAATTTGTGCTCGACAGAGTGTTTTGACACCTTCATACATAAACATATCGCTGGTTAAAAACTTGGGGCGAGTTGCACTGTCTAATCATAGTTTAGTAGTTTATTTTACCTCAATAATATAACTGAATGAAATTAGTCCCTGTTTTCTCATGTCTCAATATATGGTGATTATTAATGCATGTTAATCAATGTTATCTTATTTTGTTTTAAATTTTTGGTTCTATAATTACTCAACCGAGTTCAGCGGAGTTGAAGTATTTTGTCTGCTTGAATCCGCCATGTTAGATTTTACCTTTTCCGTTTGTTTTATTTGACCTTTTCTAAGGAAGAAGCAGAGCTGCTAAGCTAAGGTATAGCAATAATATACTTAATATACTCTATCATCTATGAAAATATAAACATTTGTGGACTAACAAGAAACATCCAAAACTATAAATTAATGTAGTCTACATTTCAAAATAATACCAAGGATTGCATATATTAACAGCAGGTACAATATAACTCAAAAAACGCATAGAGTTGTAAATTTATGAGTTAAATATTTAAAACAAACCATCACCGGTGGTTTTAAGCTAACCGACAGTTAACACATTCGTAGCACACAGCTCACAATGACATAATACATTTTCAACCCACCATTGTGTGTAAGGTGAATGCTGTTATTCCCTGCTGCGGTCACCGCTGCATTATTCTGATATTGGAATATAATATTATTATTATATTATTACATAAATACAAGAAGAGATGGAACTGAATAAGGAAATGGGCTTGTGGAACTAACGTAAGTGGCTTAAGAAGTGGTTTCCGGTTTTCCTTTATCATTATTAAGTAACTTTCATGTTACACTGGCATCCAATCCATCCAAACATTATATCTTAGCTTTATATCACTTATCCGTCGGTACCATAATTGTCGAATAGGTACTGGTTGATGTTTTCTGGTGCAATCTATCTCTGAAACAAAAGGACATAAAGACATAATTATTATACAATATGCTTTTTTAGGGTTCCGTACCCAAACGCTAAAAACTGGACTAAGACTCCACTGTCCGTCTGCCACCAGGCTGTATCTCATAAACCATAATAGCTAGACAGTTGAAATTTTCACATATGATTCATTTCTGTTGCTGCTATAACATCAAATTCTAGTCCAAGTGCGAGTCGGACTCACGCACGAAGGGTTCTTTACCCCTCGTGAAATATAAAAAAAAGCTTATATTCTTAAAATAGTGTCTAATGTTGTATAGATAATATTTCGGAATCATGCGAGCGCGAGTCCGCCGCGCGCTTGGCCGATTTTCATTGAAACAACAACACAAAAACATATTGACCCCTAAAGGGTATGTTTTGTGGGCTTCTTTGAAGACATCATTACTAATTTGCTCATTTGGCGGATTATTTTCCCTTAGTAGACTTTTGATAATATCCAAAAAGGAATCGCTAGTCATAAAAATATATTGTAGGAAAAGTAAAACTTTTATGGCGCGAAACTCATACAATTATATTATTATGTTTAATATATACGTTCACTGTTACACGAATAAAATTTATTTTGCACAAAAATGACACACTCTACTTTTCATTTATGAGAAAAAGACATAGGTCGCAGTTTAATGTAGTGTTTGTATAATTTTCTGTACGCGTGTTGTTCAATTGTTTTTAAATACAGCTGACGCATACGCCAGTAGCTCATTTCACACAATATTTTATTTTCGTTCTAACCCCTTTACTGGATAATGTTATTTAATAATCATCACTGTCCTATTAAAGTTTCTTAGAAATAAGACTTACATTCCTAGCATTAAAGAAACAATCACCGTTTTCCTATAGATGGTACGAAAATATATATAGCGTGTAATAAAGATCATAAACATACGCTAAGTTGTGTATATCTTAATAAGGAAGCCTACATGATTTAAGCTTATTGAAAACGCATGTACGACCTTAGTTATTAAACTAATCTTGCTTTTACATGGCGTGTATTTAGCAAGATTCTTATCCATAAGACATGCCTTTAGACAGTTACAAGGGCTAACCTTAAGGACCCTCGGACCTTAACTACAATATGTTGAAACTGACGATAATCTATTATACATATATTATAACTGGGCAAGTTTGTGTGTTTTACCATACACATATAACGGCCGAAAAGATTTCAAAATCTGATTGGGTAGATAGTGAAAGAACACATAAACAGCACTATATTTTATCTCGAATTAGGTACCTGTTGGTAAGGTCCACAAGGTGGACTGATGACATCGTAATAGTTGCGGGTACACTGAGAAAAATCTAAAGTCAAAAGCGCCCTAATGATGGCCAATTTATATGGTATAAGGCGAAAAACCGACCAAACGTAAATACGTACAATAACGCCTTCCAGCTAGAAGGCGTTAAACGAGGTCAGTGAAGGCGAATGTTTCTTTTCGTCTTCATTTAAGGTGTATTTTGTGGTCTGTTTTAAATATTGACTTTCGATGAGGCTGATTAAGTCGTACGTTATAGTGATAATCACCGTATATAAACCGCCGTAAAAGTAAGGTATATTTTATGGTCAATACTGCAATTATTATCGTATTAAAAAGTTCATTTCTGAAAATACTTTACGGAAGGTGTTTTTGACGGTTTTGTTTATTATAAAACATGGTACATTTTTATTGATTGGTGAAAATCATCTTAAGAGTTGTGAATTCATCTTACGTATTTACCATTCAACGGTAAAAGGTCAAATTCGATTTAAGCATTTAAGTCGTTTTTCTCAGTGTAGCCAATGGTTACAAGAGGCTAATAGCCGTTCTTTGTGATGTTCTATGGGGGAGGCATTTGTTCAATTGTAGATGTCTTCCAACTGATGGTGATGATGATAAAGTACTTTTTAATCAAACATTAAACTGAATATATTCTAAAACTAGCAAGAACACCATCTTCGACTGCATCGTCACTTTCCATCAGGCAATAGAGGCCTAGGCTACTCTATCAGCAACAAAAAAAATATTGTCGATTGTAAAGTGATCGCCAGACATCATTTGTCATAGCAAACAATGTTTTAATGAGAAGTGGCAAAGTTGTTAATAACAAGATACAAAGGGTTATCCTGATTACTATACTTGGAACATTCGATCCTTTTAGTTCCTAGTTAACGAAATTGACAACTCTCCTCTCCGTGTACGGTACCAGAATTTTAATATGTCGATCTAATCCCGGTGTATGAGAATCTTCGAAAGACATGAATTAATCACCACTGAACAGGATGGCGAACTTTAAAACAAAAGGTGCATGTAAGTACTGAAATGATAACTGCAATCTTGCATTACTTCGACGCTACCAAACAACTAATAATGATCATGTAAAGTAATGAAAGATTTTTCCGACTAGTTTACCCTCCAAGAAAAAGGAAAAAAATAGGCCCAAGAAAGAGGAGAAAAAATAGGATTCACCAAAAACTTGCAGCAAATTGGATTTTTGCTACTAGCGTGCGGAAATATGATTCACGAATAAACTGTTACGATTAATCGGCAGAACTTCGGCAACTTATGTAAATAATAATGTAATTTTTTTTGTCTATATATAAATATGTATGTACTCTTTGTAAAGAAATACAAACTTCTTGCTAAATATTACCTAAAACTTACTGTTTTTTTTTACCTGTAGAAGTGAAAAACTGCATGTTTCATACAAGAGCTTTTTTAGGTTTAGCCTTCTAATTGCTTACTGTGCTTAGTAGTCTATATTAGAATCAAATCCTTTAATTCTAGACTACTTCACTAGCTCGAGATTTACAACCAACAATTGCAACAAAACTTATATGACGAACTAATATTGCCTGTCTGCTCTCCTATATGTTCGCGGATCGAGTGAAAACTACTAAATTATATTACACTTCCTATATAGGAAGCACCTAGAACTCTATCTAAGTTAAAACTATATGCATTACACCCCGGAAGCTCTCAGCTAGTGTACTAAGCTTAGGAAATCGTACAGGTGCTCGAGGATTCTATTCCCGGGTTGGATGGTTAGGTCTTTCTGACAAAGATCAGAATCAGTGCAGAATAGAAGGAATAGGCCATCACTAGGGTCACTAAACTCGGTGGCATCGTTTACATTTTAAAAAAACCACCAGTGCTATGGCCAGGGGTACGGTGGGTCTGTCACGGAACTAGAATCAGTAGATGGCAATAGTTTCACTCTCTATTATATGGAACCTTTCGAGTATATAAAGGTAAAATGTTAAATGTGTATTACTTATTATATTATTATATAATTTATGTCAGAATCGTAGCAAAATCCAGGCTCTATTCCAAAGATGAAATAAGAGTACATAGGTACAGATTTAATTTTAGTGAGAGAAAGATTTTAGAGTTTTAATGGGTATATTATATTGCATAAGGGGGGAGGTTTTTGCATTCTACTACAGTAATAATATCATTATCATAAATATTGCTTGGTCGTTACGACGCGTGATCAATATGCTGGCAATTATTTGGCTCAACGAATTAGCATTACATTGCAACGGCGCAATGCTGCCAACTTGCTGGGCACGCTGCTAACTGGTAGTGGCCGGGAAAATATGGACTACCTGACTGACTGGTAGTGGGCCTTTGGATTGCCTGCATGCTTTGGTTGTAGTAGCTTTAGTGTTATACATGTATAGTTGATAGTATTTAGTTGATAAAGGAATATCAATTTCATGTTGACGTCTGGAAGTCCACAAACTTGCGATTTTCAACGCATTTTCTACCTCGCACTGCCACAATATGTAACCAGCTGCCAGGTGGAGTATTTCTGAACAGATACGACTTAGGAGCCTTCAAGAGGAGAGCATATTCCCTTCTCAAAAGCCGGCAAGCATCCTCGAGACCTCTGGTGGTGCGGATGTTCGTGGACGGCGGTGATCACTTACCACCAGGTAAGCCATCTGCTCGTTTGCCATCCTATCATTAAAAAACCGCCGGTTAATCTTAACAGTACAGTTTCAAATTCTTGTACTTAATTTTCCCACCTATTCGGTCATCGGTAAAATGTTCCAAGTACGATAGGTGCGCACGTTCCCATAGTAACCGAGTATGCAGTGCCTGCGCATGGTGCAACGTCCACCGAATCGGGCCGCAGAAGGCCGCAGTCGTTATCGGTCACCCGGCGACCTTTGAAGATGCCATGGATGCAGCCTGTGAATATCGCAGGGTTATGCTGTGAAATTCACTGTTGCTAATTGAATTAAAACATTCTTTAAACTTAGGAATAGTCAAATTTGAACTCAAGCCTGATTTTCGTTTGAACATCCCGTTGAGAAAGAGGCTTGGTTTTAGGTGAGGATACCTATAATATTTAACAAATTATGAAGTTATATAATTGGAGCACAAAATTTCGGCTAGAAATGCCGTTTCCAGGTTGCCGAGGAGGTTTACGCATCCGATGCGATATCGGAGGACGCGGGTTCGATTCCCGCCTTGGCATTAAAATTTTGTACTCAAATAATTTGTTAAATATATTTTCGCTTAGCAAACGATAGAGATTGTAATAATATTTAGAAATATACCTAATAATGTTAGTTACTTCATCAAGGTTTCGATTAATGAAATATCGATTAAAATATTTCTCGTATATGGTAGTAGTGTCATGACTTTAACACGGGACCGTATTTTATTCCTTCGGTTGACCCGACTTGGGTTAAAAAATAGATGAATGACCAACATTCTGAAATTAGGCGTACTACAGAGCTATTTACCTCCGTCGTGCTCTGGATAACCGAAAGGGAGAGCTATTTCCACGAAACAGTACAGGCCTGGAAAGCTACGGCTATAAACGCTACTTACTTGTTCATATTTTGTCCTTTGGGTGAAATAAAAGAAAGAAGATGACGATGTTAGGTACTAAGATCGCTTGTAAGTAGCAGTTTGGATTTGTCAGGTATTGCATAAAGTTTCCTTTCCACAGAAATAACAAGACAAACACCCTAGGTTCCCAAATATTACTACCTTGTACGTGAGGTGGGAGAACGGGGTTTAAATTGCCATTTCAACCCCATCCAAACCTCTTTTAAAATGACAACCCTTAAAAGAGGTTTGGAGGGCCTCGGTTTTATAACTGCTTTCCTAACTCGTACTTTTCTTGGGAGTTATCTTTGGTTCCATAGATTTAACCCATAATAAAAATATTTCGTTTCGCATCTACATAGTTTTTTTTTTTCACCCACGTATTTATTAAAATTATTTTAATATACAGTCTTTAAATGAATGATATATAAGAAATCTGAGAAAATATAAGACACATTTATAATATGTGTATAAAAAATATTTTTGCGTACCAAAATACATTAAAAAAGGAAATTTAGGAAACCTTTAACTGTCTGACTTTTTAGCAATAATTGTTTTTATAGTGTTGAAAAATATATTATATATATATATATTTATAATATTTAAAGTATTTTATGGTATCAAAAAATTTCAATAAATATATATATTTAAAAAAAAATGTGCACTTCTTCTTGGAAACGAAATACATTGTATCAACATGACTAATATTAAGTTCCTTTTAACATGTATTCTAGCAAAAAAATAAATGATTCGATTTGTCAGAAATAGAGTTTTTCGTGAACCAAATGTACTAATATCAAATTTCAAACTGAGTCCCTGCCATTGTTGCCAATAAGACAAATCAAGAATCTGCAAAAAATGTGTTAGAATTATGTCAAAATTATGCTAAGTATATAGAAAAGCTAAAAATATTGCTATCATTTTTCAATGCCAAATAAAAGGTAATATATAATTATAATTGTAAATGTCTATCAATTAAAAAAAATCTATGTTTTAATTAACTATGATATCAAATAAAATATTAATATCTTGGTCTTCATCAACAACTACTGTGCTTGAAGACGAGAAAGCCTCATGCTTAGACTGTAACTCTCCTTGGTACCTGTAGAGCGCAGTAGGTTATCTGGAACTGTGTAAGAGAAGCTGCATTTTCCTGCCCTCTTTAGGCCGAATCTGATGTATAAAATGGCATTTAAAGCTTTTACTGACAAACGATTGAGTAGCTTAGTTTTTACTACATAGTAATTTGACTGAAAAACCGTACAATTTCAGCGTTTGCGAACTATGTTTCTCCATTGAGAAATGAGTCTATCTATTATATAAATGCATCCGAACGGAATTCTTGGGTATGGTAGATAGCATTTGACTATCAATTATGATGGGACCAGGAGCGCCAAAAATATAACAAAGGGATTTATTCTCAATGGAAAAAATTATTAATAACGTACGCATTTATGTTATTTTCATGATTAAACTTTTATCTTTTAATCATTTTATATGCTAAAAAATATGATATATGCTGAACAACAAATAAGTTTGCTAAGCAATATGAAAATATGCTAAATTTATCATAAAATATGCTAAGTTTGTATTACTGGTCCCTGCACCACGCCAGAGTCCCAAGTATGTTATTATCTACCAAGGTAACCTTGACTAGCTACTAAATTAGCCATTACTAGGCTATGCATTTTGCGTGTGACAGTAATATATCTAAATGTCCTCAATCCTATCGTTGTCCAACCCAATCCATCATCGGTTATAGCCCACTCAATCACATTTTCAACAATCGGTGTCTTGATGGCAAAACAATGTAAAATTATTTATAGAGCATAAACAGTAATGGATGGACGTACCTAAGGACCTGTGGTTTTGGGGTACTCTCATATACTGAAAGAAAAATCATATGTTTCATCTCAACTTCCTTTTCCAGGCCGTGTTATGAGTACGATAGATTCCTTTATATGTTTATGCTGCCACGATGGAACAAGCACCAGGGCCACCTGGTGTTAAGCGGTAGCCTATACAGATGCAGTTAGTCACAAGTGGGGAATTGCAACGCGAACATTTCTTGACCATGAACTCCGAAACACAAAATTAGCCTGTAACTTCACCGGCACCCTTCAAACCAGAACACAGTTATGTGAATTTTACTGATCGGCGATAGAATAAGTATGGTGGTAGTACTTCTCCGAATGAACAAAGAGTTCTACTGCTACTAAATTTTCATACAATATTTTTTTTAAATTACTAGATACATAATTGACAGTTTCAATAATATACAATAAGCACCGATAACCGTCTTAGTGTAGTTCTTGCTCCTAACTTATCGCTTTGTAGGGTTGGCACAGCATGTATTTTTCCGCTCCTCTCTATCAGGGCTATCATCTTAGTATCCACACATTTATTTCACATTCTTCACGGGATCCATCCACCTTCTAAGGCCTTTCACTACACTTAGTTAACCAAAGCTTGACAAGAGTCTAGGTGGGTACCTCAGTGTCAGATATTCTGCCTAACCACTGTCACCTACCTACCTACTCAGGGTAGAAGGGAGCATAAAAGAAAGAAGAGAGAGTACAGTGTAAAGTATAATCAACAGAAAGGGTCGTGGATCTCAGACAGGTATGGCAATTTTTGGCAAGCTTCCTTGTTAAGGACTTATCTCCGGTCCGCTAGTAATTGAGTCGATGCTCAGCAGCAGGTCTGCCGTGCAGGGCTCGGCTCCACACCGCCACGCCGGTAGAATTGTCCCAGCTAGGTGCTGTGACGTTTGGCCGCGGTCGGTGCTGGAGGTCAGAGGACGGCCGGAGTTCGGTAGTAGTGTGCTGCTAGAAGGTCAGCCTCGTACTCGAAGTTCAGCCTTGTACTTGAAGTTCAGCCTTGTACTTGAACCCTGGAAGGCACATGTGCTCCGGTCACAATGGGTCCAGTAAAGTGTTGAGCTGGTGGGTCCACTGTCCCTCTGCTACTGAGCATATTAGGGACTCGCAGAGGGCCTTTAGGGATGTGGCCCGCCAGCAAACAAGAGGTATGCCATAAGGGCCAAAGAGGTAGATGCTGCTGGTGAAGAATTCGCCTCCGCTAAGGCTTCCGCTACCGAGCAAAAGGGACTAGCTAGGCCCTAAGCGAAGGCGAACCACCAGCAGCTCAGAATGCCAGAAGGGCGCAAGTAGGTATGTTGCCGGTAATGATGCTCACAATCCACGAGGTCCGTTCACTACCGAGCAAAAAAGGGACTAGCCTAGGTACCTCGTGAATTGCGAGCTACCAGCAACACCCTTTAAAGTTTGCCAGAAGGGCGTAAAATAAAGCACAGTTGAATGTTGAGAAGCAACATAAAAACACATAAATTCAACAAGAGAGTTACACATAATAAAATACAGCAATTACGATGAGAGTACATACCAAAGGTTTTTAGGTTAGTTTTTAATGGGGTGGTCAAGTACACTTTCACTTTAAAACACAAACTTACCCAGATTTTGGGGCTTGTAAGTAGTTTAGAACTTGTAGATTTAGTTAAACTGAGTCTTTAGTAGTAGTTGCACAGAGGATGGCTGGGGTCAAAGTGATCGCGATTCCTCGTTGAGGAAAGACATCAAGTTGGGCGGATGTCGGGGGCGAATTTCATTACCATATATGGTAACGAAAAAAGCCTCCAAAACCGTTGGCGTCGCAAAGCCAATGACTGCACTTGATTTTGAATTTTTATTTTGATAAACTTCCGTCTATTCGAACTAACAACCACCATCATGGTATTTTCTGACAGACTGGATTGACATTTGTTTTAACTGTCAATAGTCGAATTGAATGGAGTAAAGGAAGAAGAAGAAGAGTGTTGCTACCAGACTTAACGTTGTGATTGTTATGCGCGACCTCTATTGGTGAGTCGCTGAACTACCTCAGCGCGCGGTAGTTAAGGTTAACCTAGGTGCTTTCTAAATTCAGATGGAATTTAGATAGACCTTTGGTCGTTTGCCTACAGATGGCGCGCTGATTTAAATTAGTATTTAGTGAAATTTTTAATTATTAAGTTAACCGATATTTTTAGATCGGTTACATATCTCCCCACCCAAGAAAGAATTTTTTTACTAGAAAAAAAAATTCACTAGCCTTGAGCAGTTCTAAGAAAAAAAATAAAAATACTTCACCTAAGACCTAACTTTGAGTATCTTATATAAGCTACAGAAACTCCAGTATATGATCTTAAGTTATTAACTATGTCTATGTGCAGATACACACCTAAGTATTTCCTAGAATTCCCCTCCATCGTTTGGATTAGATATCCCAAGAAACGATTAATTGACAGCAATATATTGAGAGGAATGGAATTTGTAGGCTGCAGAAGTTAACTTCTATGAACAGCTAGCTACATTATAGGTATGAATAACACACTAGAACATAGTCAAGTTAAGTACTTATAGTAGACATTCATGGATTATTTTTTTAAATATAAGTTCCATAATTGCCTAAGTTAATTAAATTTTAAGACAGAGAAGTTAAACAAAAGGAAATTTTACATTAGGCTTCTTTTGAGAGTCTGTAACCCGCTCTAGATAATGGCTTGTTTTAGTGAGTTATCCACCGCTCAGTACAATAGGCTTGTTTTTAAAGTGTTTGTACAACCGCACTCTATTTGAAGAGTTACCATCTGGCACGTAAAAGAATGATTTTAGCATGTTATAACACTATTCCCTTGAAAGTGGAGAGTGACAAAGAGTATTTAAGGAAGTTAAATTAATTCAGTATATAAGTTAAGATGTATAGTTTGTAGTACATTGTATGTATTGTAGTTAAATTATAATATATCTTATGCCATCATTGTATATAAGATATAAATAATGATCAATATAAGCAAGGATCACAAGTTATTAGAATACAAGAAGTATATAAGATACTGTTAGCTATAAGATTAGTTGTATATAAGGATTTATTTTTCCTATATAGATAAGAATATTTTAAGAGATTATTAAAAAGTTGCAGTCTATGAGTTTGGTTTTATTTATCAATATATTTTGGTTATTTAATATACATAGAATATGCGTTTTAGTTGTAAGATTGTATATTTAAAGCTTTAATAAATTAATTCATAGTATGAATTTGGTTTTATTTGAGAATTTCTATATATTTTAAGTCGACAACAAGTTATTCAGTACAAAGATTTGCAATTGTTAAGAAAGTGAAATAATTACTAGTATATGTAATTACTTAATTTAAAATCTTAGATATGCCAAGAGCAGTATATTATGCAGGCAAAAACTAAGGATAAAAAAAAAATTTTTCAGTTAAGTCATATACAAGAAAAGTCAATTAAGTTTTAATGTGACAATTTAAGTTTTTAGAGACAAGTTTTTCAGAAAACCTATTATTTATATTATTGTGATAGTAAGTCATAGTATTAATGTAGATTTCTATAATATATTTAATTCAATTTAGTTGAATTTTAGATATTCAGTTGAACATTTTTCATATAGTCCGTCGTTAAAAATAAAAGAAGTTAATACTGAGATAAGTATTAACTAAAAGAACTTTGATATGTCATAAGTGTAGCCTATTCATATCAATAAGTTCATAGAATAGCAGTAAAAGATAAGATTTAAAACGACATTTGAAAAATTTAGAGTTCAGTTGAACTCTGGGGAATGGTATTCTCCGTTGCAAGTTTATAGAAAATAATAAGTTATTAGGTAGTGCCACTTCATATGCAAATCCAGCTATTTGCAGAGATAAAAAGTTAAGTTGTAGACTCATGTTTGAAGTAGTGAAAGTATACTTGACCTATATACCTAATGACAACAGTGTCATACAAGGTCAAATAAAAAAATATTTTTGAGGGTAAAATTTTTTCCAGATGAAAAAAACACGTGGGTAGAATTACAATTGAGGTGTGTGCTATTTATAAGCTGAAGAGAGGTTATGAAACAGAATATTAGATATTATTTAAGAAAAATTAATTAAAATTGCAAGGTTGTAAAAAAAAACTAATATTTAATTTTAGAAAAAAAAAACAAGTTCGTTGAAGACGATAATGGGTGGATTTCCTACCACCTGGGTATAACCCGTGCCTTTTAGTCGCCTCTTACGACATGCAGTGCTACAGCCGGCTTATTCTCAGGCCCCGGGCCAGCACAGGGCCAATCACAACTTATAAATACCACACACAAAAGGAACACAAAAAACACAGTATAGAAAGTACAAAACAAGTATGGCAGAGCCACACCCAAGAAAGTTTGCCAAACCAACCTGTCTGATCCTATTTTGTATGGGCGCCAATGTCACCTACCTACCTACTCAGGGTAGAAGGGAGCATAAAAGAAAGAAGAGAGAGTACAGTGTAAAGTATAATCAACAGAAAGGGTCGTGGATCTCAGACAGGTATGGCAATTTTTGGCAAGCTTCCTTGTTAAGGACTTATCTCCGGTCCGCTAGTAATTGAGTCGATGCTCAGCAGCAGGTCTGCCGTGCAGGGCTCGGCTCCACACCGCCACGCCGGTAGAATTGTCCCAGCTAGGTGCTGTGACGTTTGGCCGCGGTCGGTGCTGGAGGTCAGAGGACGGCCGGAGTTCGGTAGTAGTGTGCTGCTAGAAGGTCAGCCTCGTACTCGAAGTTCAGCCTTGTACTTGAAGTTCAGCCTTGTACTTGAACCCTGGAAGGCACATGTGCTCCGGTCACAATGGGTCCAGTAAAGTGTTGAGCTGGTGGGTCCACTGTCCCTCTGCTACTGAGCATATTAGGGACTCGCAGAGGGCCTTTAGGGATGTGGCCCGCCAGCAAACAAGAGGTATGCCATAAGGGCCAAAGAGGTAGATGCTGCTGGTGAAGAATTCGCCTCCGCTAAGGCTTCCGCTACCGAGCAAAAGGGACTAGCTAGGCCCTAAGCGAAGGCGAACCACCAGCAGCTCAGAATGCCAGAAGGGCGCAAGTAGGTATGTTGCCGGTAATGATGCTCACAATCCACGAGGTCCGTTCACTACCGAGCAAAAAAGGGACCTAGCCTAGGTACCTCGTGAATTGCGAGCTACCAGCAACACCCTTTAAAGTTTGCCAGAAGGGCGTAAAATAAAGCACAGTTGAATGTTGAGAAGCAACATAAAAACACATAAATTCAACAAGAGAGTTACACATAATAAAATACAGCAATTACGATGAGAGTACATACCAAAGGTTTTTAGGTTAGTTTTTAATGGGGTGGTCAAGTACACTTTCACTTTAAAACACAAACTTACCCAGATTTTGGGGCTTGTAAGTAGTTTAGAACTTGTAGATTTAGTTAAACTGAGTCTTTAGTAGTAGTTGCACAGAGGATGGCTGGGGTCAAAGTGATCGCGATTCCTCGTTGAGGAAAGACATCAAGTTGGGCGGATGTCGGGGGCGAATTTCATTACCATATATGGTAACGAAAAAAGCCTCCAAAACCGTTGGCGTCGCAAAGCCAATGACTGCACTTGATTTTGAATTTTTATTTTGATAAACTTCCGTCTATTCGAACTAACAACCACCATCATGGTATTTTCTGACAGACTGGATTGACATTTGTTTTAACTGTCAATAGTCGAATTGAATGGAGTAAAGGAAGAAGAAGAAGAGTGTTGCTACCAGACTTAACGTTGTGATTGTTATGCGCGACCTCTATTGGTGAGTCGCTGAACTACCTCAGCGCGCGGTAGTTAAGGTTAACCTAGGTGCTTTCTAAATTCAGATGGAATTTAGATAGACCTTTGGTCGTTTGCCTACAGATGGCGCGCTGATTTAAATTAGTATTTAGTGAAATTTTTAATTATTAAGTTAACCGATATTTTTAGATCGGTTACACCACTCTACCGTGTTTAGGAGTAGAAGGCACTGTATCAAGTTAAATTTTCGGGCCAATTCCTGAACAAGCGGCACATATGAATTGATCACTCAGAGCGAAAGGAGCAGTCCCGTATTACACAGACCGGAGACACTTGTAGGTACTGTACCTACATTGTAATAGGAATGCTTTACGTTTACCATCGGGCGGGCAACTTATCTATCTCATAAGTTGATATCGAAAAAACTATCCAATTGTATCAATTGTCATTTAATATTTGAAACATATTGCTTTTTTATAACGCCTGAATGAAAGTCCTTACTCCACCTCAGCAGCAATGTATTAACATTTGTAATTCTGAGCCGAGGTCCTGGACAAGTACACTAATTGTTGGTTGTGCAATGTACGGACAATGCTATGAATGAATTTACATAGCAAATGTGTGTTGAAGCTAACTTTACTTATAAGTTACAACATTACGACAAACTGCATTTAATATCAAGAAATTACCGTTGAAATCATAAAAAATCACATTGTCTGTAACGGGGAATATTACTTATAGAATATTCCCCAAAACCGTTGGGAGCGCTGCTTAAACACCCACGATTTGTCAGACATATTCTGGTCCCATGTAATCATTGTCATCATCAACAGCCATGCCTAAGCATACAGTTCACATCCACAGTTGAAGGTGAGGAGGGGGGTGTAATTCTAGCCCGGCACCCCACTGGAAGTGTAATATAGGGAGAATCTATTAGAAGTCTAGACTATACTATTTTTTTGTCAGAAAAACCCAGTAACAGTTTCGCCGGTGATAGACTCCAAGATTCCAAAGCAAAGCTATTGCAATTACATTAACAAAGAAACATTTTATTTTAAAAAAACATAGCTGTGATTATTTCAAGAAAATCCTCCGTAAAATCAATAATACTCCTAGTTTTGAAGCGCTCGTAGCGAAGTTTACTATTCTCAACCGATCAGCAAAGTTAAGCAACGTCGCGCGCGGTCATGAGTTGGATGGGTGACGGCTAGTGACATTACTACTGAGCGTTTCCGTGCTTCGGAGGACACGTTAAGCCGTCGGTCCCGGTTGCTGTCTTAGGATAGCAGTCGTTATAGCATGGTGGTAGGGCATTTTGCGAATGCCCGCCTGGCTAGCTACCACCCTCAAGTAGAAAATCTGTCGCCAAGCACCTATCGGTGTATTCAGGCAGCTGTCATTGAGAGCCGGTACTTCTAGATTAGCCTGAACAACATCTTCGACCACATCATCAGTTACCATCAGGTGAGATAGTGGTCAAAGCCTAACCTATCAGGCAAAAAAAAAAGTTCTCTGAAAAGAATTAGTCATACAATTCTATAATATAATAAATATCTAAACACTTATTTAATATAATGTACATAATAAAAATCTATTTTAAACATAGCATCGACGTAAAGTCAAAAAGAATTTGAATTAGTAATGCGGACCTAAAACCTTTTTATGATTGATACACGTCCTCCTCCTTGCATCTTTATCCTCAAAGCTGAGGGTCGTGATACCCCGTGGAAATCCCCTTTTTTTTACCATTTCTCGCCACCTGTTCCTATCTTTGGCGAAGTGAACGGCGTCATGAACACTGTTGTCAAGGGTAGTGCGGATTTGATCTGACCATCACATGGGACTGCGATCTCTTGGGCGTTTCCTTCTCTCTTCCCAGGGACAATTAGTTTTTCTAGGTTCTGTAGGATACGACACATAGAGTTAGGTAAAGAACCAATGTCTCCACATAGAGCACATCCAACTCAAACAGTAACCACTGCCTAGGTTAGTTAGTATACTTGTGCCGCTTGTCCTTTGTTGAGAGTTAAAGCAGTTATAAAAATCTGATAAACAACATTGGCGGCAGCGTAGTTTTCATCCCACTATCCGTAAGTAAGTTGGTGTGGCACAACGCAACATTATACAAACGTTCTAAGATCAGAGCGCATTTCACCGCTGAATATGCATGAGAGAAGCCGCGAAGTCCTACGTAGTGCAGGACAATCGGCGTGGGCGCAGCATCTCCCAAACTGCGATTATGTACGCCTGCTCGTTGAAGTACCAACAGGAAGGAGAAAGTTTCTTTACTCAAACTTTTTTGAAACACTATCGAAATATTTTCATTTGACTCTTTATTTCCTTTGGTGTCGACCACTGGATGTAGTGTCAATTGCATATTCTATTTAATGTATATTACAAAGAGAATTAGGAAGGAACTTGGAATTGAATTCGCTCTCTACTTAAATTACTCATAAACCACGCAGCTATAAAGTAGATTTGAAAGTCGTATCTTTAGTTTTGAACCGACTTTTATATATGTTATTAAGTTGACATGTAAATATAGGTATTTCTTTTTGTATGACCACGAATTACGTTTTAATTTTCGGTGTCGACAACTTACTCCAGGAAAAAAAACCATTTGATGGTTATAGCTAGCCAGGCGGGCATTCGCAAAATACCCTACCACCATGCACAATATGACAACGAATTACGTTTTAATTTTTGTTGTGGCCAACCTACTCCGGGAAAAAATTCCATTTGACGGTTATAGCTAGACAGGCGGGCATTCGCAAAATACCCTACCACCATGCACAACAGCACCCTGAGACACCCTTTAAATTGCACAATGTGCAGTGCAGTCACTTGTGACGAAATTAATCTGTTATAAATGTAACCTTAATGTTGTTAACCTGTCGTTTATTTAATATGATAAATCTTTACTCTCATGCATTGACCTTGCGTGTGAGGGAGAGTATGCCGGCCGGCATACCTGCACTGGTCGACTATCCTCGCTTGAGATGTCACGTCTAGTATATATAGGTCAATGCTCTCATGCCTGTATTACTGCTTTGAAGCGAAACCTAGTAATACCTTCTGATATTTCAACAATCTGTAACCTAAGACTACAAGCTAATAAAATTTCATTTTATTATAGGCAAAAGTTACCGCTTAACATCAGGTAGATGTCATGCTTGGCGCGTCACAATATCTTTAAATTTTTTAAAGATAAAGCCTCTTCCACACTCTTCACTCGCCATAGTCCGCCATAATTGATACTCGCCGATACTAAAAACCAATAGCGAGCCAGAGATGATTTATAACCGGCTAATGCGCATGTACGCGACTTTATTAACATTTATTATGGTAATGATCGCCTTGAATAATATTTCAATATGCGTGTTTACGCATTGTGTGGCATAGACATAGTACGGTGCGTGCGGGAGATACGATTACTTTAAAACAAGCAGTTCTCTCGAACAGTGATGGCTCAATGTCATTGGCTATGGACTGCCGCGCAGCAGGTCCATGGTTCGAATCCCATCGCGGGCTTGAGCTTCACCACATTGTAGAAGGGCATTTTGTGAATGCTCGCCTGGCTAGCACCTTCAAGAAGAAAATCTGTCGCCAAGCACCTAACTATGTGTTCCGAAAGCTGTCATTGAGAGCTAGTAATTCTAGGTTAGCCTGAACAGCATCTTCTTTTTTTTTTTGACGGAACAAGCCCGAGCCCCACCTGATGTTAAGTGGACTAACCTCTGCCTATAACAGACGCATTTCGTCAACGACGAATTGCACTGTGCCCGTCACACTGAGACGTCCAGTTGTTAGGTCTCATTAGCCTGTAATTTTTCTGGCTCTCAAGGACTGCTGCCGGAACACACCGTTAGGTGCTTGGCGATAGATTTTCTACTTGAGGGTGGTCGCTAGCCAGGCGGGCATTCGCAAAATGCCCTTCCACCATGCCACTTACCATCAAGTGAGAATGTGGTCAAAGGCATCTACATAAATAAAATAAATAACTTATGAATAAATTACATTAATTTTTAATTGTGCGGTCACCCTTAGGAGATGAGTAAGTGCCTACAAGTTTGTTTTGATAGTCAGAATATTGTACCAACATTGAGTAGTGATAAGTCTTCAAGTTGCTTAAATAATTAATAGCTTCAGGCGTTATTTTGCGAATCCATATTTAATAATTACAAATATTTTAATAATAGTAATTTTATATTTTAGAAAAACACTTCCATATATAAAAAATATTCACATAATTCCGTCTAAGTTTTCTCTTAAGCGGAATTGATTTCTCGATTGTACCTTCGAATAGTCAAGGGATCCTGGTGACGTAACATGCACGAGGTCCACTTTATGTTAAGCTATAACCTTTGCCTAAAACAGATGTATTTTGTCACAAGTGACGAATTGCACTGCGCCGTCATCCTGATATATACCATACAGTTGTTAAGTCTCATGTGCAGATTCTCAAGGACTACTGCCAGAACATAATGCTAGGTGCATGGAGATGTTCTACTTGAAGGTGGAAACTAGCCAGGTAAGCATTTTTTTAAATTAATTATAATTACGGAACAAGCTCAAGGCCCACCTGATGTTAAGCGGACTAATATCTGCCTATGACATATGCATTTCGTCACAAGTCACGAATTGCCCTGCGCCCGCCACCTTGAGACATAGTTGTTAAGTCTCATGTGCCTGTAATTTCACTGTCTTTCAAGGACTGCTAATGAAACACACTGTTAGGTGCTTGGCGACAGATTTCGGCAGGCGGGCATTCGCAAAATGCCCTTCCACCCTGCGGTGAAGCTCAAACCCGCGGCGGGATTCGAACCATGGACCTGCTGCGTGACAGTCCATAGCCAATGCCACTGAGCCATCACTACTTAATATAGACGATTGAACCCTTGATAAGAACGCCTTGAATTCAAAATGTCTACAAAAGTTCTTCAACTGTCAAACCACAGTAGCTGGAGAAAGGAAACTTGAAGGTTTTAAAGTGAAACTTTTCAATCAGACCCCTATACCAAGTGTGAGGGCGCGGGAAATTAGAGCCCGGGATACTGCCCGGCGGGGATACATAGCCTGGAAAAGGCTTCAAATAGATAAAAATGTCCTACATTTATTAATATTAATATAATTTATTAATATCCTAAAACGAGTTTACTTACGGGTATGTTGTTGCTATGTTATCTGCACCAAAATTACTATTCTTCACACATCCTATACTACTACTTAATTAACAATATTTAATTTTGATTTTTAGGACTGTTAACAACTTCGAGCATATCATCACTTGCCACAAGTAAGATTGAATTCAAATGCAATAAAAGAATGAATTCGCTTGGTGGTAGGGCATTTTGCTAATGCCCGCCTGGCTAGCTACCACCCTCAAGTACAAAATCTGTCGCCAAACACCTAACAGTGTGTTCCGGCAGCTGTCCTTGAGAGCCAGTAATTCAAGATTAGCCTGAACAACATCTTCGACCACATCATCACCTACCATCAGGTGAGGTAGTGGTCAAAGGCGGTTAGCCTTTGACCACTAACTTTCAAGCATAATAAGAAAAGAAAAAAATAAGGACTACAATTACTCTGATGTTTTTCGCGGACGCTGCACGCCTTTAGTTGGTAGATATTTTTTTTTGTTTTTTTTCTAGACTATCAATTTATTGTACTTGATCTCGTAAACAGCTGTATAAAAGAGTTTTGGCAATATCTATATTTTTTAAATACTAACTGAATTTATTACAATATTAAGTCTCATGTATTTTTTTCACTTTACTAGTAGTAATGTATTAATAATCATCTGTTATTCAATAACTACTGTTCAAGATAATACCCACGAACCATATGGTTCTAACCTCGCAAATACCTTGATGACTTTTAAAATGTAAAAACTATCTTCAAGGCTGAATTTTTTACATTAAAGATTGAAAATTACTCATAAGTTTGAAAATGACTATATCACATATGAAGTTTCTCAAAAATAAACATTTATCCTATTTTCACTTTTCAGTTAAGCAATTTTCAGACGTCTAGCGAGTGGAAGTGAAATTTTCATCTCATATAATGTTTGTTATTGTAGAAAGCCAACTCCACATTTATCTACCTCCGTAGTAGCGAACTAGTAAGGAACTAAGATCGTAAGTCGAAAAACTTGGTCGTGCGCCGACGAGTGAAGATAAGTGAATTTGTTATCTGCCACTAACGGCTCGTAAGCTCAGTAGTTCCACTGTGGACACTGCCCGCATACATAACTTTGTCATTTTACAAGTTAGCTTAGAGGAAATATCCCCTCACCTATTATAAATGCGAATGTGTGATTGTCAGTTAGTTTGTCCTTCTTCTTTAAAATTGCTTCACTGACTAAATTTCCCTGAACCCTCTCCCTAATTTAATCATAAAAATTGGATCAATACCAGTTTTGCGTAAGAAATTATGTTTGTTTTTTTTTCTTTATGCTAAAGCCATGACCGTATTTTATTTTATTTATATTAATAATATATAAAGCTCGATTACCACTCACTGACTGACTCACTGACTGACATAAATGTTCTCCTAGAAGGAGACGAGTAGGGTAAAAATGATGTATGGCAAAAGTGTTCGGGGGGTTTTGGTGAGTATGAGAAAAATCAAAAATCATTAAAAAGACGCCTGCCAAATAAAGATGGATGACATATCTCAAAAACGGTACAATATAGGTAGGGGGTGTTTGAACAAATGTCATACGGAATCGGGAGTTTAGTCGAATGACACCTGTCAAAAATCCAAAATGGCGGATTTCAAGATGGCCGCCATACAAAATGCTCCGAGCCTGCTGAAGCGAGGCCTTTAGGCCGAGCTTCAGTAGGGGCGGAGCAGTTTGTATGGTGGCCGTCTTGAAATTCGACATTTTGGATGTGACCCACGTGCTCCTATCATTCTTTATACTGCATTTGGATTGTTTTGCTTTATATTTTCGACTGTATTAGGAGTTTTTGTGGGATTTTCGACTGAATTTGGAGTTACTGTCCTACATTGGTGTATAGCGAGCCCGAAGGGCGAGCTTCTGGTGAGGCCGAAGGCCGAATTTTCGGCTCGCGAGGCCGAAGGCCGAGCGTATTGTGCGTGAGCCCGAAGGGCGAGCGCTTGGCGAGGCCGCAGGCCGAGCCATGTTAGTAACTTGCGAGGCCGAAGGCCGAGCTCTGACTCGAGAGTATTTTCCACGTCACCGACTGGTCTCCATGGCAACTGCCCGCGGTAACCAAAGCACCTACGAGTGGGGTACCTTAACAAAAGTGACTAAGAACCTTGGTCCCATTCTGCCCGATTCTCACAAATTGATCCGAGCCTGCTGAAGCGAGGCCGTTAGGCCGAGGTTCAGTAGGGGCGGAGCAGTTTGTATGGGGGCCTTCTTGAAATCCGCCATTTTGGATTTGTCCCAGGTGCTCCTATCATTCTTTATACTGCATTTGGAGTGTATTACCTTATATTTTCAACTGTATTAGGAGTTTTTGTGGGATTTTTGACTGAATTCGGAGATACTGTCCTACATAAGTGTAATAGCGAGCCCGAAGGGCGAGCTCCTGGTGAGGCCGAAGGCCGAACTTTCGGAGCCGTGTTGGTAACTTGCGAGGCCGAAGGCCGAGCTCCGACTTGAGAGTTTTTTCCACGTCTCCGACTGGTCTCCATGGCAACTGCCCGCGGTAAGCGAAGCACCTACGAGTGGGGTTCCTTAACAAAAATGACTCAGAACCTTGGTCCAATTCTGCCCGTACCACCTTTTTATGGCAGTAGGGTGAATCTGTTTTAGTAGCTACAGTATTGTTCATTATTGTATTGAGAGTTAATATGGGATTTCATACTTCTAATGGAGTTTTAAACATACTTTTTTTAATGTTTAAGGTGTTTTGATATTGTTCAAACTTCACAACGATAAATGCGGGCCGCATGCGGCCCGCACACTGCCCGAAAAACTAGTTTATAATATATAAAGCTCGATTACCACTCACTGACTGACTCACTGACTGACATAAATGTTCTCCTAGAAGGAGCAGAGTAGGGTAAAAATGAAGTATGGCAAAAATGTTCGGGGGGTTTTGGTGAGTATGAGAAAAATCGAAAATCATAAAAATGACGCCTGCCAAGTGAAGATGGATGACGTACCTCGAAAACGGTAAGAGATAGGTAAGGGGTGTTTGAAAAAATGTCATAGGGAATCGAGAGAGCAGTCGAATGACACCTGTCAAAAATCCAAAATGGCGGATTTCAAGATGGCCGCCATACAAAATGCTCCGAGCCTGCTGAAGCGAGGCCTTTAGGCCGAGCTTCAGTAGGGGCGGAGCAGTTTGAATGGTGGGCTTCTTGAAATCCGCCATTTTGGATTTGTCCCAGGTGCTCCTCTCATTCTTCATACTGCATTTGGAGTGTTTTACCATATATTTTCGACTGTATTAGGAGTTTTTGTGGGTTTTTTGACTGAATTTGGAGTAACTGTCCTACATTAGTGTATAGCGAGCCCAAAGGGCAACCACCTGGTGAGGCCGAAGGCCGAACTTTCGGTCCGCGAGGCCGAAGGCCGAGCGAATGAAGCGCGAGCCCGAAGGGCGAGCGCTTGGCGAGGCCGCAGGCCGAGCCGTGTTAGTAACTTGCGAGGCCGAAGGCCGAGCTCCGACTCGAGAGTATTTTCCACATCTCCGACTGGTCTCCATGGCAACTGCTCGCGGTAACCGAAGCACCTGCGAGTGGGGTTCCTTAAGAAAAGTGACTTAGAACCTTGGTACCATTCTGCCCGTACCACCTTTTTATAGCAGTAGGGTGAATTTGCTTTAGTGGCTACAGTATGGTTCTTTATTGTATTGAGAGTTTATATGGGATTTCATGCTTCTATTGGAGTTTTGAACACACTATTTTTTTAATGTATCAGGTGTTTTTTTGACAGTTCCTACTGACTCAAGATAGATGCGGGCCGCATGCGGCCCGCACACTGCCCGAAAAACTAGTTTTTATAATATATAAGGCTCGATTACCACTGACTCACTGACTGACTGATTGACATAAATGTTCTCCTAGAAGGAGCATAGTAGGGCTAAAATGATGTATGGCAGAAATGTTCGAGGGGTTTTGATGAGTATGAGAAAAATCGAAAATCATTAAAAAGACGCCTGCCAAGTGAAGATGGATGACGTATCTCAAAAACGGTAAGAGATAGGTAGGGGGTGTTTGAACAAATGTCATAGGGAATAAGGAGAGCAGTCGAATGACATCTGTCAAAAATCCAAAATGGCGGATTTCAAGATGGCCGCCATACAAATTGATCCGAGCCTGCTGAAGCGAGGCCGTTAGGCCGAGCTTCAGTAGGGGCGGAGCAGTTTGTATTGTGGCCGTCTTGAAATCCGACATTTTGGATGTGTCTTACATGCTCCTATCATTCTTTATACTGCATATGGAGTGTTTTACCTTTATTTTCAACTGTATTAGGAGTTTTTGTGGGAGTTTTGACTGAATTTGGAGTTACTGTCCTACGTTAGTGTAGTAGCGAGCCCGAAGGGCGAGCTCCTGGTAAGGCCGAAGGCCGAACTTTCGGTCCGCGAGGCCGAAGGCCAAGCGTATGATGCGTGAGCCCGAAGGGCGAGCGCTTGGCGAGGCCGTAGGCAAAGCCGTATTAGTAACTTGCGAGGCCGAAGGCCGAGCTCCGACTTGAGAGTATTTTCCACGTCACTGACTGGTCTCCATGGCAACTGCCTGCGGTAACCGAAGCACCTACGAGTGGGTATCCTTAACAAAAGTGACTCAGAACCTTGGTACTATTCTGCCCGTACCACCTTTTTATGGCAGTAGGGTGAATCTGGTTTGGTGGCTACAGTTTGGTTCCTTATTGCATTAAGAGTTTGTATGGGAAATCGTACATCTTTTGGTGTTTTGAAATATTTTTTTTTAATGTACAAGGTGTTTTGATATTGTTCAAACTTGCACAACGATAAATGCGGGCCGCATGCGGCCCGCACACTGCCCGAAAAACTAGTTAATAATATATAAAGCTCGATTACCACTCACTGACTGACTGACTGACTGATTGACATAAATGTTCTCCTAGAAGGAGCAGAGTAGGGTTAAAATCATGTATGGCAAAAATGTTCGGGGGGTTTTGGTGAGTATGAGAAAAATCGAAAATCATAAAAAAGACGCCTGCCAAGTAAAGATGGATGACATATCTCAAAAACGGTACAAGATAGGTAGGGGGTGTTTGAACAAATGTCATAGGGAATCGGGAGAGCAGTCGAATGACACCTGTCAAAAATCCAAAATGGCGGATTTCAAGATGGCCGCCATACAAAATGCTCCGAGCCTGCTGAAGCGAGGCCTTTAGGCCGAGCTTCAGTAGGGGCGGAGCAGTTTGTATGGTGGCCATCTGGAAATCCGACATTTTGGATGTGACCAAAGTGCTCCTATCATTCTTTATACTGCATTTGGAGTGTTTGACCTTTATTTTCGACTGTATTAGGAGTTTTTGTGGGAGTTTTGACTGAATTTGGAGTTACTGTCCTATATTAGTGTAGTAGCGAGCCCGAAGGGCGAGCTCCTGGTGAGGCCGAAGGCCGAACTTTCGGTCCGCGAGGCCGAAGGCCGAGCGTATGATGCGCGAGCCCGAAGGGCGAGCGCCTGGCGAGGCCGTAGGCCGAGCCGTATTAGTAACTTGCGAGGCCGAAGGCCGAGCTCCGACTTGAGAGTATTTTCCACATCTCCGACTGGTCTCCATGGCAACTGCCCGCGGTAACCGAAGCACCTACGAGTGGGGTTCCTTTACAAAAGTGACTCAGAACCTTGGTTCCATTCTGCCCGTACCACCTTTTTATGGCAGTAGGGTGAATTTGCTTTAGTGGCTACAGTATGGTTCTTTATTGTATGGAGAGTTTATTTGGGATTTCATACTTCTATTGGAGTTTTGAACTTATTTTTTTTAAATGTATAAGGGGTTAAGGTAAAGTTAAGTACTGCACAACGAAAAATGCGGGCCGCATGCGGCCCGCACACTGCCCGAAAAACTAGTTTATAATATATAAAGCTCGATTACCACTGACTGACTGACTGACTCACTGACATAAATGTTCTCCTAGAAGGAGCAGAGTAGGGTAAAAATGAAGTATAGCAAAAATGTTCGGAGGGTTTTGGTGAGTATGAGAAAAATCGAAAATCATTAAAAAGACGCCTGCCAAGTGATGATGGATGACGTATCTCGAAAACGGTAAGAGATAGGTAGGGGGTGTTTGAACAAATGTCATAGGGAATCGGTAGAGCAGTCGAATGACATCTGTCAAAAATCCAAAATGGCGGATTTCAAGATGGCCGCCATACAAAATGCTCCGAGCCTGCTGAAGCGAGGCCTTTAGGCCGAGCTTCAGTAGGGGCGGAGCAGTTTGTATGGTGGCCGTCTTGAAATCCGTTATTTTGGATGTACCCCACGTGCTCCTATCATTCTTTATACTGCATTTGGAGTGTTTTACCTTATATTTTCGACTGTATTAGGAGTTTTTGTGGGATTTTTGACTAAATTTGGAGTTACTGTCCTACATAAGTGAAGTAGCGAGCCCGAAGGGCGAGCTCCTGGTGAGGCCGAAGGCCGAACTTTCGATCCGCGAGGCCGAAGGCCGAGCGTATGATGCGTGAGCCCGAAGGGCGAGCGCCGAGCGAGGCCGAAGGCCGAGCCGTTTTAGTAACTTGCGAGGCCGAAGGCCGAGCTCCAACTTGAGAGTATTTTCCACGTTTCCGACTGGTCTCCATGGCAACTGCCCGCGGTAACCGAAGAACCTACGAGTGGGGTTCCTTTACAAAAGTGACTCAGAACCCTGGTCTCATTTTGCCCGTACCACCTTTTTATGGCAGTAGGGTGAATTTGGTTTGGTGGCTACAGTTTGGTTCTTTATTGTATTGAGAGTTTATATGGGATTTCATACTTTTATTGGAGTTTTGAACACATTTTTTTTAAAGTATTAGGTGTTTCTGTGGAATTTTCAAATGACTAAAGATAGATGCGGGCCGCATGCGGCCCGCACACTGCCCGAAAAACTAGTTATTATTATTAATAATATATAAAGCTCGATTACCACTCACTGACTGACTCACTGACTGACATAAATGTTCTCCTAGAAGGAGCAGAGTAGGGTAAAAATGAAGTATGGCAAAAATGTTCGGGGGGTTTTGGTGAGTATGAGAAAAATCGAAAATCATAAAAATGACGCCTGCCAAGTGAAGATGGATGACGTACCTCGAAAACGGTAAGAGATAGGTAAGGGGTGTTTGAAAAAATGTCATAGGGAATCGAGAGAGCAGTCTAATGACACCTGTCAAAAATCCAAAATGGCGGATTTCAAGATGGCCGCCATACAAAATGATCCGAGCCTGCTGAAGCGAGGCCTTTAGGCCGAGCTTCAGTAGGGGCGGGGCAGTTTGTATGGTGGCCGTCTTGAAATCCGACATTTTGGATGTGACCCACGTATTCCTATCATTCTTTATACTGCATTTGGAGTGTTTTACCTTATATTTTCGACTGTATTAGGAGTTTTTGTGGGATTTTTGACTAAATTTGGAGTTACTGTCCTACATAAGTGAAGTAGCGAGCCCGAAGGGCGAGCTCCTCGTGAGGCCGAAGGCCGAACTATCGGTCCGCGAGGCCGAAGGCCGAGCGTATGGTGCGTGAGCCCGAAGGGCGAGCGCTTGGCGAGGCCGCAGGCCGAGCCGTGTTGGTAACTTGCGAGGCCGAAGGCCGAGCTCCGCCTTGAGAGTTTTTTCCACGTCTTCGACTGGTTTCCATGGCAACTGCCCGCGGTAAGCGAAGCACCTACGAGTGGGGTTCCATACTAAAAGTGACTCGGAACCCTGGTCCCATTCTGCCCGTACCACCTTTTTATGTCAGTAGGGTGAATCTGGTTTGGTGGCTACAGTTTGGTTCTTTATTGTATTAAGAGTTTGTATGGGATTTCACACTTCTATTGGAGTTTTAAACATACTTTTTTTTAACGTATCTGTTGTGTTTTTGACAGTCCCAACTGACTCAAGATAGATGCGGGCCGCATGCGGCCCGCACACTGCCCGAAAAACTAGTTATTTATAATATATAAAGCTCGATTACCACTGACTCACTGACTCACTGACATAAATGTTCTCCTAGAAGGAGCAGAGTAGGGTAAAAATGAAGTATGGCAAAAATGTTTGGGTGGTTTTGGTGAGTATGAGAAAAATCGAAAATCATTAAAAAGACGCCTGCCAAATTAAGATGGATGACGTTTCTCGAAAACTGTAAGAGATAGGTAGGGGGTGTTTGAACAAATGTCATAGGGAATCGGGAGAGCAGTCGAATGACACCTGTCAAAAATCCAAAATGGCGGATTTCAAGATGGCCGCCATACAAAGTGATCCGAGCCTGCTGAAGCGAGGCCGTTAGGCCGAGCTTCAGTAGGGGCGGAGCAGTTTGTATGGCGGCCGTCTTGAAATCCGACATTTTGGATGTGTCTTACGTGCTCCTATCATTCTTTATACTGCATTTGGAGTTTTTTATCTTTATTTTCGACTGTATTAGGAGTTTTTGTGGGATTTTTGACTGAATTTGGAGTAACTGTCCTACATTAGTGTAGTAGCGAGCCCGAAGGGCGAGCTTCTGGTGAGGCCGAAGGCCGAACTTTCGGCCCGCGAGGCCGAAGGCCGAGCGTATGGGGCGTGAGCCCGAAGGGCGAGCGCCTGGCGAGGCCGTAGGCCGAGCCGTATTAGTAACTTGCGAGGCCGAAGGCCGAGCTCCGACTTGAGAGTATTTTCCACGTCTCCAACTGGTCTCCATGGCAACTGCCCGCGATAACCAAAGCACCTACGAGTAGGGTTCCTTAACAAATGTGACTCAAAACCTTGGTACCATTCTGCCGGAACCACCTTTTTATGGCAGTAGGGTGAATCTGGTTTTGGAGGCTACAGTTTGTTTCTTTATTGTATTGAGAGTTTTAATGGGATTTCATACTTCTATTGGAGTTTTGAAATATTTTTTTTTAATGTTAAAGGTGTATTGTTATAGTTTAGTACTGCATAACGATAAATGCGGGCCGCATGCGGCCCGCACACTGCCCGAAAAACTAGTTATTATAATATATAAAGCTGGATTACCGTACACTGACTCACTCACTGACTGACATAATTGTTCTCCCAGAAGGAGTCGAGTAGGAAGAATGTGATGTATGGGAAAAGTGTAGAGGGGGTTTGTGTGAGTATGGGAAAAATCCGAAAACTCAAAGATGACGTCTGCCAAGTAAAATTGGATGGCGTATCTCTGAAACGGTAAGAGATAGGTAGGGGGTGCTTGACCAAATGTCATAGGGAATCGGGAGAGCAGTCGGATGACATTTGTCAAAAATCCAAAATGGCGGATTTCAAAATGGCCGCCATACAAAATCCTTCGATCCCTCAAAAAAGTAGCTGGTTCTACCAGAAAGAGTTGAGTACGGTTATAGTAATGTACTACGAAAATGACTAAGGGGCTTAGCTGAGTAGGGGAAAAATTAAAAACCCTAGAAATGACGCCTGCCAAGTAAAGCTGGACTACGTATCTCGAAAACGGTAAGAGATATGTTGGGGGTGTTTGAACAAATGTCATAGGGAATAGGGAGAGCATTCGCATGACACCTGTCAAATGTGCTACTCTCATTCTTCATACATTATTTGGAGTATTTAACCTTACAATGTCAACTGTATTAGGAGTGTTTGTGGGAATTTCAACTCAATTTAGAGTAATTGTCCTACTGTCAGTGTAGCGAGCCCGAAGGGCGAGCTTTTGGTGAGGCCGAAGGCCGAACTTTCGGGCCGCGAGGCCGCAGGCCGAGTGGACGGTGCGCGAGCCCGCAGGGCGAGCGCTAGGCGAGGCCG
The DNA here is from genome assembly GCA_963890685.1 of Plagodis pulveraria. Taxonomy (NCBI): domain Eukaryota; kingdom Metazoa; phylum Arthropoda; class Insecta; order Lepidoptera; family Geometridae; genus Plagodis; species Plagodis pulveraria. Next base: position 10,650,722 of record OY982963.1, read on the forward strand.
CAGGTCGAGCCGTCTTAGTAACTTGCGAGGCCGAAGGCCGAGCTCAGACTTGCACCGATTTGGCTGAAAATCGATATATAGGTTGTTCTCGTCATCCTTATTGCAAATATGAAATTTTTATTCCGATGACGTCTGCCAAGTAAAAAAAGTTACTCCGATTTGGCTGAAACTCGATATATATGTGGTTCTGGACGTCCTTATTCTAAATCAAAAATTTTTGTTTCGATGACGTCTGCCAAGTAAAAAAAGTTACTCCGATTTGGCTGAAACTCGATATTTAGGTGGTTCTGGGTGTCCTTATTCCAAATCTAAAATTTTTTTTTCGATGACGCCTGCCAAGTAAAATAAGTTACTCCGATTTGGCTGAAACTCGATATTTAGATGGTTCTGGGTTTCCTTATTCCAAATCAAAATTTTTTTTTTCGATGACGTCTGCCAAGTAAAAAAAAGTACTCCGATTTGGCTTAAATTTTATATCTAGGTTGTTCTGGACGTCCTTATTCCAAATATGAAAATTTTTTTCGATGACGTCTGCCAAGTGCAGATAAATCACGTATCTCGAAAACGGTAATAGATAGGTAGGGGTTTTTTTTAAATATGTCATAGGAAATAAGGAGAGCAGTCGAATGACATTTTGGATGTGTCTTACGTGCTCCTATCATTCTTAATACTGCATTTGGAGTGTTTTTCTTTAATTTTCGACTGTATTAGGAGTTATAGTGGGATTTATGACTGAATTTGGAGTTACTGTCCTACATTAGTGTATAGCGAGCCCAAAGGGCAACCACCTGGTGAGGCCGAAGGCCGAACTTTCGGTCCGCGAGGCCGAAGGCCGAGCGTATGATGCGCGAGCCCGAAGGGCGAGCGCTTGGCGAGGCCGTAGGCCGAGCCGTATTAGTAACTTGCGAGGCCGAAGGCCGAGCTCCGACTTGAGAGTTTTTTCCACGTCTCCGACTGGTCTCCATGGCAACTGCCCGCGGTAACCGAAGCACCTACGAGTGGGGTTCCTTAACAAAAGTGACTCAGAACCCTGGTCCCATTCTGCCAATACCACCTTTTTATGGCAGTAGGGTGAATCTGTTATAGTGGCTACAGTATTGTTCTTTATTGTATTGAGAGTTTATATGGGATTTCATACTTCTATTGGAGTTTTGAACATACTTTTTTCCAACGTATCAGGAGTTTTGATATAGTTTAGTACTGCATAACGATAAATGCGGGCCGCATGCGGCCCGCACACTGCCCGAAAAACTAGTTTATAATATATAAAGCTCGATTACCACTGACTGACTGACTGACTCACTGACATAAATGTTCTCCTAGAAGGAGCAGAGTAGGGTAAAAATGAAGTATGGCAAAAATGTTCGGGTGGTTTTGGTGAGTATGAGAAAAATCGAAAATCATTAAAAAGACGCCTGCCAAGTGATGATGGATGACGTATCTCGAAAACGGTAAGAGATAGGTAGGGGGTGTTTGAACAAATGTCATAGGGAATCGGGAGAGCAGTCGAATGACATCTGTCAAAAATCCAAAATGGCGGATTTCAAGATGGCCGCCATACAAAATGATCCGAGCCTGCTGAAGCGAGGCCTTTAGGCCGAGCTTCAGTAGGGGCGGAGCAGTTTGTATGGTGGCCGTCTTGAAATCCGACATTTTGGATGTGACCCACGTGCTCCTATCATTCTTTATACTGCATTTGGAGTGTTTTACCTTATATTTTCGACTGTATTAGGAGTTTTTGTGGGATTTTCGACTGAATTTGGAGTTACTGTCCTACATTAGTGTAGTAGCGAGCCCGAAGGGCGAGCTCCTGGTGAGGCCGAAGGCCGAACTTTCGGTCCGCGAGGCCGAAGGCCGAGCGTATGATGCGCGAGCCCGAAGGGCGAGCGCTTTGCGAGGCCGCAGGCCGAGCCGTGTTAGTAACTTGCGAGGCCGAAGGCCGAGCTCCGACTTGAGAGTATTTTCCACATCTCCGACTGGTCTCCATGGCAACTGCCCGCGGAAACCGAAGCACCTACGAGTGGGGTTCCTTAACAAAAGTGACTCAGAAACTTGGTCCGATTTTGCCCGTACTACCTTTTTATGGCAGTAGGGTGAATCTGCTTTAGTGGCTACAGTATGGTTCTGTATTGTATTGAGAGTTTATATGGGATTTCATACATCTATTGGAGTTTCGGACATTACTTTTTTTTAATGTATAACGTGCTTTTATGACAGTCACAACTGACTCAAGATAGATGCGGGCCGCATGCGGCCCGCACACTGCCCGAAAAACTAGTTTATAATATATAAAGCTCGATTACCACTGACTGACTGACTGACTCACTGACATAAATGTTCTCCTAGAAGGAGCAGAGTAGGGTAAAAATGAAGTATGGCAAAAATGTTCGGGTGGTTTTGGTGAGTATGAGAAAAATCGAAAATCATTAAAAAGACGCCTGCCAAGTGATGATGGATGACGTATCTCGAAAACGGTAAGAGATAGGTAGGGGGTGTTTGAACAAATGTCATAGAGAATCGGGAGAGCAGTCGAATGACACCTGTCAAAAATCCAAAATGGCGGATTTCAAGATGGCCGCCATACAAAATGCTCCGAGCCTGCTGAAGCGAGGCCTTTAGGCCGAGCTTCAGTAGGGGCGGAGCAGTTTGTATGGTGGCCTTCTTGAAATCCGCCATTTTGGATTTGTCCCAGGTGCTCCTCTCATTCTTCATACTGCATTTGGAGTGTTTTACCTTATATTTTCGACTGTATTAGGAGTTTTTGTGGGTTTTTTGACTGAATTTGGAGTAACTGTTCTACATTAGTGTATAGCGAGCCCAAAGGGCAACCACCTGGTGAGGCCGAAGGCCGAACTTTCGGTCCGCGAGGCCGAAGGCCGAGCGAATGGTGCGCGAGCCCGAAGGGCGAGCGCTTGGCGAGGCCGCAGGCCGAGCCGTATTAGTAACTTGCGAGGCCGAAGGCCGAGCTCCGACTTGAGAGTATTTTCCACATCTCCGACTGGTCTCCATGGCAACTGCCCGCGGTAACCGAAGCACCTACGAGTGGGGTTCCTTAACAAAAGTGACTCAGAACCTTGGTACCATTCTGCCCGTACCACCTTTTTATGGCAGTAGGGTGAATCTGCTTTAGTGGCTACAGTATGGTTCTTTATTGTATGGAGAGTTTATTTGGGATTTCATACTTCTATTGGAGTTTCGGACATTACTTTTTTTTAATGTATAACGTGCTTTTATGACAGTCACAACTGACTCAAGATAGATGCGGGCCGCATGCGGCCCGCACACTGCCCGAAAAACTAGTTTATAATATATAAAGCTCGATTACCACTGACTCACTGACTCACTGACATAAATGTTCTCCTAGAAGGAGCAGAGTAGGGTAAAAATGAAGTATGGCAAAAATGTTTGGGTGGTTTTGGTGAGTATGAGAAAAATCGAAAATCATTAAAAAGACGCCTGCCAAATTAAGATGGATGACGTTTCTCGAAAACTGTAAGAGATAGGTAGGGGGTGTTTGAACAAATGTCATAGGGAATCGGGAGAGCAGTCGAATGACACCTGTCAAAAATCCAAAATGGCGGATTTCAAGATGGCCGCCATACAAAGTGATCCGAGCCTGCTGAAGCGAGGCCGTTAGGCCGAGCTTCAGTAGGGGCGGAGCAGTTTGTATGGTGGCCATCTTGAAATCCGACATTTTAGATGTGTCAAACGTGCTCCTCTCATTCTTCATACTGCATTTGGAGTATTTTACCTTTATTTTCGACTGTATTAGGAGTTTTTGTGGGATTTTGGACTGAATTTGGAGTAACTGTCCTACGTTAGTGTATAGCGAGCCCGAAGGGCGAGCTTCTGGTGAGGCCGAAGGCCGAACTTTCGGTCCGCGAGGCCGAAGGCCGAGCGTATGGTGCGTGAGCCCGAAGGGCGAGCGCTTGGCGAGGCCGCAGGCCGAGCCGTATTAGTAACTTGCGAGGCCGAAGGCCGAGCTCCGATTTGAGAGTTTTTTTCTACGTTTTCGACTGGTCTCCATGGCAACTGCCCGCGGTAACCGACGCACCTACGAGTGGGGTTCCTTTACAAAAGTGACTCAGAACCTTGGTCCCATTCTGCCCGTACCACCTTTTTATGGCAGTAGGGTGAATTTGCTTTAGTGGCTACAGTATGGTTCTTTATTGTATTGAGAGTTTATATGGGATTTCATACTTCTATTGGAGTTTTGAACACATTTTCTTTTGTATCAGGTGTTTTTTTGACAGTTCCTACTGACTCAAGATAGATGCGGGCCGCATGCGGCCCGCACACTGCCCGAAAAACTAGTTATAATATATAAGGCTCGATTACCACTGACTGACTCACTGACTCACTGACATAAATGTTCTCCTAGAAGGAGCAGAGTAGGGTAAAAATGAAGTATGGCAAAAATGTTCGGCGGGTTTAGGTGAGTATGAGAAAAATCGAAAATCATTAAAAAGACGCCTGCCAAGTAAAGATGAATGACATATCTCAAAAACGGTACAAGATAGGTAGAGGGTGTTTGAACAAATGTCATAGGGAATTGGGAGAGCAGTCGGATGACATCTGTCAAAAATCCAAAATGGCGGATTTCAAGATGGCCGCCATACAAAGTGATCCGAGCCTGCTGAAGCGAGGCCGTTAGGCCGAGCTTCAGTAGAGGCGGAGCAGTTTGTATGGTGGCTGTCTTGAAATCCGACATTTTGGATGTGACCCACGTGCTCCTATCATTCTTTATACTGCATTTGGAGTGTTTTACCTAATATTTTCGACTGTATTAGGAGTTTTTGTGGGATTTTTGACTAAATTTGGAGTTACTGTCCTACATAAGTGAAGTAGCGAGCCCGAAGGGCGAGCTTCTGGTGAGGCCGAAGGCCGAACTTTCGGTCCGCGAGGCCGAAGGCCGAGCGTATGATGCGTGAGCCCGAAGGGCGAGCGCCTGGCGAGGCCGTAGGCCGAGCCGTATTAGTAACTTGCGAGGCCGAAGGCCGAGCTCCGACTTGAGAGTATTTTCCACATCTCCGACTGGTCTCCATGGCAACTGCCTGCGGTAACCGCAGCAACTACGAGTGGGGTTCCTTAACAAAAGTGACTCAGAACCTTGGTACCATTCTGCCCGTACCACCTTTTTATGGCAGTAGGGTGAATCTGCTTTAGTGGCTACAGTATGGTTCTTTATTGTATTGAGAGTTTATATGGGATTTCATTCTTCTATTGGAGTTTTGAACATACTTTTTTACAACGTATCATGAGTTTTGATATAGTTTAGTACTGCATAACGATAAATGCGGGCCGCATGCGGCCCGCACACTGCCCGAAAAACTAGTTATTATTTATAATATATAAAGCTGGATTACCGTACACTGACTCACTGACTGATTCACTGACTGACATCATTGTTCTCCCAGAAGGAGTCGAGAAGGAAGAAAGTGATGTATGGGAAAAGTGTAGAGAGGGTTTGGGGGAGTATGGGAAAAATCCGAAAACTCAAAGATGTCGTCTGCCAAGTAAAGTTGGTTAGCGTATCTCGGAAACGGTAAGAGATAGGTAGGGGGTGCTTGACCAAATGTCATAGGGAATTGGGAGCGCAGTCGAATGACATCTGTCAAAAATCCAAAATGGCGGATTTCAAAATGGCCGCCATACAAAATCCTTCGATCCCTCAAAAAAGTAGCTGGTTCTACCAGAAAGAGTTGAGTACGGTTATAGTAATGTATTACGAAAATGACTAAGGGGTTTAGCTGAGTAGGGGAAAAATTAAAAACCCTAGAAATGACGCCTGCCAAGTAAAGCTGGACTACGTATCTCGAAAACGGTAAGAGATAGGTTGGGGGTGTTTGAACAAATGTCATAGGGAATCGGGAGAGCAGTCAAATGACACCTGTCAAATGTGCTACTCTCATTCTTCATACATTATTTGGAGTATTTAACCTAACAATGTCGACTGTATTAGGAGTGTTTGTGGGAATTTCAACTCAATTTAGAGTAATTGTCCTACTGTCAGTGTGGCGAGCCCGAAGGGCGAGCTTTTGGTGAGGCCGAAGGCCGAACTTTCGGGCCGCGAGGCCGTAGGCCGAGCGGATGGTGCGCGAGGCCGCAGGCCAAGCCGTGTTAGTAACTTGCGAGGCCGAAGGCCGAGCTCAGACTTGCACCGATTTGGCTGAAAATCGATATATAGGTTGTTCTTGTCATCCTTATTCCAAATATGAAATTTTTATTTCGATGACGTCTGCCAATTAAAAAAAGTTACTCCGATTTGGCTGAAACTCGATATTTAGGTGGTTCTGGGTGTCCTTATTCCAAATCTAAAATTTTTTTTTCGATGACGTCTGCCAAGTAAAACAAGTTACTCCGATTTGGCTGAAACTCGATATTTAGGTGGTTCTGGGTGTCCTTATTCCAAATCAAAAATTATTTTTTCGATGACGTCTGCCAAGTAAAAAAAAATTCTCCGATTTGGCTTAAATTTTATATCTAGGTTGTTCTGGACGTCCTTATTCCAAATATGATTTTTTTTTTTCGATGACGTCTGCCAAGTGCAGATAAATCACGTATCTCGAAAACGGTAATAGATAGGTAGAGGGTTTTTGAAAAAATGTCATAGGGAATAAGGAGAGCAGTCGAATGACATTTTGGATGTGTCTTACGTGTTCCTATCATTCTTTATACTGCATTTGGAGTGTTTTTCCTTAATTTTCAAATGTATTAGGAGTTTTTGTGGGATTTTTGACTGAATTTGGAGTTACTGTCCAACTTTTGTGTATAGCGAGCCCGAAGGGCGAGCTCCTGGTGAGGCCGAAGGCCGAACTTTCAGTCCGCGAGGCCGAAGGCCGAGCGTGTGATGCGCGAGCCCGAAGGGCGAGCGCCTGGCGAGGCCGTAGGCCGAGCCGTATTAGTAACTTGCGAGGCCGAAGGCCGAGCTCCGACTTGAGAGTATTTTCCACATATCCGACTTGTCTCCATGGCAACTGCCTGCGGTAACCGCAGCACCTACGAGTGGGGTTCCTTAACAAAAGTGACTCAGAACCTTGGTCCCATTCTGCCCGTACCACCTTTTTATGGCAGTAGGGTGAATCTGTTTTAGTGGCTACAGTATTGTTCTTTATTGTATTGAGAGTTAATATGGGATTTCATACTGTTATGGAGTTTTGTTTTTTTTTTTAAATGTATAAGGAGTTACGGTATTATTTAGTACTGCATAACGATAAATGCGGGCCGCATGCGGCCCGCACACTGCCCGAAATACTAGTTTATAATATATAAAGCTCGATTACCACTGACTGACTGACTGACTCACTGACATAAATGTTCTCCTAGAAGGAGCAGAGTAGGGTAAAAATGAAGTATAGCAAAAATGTTCGGGGGGTTTTGGTGAGTATGAGAAAAATCGAAAATCATAAAAATGACGTCTGCCAAGTGAAGATGGATGACGTATCTCAAAAACGGTGCAAGATAGGTAGGGGGTGTTTGAACAAATGTCATAGGGAATTGGGAGAGCAGTCGAATGACACCTGTCAAAAATCCAAAATGGCGGATTTCAAGATGGCCGCCATACAAAGTGATCCGAGCCTGCTGAAGCGAGGCCGTTAGGCCGAGCTTCAGTAGGGGCGGAGCAGTTTGTATGGTGGCCGTCTTGAAATCCGACATTTTGGATGTGTCTCACGTGCTCCTATCATTCTTTATACTGTATTTGGAGTCTTCTATCATAATTTGCGACTGTATTAGGAGTTTTTGTGGGATTTTTGACAGAATTTGGAGTAACTGTCCTATATTAGTGTAGTAGCGAGCCCGAAGGGCGAGCTCCTGGTGAGGCCGAAGGCCGAACTTTCGGCTCGCGAGGCCGAAGGCCGAGCGTTTGGTGCGTGAGCCCGAAGGGCGAACGCTTGGCGAGGCCGCAGGCCGAGCCGTGTTATTAACTTGCGAGGCCGAAGGCCGAGCTCCGAATCGAGAGTATTTTCCACATCTCTGACTGGTCTCCATGGCAACTGCCCGCGGTAACCGAAGCACCTACGAGTTGGGTTCCTTAACAAAAGTGATTCAGAACCTTGGTACCATTCTGCCCGTACCACCTTTTTAAGGCTGTAGGGTGAATCTGCTTTAGTGGCTACAGTATGGTTCTATATTGTATTGAGAGTTTATATGGGATTTCATAATTCTATTGGAGTTTTGAACATACTTTTTCCAACGTATCAGGAGTTTTGATATAGTTTAGTACTGCATAACGATAAATGCGGGCCGCATGCGGCCCGCACACTGCCCGAAAAACTAGTTTATAATATATAAGGCTCGATTACCATTGACTCACTGACTGACATAAATGTTCTCCTAGAAGGAGACGAGTAGGAACAACGTGATGTATGACAAAAATGTTCGGGGGGTTTTGGTGAGTATGAGAAAAATCGAAAATCATTAAAAAGACGCCTGCCAAGTGATGATGGATGACGTATCTCGAAAACGGTAAGAGATAGGTAGGGGGTGTTTGAACAAATGTCATAGGGAATTGGGAGAGCAGTCGAATGACATCTGTCAAAAATCCAAAATGGCGGATTTCAAGATGGCCGCCATACAAAATGCTCCGAGCCTGCTGAAGCGAGGCCTTTAGGCCGAGCTTCAGTAGGGGCGGAGCAGTTTGTATGGTGGCCGTCTTGAAATCCGTTATTTTGGATGTGCCCCACGTGCTCCTATCATTCTTTATAATGCATTTGGAGTGTTTTACCTTATATTTTCGACTGTCTTAGGAGTTTTTGTGGGATTTTCGACTGAATTTGGAGTAACTGTCCTACATTGGTGTATAGCGAGCCCGAAGGGCGAGCTCCTGGTGAGGCCGAAGGCCGAACTTTCGGCTCGCGAGGCCGAAGACCGAGCGTATGGTCCGTGAGCCCGAAGGGCGAGCGCTTGGCGAGGCCGCAGGCCGAGCCGTGTTAGTAACTTGCGAGGCCGAAGGCCAAGCTCCGACTTGAGAGTTTTTTCCACGTCTCCGACTGGTCTCCATGGCAACTGCCCTAGGTAACCCAAGCACCTACGAGTGGGGTTCCTTAACAAAAGTGATTAAGAACCTTGGTACCATTCTGCCCGTACCACCTTTTTAAGGCTGTAGGGTGAATCTGCTTTAGTGGCTACAGTATGGTTCTATATTGTATTGAGAGTTTATATGGGATTTCATAATTCTATTGGAGTTTTGAACATACTTTTTCCAACGTATCAGGAGTTTTGATATAGTTTAGTACTGCATAACGATAAATGCGGGCCGCATGCGGCCCGCACACTGCCCGAAAAACTAGTTTATAATATATAAGGCTCGATTACCATTGACTCACTGACTGACATAAATGTTCTCCTAGAAGGAGACGAGTAGGAACAACGTGATGTATGACAAAAATGTTCGGGGGGTTTTGGTGAGTATGAGAAAAATCGAAAATCATTAAAAAGACGCCTGCCAAGTGATGATGGATGACGTATCTCGAAAACGGTAAGAGATAGGTAGGGGGTGTTTGAACAAATGTCATAGGGAATTGGGAGAGCAGTCGAATGACATCTGTCAAAAATCCAAAATGGCGGATTTCAAGATGGCCGCCATACAAAATGCTCCGAGCCTGCTGAAGCGAGGCCTTTAGGCCGAGCTTCAGTAGGGGCGGAGCAGTTTGTATGGTGGCCGTCTTGAAATCCGTTATTTTGGATGTGCCCCACGTGCTCCTATCATTCTTTATAATGCATTTGGAGTGTTTTACCTTATATTTTCGACTGTCTTAGGAGTTTTTGTGGGATTTTCGACTGAATTTGGAGTAACTGTCCTACATTGGTGTATAGCGAGCCCGAAGGGCGAGCTCCTGGTGAGGCCGAAGGCCGAACTTTCGGCTCGCGAGGCCGAAGACCGAGCGTATGGTCCGTGAGCCCGAAGGGCGAGCGCTTGGCGAGGCCGCAGGCCGAGCCGTGTTAGTAACTTGCGAGGCCGAAGGCCAAGCTCCGACTTGAGAGTTTTTTCCACGTCTCCGACTGGTCTCCATGGCAACTGCCCTAGGTAACCCAAGCACCTACGAGTGGGGTTCCTTAACAAAAGTGATTAAGAACCTTGGTACCATTCTGCCCGTACCACCTTTTTAAGGCTGTAGGGTGAATCTGCTTTAGTGGCTACAGTATGGTTCTATATTGTATTGAGAGTTTATATGGGATTTCATAATTCTATTGGAGTTTTGAACATACTTTTTCCAACGTATCAGGAGTTTTGATATAGTTTAGTACTGCATAACGATAAATGCGGGCCGCATGCGGCCCGCACACTGCCCGAAAAACTAGTTTATAATATATAAAGCTCGATTACCACTGACTGACTGACTGACTCACTGACATAAATGTTCTCCTAGAAGGAGCAGAGTAGGGTAAAAATAAAGTATGGCAAAAATGTTTGGGTGGTTTTGGTGAGTATGAGAAAAATCGAAAATCATTAAAAAGACGCCTGCCAAATGAAGATGGATGACGTTTCTCGGAAACGGTAAGAGATAGGTAGGGGGTGTTTGAACAAATGTCATAGGGAATCAGGAGTTTAGTTGAATGACACCTGTCAAAAATCCAAAATGGCGGATTTCAAGATGGCCGCCATACAAAGTGATCCGAGCCTGCTGAAGCGAGGCCGTTAGGCCGAGCTTCAGTAGGGGCGGAGCAGTTTGTATGGTGGCCATCTTGAAATCCGACATTTTGGATGTGTCAAACGTGCTCCTCTCATTCTTCATACTGCATTTGGAGTATTTTACCTTTATTTTCGACTGTATTAGGAGTTTTTGTGGGATTTTTGACTGAATTTGGAGTAACTGTACTACGTTAGTGTAGTAGCGAGCCCGAAGGGCGAGCTCCAGGTGAGGCCGAAGGCTGAACTTTCGGCTCGCGAGGCCGAAGGCCGAGCGTATGGCGCGTGAGCCCGAAGGGCGAGCGCTTGGCGAGGCCGCAGGCCGAGCCATGTTAGTAACTTGCGAGGCCGAAGGCCGAGCTCCGACTTGAGAGTTATTTCCACGTCTCCGACTGGTCTCCATGGCAACGCCCGCGGTAACCGAAGCACCTACGAGTTGGGTTCCTTAACAAAAGTGACCCAGAACCTTGGTACCATTCTGCCCGTACCACCTTTTTATGGCAGTAGGGTGAATTTGCTTTAATGGCTACAGTATGGTTCTTTATTGTATTGAGAGTTTATATGGGATATCATACTGTTATGGAATTTTGTTTTTTTTTTAATGTATAAGGTGTTTTGATATTGTTCAAACTTGCACAACGATAAATGCGGGCCGCATGCGGCCCGCACACTGCCCGAAAAACTAGTTTATAATATATAAGGCTCGATTACCACTGACTGACTCACTGACTCACTGACATAAATGTTCTCCTAGAAGGAGCAGAGTAGGGTAAAAATGAAGTATGGCAAAAATGTTCGGCGGGTTTAGGTGAGTATGAGAAAAATCGAAAATCATTAAAAAGACGCCTGCCAAGTAAAGATGAATGACATATCTCAAAAACGGTACAAGATAGGTAGAGGGTGTTTGAACAAATGTCATAGGGAATTGGGAGAGCAGTCGGATGACATCTGTCAAAAATCCAAAATGGTGGATTTCAAGATGGCCGCCATACAAAGTGATCCGAGCCTGCTGAAGCGAGGCCGTTAGGCCGAGCTTCAGTAGAGGCGGAGCAGTTTGTATGGTGGCTGTCTTGAAATCCGACATTTTGGATGTGACCCACGTGCTCCTATCATTCTTTATACTGCATTTGGAGTGTTTTACCTAATATTTTCGACTGTATTAGGAGTTTTTGTGGGATTTTTGACTAAATTTGGAGTTACTGTCCTACATAAGTGAAGTAGCGAGCCCGAAGGGCGAGCTTCTGGTGAGGCCGAAGGCCGAACTTTCGGTCCGCGAGGCCGAAGGCCGAGCGTATGATGCGTGAGCCCGAAGGGCGAGCGCCTGGCGAGGCCGTAGGCCGAGCCGTATTAGTAACTTGCGAGGCCGAAGGCCGAGCTCCGACTTGAGAGTATTTTCCACATCTCCGACTGGTCTCCATGGCAACTGCCTGCGGTAACCGCAGCAACTACGAGTGGGGTTCCTTAACAAAAGTGACTCAGAACCTTGGTACCATTCTGCCCGTACCACCTTTTTATGGCAGTAGGGTGAATCTGCTTTAGTGGCTACAGTATGGTTCTTTATTGTATTGAGAGTTTTAATGGGATTTCATACTTCTATTGGAGTTTTGAAATATTTTTTTTTAATGTTAAAGGTGTATTGTTATAGTTTAGTACTGCATAACGATAAATGCGGGCCGCATGCGGCCCGCACACTGCCCGAAAAACTAGTTTATAATATATAAAGCTCGATTACCACTGACTGACTGACATAAATGTTCTCCTAGAAGGAGGCGAGTAGGAGCAACGTGATGTATAGCAAAAATGTTCGGGTGGTTTTGGTGAGTATGGGAAAAATCGAAAATCATTAAAAAGACGCCTGCCAAGTGTAGATGGATGACGTATCTCGAAAACGGTAAGAGATAAGTAAGGGGTGTTTGAACAAATGTCATAGGGAATCGGGAGAGCAGTCGAATGACACCTGTCAAAAATCCAAAATGGCGGATTTCAAGATGGCCGCCATACAAAGTGATCCGAGCCTGCTGAAGCGAGGCCTTTAGGCCGAGCTTCAGTAGGGGCGGAGCAGTTTGTATGGGGGCCATCTTGAAATCCGACATTTTGGATGTGTCACACGTGCTCCTATCATTCTTTATACTGCATTTGGAGTGTTTTACCTACATTTTCGACTGTATTAGGAGTTTTTGTGGGAATTTGGACTGAATTTGGAGTAACTGTCCTACATTAGTGTATAGCGAGCCCAAAGGGCAATTACCTGTTGAGGCCAAAGGCCGAACTTTCGGTCCGCGAGGCCGAAGGCCGAGCGTATGGTGCGTGAGCCCGAAGGGCGAACGCTTGGCGAGGCCGTAGGCCGAGCCGTATTAGTAACTTGCGAGGCCGAAGGCCGAGCTCCGACTTGAGAGTTTTTTTCACGTCTCCGACTGGTCTCCATGGCAACTGCCCGCGGTATCCGAAGCACCTACGAGTGGGGTTCCTTAACAAAAGTGACTCAGAACCTTGGTACCATACTGCCCGTACCACCTTTTTATGGCAGTAGGGTGAATCTGCTTTAGTGGCTACAGTATGGTTCTTTATTGTATGGAGAGTTTATTTGGGATTTCATCCTTCTATTGGAGTTTTGAACTTATTTTTTTTAAATGTACAGGGTGTTAACGTATTGTTTAGTTCTGCATAACGATAAATGCGGGCCGCATGCGGCCCGCACACTGCCCGAAAATCTAGCAAAAATGTTCGGGTGGTTTTGGTGAGTATGAGAAAAATCGAAAATCATTAAAAAGACGCCTGCCAAGTGATGATGGATGACGTATCTCGAAAACGGTACGAGATAGGTAGGGGGTGTTTGAACAAATGTCATAGGGAATAGGAAGAGCAGTCGAATGACACCTAACAAAAATCCAAAATGGCGGATTTCAAGATGGCCGCCATACAAAATGATCCGAGCCTGCTGAAGCGAGGCCGTTAGGCCGAGCTTCAGAAGGGGCGGAGCAGTTTGTATGGTGGTCGTCTTGAAATCCGTCATTTTGGATGTGCCCCACGTGCTCCTATCATTCTTTATACTGCATTTGGAGTGTTTTACCTTATATTTCGACTGTATTAGGAGTTTTTGTGGGATTTTGGACTGAATTTGGAGTAACTGTCCTACATTAGTGTATAGCGAGCCCAAAGGGCAATTACCTGGTGAGGCCGAAGGCCGAACTTTCGGTCCGCGAGGCCGAAGGCCGAGCGTATGGTGCGTGAGCCCGAAGGGCGAACGCTTGGCGAGGCCGTAGGCCGAGCCGTATTAGTAACTTGCGAGGCCGAAGGCCGAGCTCCGACTTGAGAGTTTTTTTTACGTCTCCGACTGGTCTCCATGGCAACTGCCCGCGGTAACCGAAGCACCTACGTGTGGGGTTTCTTAACAAAAGTGACTCAGAACCTTGGTACCATTCTGCCCGTACCACCTTTTTATGGCAGTAGGGTGAATTTGCTTTAGTGGCTACAGTATGGATCTTTATTGTATGGAGAGTTTATTTGGGATTTCATACTTCTATTGGAGTTTTGAACTTATTTTTTTTAAATGTATAAGGGGTTAAGGTATAGTTTAGTACTGCATAACGATAAATGCGGGCCGCATGCGGCCCGCACACTGCCCGAAAAACTAGTTATAATATATAAAGCTCGATTACCACTCACTGACTGACTGACATATATACAGTAGGGGCGGAGCAGTTTGTATGGTGGCCGTCTTGAAATCCGTTATTTTGGATGTGCCCCACGTGCTCCTATCATTCTTTATACTGCATTTTGAGTGTTTTACCTTATATTTTCGACTGTATTAGGAGTTTTTGTGGGATTTTTGACTAAATTTGGAGTTACTGTCCTACATAAGTGAAGTAGCGAGCCCGAAGGGCGAGCTCCTGGTGAGGCCGAAGGCCGAACTTTCGGTCCGCGAGGCCGAAGGCCGAGCGTATGATGCGCGAGCCCGAAGGGCGAGCGCCTGGCGAGGCCGTAGGCCGAGCCGTATTAGTAAGTTGCGAGGCCGAAGGCCGAGCTCCGACTTGAGAGTATTTTCCACATCTCCGACTGGTCTCCATGGCAACTGCCTGCGGTAACCGCAGCACCTACGAGTGGGGTTCCTTAACAAAAGTGACTCAGAACCTTGGTACCATTCTGCCCGTACCACCTTTTTATGGCAGTAGGGTGAATCTGCTTTAGTGGCTACAGTATGGTTCTTTATTGTATTGAGAGTTTATATGGGATTTCATACTTCTATTGGAGTTTTGAACATACTTTTTTCCAACGTATCAGGAGTTTTGATATAGTTTAGTACTGCATAACGATAAATGCGGGCCGCATGCGGCCCGCACACTGCCCGAAATACTAGTTATGACTATAAAACTCAAAGCGTCACCTGTAAACTTAAACCTAATACAGGTATATGCCCCCACTAGCGAAGCTCTACCAACTTTTCTTGAGAGTTTTTACAAAGAATTACAGGCAACAATTGCCAAAATCCCCAACAGAGAGCTACTTATTATTATGGGTGATTTTAATTCGAAAATTGGCGCAAACTCGAGTTAGTATAACAACTGTGTGAGCAACTTCGGACTTGGGGTACGCAATGAAAGAGGTGAAAGGTTAATGCAGTTTGCAAACGAAAACAACATGGTAGTGGCGAACAGTCTATTCCAGCATCTTATCCCCGTAGAGTGTTCACCTGGACATCACCTGGAGGTAGAACCAAGGACCAGATCGATTACATACTGGTCAGATCACGCTGGCGCACCTCCATCCTCAATTCCCACACGCTACCTGGGGCCGATTGCGGTTCTGATCACGAACTCGTTATCGCAAAGATGCGGCTGAAGCTCAAAGCTGCCCGACCCTCTAAAAAGATACGACGGATAGAAGTAACGGACAATGAAAAGTTCACTGCATCCTTTGAACGAAACTGGAGAGAATGGACTGATGTGAACCACAATGAAGTTACACCGGAAATGCTATGGAACAAGGCTAAAAACCTCATCCAAAATGCAGTAGCTGAGTCCAATCCAAAAGCTGAAACGCGCAAACGTCAACATTGGATGAATGATAGCACTCTTGCTCTAATTGAAGAGAGGCGTTGTAAAAAGGCTGCAGGTACAGACATAAGAGAACTGAATAAGTTGTCTGCTAACATTCAGGCCAGCTGCAGGCGAGACTACAATTCCCACCTTCGTAGCGTTTGTGAAGAGGTTGAACAACACTCCATAAAGTATGAGTCTAGAGATCTTTATCACAAAATTCACCTCATTACCAAATCTCTGCCGGCTAAAACCTGGGCTATTGAGAATGACAAAAATGAAATGGTAACAGAACTTGAACAAATCTCTGAAACGTGGAAGAGTTACTGTCAATCATTACTCCAAGACCCGCAGTCGCGACTATTTGCAAGTACAGATCCAGTAAGTGAGAATTTATAACCTGACATCCTTCTGTCCGAAGTGAAATTTGCTATAAAATTTAGTGAATTTCATCAGTACAGAAATTGCAATAATAATAATTTTTCAACCTAGATAATAAAATCTGTGGATAAAACTTGTTTTGATGAACTAACGCTGTAGTGCCTACCAGCCGGCGTCTTTACTATATTTCTAAGACAATCTTATTTGGTGACTGACAGAGGGAGATATGTCTAACGTTCAAGAAGTTTTAGACTCGCAAAGGCAGATTGAGGATCGTTTGCTATCGAGAATGACTGAATTCGAGAAGCAGTTGAAGGCTTCCTCTTCGGATAATAAGCCTACCCTCGAGAAGTTAACTCGTGAGTTTGGGGAATTCAAAAACTCAGTGTGGTCTGTATTAACCAATCTTCGCTCTCTGGTCCACTCTCTTCTTCTTAGAGTGGATGACCTAGATACTCAGAGCCGACAAAACGCTCTATTGTTCAATGGAATCAAAGAAAGTTAGAGTGAAGAAAACTGCATGGCACTCCTTATAGATGTTATTCACAGCCAAATGAACTTAACGAGCATTGATTCATCCTCTTTTCTGGTCTGCCATCGCTTAGGATCTAAAAGGGACAAGGCAAACCGCCCTATACTGGTTCGCTTTACAAGCTGCTCTGCTCGGGACTTAATTTGGAGGGAAAAGAAAAAGCTGAAAGGAAGTTCTGCTGTGGTCAGTGAATTTCTAACAAAATACAAGCAAGATATCTTCAGCTCAGCACGTAAACATTTTGGCATGAAATGTTGTTGGACACAATGGGGGCAAGTCTTTGTCAAGCTGCCTGACAATGACAGAAAACGGATTTCATCTTCTCGGGAGCTGGATCTATATATGTCCAAATTCCCCGCACCAGTTCTTGAAGAATGTAGCATTGAGCCTCAGTCTGCTGTGAAACCTGCATCATCCTCTTCTTTAGCCACAATGCCAATTTCTAGGAGACATAGATCTCAAAGCAAACGGATCAAGTGAATTGGTTTATGAAATGATGTCTGGTGTTGTATAATATGTGCCTATTAACTGTTATTTCTGGTAATAGAATGTTAGGTATGTACCTGTTTTCTTTTAAGTATTTTTCTCTTTATTTTAGAAATTTACCCGTTCAATTTGTTGTTAGTAGATTCCTTGACAATTGCAAAAATTTATGCCTTTACTATATGTGCAAACTGCAATTAGTTTATATACATGTACATACATATTTCTTTGGTTCTCCCATGAGTTACAATGTAGAATTGGTATTATTTCATGTTTTATTGGTCTGTCATTTGTAGTACTTATTCACTATGTACTGATTACTGAGTATCAAGTATGGTATAATTATGCTTTTATTTTTTATCTCTTTTTATTGTTTTTCATATTTTTTGTCAAGTAGCAGACACACTAGGGCTATTATTTCATGTTTTTCTCATAGCTTACCCATAACTGTATCATAATGTATGTCTGTTAGTCAGTTTTTGAAATAAATTTCCTGCATATATTTTTATTTTTAACCTATGTTCTTATTTTTGTTTGTTTGTTGGTGCTAATCTAACCAACAATCTCTGTAGTTACGTAGTTTGGTTGTTTTTAATTAATTTCTCTGAATTTTTGAATTTAGTTCCTTACAACATCAGAATCAATGATATAAGATTGTCTTGTAAAATTGTATTACTATGGCCGGAAGGTTTGCAACAAAAATAGACAAGTTTTAAGTAAACACTTAAAATTACCTCTATTCATAATTTTTATTTTTTACCGGTATTAAGTTAGACTATATTATATTTATATATATTGTATATTTTATATATATAGGTATATATATATATATATATATTTATACTATTAAAATTATATATATCAGTTTATTTATTACATATTTTATCTCTGTTTAAGTTATATAGTTTAGTATTTATCATATGAAAACACCTTAGTATTAGCAATTGTAAATGAATTCAAGTGACAATTCTTTTTATACTGCAGATTCGGATAGCTCCTACTTAAGTATTGATGATTCAATACCTACTCTTGATATCCTGCTTAACAAGGCTTTTTCTCCCTACCCCAAAAATTTTAATATATGTCATATTAATGCCCAAAGCATCTCTGCTCATTATGATGCAATGCTTGATTATCTTACCTCTGATACTATACATGCCATTCTGGTCTCTGAAACTTGGCTGAAGCCTTCTCTCCCCTCTTCCACGTTTCCAATAAGAAATTGTATACTTATTCGCAATGATCGTGTTGGTGCTGGTGGCGGTGGAGTCGCAATTTATTTAAAGAGTCATATTCCTTACAAAATCATATTACAGTCCCCATCAGTCTACAGTGCTTCTCCAGAATACCTATTTATTGAGGTAAATATAGGTATCAAATTTGTACTTGGTGTAGTGTACTGCCCTCCTAAAATTGATTATTTTTCTAAACTAGAATCTGCACTGGAGAACTTACTTGTTGATTATAACAAAATATATATCATGGGTGATTTTAATACTTGCTTAATTCAACAGGATAACCGCTCCTTAAGGCTTAAATCACTGATTGGTTCTTCAAACTTAAATGTCTTGCCCCTATCTGCCACCCATCATTCTCACACGGGTGACACTCTGCTTGATTTAATTATTACTTCTGATACAGATCTAATCACTTTGCATGGGCAATTTGATGCCCCTGGTATATCACACCATGATTTAATTTATGCATCTATAAAGCATAGATTACCTAAACCTAAACCTATTACATTACACCAGAGGAATTTTGCTCGCATGAGTTTGGAACGCTTGAATGCAGATGCCTTTGCTATTAAATGGTCTACAGTGTATAGTATTCCAACCATTGAGGATAAGATTGACTTCTTGACAGGTAAAATCTTAGAGTTATTTGATTGTCATGCTCCCATCCATCCTGTTAAACTTAAACACAAACCTTCTCGGTGGATGAACAATTTGATCCGTAAGGCAATGTCTAGACGTAACAGTGCTTTTCGTAAATATAAACATTATCGAAACGAAGAAAACTGGGCTGAGTATAAAAGATTGAGAAACAGGTGCAATCAGTTGTGTCGAACTGCTAAACGGCGATATATTGCAGAGCAAATAGAACTCTCAACCCCCGCAGGCATCTGGAAGTTCTTGAGATCAATTGGCATAGGTAAACCCAAGATACTGGATTCTAAAATCCCTTTAGATCTAAATTTACTCAACAAACATTTTACTACTGCAACAATTTTAGATCCCAGTACCAAACTAAACACTATCAACGCAATTTTTCATAAACCTCGTCGCAATGTTCTAGCTCATTTTGATTTTTCACCCGTTAGTGAAGACTCTGTTAGTAAAATTGTACAAAATATTAAATCCAAAGCTACGGGTAATGACGAAATTGGTCGTATTATGCTGATGTATATTTTTAAGCATGTCCTTCCTGCACTTACGCATATTATTAATTTCTCACTCTCTTGTGGTCAATTTCCCGATTCTTGGCGTAAAGCCCATGTTTTGCCTCTTCCCAAATGCCCAAACCCTGCCCTACCAAATCAATTTCGTCCTATTTCTATTTTACCTTTTCTATCCAAGGTGATTGAATCAATTGTCCACAAACAGGTCACTGATTATCTCACAACAGCTGAGCTTTTCAATACATATCAATCCGGATTTCGGGCGGGACACAGTACAACAACAGCATTGCTTAGAGTCACTGAGGACATCAGAACCAATATGCAGAACACTCACGTAACAATCTTGGTCCTTATTGATTTTAGCAACGCCTTCAACGTTGTTGATCATGATGTGCTGTTGGCAATACTGGAATCCTTAAACTTTTCCCCAATTGCTCACAAATGGTTTTCATCTTATTTGAAGGGGCGTAAGCAGATCATTCGCGATGGTCAGAGATTTTCTGAATGGCGTGAGCTAGTAGCCGGTGTTCCTCAGGGAGGAATTCTCTCTCCATTACTCTTCTCAGTATTCATAAACATGCTCTCCACAGATTTCTGTTGCAAGTATCATTTCTATGCAGATGATCTTCAGCTATACCATCATTCTAGCATTGACGATCTGCACTATGTAATCAATCTGCTCAATAATGATCTCCTACATTTATTGTCTTGGTCGCAACGTTTTGGCATAAAAGTCAACCCAGACAAGTGTCAAGCTATCATTGTTGGAAGTACACATCAACTTCGCAAGATTGATCATTGTAACCTATCACCGCTGAAGTATAACGATTGTGTTATCCCATTCTCTGATACTGTGAAAGATCTTGGTTTGATCATTGATGCCAACTTGTGTTGGGTGCCTCAGATAAATGAGGTTTCTCGTAAGTTTTATGCAGCACTCCATTCTATTATCCGCCATAAAAGATTTCTACCTACTGACACAAAAATTACTCTTGTGAACACCATATTGTTACCCATTATCGATTATGCAGACATTTGTTACCTGGATCTTTCTGAAGGACATCTAAATAAACTAGATCGGCTTCTCAATGCTTGCATTAGGTTCATATTCTGCCTTCGGAAGTATGACCACGTGTCTGAATATAGGCTGAAGTTAAAATGGCTTAAAATCCGAGAAAGGAAAAAAGTGAGGATCCTTGGCTTGTTATACTCAATTCTCAACAATCCTTACTCCCCTTCCTATCTTAGAAACTCTATCAGTCTTCTCTCCGACTTAAATAACCTTGAACTTAGATCAAGTAATAATTTACTCCTTGATATCCCTTTGCACAGCACCTCTTTTGTGGCTAAATCCTGGTGTGTGGTTGCACCTCGTCTGTGGAATGAGTTACCGTTATCCATCAGACAATCTCCTTCTAAGGAAGTCTTCAAACAACGGGTCCGTGAGCATTTTTATAAGATTTCATAAATTCTGTCACTTTTATCACTGTTCTCAAATGTTATATAAATTATTAAATTGTTTTTATTTACCATTAATTTATTATATATATTTAGTATTATTTTTGTTATTATGTATAGCATGTATTGTATAGTATTTATGCATAAAGGTATATATAATATTTTATATCTGTAATATTCTTTGCGTTTTCTGTTCTAGAGTATTTAAATATATTTTTGTTGCACGCCTACGTCCTTTTCTCTATAACTAATATGTGGATGTCTGGTAGAAAATGCTTTAGCATTAAGTCCTCCATTTGTACTATAGTGCAATAAAGAATTAAATAAATAAATAAATAAATAAAACACCTGAAAAGCAAGAAAGCAACTGGTAGAGATGCAAGTCCTATAGAAACAATTAAAGCCTTAGGAGAACGTGGCGACCAAATGTTTCATATTATTTGCAACAAGGTATGGCAAACAGGAGCATGGCCTTCTGAATGGACACACACCGTATTCACACCCCTGCACAAGAAAGGTTCAACAAAGGAATGTAACAATTACCGTCTCATTGCTCTTATATCACACGCTAGCAAAATAATGTTACATATTCTCAACGAGCGATTGAAAACTTACCTATCTAAGGAGATTGCTCCTGAACAGGCCGGTTTTGTAAAGGGGAAAGGCACTCGGGAACAAATTCTTATCGTACGTCAGATCATTGAGAAGGCAAGAGAATTCAACAAGCCCACATTCATTTGCTTTGTTGATTTTTCAAAAACGTTCGACTCGGTGAAATGGCCAGTATTGTGGAAGACCTTGTTAGATATGGGCACACCAAAACATCTTGTACACCTTCTAAGACGTCTCTACGAAGAAGGCACAGCTTCAGTGCGAACAGATGAGGTCTTATCTAGCGACTTCCATCCTAGTGCTGGTGTACGCCAGGGTTGCATTATATCGCCGCTCCTATTCAATGCATACACTGAACTGATAATGCGTATTACTTTGGAGGACTGGACTGATGGTGTAACAATCGGTGGATATAACATTGCAAACTTGCGATACGCGGATGACACCACCTTATTTGCGACTAGTTCACAACACTGCCATCTTTGACAGCAGCTCTTCCTGCTGTCAAAGATGGCACGAGTGAGCCATGAGTTTGGACTTAAGATTAACCGCAGCAAGACCAAGGTGATGATTGTCGACCGTGCCAGAAATAATTTGCCTGAAGTGACTCAGATTGCAAACTGTAGCGTGGTCCAATCATATATATATCTTGGGGCTTTAATCTCAAACAATGGCGGGTGCATCGATGATCAAAAGACGTATGAGTATCACAAGAACGGCTATGGACAAGATGAGAAAAATATGGAGGACCAGAAACGTAACCAAGGCTACGAAAACTAGGCTCGTGAGGACACTTATATTTCTCATATTTTTATACGCAGCTGAAACGTGGACTCTGCGAGATGTGGAAAAGCAGAAAATAGACGCTCTGGAAATGTGGTGCTGGAGAAGAATGCTCGGGGTTTCGTGGACTGAGTTTCGAACGAACGTCTCGATACTTCGAGAACTCGGTATCAAGGAGCGTCTATTTTCAATAGTACAATCTCGCATCCTTACATTCTTCGGACATGTTTCCCGGCGTGACAATCAGTCCTTAGAACGCCTTGTCATCCAAGGAAAAGTGGAAGGCACTAGACCGCGCGGAAGGTCACCCACTCGTTGGACTGACCAGATCAAGTCTGCCATTGGAGGTTCACTAAACCAGTGCAGCAGAATGACCTCCAGCAGGCAAAAGTGGCGAACCATCGTGAAGAGCATCACATCTGCCCCTGCCAGTACTAATACTACATAGCGATCACGACCGCTCTGTCAAGAGCGTACCGGATAAGAAGAAGAAGAAGAAAAGCCATGATTTGATTTCGTCTGCAGCAGCCAGTGCACCTTACAGCTAAGTAATTCTGCTACTCTATTTATATTTGTTTACAAATCCAGAAGATTTTTAATTTAGTACAACAATCACATTGTCAGAAATATTTTTATGACACTTCTATGAACAAATTAAAATCGAAATAGTGTTTTTGGCTAACCAGAACAAATAGTCCCAGAAGTGTCTTAAAACATAAATGAAGATCGTTTAAGAATATTATTGTGAATATGTGAACGTCATAAAAAGCAGATGCACGAGTCCCGAATTTGAAGGGTACAAAATATAACGACTATGAACTAAAGACATTAACGTGGGATGCAATAAGATCTTGAAGTACTGATCTGTTCTGTATGTATTCAAGGACTGGTGCTCTTTTCAGAAATACTAAGATCCTTTTGTTATACAACGTGGACAAAGCCGCAGGCATAAGCTAGTATACACGAGTGTAAGTGTACATTCAACAATCAGTAGGTAGTATTAGTAATATCAACATTATACTGTACTGTATCAGCCGGATTGTTCACTGCTGAACACAGCCTCCCCCATTAAGGGGGATTTGCGATAATCCCTACGCTTGGCATGCCTCTTAGGGATCGCAGTTTAAGATATCAGTTCCTCAGAAGGCGCTGCTGCCCACCTTCCAGTATTTTCCCCCTTTAATCGCCTCTTAAGACACTCACAGCTAGCTTTGGAGGGGTGACATTAGAGCCCGGCACCCCACGTTAAAGTTTGGACTCATCTAAAGATTCTCCGCTGCAAATATTGAAAAACGCACATCACCGATCCGAGTTACCGACTTCAAAGAAAGGAGAAGGTACTCAATTCGAGTGTTTTTTTATGTTTCCCCTAGAGATTTTTTGACTGGGTAAACCGATTTTGGTAATTCTTTTTTTTATTTGAAAGACGATGCTTGCCGTGTAGTACTAATCAAATTTCATCAAAATCGTTTAAGCCGTTTTTGAGTTACTATCCAATAATGGAAAGGTATTATCCTATCTTTATGATATAGTCATTGACAGTGAATGACAATCGATTCCATAAGTAGCGAGGGACACTAAAAAGGGTGAAAATTAAAAAAAAAAATGGAACCGACTTCAACACTCAAATGTGTGAAATAACTTGTCGAAGTCGATACCGTGTGCACAATATTGTGATATTAGGTCCTTTTGAACCACGATGGTACCAACTTCAACAAGTTATTTGACATATTTGAGTGTAGAAGTCAGTTCCATATTCGTACAAAAAATATGTTATTTCATTGAACAATTGAAGAAACAAGAAATAACATTTGCCATATATACTCAATATTGTATGGACGTTACAGTGAGTAACATATTTTGGGCAAGATTTTCTTCCGATAATTTTGGATTGGTGTCGCCGGCCGGTTAACCGAAAAAAAAAAAAAGAAATTTCTTTTAGCACTGTTCCCTCTTACTACACTTACTAGAATGTTGTATGTATATTTTCTAATTCTAGCAATAATTAAAAAAAAAAATATGTCACTATTAAAAAAAAGGCACGGACCCTGGAGTCTGTGGAGTGTAGATTAATAAATAATAATAAAAAAAAAAAACCCGCCACGGGCTTGAGCTTCACCGCATGGTGGAAGGGCTTTTTGCGATTACCCGCCAGGCTAGCGACCACCCTCAAGTAGAAAATCTGTCGCCAAACACCTAATGGTGTGTTCTGGCAGCAGCCCTTGAGAGCCAGTGAAATTACAGGCACATATGACTTAACAAATATGTCTCAAGGTGACGGGCGCAGTGCAATTCGTCACTTTTGATGAAATGCATCTTTTATATGTAGAGGTTAGTCCGCTTAACATCAGGTGGGCCTTGTTCCGTAACAATAACATAAAAAAAAAGGTCAAGCTTAATATTAGGCGCTATTGATCCCAACACAATTTAAATCAAATAACGGTACGCAAGTAAACATTGTAGGCTAGTTACATGCCAATGTTAATTATTTGAGCACAACATTTTCATATCGGTCAGGATTTGAAGAAGCTTCATCCGGTTTAGTTATTTCATTAAAAAAATATATATAAGCCTAACATACAATAGTGTTTGTATTGATAGGTCTCCTTAACAAGATTCCGTCTAAGTGTATATCTTTGTATTTATTTATAGCTGATAAGCTAGCCTTTGACCATTATCTCACCTGTTGGTAAGTGATGATGTGTTCGAAGATATTGTTCAGGCTAACCTGGAATTACAGGGTCTCAAGAACAGCTGCCGGAACTCACCGTTAGGTGATTTTCAACTTTAAGGTGGGAGCTAGCCAGGCGGGCACTCGCAAAATGCCCTTCTACCATGCTGTAACGACTGCCATCCTGAGAGGACCACTAGGACCGACGTCTTAACGTGCCCTCCACAGCACGGAAGCACTCAGTAGTAATGTCACTAGCGGTCGCCCATCCAACTCATGACCGCGGTGGGCATTGCTTAACTTTGCTGATCGGTTAAGAATTGCTAAGCAAACTTCACTACGAGCGCTTTCAAAATGGTTTAATGTCTATGCAACTAGTGCATATTTTCAATTGCACAATTGTAGATAGTGTATTATATTGCAGTTACTTATCAGTGTTTATATTTTTTTATAGATAATATGTTTGAATGCTGATATACCTAATTGTTAAAGCAACAGATATATAAAATGTTTATCATTTTCGAAAGGATATTTCAAGCTGAATAGTGAATTATCGCAACCCAATCAGAATTCAAGATTTTATTACTACTACTAGTTGTGCACTGTATTGATCCACAGGGACCACCCGGTTAAAACAGTGCCACCAAAGCTTAATGTTAGTGGCTCTGGACTGGTATACAGAAGGTCCATGCAGAAGGTCCTTGCAACGGGCTTAGCAGGTCATTTTGCGAATGCCCGTGTGACTAACTAACGCCCTCTCCCAATAACCAGGTTTAATTTTGGTCATGGTTTGATCTATACCAAAAAATTAACCATTCTCAAATAGAAAATCTCTCGACAAGCACCTATCAGTGTATTCTGGCTAATAGAGTATGTGCAGAATGAGAGTAGACTTGGAATGTTTAATATAAATTTATAAATAAACCATAACTATAGCGAATTGCCCGTTATATTTATATGTAATTTAAGCAAACCTAGGTATTATTTATCATTATTATCAATGTAGCACAGTCCCACAGTCAAATTTTAAGTCCACTCTTTCTGAACATGCATAGCTGAAACTATCGTTTACCAACAGGAGGTAGTTGGCAAACTCTCCAGTAATATAAAAAATGATCACTGAATTATATCTAACGCTTAGTTAATATTTATATTATCAAACAATTTTTTAACCACTTAACGTTTCTTCAGTTTATTTTCCACGTTCTCATCTGTTGGAAAGCAACGCTACCAATTCACTCTGGATTGAATACTTCTAGAATATAGTTCTGATCTACGAATAATTAGTAGGTTCTGGTATTGCTATTAGGAAACAAGGAGGCTGACAAGTTGTGCCTTTCCTTGTTTTAAAAGAGGATGCGAAACCTATTTTTTTTTTCATGTTATTGTGATGGAACAATCACGAGGCCTACCTCATGTTATGCGGATTAACCTCTGCCTATAAACTCAACATTTCATCAAATAACGAATTGTACTGCGCCCTAAGTTTGTTATGCCTCATGTGCCTGTATTTTTTCTGGCTCTCAAGAACTGCTGCCGGAACACACTATTAGGTGCTTGGCGACAGATTTTCTACTTGAGGGTGGTAACCTGATGGTAATGCTCGATAACATCAGTAAAGACTTAAACAGAGGATTAGTAAGCACAAATCTCCTTCTAAATAACTTCCCAAAGAAAAATATATAATGAAGTCCATATTTTACGACAGCAGATTCCCACATCGCACAGTGCACCCGCAAAAATAGCTCGTAAGTAATAAATACATCAACAAAAAGGAAAAATTACGGCCAAATATTTCCCGAGAGTGCGACTGCCGCCAAATTCCGGCTATTTATTTATCGTCTGTATAAAATAAAATTTTCGGACGAGTTAATGCACTTTGCAGACCAATGTAATATACAGGGTGTGCCAATATACGGTTTTTATTTTGTGCACATAAAAGTTTTTTTTTAATGGCATTGTCCTCGGCCTTTACACTGGTAGGAGTCATCATTTACGACTTTCAAAAGGAGGATACGCCTAAGTGCTTGATTAAAAATGATCATGAATTAAACGTAGTATACTACTGTACTGTATCAGCCGGATTGTCCACTGCTGAACACTGCCTCCCACATTTAGGGGCATTTGCCATAATCCCCACGCTTGGCAGACGTCTTGTTTAAGATATCAGCTTCTCAGGAGGCGCTGCCCACCTTCTCCATTTACGACACTCATAGGAAGAAATGGGGGGTGACATTCCCGGCACTCCGGCCTTATGATATCGTATACAAGGCGCTTATTACCAATAATACACGTTACGCTACTTCAGTATTGGTTCGTATTTCTCCCGTGTTGGTTCAATTCAATTTCGTCAACTTCGGTCGAATTTGAAAAAATATATGTCTCGTTGACCTAATAATTGTAAAATAAGTTCCTATTCTTTATCTATATAAAACTAATAGGGATATATAACTATAAATAATGATAAATATACGCTATTTAAACCGTTTAAAGTTGTTTAATTACTATATTTTTAGCATCAGAAGTGTTGAGATTGAAATAAAAAACATAAATGTTATAACCTAAGAACTGTTTACATGTAATAAGTATTTGGATTGACAATAGAACTTACATTAATCAAACAGCCATCAATTCAAAATAACACGATAAGTCTCCAAAATAAAAAAGACCTTACAGCAAATTGCACCGACCACCCTTCCAAAAACCTCACTCTACGAAATCTCATCGTCCAAATGGCCGAACCACGTGGTGGGAGCCGTATCTGCAGTCTATGGTTGGGTGACGTTACAATGTGCACCAAACCGTTAAAGATTATGCTAACAATATATTATTATATAACTATACTTAACCTCAACCCAGGAAAACCTAAAGGTTTTTTTTATAAAGACTGGACGCGATGTTCGGCCGAACTAAAACCAGACAAGTACTTTGACTTCATAGAGCGGTACTAAACGCAGTTTGTACTCGTGTGTGTGTCCGTACATACACGTGCCGCAGCATGCACACTATGGCAAATATCTAGCGTGTCCAGATTGCGTTTGTTTATTTAAAAATAATTTAATTATTCAGAGTCACAAAACTTCTATCTTTGACGACTACGAGTTGATTTGCTATAGTATATCCATACATATTAGATAGATACTTAAAAAGCTTTGATATTTTTTATTGTCTGATAGGCTTACCTTTGGCCACTATCTCACCTGATGGTAAGCGATGATGTGGTCGAAGATGTTGTTCGGGCTAACCTAGAATTACTCTCAAGCACAGCTGCCGGAACACACTGTTAGGTACTTGGCGACAGATTTTCTACTTGAGGGTGGTAGCTAGCCAGGCGGTCATTCGCAAAATGACCTACCACTATGCTGTAATGACTGCCAACAACCGGGACCGACGGCTTAACGTGCCTCTGAAGCACGGAAGCGCTCAGTAGTAATGTCACTAGCGGTCACCCATCCATGTCATGACCGCGGCGGACGTTGCCTAACTTAGCTGATCGGTTAAGAATGGCTGAGGAAACTTCGCTGCGAGCGCTTCAAAACGCTTCAAATATATGGGCAACCTGCGTATCCAGATTAGAGTAGGCATTCAAAACTCCTACGGGCCGCCGGTCAAACAATTTTTCTGGTACCTAATACTATAGTTAGGCGCCTCGCGCCGCTCGGCTTTTCGGGCGGCGGCGCTTACCACGCAGGAAAATGCTTATCGCTTATACGTAAACGCTCTCCTGCATGGCCAAGGTAGTCACGTATAAGCACAGATGACAGAGGTTTAAGTCACTGCAAGATGCACCGCACTACGCACCGCACAACTTGTATCTCCATAGAGAGTATAACTGATTGCCATCGGCAATAGTGGTTGCCATCGGCAATGGCCACCATCACTGTACGCCAATAAGAAAATCGATCCTGGACGTAGAATGCCTGCAGAAAAGAGTGAAAAATATATAAGAAGTCAGTTCCGAATATATATATATATATTCTTTTTTTTCTTTGCCTGCCTTTGACCCCGTTCTCACCTGATGGCAAGTGATGATGTGGTCGAAGATGTTGTTCAGACTAACCTAGAATTACTGGCTCTCAAGGACAACTGCCGGAACACACCGTTAGGTGTTTGGCGACAGATTTTCTACTTGAGGGTGGTAGCTAGCCAGGCGGGCATTCGCAAATTGCCCTACCACCATGCAAGGAACTGACTTCTATCTCTGAATATATAAAATAACGTCAAGAAGTTGGAACATTAAACTTCGAGCTTGGAGTGATTAATTCAGCACGACACCGACTTAAACAAGCTTTTTTTTAAATATATTTCAGTGTTTTTTTTTTATGTTATTGTGAAGGAACAATCACGAGGCCCACCTGATGTTAAGCGGTATCCTCTGCCTATAACAGATCATCACAAGTGACGAACTGCACTGCGCCCATCACCTTGAGACATACCTGTTAAGTCTCATTTTGCCTGTTATTTCTGCTGCGCGGCAGTCCATAGCCAATGCCACTGGGCCATCACTGCTTCATTGTTAGTGGTCATACAGCTTTTTTTTAAATCATTCATAACAAATGTTCTCTAAACGAAACACCCTTTGCACTAAAGCACTTCAGTGCTGTACTGCAATCCACGGTCATCTGGCGACTCGCCAACTGCCGCTAACAAAAAACGTACGCAAATAATGTGCGAGTATGTTTGTCCGTCGCGGTCATCGGCGGCCAACACACTGCATTACTCATTGCATACTTTGTTCAAGTGAAACGGTACAGAGAATGTTTGCCTTGTTTTTGGGTGTCGTTTAATGCATGTTTCGCGTTCGTTACTACTTTGTCAAGCATATTATATACCTGTGTAGTTAAGGCGTTATGTAGATAGCAAATTTCGAAATTAGGTTGGGGATACATGCGTCCCCGAGTAACGAAAGGTCGAAGGTTCAAATCCCGCTCGACTGCCGTGCCGCAGGCCCTTAGTTCGATCCCCACCGCCGGCTTGAGCTTCACATTTTGCGAATGCTCGCATGTCTAGCTACCACCCTCAAGTAGAAAATCTGTCGCCAAGCACCTAAGAGTGTGTTCCGGAAGCAGTCCTTGAGAGCCATAAAAACTACAGACACATGTCTATACAGTATCTCTCAGTGTGGCTGAGGCAGTGCAATACGTCACATGATGAAATGCATTTGTTATAGGCTGTGGTTGTTCCGCTTAACACCAGGTGGGCCTCGTGCTTGGTCCATAACAATAACCTTGATGAAAAAAACCGTTCGTTATTATAAATGCTGTTTTAAATCTATCAGCATATTTTATTCAACAAGCAAATGTTAATGCAAAAATTTCTCATCATGCCCCATGGGAGACAGGTAGTAATTGCATCCCCCCATGTCTTTCTACGGAAGTCGTAAGAGGCGACGAAAGAAAAAACCAGAAGGTGGGCAGTAGCACCTTTTAAAGCACTGCCATTTTACACTGCAATCCCCAGGCTAAGCCTACAGCTGGCTGCCAAGTTAGCTAGTGCTTCGTGACACATTTTGCACTGGAGGGGTACTCTAAGTGAACTTTTGCTATTTGCCCTACAACGATGTGACAAAGCCCCACTTGGGCTAAGGGTAAGAAGATGTTGAAAAATAACCGCTCAGTTCAATGACTCGGCTCAAAAGTAAAACTTCATAGTAAGCAATAACCATATAAATTGTACAACAAACCGTCACGGGGGCTATTATTGCATTACATCCCAAAATAAGCAATGTAGGAAATCAATATTAAAGTTAAACGGTCAATAGAAGGTCTGATCACAAAGAACACGATGATTTTGCATAATTTTATT
This sequence comes from Plagodis pulveraria, assembly GCA_963890685.1. Taxonomy (NCBI): domain Eukaryota; kingdom Metazoa; phylum Arthropoda; class Insecta; order Lepidoptera; family Geometridae; genus Plagodis; species Plagodis pulveraria. The sequence continues at coordinate 10,681,514 of OY982963.1, forward strand.
GATCCAAATAAGCGTGGATCATTGATCATCGATTGATATACGCATTAAACATGTCACTAGTTTAAATAGTGACGTTCTAATATATATCGATATAGATAGATCCATAATATTATCGATATTGTTTTTCATCGAGAAACTGATTATTAATACTAACAAATACGGGTAAGAGATCTGCGTGGGAGTAACTACGCCATAAATGTAAAAAAAAAACAATTTATACTCCAAAGATCTTTCCGCTAAACATATTTTGTTAACTATGAATAATATCCAAAATGCAAAAATAATGCATCTAAATATTGTAATGACTAATAGTATACTCGTACTTACCAAATAGACCTAGCGAAGTGGAGTCTCTGTAAAGAGTTGAACTCGGTCACTCTGTTGAGAGGCAGTAAGTTTTGCAAAAAGGTCTCAAAGACGGTTGAAATCTTGAAGATGACAAAAATATATTAAATTTGGTATTGAATACATGGTCGTGGAAACCCTAATATCATAATCACCAAATTACTAAGACCACGTTCAGCAATCTGGGTATAGACCCCATTCTATTATTGTCTGGTAGTTATAAAATTCCATTTATTTCCATACGTAAAACATTAACAATAAATGAATCACCATATAATTTAATTTATTACAAATCAAACCAACCACACTCCAATACATTTTCCTACGTTCATGTGTTGGCAATACACAGCGCCTCACTAAGTATGTTGTTTGTTTCTTTATATTTGTTTGTGGTTTATTTATTTTAGTTTGTACAGGGATAAATACTTACTTCATTAAATAAAATATTTCATTCAATTTCTGTAATAAGTATTTTATTTTTATGTTATTGTGACGGAGCTAGCCCGAGGCCCACCAGTGGACCACCATAAGTGGACTAACCTCTGCCAATACAGATGCATTTCGTCAACGACGAAATGTACTGTGCCTGTCACACTGAGACGTACAGTTGTTAGGTCTCATGTCTGTTTGTAATTTTACTGGTTCCCAAGGACTGCTGTCGGAATACACTGTTATGTGCTTGGCGACAGATTTTCTACTTGAGGGTAGTACCAGCGAACATTCGCAAAATGCCCTTCCACCATGCGTTGAAGCTCAAGCCCGCGGCGGGATTCGAACCTTGGACCTGCTGCACGGACTGCCGTAGCCAAATAGCCAATGCCACTGAGCCATCACTGCTTCACAATTGAAACCTTTATTGTTTCACCATCATGAAATTACATTATTGTTTTAAATTCCAGTCTATCGATGTCCTTATCCCATCACTAGCCCAATGTTGTGCAAATCTCAGTATTGACCGATGGACCGTGGTAAAGGAGACCATCGATCATACCACTATATGACTATACAGCATTGTCGTCTGACATCACCAGGTGTGGACCTCGCCTAGCTATTGCAGAGCAAAATTCACACATATATATTCCTTATAATTCATATGGCACGCGTACTATTTGACTAAAAAATAAACTTTATTGTAACAATTTATGGGAGATAACAACTCATTTTAGTATTGAGTACGTACATGTTACAGCGCAATTTAACGCTATTAGTTGCCCACAAGTGGCAATAGGCTTACACCCTATTACATGTTACCACATGTATGGAAAAAGCATTTCTGAGAAGAATTTGCTTAGACTCTCTGCTTACCTTCGGGATACACAACTTTTATTACTGAACAATAATTCATATTTAATAATAACAAATATTTAAAGAAGACAATAAATCCATATTTTAGAAAAATACTTACAAAATATATATCTACCCGTGACGTAACAAACGCCACGCAGCCAAACCGGAGGAATTATTGATGCCTTCGCTTCTACATGAAGCATCCTCAGGAGTCACCTATTTTTCTTAAATGTAAATTTAATGATTCCGTAATTTTCTTTTTTTAATATTTATTATTATTAAATATCTATTTCCGCACTGTAACGCCTGAATCTATTCATAAATAATTCATATCTTGTGTTTATTTTTTAAATACATGTATATATTTTCTGTGCGTGTAAAGACAGTTGATGTTCATTTTTGGTGACAGCTGTCAAACTTAACAGGGCTTTATCTCGGAATCTATTGATCTTAAACCAATATTTTCTACTAACATAATTGATCTTACGTATAACTAAACGTATTGATCTTAATTTTGGAAAACAATTGCTAGACAAAAAGGCTGCATCTCGGAAAATATTGGGGACATTACCTAACTATTTGACGGCTGTTACAACTCAGACGTATTTGTAGATGTTTTATGTCTTATTTATGGTGTGTATGAACTGCCACTTTTACAAATGTTACATTATAACACCTTATTTGATTTAGATTCTTTGTGAAAAGTAGCAATCAATTGAAATTAGAACTGGAAACTACGAAAACAATTTTAACAGAATTCACATTTCAGACCAATTTCTAGATAAACTAAGATTAAAAAACGAAATTTACTATAAAATTTGACAGCTGTTACATCTGACACTCATCTTAATGTAATGTGCTAATTACAAGTGTCCTGAAACTAGAAGCGAAACTAAAACATACAAAATCAACCATGATTTTCAGAGCTGTTACATTCCAAGGGTCTAAAGTGCTACTTAAAAATGACTTAGGTATATAAAAATACACATAAGAAATATACATTTCATAATTTAAAAAAATCATTTAAATTTATTGATCGATCATATATTATAAGTTTTTTTTTATCAGGAGCTAATTGGGTTAGTAGTAATACGGGAAAACGTAACAACTGCAGCAGCTTTTAGTAAGTGGAGAAAAAGCAATAGTGATACTAGGTAACATGGATATCAAATAATCATTATTGCATATTATGGACGTTCTGCGTATTGAACATTATGCAAATTCAATTTTATTAAATGTTTCGTATATTAAACATTATGCGTATTGAAGAATTGTGATACTTAGTTTCAATTTGAGTACTTAATAATTATGCCCGTGGGGTGCCGGGCTAGAATATCACCCCCCACATCTCTACCCGTGGGTGTCGTAGGAGGTGACTAAGGGTAACACACCAGAAGGTGGGCAGCAGCGCTTTCTGAGGAACTGATATCCGACACAGCGATCCCCAAGACACCTGCCAAGCGTGGGGAATATGGCCCCACGCTTGGCAGGTGCCCCAGGTGCACCCATAATGGAGGAGGCTGTCTTCAGCAGTTGATAATCCGACTGATACAGAACTGAATAATTTTCATTCGTTCCCAAACGTTTTTGTTATAGAACGTTATGCGTATTGTACAATATGTATAATGGACTTAGTGAGTTATTGAACTGTTTACGTGCTAAGCATTCTGCGTATTGAACGTTTTGCGTATTGAAGAACATCACGATGGTTTCTCTTCTTGTGTAACGGTCAAAAGGAGCACAAGGAAGCACCGTATTATAACTATATATCTATCATACAAACGTAACTCATTCCGTAAAATGAAAAAAAAAACAAACCCCAAAACAAATAGTATGGTTTTAATGTAACTCCAAACACAAAGAAACAAAAGGATCTCCCAATCTTAACCACTCAAACACTGTAACGTACCTACCCAATATTTGCTCCCTATATTGTTTGACCAAACTTCACTCAAATCTCACCGGAACCGGGAACCCTTGTTTATGCCCAATAAAAATCGCCAAGTCCGGTGCGGATATCGAGAATTTTCCCAGCCACATAAAAATTACTATACCAACTTTTCTCTACACAAAAATCCATTAAAATAAGTCTTGTCCTATTGTAATAAGATTCAGGAGAAATGTAAGATACGTTTTGCAATGTCCCCTAAAAGTGATTGAGTCCATATGTCGAGAACAAGTGAACTGGCTTCTTAACACGCTGGACACCCCAAATTGAGGGTAACTTGAGGGTGGAAATTGTTGAGTTTATTGGAATTTCCTATGGGTTGGTTTTCACACGTGGTTAAAGATGCGGTTAGGGGATGGTGTTATCGTGATTCAGAAGGATTTACTTTTTTGGACAGCCATTTCCGTGACGTCTATAGAGGAAAAATAAAATGCACGAATAATATGCGAGAATCGTTTCTATGGGAGTCTTAAGATGCGAATAAGGGTACTATACTAGAAGGTGGGCAAACCATATGACGAACTGTCCTCTTACACTGCGATGTATAAGACGCCTGCCAAGCACTGTTCAACGGACATTGTGACTGTTGATGTTAATTAATTAAAAGGAAACTTTTATAACTTTTTTTTGTTTATTGTTAACATTGATGACTCAAACTTAATAAAATACATATTTTTTCCTACCCTATCAGCATAGATCAGTAGGGATAACTGGAAGGCCGCATGTTTTTATGAACTTTTTTTCTTTTTTTACATATTATTATGAAGCGGTAGACTACATGTATGTAAACGTATGGCCCATATGTTTTTTTAAATTTCCGTGTACAATCTGATTGTGGTCAGGTGATTTGCTTCACGTGAAATAAGTTAGTTTGTTGAACAACCAGTTTCTTTATATGTAGTCTAAGGTTGCACAATATCGTCAGAGTGTATTTTTTTTAATCTTGTATTTTTGAACATACTGGGCGACAGTTGGTATCTGACTAGCTGCAAAATATTATAATTAAATTCTTAATTTTTTTTTATGCTTGATATGTTAACCTTTCACCACTATCTCACCTAATGGTACGGAACACACCTTTAGGTGCTTGGCTACATATTTTCTACTTGAGGGTGGTAGCTAGCCAGACGGGCATTCGCAAAATACCCTACCACCATGCTATAACGACTGCCATCCTAAGACGACAACCGGGACCGACTGCTTAACGTGCCCTCCGAAACACGGAAGCGCTCAGTAGTAATGTTACTATCGGTCACCCATCCAACTCATGACCGCAGGCGACGTTGCTTAACTTTGCTGATCGGTTAAGAACAGCCTAGTAAACTTCGCTACGAGCGTTTCAAAAGGGTGATCATAAATAATCGCAAGTACGGAAATAAGTTTTGTTTTTAATTCCGCACCAGTCACTTGACCACAGTCAATGCATAGATGTAAAGCTTATTTGTGGATCCTAGTAAACGGGGTGGACCTTTCTGTGCCTGCTACAAAGTACATAATAAATTACGGATTTATTTTAAATCAGATATCTTTTCTTTCGTGTGTTAATTTTAACCTACTTCCAAAAAGATGAGTTTCTCATTTCCATCATTCTCATAATATTACATGCGCAAAACATTCTGTTTTATTTGTATCAACGTAAACCACGCCAATAATTATGAACTAATTTATTTTGATGGTTGTTTTTTTTTGTGTATGGTATACACATTTCGTAAATTGCGTGTACCTCCAAATGATCATGGTAAAAATCAGAAAAACTTGACCAGAGTAAAAAAAATACAAGTGCTTATAAGGGGCTGGTAGTTACAATTTACCGAGTTAACCCAAACGATGACCCTGTGACATTTCTATAAAAAGTCTTTCGTAATACATTTCTGTCAAAAAATGGACAAACTGACATACACACATGACCAGAATTGTCCATCCCCTTCGAAGCCCCTATACAGAAAATACCCCAACAATTTATAGCTAATTCCTTAAACACACCAACCCTTCATAAAAATACTTCGTTTGATATACGATCCTGAATTATTCATTCAATTCTCACATTCTTGAACTCACCCGCCCGCCCAATTGGGCGGAAAGGTGACTTGACCTCCGTGAAGTGACCCTTCCTTTTCATCATAAAGCTTCTTATGAGGGTAGCTTTCGAGGACCTTCTTTGAAGAATTCCGGATGCGGTTCTATAAAATGGGCATTAATTTTAATATATAAATAGTTACTTTCTTCTTTGGGTTTAAGGTATAAAATTTTGGTTATACAATAAATTTAATTTGACATAAATTGTAACTGAAGACCTTAGCAATATATCGCTGACTGGCAAATTTGTGTCACTCATCCTAGCGTACTCACCTAAGAAACTTTTAATTTTGACTATGCTAAAAATAGTGACAAATAGTGCCACAGCAAAGAAAAATATTGCCACTATATAAAAAAATTCAAGCTGTAGTTAGGTGAGGTCGCTAGAATGATATCATTCTGTTTTTATGTACGTAATTTCTTAGGTGAGTACGCTAGGATGAGTGACATGCAAATTTGGGCATTAATTCGAAAGAATTCCTATAGATAGATATAGAGAAAAACGTACGTAAATGATATGTAGAAGAGTGATTAATGGGTTTTTTTGGACAGAAAATCCAGAAACTTCGAAAACAACAATTAAAAAAGCTACAAAATAAAACTTCACAGTATGGACAGGCATAATTATACCTAGATAAAATAATACTTAGTCCCAAGGCTAGGCAGGCCACCAAGGCTAGTGTACTGGCTAGCAATGCAAAAGCAGGCTGTTTCTGAATGTTTGTCTGGTTTCTGAAATTAGTCTTCTTTGCCACTTTGTTTAGCAATTCGTATCATATATATGAAATGCACCCCAATTGTTGCTAATGTCTATAGGTGACGATGGCGACCACTTCCCGATCAGGCAGGCTGCCACACTCAACCTATTAAAATGTTTACATCCACTGTTGGCAGCAAGGAATACGACGAATCAGCTGCATTAGCATTGAGTAGCTAACTGACAGGTTTTCTCTTTAAACATTCCTTAACTTTCGGCGTAATAAAAATCTTCTTGAAATGACTCGCGGCTTAACTTAAAGCATCAACAACATGTCATAAGATAAATAAATTTTAAGCACAAACAATGTACTTATCATAATAAAACTACATCGTAAAATACAATAACATTATAATAAAAAACTTGCAACAAAATTATTACACCTTACGAAAACTTCACGTATCTTGACATCGTTCACATTAAAATTTCACAAGCACAATAAAAAAAATATATTTACAATGTCTCCTTTATACAATGACTAAAACCTTTACAATTTCTTAGTCTACCAATAAAATAACTCCTACTGTATATGTTTTAGATATATTAAATCACAATTCTTCTTATAATTTCACGTACAAGCGTTTTAATAATCAAAGGCAGAAAATTTACTATAAAGCAAATAACACAGAGCGCTTTTTTAAATTCTGGGAGAATTAGGCATTTGTCATATACTTTTCCACGCATTCAGTACCTGGGTACATTTGAGTATTTATTAAACGAATTGTTTCAAAAAAGAGGCATGGTCATATGCTTAAAATTAAGTTGGCTATTGATCCAAAGTTCACGTTGAAAAAGAGAATACAGATTAGTTAATAGATGTTTAATTTTTGTGTGATTCTTCAGTTGGGCAAATCCAGGGTAGCGTATTTGGTTTTGGCTATACCACGGCCACTTTGACGACTGTTTGTAATACAAGTAGTATTGTCACGAAGAAGAGTACGGATGGAGATGTGATCTTATCTGATTTGCTTTGAGTAAGGACGTGTGGTGCTGCTATAGGCACGGCCAAGGCTTGGTTGTTGCACCGGTTTAGCTGTAAGGAATAGAAGTAATGTTAAGAATAGGTACATAAGTGAAGCGCTCGTAGCGAAGTTTACTTAGCTGTTCTTAACCGATCAGCAAAGTTAAGCAACGTCGCCCGCGGTCAAGAGTTGGATGGGTGACCGCTAGTGACATTACTACTGAGCGCTTCCGTGCTTCGGAGGGCACGTTAAGCCGTCAGTCCCGGTTGTTATCTTAGGATGGCAGTCGTTATAGCATGGTGGTAGGGCAATTTGCGAATGCCCACCTGGCTAGCTACCACCCTCGAGTAGAAAATCTGTCGTCAAACACCTAACGGTGTGTTCCGGCAGTTTTCCTTGAGAGCCAGTTATTCTAGGTTAGTCTGAACAACATCTTCGACCACATCATCACTTACCATCGGGTGAGATAGTGGTCAAAGGATAACCAATCAGTGACAAAAAAAACAAATTTGCATGAAAAATTTGGTCGTGACTGAATTATCAGTCATTGGTAAGTCAAGACCTGGGGGTCAGTTCGCAACTTAAACGAGTTGTTGGTTTTTTTAAATTTAATTGGGTTAGTACAAAATCTGTTACGGTCTAGTATATATCTAGGTCTGAGCTCAGTTTCGATCCACTTATCAGATTATGCATAAAACATTTATGAAAATATAGGTGTAATAAACCTGTGCCCACTGCTTCATAAGAAAATAATTGTTAAAATGCGTTTACAAGAATGGCCCCAAGTTTCTTGCCCGTTCTTCTTGCTGTGGTTCTACACAATTTTTATGCTGAACGTGGCAGTACAATATAGAATAATTAAAATTTGTAATTTACCTACATAAGAGCGTCGAACGCTTAAATTGAATAAATGATTTTGACTTTTACTTTGCATTCATAGGGTTCCATACAAGAAAACGAGTCTAAGACTACGTTTTGCATCCGTCCTTACTTTGAAAGGCTGCCTCTTGAACCTTTTAACATTTTCACAGGATTTATTTTAGTGTGGCGGATATCCAAACAAAATTACATTAATAATTATGTAAATTTTATTATATAAAGACTAAAATTATTGACGTTGTCAGTAATTATTGAATTATTCAGTTCTTTTCCGTGGTTCCATTGGACGTCCCATTAATGGGACAATGGAAAATATCATTTAACCGTAGACCCATTGGCCAATGGAACCACGGAAAATAACTTTTACTCCAATATAGTTTTTTCCATGAAACCATTAATAGAGATGTCACAATATGATGCGATCACGATGTAATTCAACTTCAAAATCAAATTCAAATTTATATGTTAAAATATATTTTATCTAATCTAAATAAAACAACTTTATGAAAATACACGGCAAATTAAAATTTCTATTTTTATCTTGTTGTAATTTTGAAATAAAATATAAATTGTCAAATAATCCATTACATCTTCATTTTTTTTAGAGAAGACGTACAGTAGGAGCTCTTATGAAATTTGTTTTAAGATTTTTGGGGTCCAATATCCGAATACAAAGGGCAACGGTGCCCTATATCCTATATGACTGCCTAGCCGGGTTTCTAGCTCATAAACGGAAAGAATAGTAGAAGCAGAACATGTGGCTATATATATAAGTTATTTAGATATTTGTGTACAATGCTGACATTGAACTGAATTGAAATAGGTACTTAGTACCGCGTTGACATGATAATTTTTCTCTTCACAAATATTCAGCTTTTTTGGTTTGTAAGAACTATTGGAAAATAGTTTATTTAATAAATATTTTTATTGAGTTACCACAGAAAAAGATTTTCATAAATTGTCAGTTTCAAAAGAATTCTGTGAAGCAGAAGAGTTTTGTTTCAAATACGATAAGTACATAAACAAAGTCAGCACAACTCTACAATTTAATGGTTTCATGGAAAAACGATATTGGCGTAAAAGTTATTTTCCGTGGTTCCATTGGCCAATGGGTCTACGGTTAAATGATTTATTTCCATTGTCCCATCAATGGGACGTCCAATGGAACCACGGAAAAGAACTGGAATTATTCAAAAGAATCATTGACATAATTCGATAATAATATGATTTTAATTTGATATATATAGATATCAAATTAAAATATATAGATAGATTATATTGTTATATGGTTGAATTAAAGATTTTTATAGCAGTGTTTTAATCTTAAATGTTTTCGTGTATAGAATAATACCAATAAATGAATATGAATATGAAATATTAAAAAAAAAAAAAACAAAAAAAGTAGAGCCCCTGTACAATAAACTTGTATTTTTAATGTGTTTTGCTTTTATGTATCGTAAACGCTATAATACTGTATAACCGTCAAATTTGGTAGATTATACAAACTTTATAGCAACACAATAATTAAATAAAATTGGCTTGGGGTGGTTCGGACTTGCGATAAGAATACCCGAAAAGCGGATTATTTTTTTCCCTAAATACATTGAAAAAATATTACGTGGTAAGTCTCCTCAGCAAGAATACGTCTTGGTAGGTACCACCGCAGTGTCAGATATTCCACTTTAAAGCAGTAGTGTGCAAATACTACTGTGTTTAAGTGCACTGTAGGAAGTGAAATTATTGGACAAACAATACATGATCTATCGTCTCAGTATGACGAGCGCAGTGTCAAGCAGTATAAAGATGGTTATACTGCAACTGTAATGGACAAGCGTGAGGTATACTATCAGGCGAGTGGTTTGTTTGTCTCGTCACTTCATAACCTCAGAATGATCAGATAGATAAAAAAGTTCAGATAGGATACAAGTACAAGTAAAGCAAAAAAAAAGCGCATATCATGCTGTCCCTTTCAACAGTATGGCAAACTTTGGAGCGTGAAAGGGACTGTATGTCCCTTGATGGAACATGGTTTTTGACTTCACTTGCATCGTGCGCCATGCTCTATCGGAACTTTATTTATCTGAGTTGAAAGCACAAAACAACAATATGCGATATAATAGGTAATTCTGTATGACAAAAACACATTATATACCTTTAATTTAAAAAAATTGTATACCTCACAACACGTAGTTTCTGGTGATCCCACACATCCTGATCGACAACCCCGCATCACAGCCTCATAGGTGTTCCCTTTAGATATGACAGACGTGAAGCATTTGTCATCCGCACTGTGGCAGATCATTGTGTGGACTCTGAAAGATGATAAGTATCTACAACGATATATAAAAACTTTTCCATGCTATGCAAAGCGAATTATATCTATATGAAATTTTCCTATATACAGGGTTATTGGTAAAATGCTAACAATCTCATAGGGTTGACTTCTGCTAGTCCTAAGAACATTTTGAGATGATTTTTTTGTATTGTTTACTTTTTACAAATATATTTTTTTAAATTTCCTGTTGTTTTTTTTACAATTATGTTATTGGCTGAATAAGCACGAGGACTACCTGATTTCAAAAGTCCCTTATGTCTGTAATGTATTATTTCATATTTTTTATTACTTTGCTCGATGTAAATATTCAAAACTCTATTCAAAGGGACCAAGGCGAGGTCTAGAGGGTGCTCATGGCTAGAAGTAAGCATTAATCTCTTCTTATCCGGTACGCTCTTGACAGAGCGGTCGTGATCGCTATGTAGTATTAGTACTGGCAGGGGCAGATGTGATGCTCTTCACGATGGTTCGCCACCTTTGCCTGCTGGAGGTCATTCTGCTGCACTGGTTTAGTGAACCTCCAATGGCAGACTTGATCTGGTCAGTCCAGATCAAGTCTGCCCAAGTCTGCCCAAGCATTAATGCACAAATAAAAAAATAAAAAAAAAGTAAAAACAATAAAAAAACATCTCATAATGTTTTTTAGGACTAGCAGAAGTCAACCCTAAGAGGTTCTAAGCATTTTACCAATAACCCTGTATAATTCCAAGCAAGATCAATCAACATAGATGCTTTTAAAGTTCTTCAAACCCTCGTCTCCCGGTTTTTACGCATCGGGTGCCTTAACCACTCAGCTATCGAGACATGTGTATGAGATGCTAATTTTGAACTCTAATTTTATTTTTATACCCGTCGGAAATTTCTAGATCTATAGCTTTTAACCACCGTGTCAAATGTAGTCAGTAAATGGTCAGCCAGCCATACTTCGTTGGCGAAGTAGCGAAAACGGCGCTTTGAAATCTCGAGGACCTTGTTTCTACCGGGTCGGAAAGTTGTTGGGGTTTTCTAGTTAATAATGTATCAATAGTGGAACGGAGAATGTAACTGCGTGCGGTAGATAGCAATAGACTGGCATGGCTATAACATGGGACCAAAAACATTCCTGGCGAAACTTAAACAACAACTTAGCTTTCGGGAAATGAAGATAAAGCGCGTGCCGATTAGTATTTTTATTTTTGGTCACTATCCAATGCCTCAGATCCAATGCCAGGTTTGCCTCAAGTACAATATACAGCTTCAATTAAATGCTGTCGAGCTAGAAAAAGCTATGTAATAATATTCATTTAATATAATAATACTTATTCATTTTATTCTGAGTATAGTTAATCATCGATAGCATAATCAACTTGAGCGAGGAGGTTTACATATTCAATGATTGAATGTTCATGCAAATTTGTATAGAATTTTAAAGTAGAAACCATCAAAATACTTTGATGATATAGTCACTACTATTCATGAATACAAAATGTTTAACCAAACGAAGTATTTGTATGTCATATGGATTGCATTATAGTTTATAATATTTTTTTTAGCCCTAATAACGTTTCTGGCATTTAAATAAACGCTACAACTAAAACGAAGAATTGTTATTGGGACTGCAGTACTTCGGTTCCATGTAGAATATATTTTAATAAAATTATATCTAATTTATTTTTTACTCCATAACAAATGTTTTTTTTTTACTTGACAAAAGATGATGCTGGTTTGGAGGCGCTGGCCCTGAAGCTTAACGCATATTGACACTACTTCGAAATGAAATAACAAAGTATATTGCAGGCACAAGCTATATGCCTGTCTTGCCACCGGTGTCATATGCTGCGGATCACGCATTGGCCTATATATTCACAAAAAAAAAACTTTGATTCTTCGATAAGTATGTCAAATACTTATGACGGGGATCACCTCAATTAAATGTTACCTGAACCAATAATGTCGGTCATAGACTGACTGCCGTTACGTTCGAAAATGACACAATGCGTTCTAAAAACTGAAGGCAGAAAGTAAAATGTTGAAAATATTAATCACACTTCTGATACCTGAATTTAGTAGGGTCTAAGCAAGACCTTAGTTGTGTCTCTGCTTTGTAAGCGCACACGTAGCATTCGAGTGGTCGCCTCTGCGTGGTCCTGGTTACTGGTTCAGCACTGGCAGTCTGCACTGGCGCCGGAGCCGGTGCACGTCTCCCCGGCGGTCTACTCTCCACCTTCTCAACTGGAGGCTGCTCGTCATCATCGTCATCGTCGTCATCATCATCATCTTCACCCTCTTCTAGTCGTCTAGTTGGAAAAGTTTTACGAACGTAATTTACTCTGGGGCTTGGTTTTGGTTTCTGCGTTTCTGTTTCCCTGTTAAAGGATAATTTATGCTACATTGTCTGAAATATCCCGATTTTATAAGGAGTCAATTGCGTGGCAATTTTCACTTGGTATTAATCTATAGGTATCAATTGTATGTAGAACGTAAACTGAACTGTAACTGATCTGTTATACAATATGAAGTAACAAACAGTCGTAAAGGAAATATGGCTATGTGATTTCGTAGAACGCTACTACTGATTGGCTAATAGTTTTTACGAAGACATCTCTTGTTCCCGTAGTATCTTCATGCATTCAGAATCCACGAAATCACAGAGTGGAAGATGTGACCGTAGCAGGTAAGAAACGGATTTTGTGACGTTTTTATTACATACTACTCAGTGCCGTGGTAGGTTCAATGGAAGATATTTGGAAATATTACTAACCAGGCACGGTGTAGCATCAATTACTGATAAAAATATTCATAGACTGTTACAACGGCCAATCCGTGCCATACAAAACTTACGACACTATGTAGCATAAAAAATCCTTATATTTGTATACAGGCATATTGTATAGACATACAAGTATACTCTATTTGTTTTAAAAGAAATAGATACGCAGCAAACACTGCAAGAAATTGATTGATAAATCCATACTTACTATACGACGTATCCAAAGACAGTGTATTCATACTGATAAGAGATGAATAGTTACCTGCTGCTCGTTATAATTTGGACACCTACTGTAGGCAGGTGTTTGTTGTAAAACGTTTATAAACTACTGGTATAATGTTTGGAATTGGATAATCAACAATATGGTATTATCATTTGAAGGCAGTTATGTGACAACAGCTGAATTGACTTGTCAAGAATAGCTAGTAAACACCGGGAGGGAAACCGCAAGACGAACACATCTTTTGCAGTAAAACACCACAAATGTTGAGCAAAAACATGAAACAAAACATAAGCTCATTGTACTTACGTTTCCTCTTCTTCGTCATCCAATTTGGAGTTTGCCTTGACTGGCAAAAGCATTAACATAGCCAGAAACAGGCAAAACCTCCACCGCACCATAGTTACACTTTTCTTCCTGCTTATACTAAAATCTACGCCCTGGATTTGTCATTTTAATTCCAAAAACATTAAATTTTCTGTTGCATCAGGTTGATAAGAATTTTTACGGCTGACAGCAGCTTTCAAAAGATTTTCCTTTATTTTAAACTTTTTCTCTAATTTCTGTCAATCGTTGAGGTTTCCTTACTGTCATTGAATCTTCTTGGTCTTTCTCTTCAAGTTATATTTTATTATCTTTAAAATTTAACTGGTTAACTTTTGTTGTGAGTTTTAAAACTAATAATAGTCTTACGAAATAGTATAATAATTAAAAATGTAGTAAAAAGTCAAGAAGTTATAATAAAACAAAAGATCAAAAAACAAATTTGAAACGAGTTAATCTCTAAAAGTAATAAGCTACATAAAAAGAAAACACTACATTGTCTGTAATAATACTGGCTCTGACATCTATGTTTTTACTGTTGAACTAGCTACTCGTACACAGATGGCGTTAAAATAAATGGTTATTAGAGAAAAAATACTATAATGTGTTGCAAAAAAAATATAGTAAATACTATTACCTACAAAATTTAATAACTGAATAACAATTATTCATGATCTGCACGACGTCCGTGAAGCGTAGGGTTTATGTCAAAACCCTCTTATGAGAGAGGTCTGATTAACAGTGACGGTTTTTTTTTTTTAATGTTATTTGACGAAACAAATTCGAGGCCCACCTGATGTTAAGCGGACTAACCTCTGCCTATAACAGATGCATTTCATCACAGGTAACGAATTGCACTGCGCCCGTCACCTAAAGACATGTTGACGTGAATAATATCAAACACCCAATAAGAATGGCAACAAGGGATATTCTTATTTATAAGATAATGAAAAGCAGTACGACCGACCGATATTGGCTATCAAAATAAATTATAGATACAATATTATAAGTAAAGTGTTAGATTTAAAAGAAGTGGTGAAAAGAAACCAGAGGTAATAAATTCTTATTATGCTATTAGAATATAGGTATTTTAAAAACAAATATTTTGTTTTATTTTCCGTTACAAGCTCCTAATTGATCTGCATCGCCCCCTTAATAAAAGCTTGAAGTGAGATTATTTGACACCTCTGGGATCCACTAAGACTAGCTAGCCTCTAAAAATCCATTACTGTCATAAATTATGACAATAGCTCTTTTACCTCTAAGCTCTCGTGTAAGGTTATTAATTAAATTCTGTCACGTAATTTTTAGAGTCTATTTTTTTTTGTCTTTACAATATGTACCGAGCCAAACCGTTTATATTAGTTAGTATCAAGCTGTAAAGATTCGAAAAATTATCACCAGCTAAGTTCCCCAAGGAAATACCTACATGCATTGTCTACTTGAATTAATTTTGTATGTATGTTTTTTGTTTGATGGAAAGAGACTTAATAAAATATCCTATAAAAAGAATCTTAAAGGCCACAATCAAGTTAAATTTACCACCCGGGTTGGAAACATTTTTGCTACCCGACTTCATATATAATAATATTGTTATTGGTAGTGAGCATTTGGACTGCCTGTGAGTCTGCAATGACTTATGGGTATCTAAACGCTTTTATAGTAGTAGCTGTAGTGTTGTATATAGTTCACAGTATTTTGTTATAAAAGGCATACCGCCGGTTACAAAAATTATATACATATTACTCTTAAAAAAAATGTTCATATGGTTATAATGTATGACCAACTTTTTATGGTGTCATAATTTTTTTTATGATTCTAATTTGGTTTCACTTTCATCTACCTCACTTGAATACATTTTGAATTGCTCTAATCAAATACCTAGTACCTCATGTGATTTGCATATCAGGTAGGTATAATATCACACAGATTCTGTGTGATATTATACCTACTGATATCGAGTCATAATAAGCAGTAACTATTTTACCACATGAGGTTATTATGCGACAGTTCACCTGCTTAGCTATAACCCCCAAGTAAGTAGAAAATCTGACGCCAAACCCTGTGTGTTCCAGCAGTAGTCCCTGAGACCCAGTTCTAATTACAGGTTAAGCCTATTTATCATTCACAGCCACATTATCACTCCCACCCATTTAAGGTGTGATATTGGTCAAAAGCTAAACTCAGTAGAAAATAAAACAGAATAATAACAATCGCAACTGGCTGTAAAATAAATTATAAATAATATTAAAGGATTTTTCAACAATAACTTTGTTTTATATAACAAAATAAAACAAAGAATTAAGATAAAGATGATTCATATTTTTATTGTATTACGAAAGTAAAAGTTTGGCAATTAAGAATAAAAAATGCTATCTGGCAAATGTCCACCACGAGCATGCTGACAGACGTCGATTCTTTCATCAAAGTTTTAAATCACTTTTACATCACATCAACACCGGGAAAAAAATTACCCTAAGTTCTATTCCTGATAAAATATTTTAGGAAATTTACTCCAAATTAATTTTATTTTTTTGTTTTTCCTGCAAATAGACTCGACAGTGACACAAGACATTAACTTAAAGTTGTTTATGTTAAAATTGTCATTGTTTTGTATACTCTGATTGCAACTTAACTATGATAGATCATAGCAGATTCTAGTACGTATTTTATGAGTTAGACTATTCACGTACAAAATATAAAGCTCGCATAGACAACAAAATGCCTGCGTTATTAGCTCTTTGAAACGCAATGAATAAATGAACAGCAAACGTAACTCTTTCAGCGTTAAGCAGGGAACGGCACGCCATGCCACCGCCGGAACAGGGGCATAGAGACTGTTTGCGTGCCGTACGCCTAACCGGGCCGTCAGTTATCGGCACAAAGCCGGGTCCGCCCCACAGCCTCGAAGCTCAAACTGCTATACACTCCCTCATTAAAAAATGAGAGCTCACAAACATCACAAAAACCACCCACGAGATCCGTCAAAGCGAATACCACCGCCTGGCGGAGAGTAGCGGAACTACACCACTCGCGGAGCCAACCTCTGTACTTTTTTAATTAGCCTCATACACCAAGTGAATGCGTGAAACACGTTAGATTTTTTTTCTCTCGTACGCGGTTAGTTTGGTAGCTTTGAGTAAAGTATGTTAATTCACGAGTATGGCCCCGCTCTCATGTGCTTTTTGAAGTGTTCAAGAGTTTATGTTCTCTGAGTGGTTTGGTTAAATTAGCAGTACTAACGAAATAGTTGTGTCCCAAAACGCGTGTGTAATATTGAATGAGGGAGTTTGAATGGGCGCGTAGTTGGGCGGAAACTCGCGGCGTCTCAGAACTTCTTTTATCTCAGTCTAGGTTGTCTCAAAAAGTGCAAACTCTGTACAAAGTTCACTTTCTCCTTGTGAACTAATTTTTCGCTCGGTGTCAAGTTCAGGGCTGGGAAGGCGGGGCGCGCGAAACTCGCTATGATAAAATAAAATATTCATTATGATTGCTCAACGCGGCAATGTTCGCGAAACCGAGATTGTTGATGTTACGCAAATTGGCCGCTGTGGCGGATCGCTCTAATTAGTCAACAATATCTTATAAGATTTTAACGATGTAAAATATCTTATAAGCTTTAAACAAATTTAACCGAATTAAACGACAAACTATGCTTTCTTTTTAAAATTTTACAAGAAGATTATTTTTTTCTTCATTTCACGCTTATTACTTTGAGCATTGTTTATATGGTTAATAATACATATACAACTCAGATATTGCTGTATGATTTCGTCCCAGTCGGTAACCTTATAGATATAAAATTATGACATTTCTGTGCTTATCATCTTATTAGATTGTTTTGAAAATGTAACTATTTATCATATGCATGTCTGTATACTATACGCTTCGTCGTCCTTTCATATTTTTTTTATAGGATAGGAGGGCAAACATGCAGGCGACTTACCTGGTGGTATGTGATCACCGTCGCCCACAAACATCCGCAATCCGTTTTCTAGGACGTCGTCAACATAATCAGATTATATATATATATATATATATATAAGAAGATTTGGTGCACCAAATCTTTTAGTTTTGTTTTAATTACCGCGTAATATACTTCATCACCTTCTAATCATATCATAATAAAAATTTCACCACAGACCATTTCTCGTCAAGCCGACAAGACGAAAGAAGACTGAAAACTGACGTAAAAATCTTCCCGGACCTACCTCAACAGTGGAAAGTGAATCGCGACTACTCTCTCCTCTCCTCACTCCCCCCTCTCGGTTTCTTTCTCCGTTTTTCCTCTAATTAGTGAATTAAACGAGTGTCTGCCAGACAGCGGAAAACGGAACTTTTCTGTACAGCTTCGCGATCGGTTTATCTTATTATCAAGGTAATTTATTTACATTTGAATAATACAAATAAATTTATTTCATCCTTATTGTGATACATTTATGATGAGTCTCTGACTCTTAAACTAGGCTGGGGGCCTGTATTTCAAGAGCCAGGTCCTTCCTGTCTTTAGTGAATCTGTGACACATTAATATATATATATTTCTTATATACTATTTAGTAACAATTCAAAATTGGACCAATACATTAAAACTGAATGAATTAATTAAACGAAATGAATGCTTAACAATTTCTGAATAAACAATATTTATGTTACTTAATTAGTAATTTTAGTATGCCATAAAATCATTATTACTATCGGTATAACAAAAGTAAAATCAAGTGAAGGATTGAAAAAAGTTCACTGGTTGAACAGCATGACACTACCTAAGTTGTCCATTCCATCTAAACGCCCTGATTACCCGAAAGGCAGTCGGTATACCTACTATCTACAAGACAATTCCCAAGAACTAAGAACTTCAATCTCACACTGTGATTCCCAAGACGCCTGCCAACCATGGGGATCATGGAATCCCCTCCTCCTGAAGGCCTTTGTTCAACCGTGGACGTTAGAAGTGCTAAAGAAGAGGAGGAGAGAAAACGTCAAGGTCAAAATAATTTATTCTATTTAGGCGTTTACAACCCTCTTATGAAGTTCAATTACAACATTTTATATTAAAGTATTGTACATTCTATTGCTCCGTTCACCAAAAGTGAAAGTGGGTGAGAAACTCGAAGCCATTCTTTTTAAGGGTCGTTAATGAATGTGCTACAAAAGATATTATAATTACTACAATATGTTTAAATTACATATGTTGTTGTCTTAGGTATTCGCGATTATTACACATAGTAATTAAACAACTTTAAACAGTTTAGGTAGGTGTTTGAAACATCGGGACAAAAATAATGATAAATATACGCGATTTAAACCGTTTAAAGTTGTTTAATTACTATACATATGTGGTAGCTTGACATATCCTGCACACACGTGTAATAGAAAAATGCGATGATGCAAGGTATAGACCAAATATGTGAAGAAGTCGCGATACACGATGCAACCTTTTCAAAACTCGTTATTCATATGGGCTCCCAGTGGAGCAATTGCCATAGCACATGGAGATAACAATATGTGTACTGTGCGTGACTATGCTACATTCCTCTAACGATGATGGTTGGTATATGAGACCCACTGATAGCCATTGAGTTGAGACCGTTAGGACGAGCATATAGCATGACCAAGCGAGGTTTGGGATCAAGATTTAATCGCAATTTGTAACTTTTCTAACCGTTGTGATCTTGTGAAGTGACATATCAATCAAAAACTGCACTATCAACAGTAACAAGTTTCTATTTAAGATATTTAGCGCGAGTTACTCAACCTGACCTAACGTACTTCTTAAATAAAGTACTTAAACAGTACACATTAAAATGTAAAATACGTGGTCGTGGAAATAACAACTGATGATGAATTTGAATTTAGTTGGATTATATATTATTTCGGAGATAAACCACCGACAATTTTATTGAAAAGCCATGCCTTAAGACGAAGCGGTCATTGCAAAATGTCAGACTGAGGGCATAGGACGGAGAGACCTCGTTTTGTACTCTTTTATATGTCAGAGAAATCAGGAAAAACCTTATCACATGGTTGCTACAAAATAATTAAGAATAAAATTTGGATTGCTACAATTTACTATAAGGACACAAAAGTAGATTAAACAAACACAACAGCTCAACTCAAGGGCTATCTGTGGGTCTCATAAACCATCATCGTTAGAGGACTGTAGAACAGTACACATATTGTTATATCCATGTGCTGTACCATATTCATGTTTTGTTATTTATATCGCGAGAAATATATGGAACACGGATATTTATCATATCCTCTGAGTCTAATATATTATATATATTTTCTTATCTGTAAAGTGTACACGCTTGTAACCATTGGCTACCTGCGACTTTAACGTTGTCATCAGTTGCGTAGCAATTAGAGTAGCACGACAGGGATCCTGGCACAAGTAGGGTCCTTGGAAGCACCGAATGCGGCCCGGGGCTCCAGGAAACACGGTATTTCACGGGATGAAGACACCAAGTGCGGCTCGCGGAATAGCCTACCAACTCTACATCTTCCGGTGTAATGTAGTAACTACTCGAAAATCTTTCTTCCCCATCGGTTATCAGTTCGTCAAGCAATGTAGCCCGCCCATTTCCTCTTCAACTTGCAAATTCTGAAAGCTATGTCAGTGACTTTGGTTCTTTGCCGAATATCCACGTTCCGGATTTTATCGCGCAAAGAAACTCCTAGCATAGCTCTCTCCACAGCTCGTTGAGCTAGTTGTGTTTGGCATGACTTAATAGCGATAAAAACATGTAGGTTTCTTATTGACATCGAAGTTTCGATCAAATTGCAATTATATTGATCATGTCCATAAGCGGGCTGACAAGTATTATGCGGCGCCGAGTCATCAAACTATAAGTCTATCACCAAGTACCCGACAGTATGTTCCAGCAGCAGTCTTTGAGAGCCAGTAAAATTACAGGCACATGAGACTTAACTACTGTATGTCTCAGGGGGACGGGCGCAGTGCAATTCGTCACTTGTAACGAAATGTATCTGTTACAGACAGAGGTTACTCCGCTAAACATCAAGTGGGCCTCGAGCTTGTGTAGTGACATTTTCTATCAAATAAACTATTGTGACCTTTTAGCATCTGCAGTGGACGATATCGCCCATTCCTATTCTTATAATTATCTACGATGCGCATGGGATATTAGAAAGTTTAGGGGGCTTACTTTTTGTTTCTTATTGTAAAAATTCTTCTCTCAGCAAATGCGCTTTTATCTGTTTCCTGATTTCCTGTTTATTTCTTCCACGGGAAGTCTAGCCATTTTTCCACTAACACTAATCACTACAAAGTCAAAAATATCTACAAATCTCAGGTCACAATGCAAACGTGTAATTGAATGAAGGTAGGTTTAAAACCAGTGATACTGTCACCTCATTTTAGTATTGCAAATAAATAAAATGTTTAAAATCGCGTTTAAACAGCACACACCTACTGTGGGAATGCTTATTTTGTATTGGAAAAGAAGTGTGTGAAAAGAAGTTGAAGGAATTTCGATTGAAGGCTAAGATAAGTTGTAAATATTTATTTCAAAAGTGTCTTTGTAGGAATAGTAGTTTTTTAAAGGTTATTTTTTTCGATAATAGTTGCTTTTTATCGAGTTTTCATTTTGCATTAAATAATAGGTATCAGGGTTGCCAACACAAATCAATAATAAAAAACAAAACATAAACAAATGGAAAAGTGACGTTTTGTTCCCATACTCCTCATCAACACCCATGATATCAATCCTCTATAAAAGTTCTGAAACCATAGAGTGGTGTGTTGTAAGAACTCTATGTCAATTCATGGAAATTTAATTGCTGAATATCTAATACAAACAAATTATGTATTATGTTATAATTTATACATCAAAAGAAGATTAATGCATAATAAATGACGTCAATAACTAACATACCTTTACTGACAGATATAGTTGATCGGGTGCTTCGCTTATAAACTTATTTTTTTCTTTAGGTAAAAGCGTTTTCGATTTCTTCCCTGTATAACCTTCTGCTTTACGTTTTAACAAGGCAATTAATTTTGAATATTTTGAGATTTCCACATTATGATTAATACTCAACCTACTTTTGAGCATTGAATCCCAATCGATAGTAATGAAGATTTGATTTTGTTTTGATAATTCATGAATATATACTAAAATAAAAGCACGTCTTCAGAAAATGAAAATGTACTACTTTTTGATGATTTCCAATTCATGAAACCTTGGTCCTTTCCATATTGTTTTCTCGACTTTTCTGGTAATAATTGGTTAGAAAAGTCCTTTGCTGCATTATATAAATCTATCAAATATCTGGTGGTGTGTTATCAAAGCTTGTAACACTCATTTTTGTAAACAACAAACTAATACATTTTTGCAATACTTATATCGAACAAAAATGGCGGGATACTACGCGAATTCGATTAACAGTTATTTTTTTAAACACGGGGCTGGTGTACTTTTTTTAAAAAAAGGAGTTGTATTATGAAACTCAGTACAACATTATAACACTCGTTTGGATGATATTATGGATACTGTGGACACAGGATGTTTTAATGTTCGCAATAACCTAACTGTTTCAGAAACTTTTATAGAGCTTTTCTTCGAACTTCCACTAAAATGTTACCAAGCAAATTCGTTCTGAAAATGTTTATATTGGACAATCGCATCAAATATTATCTTGTCAAAAGGTAGTAGCCGCCATGCAACGCGCATTGAAATTGAACTTTATTCATGCTTTGTTTTCTTTTCTTCAAAAAGCTCCTTACTGATGTGAACCACCACATATTCGAATTAATAGTTATGATTAATAAATTATTTTTTAATATTCACCTTGTTTGTTGTATCATAGGTACTTCTAGCTAATGTATTTTCTTCGCAGAGCTTCCAAACATCTCTGCATCTAACTAAACATTTCCTAATTCCGCACTCCAACTACAGAGTAACTAGCGAAGGCAAATGAGACTCGCACGCCCAAACCAACTGGTCTATCAAGACCTCTCTTTCACCACCACATACATCCTAACGCGACGCTGAAATGTATTTCAGGAGGGGGTGGGAAAGGTCTGGTTAGAGTGGTGTTGTCCTGTACATAGTACACGATGCTGTCAGCTTACTATCCAACTTATTAGACGTTTCGGAAATTCGGTTTCGCCCCGCAAGCACCACGGGCTATGCGAGCAGTAGTGATGCGACAAAAACGTACATAACGTAAGTGTCGATTAAGTGATTTTTCTTGATGGAATAGGCCAACATTTTTGGGAAAAAGAAGTTAAAATGTTTATGTATTTTATGGGGTTGCACTATGTAAGCCATTATTTTTCTTTCAATGAAAATTAATCCTTATATATTTCATTTTTGTTTTCGTTGTTAGTAAAATGCATTAATAAGAATAATTATTTGTCACTACTATAAAATAAAAACACATTTTTTAAACCTTTGTTTGCATCCTCTAATTTTCAGACTTGAAATATATTATTGCAAGAGATGGTACTACCAAAACAGTACCATTAAAAAAAAATACTGCAACGTTATGTGTGACAATTATATTTATTTAAAACTACAAAATGTTGTTTCAAATGAATAAAATAATGTATATTTAAAAAAAAATATTATAACAATTCTCTATTTGTGAAATAATATGACATATGTTAATATGTCATGAGAAAGTTTCATAATAAACTGTCACCTTATATCTTGTTTTTCACTGTCCTTGCATTATTTGGCGAATCATGCATCATATTTTAGAATTTTAGACAGCCGTGGTCTTAACCAATACTTATAGTGAAAGCGGCGCTTTAAATTCTCTTGGGTTTGATTCCCGGATAGTTAAGCGTTTTCCTGACAGTAAAATCTTAGTCTGTAATTGTTGACCAATGTCACTGTGTCGAAAACGGTGACCTTCAAGCGTGTCCATTAGAATTGCATGGTACCGTTTTGCGCCTTGCTTGACATTACACTGCCCTCGTCGCTCCGAGACGTTAGATCTTATATTATACGTCTAACGCTCAATAATTTTCTAACTTTTTTTAATGTAATTGTGACGAAGCAAGCGCGAGGCGCACCTGATGTTATGTGGACTAAACTCTGCCTGTAACAGATGCATTTCGTCACATGTGATGATTTGCACTGCGCCCGTCGCACTGAGTCATACAGGTGTTAAGTCTCATGTGCCTGTAATTTTACTGGCTCTCAAGGACTGCTGCCGAAACACACTGTTAGGTGCTTGGCGACAGATTTTCTACTTGAAGGTGGTAGCTAGCCAGGCGAGCATTCGCAAAATGCCCTTCGACCATGCGGTGAATTTAACTTGCTACAGTACCATTCACGCCTAAACACAGCAGTGTTTGCAGACTAGTACCCCTCAAGATAGACTCTAGTTAAACATCTCCTGTTGGTTCTTAGTAATCATTTCATCGACATTTTCCATAGCATCACTATTTGATATCCAGTTCGTAATGCAAACGTTTGTAACCCGTCGGCCGGGTGCGCTCCGCCCCGGGCAAATACGTACGGTAAATAAACCCATCGTAGGTTACTAAAGCCTTACACGTGTTGACGTATCTATAAGACATACCCTATAGGGCGTTGGCTTACATTCATTCTACTCTGATTTATTTCACGTCACATATTAAGTCCTGAAAAATAAAGATATTAATTCTTTAATCCCAAAACATGACTACGATCGCTTCTGAAGGAAAGTGACGATTTATCGAAGGTAGAATATGCTTAACAGGTTATGTACACCTTACAAAGTTACAAAACGAAAGGAACTGTATACGAGCGGGATTCGAACCCGCAGCCATCTGCCCCTTTAGCCAGGACATGCTCTTCTGACTAAGCTATCGTAGTGATTGAGAGATCACACGAAACGAAAAGAAAAATTAGAACTACTTACGTTGTAATTATGTAAGCTTATTTGCTTAGCAAGCGTTAATGCACAGATGACATTAATAGGGTAAAAAAATTATATGTTCACAATAGAAAATGTGCTTTTTATTGTTCTATTTGTTATATGAGTAAGTTCAGATTGTAGAACTGTATATTTGGTAAAGTATGAAATTAAATGAAACCCAGATTATATTAGATTTTGCGCTGGAAGTACTAACAGCTAACTTTTGTTTATATATTGGAATAACTTATTTACGTGTAGTTATTATGTTCATATAATAAGGTTTATTTTCCTAAATATTTCATGTCAGTTTCAGAAGCTTTATAGCCAGTAAAATTAATTGTTATGGCACGTTTCACATACCTACATGGTAACAAACATATTCTGAATTCGCAGGTATCTAATAAAACGTACATAGAAGGAGATCACAGAGGCATGACGCGCGGCATCTAGCGGACGGTATGCGAAACTCCGTCGTTTGTTTGCGGGCGGATGGCTCGGGCGAAATTCCTCCTTTGTTACTTACCCGCTTGGTTAGGATAGGGTACAAATGCAGGAGACAAGCGGATTTATACATTGTAGGTTATAAGTACAACTACATATAATAAACATAATTAAGTAATTAAATGAAAACAGGAGAACACAGAGGCCTGATGTGCGGCATCTAGCGGATAATATGCGAAACTCACATTTCGATGTGGGATTGAGGGATGACTCGGGCGATTTTCTCCCTTTGCTATTTACTCGCTCTGGTAATCTATAGGAATGAAGGTGGCAAGCAAATATATAATATTAGTATACTAAGTTTGATTAGTTATGAATGAGGTAACTAAAAGAAGTCCTTGGACTTCTTTTAGTTACCTCATTCATAACATTCTAACTAATAATATGTATAATATATGATAAAGCGTCGCATACATGGTTACTTTAACTAAATACTAGCGTCATCTAGCGGTTTTTTAACTTTATCATTGCAAGGTATTATAATGGAGTTGATTACTGAGCTATTTCGTACGATATCACAGTTGGCGTAGTGTGTATGTTACCTTTTTTTTTTTTTTTTTTTTTTTGTTTTTTTTTGACCCGGGAAAATCCTTTATGGATACCACTCGGCTCCTGGGGGAGCAGAGTGGTTATGTGGGAGTCCTCGCCTGAGGGGCCTTACTACCCCCACGGGGGGGTAGTAAGTGAGGTTACCCACTAAAAACCCGGGATGAGCAGTCTGCCGCCTAGTCGGGGCGAGATGGGGTAGCGTTAGCAATCACCATCTCGCCCCGGCAGTGTGTATGTTACCTGGCAGAAGTCTAGCTATCAAACTGATCTTAATTTTTTGTATATTTCACAAGCTCTATACTTTTATCGAGAGTTTTCAAGTTGTCTAGTGAGATAAGCTAAACTACGAATTGACTAGTATATGAGGAAGTCACTGACTAAGCGAGGAGTCAAAAATATTAGGTCCCTACCTTCTGGGCAGAAACGCAAATCTATTCCAAAGTTTAACTATTTTAAATATTTGCAGTGACTTCAAGTTGGTTTTCAACTGGCATATTTGTGGCGTATTTCAATCGATTGGTTTTGTATATTGATCGTTTTGTTTTGCAATTAACTAAGATGTATATACATTAAGTTGCTTATTAATGACCTCAACAGAACAGACTCTGAAACGAACGATTGGAATCTCACAGTATCAGAACAATGAATTTTCCCATAATATAACTATAATAAATAAAATTCACCCACTTCTCTTTCAGGATTACCCAATAGTTTGTAAACTCCCATTTTTAGGGTTCCGTAGTACTTACAAGAAACCCTTATAGTTTCGTCATGTCCGTCTGTCTGTCCGTATGTCCGAGATTTTGCTAAGAGACCGTTTGTACTAGAAAGCTGAAATTTTGTACGAGTATGTAAACTTACCACACCAACAAAGTGGTAATATAAAATTTTGAAAAAAATTTTTTTTTGGGGTAGTTCCCATACAAGTGGTGTGCGTATGAATTTTTTTTTCGTCGTCTATCCCATCGTGTGGGATATCATTGAATAGGTCTTTTAAAATGACTGCAGGGTTGCTAACATTATTTTTCGATTTCATGATCCATTTACGAAATATTCAACTTTAAAGTGCAAATTTTTGTTCCAGTAGGGCGTCCCCCCCCCCTCTAAAACCTAAACTGCTGGCTTGAAAAGTCTGAAAAAATTCATGATGATAGTGCAGTTCATGAACTTTCAAAGAAAATTAAAGCGGTTAAGATAACTTTATTACTTTAGCAGTAATAGTCGTTGAACTTGGGTATTAGATAATTTTGCACCAAATACAAAATCCTTCGAATAAATCCTTTAAAGTTACTAAGATGAAGTACTGGAAGCACTAGAATCGGTATAGATAGTTATGTACTATAGGAAGGGGCGGAGGATGGAGAGGGGGAGGTTGTCGCATCCCCCCAGAGTGGTGGGGGATTACGGAAACATTTTTTTTTAAATAATAATAAATAAAATATGTGTATCTACATACATTAGAAGGACTTTAGGTATGGTATATATGTATATATTTTGTGCAATGGGGAGGGGGAGAGAGGGCGGAATATTCCGCATTGATGGGAGGGGGTTACAGTTTTTTTATGGTAGTATTTTTTATTTTAATACTAATGAAATTTCTCAAAATTAGCTTCTTCTTCATGAAAATAAATAATCATAAATCACAAGCACGAAAGCACGAAAACGTCAACAAAAAATGGTTAGGCTTAGAGACAAATGTCTTATTAGAATTGAAGTAATCCTATGACAGCTCCGGCGCTGTGGGTACGCAGCTTTAGTCTTCTGGCACCCTTATCGCAGCGTACTCGCTACACCTTCGCAGTATACTTGCGCCGCTCCCTCTCCGCGTCTCCGGTTTATAACAAAAAACTCTAGGGGTAGAGCAGACAAGACTGCTTGAAAGATGGGTGTTCCAAAAACAGCAAGTGACCCAGTAGATATTAGTAACATTTACTCGAATCACTTCCAATCAGTATTTGAACCCTCAACTGTTACCAACGGTTATAAGGCAGATAATAAATTGTATATTTCTGAGGATAACCACACGTCAGATTTAATTATCAGTGATGTTTGTTTTACTATAATCAAATGTACATCAAATCGGAACTACGTAGGCTCGATCCAACTAAGGGCCCTGGAGTTAATAATGTTTCACCATAAGTTAGTTAGTATACATATACAGTGTAAACTCAAGGGACTGTGCATTTTATGGCGTTATAGATAGGTGTCGTTAAATGGAGAGAAGAAAAAAGTTTGTGAGCAACTAAGAAACGTATAGATAATCCATGATTTCTACTTAATAGTCACGCTCAACAACAGTCTACACGTGCAAGCAATCACAATTTATAAACAAAATAACAAATTGCTTCAAAAGTTATAGGTAGAGAGATAAAAAGAAAAATAACAACAGAATTATTCTATATTATGATAACGGGCTACTACGGAACCCTACATTGCGCGTGGCCCGACACGCACTTGACCGTTTATTCTATATGTATGTACTAAACAGCAACCTTTCTTGTTAAAATGTAGTA
Organism: Plagodis pulveraria; assembly: GCA_963890685.1. Classification (NCBI taxonomy): domain Eukaryota; kingdom Metazoa; phylum Arthropoda; class Insecta; order Lepidoptera; family Geometridae; genus Plagodis; species Plagodis pulveraria. The sequence goes on from OY982963.1 coordinate 10,709,835, forward strand.
AAATAATCAATAGGTACTTATATCTATTGATATTTCCGTACTGTGGTACAAACACTTAGCGCGATCTAGAGGACATTACTTGACAAGAGCACCCCATTCGAAAAATATGAGAAATAAAATAATTTTAATAATAATAATCAGTCTACTCGTAACCACGGTCAATGCAACTTGATCGAAACGTCGAGGTTAGTCAAAATATGAATATTTTGATGTTTATTCGTGCGTGAAAAGACCCGTTTAGGATTTAGAAACATAATTTTAATAAGTTTTCATCCTCGTCTTCGAGGGACTCATTCGCTTTGGGTGTATCCCTAAGACATTACATATGGCTATATTTTTATGCATAAAAAAAATAATAAATAAATTTTAGTCCATGTCCCTGACGCAAAACATTCCCGGGATTGTTTTTGGTAGTAGGTTTATTTGGTAGTATGTAAATGTTAAATGAGGGTTCATCTAAATTCATAGTACCATAAAGGTACCGAAGCAAACGAGTCACCCAATTTTGTTCGCAAAGCAATAGATCATAAAACTTATCTACATTTTATAAACATCGTCAGGCTTGTAATCTTGGGCAGAGATATTTAATCCTAGAAGACCATAAGACCTAGAAGACCAGAAGACCACAAAAGACATCTAAACCTAGATATAATACAGATAATAACAAATATTTTTAAAATATTATATGAAAGCCGCTGAATATTTTAAGAATTTCTCGATCGTACGCTCGTATAGTCAAGACCTCCCGAGGATGCTTCGTGTAGAATCGAAAGCGTCGAAAATTCTTCCGGTTTGGCTGCCTGGCGTTTGTGACGTCACGTGGGCTTAACAGGAAAATTAGGCGGAATTGTCACTAGATATATTTTTGTATTTTTTAAGTGTTTTATTAAAATATTAATTTGATGTTTTCGTAAAATATATTAAAAATATTTGTTATTATTAAATATGGATTTCCGCAAAGTAACGCCTGAATCTTTTTTTTTATTTATGATATAATACAGCTTTATGTATGAAAATACCTATCTCATCTCTGGAAGCTCGAAACATTATCATACTCAAACATCAATCTTTGTCAGAGGCATTTTTACAAGTAACCACTACTTGAATACTACTACATTTTGAAAAACTCTCATTTTCTAATACTTAAACCATTCGTCTTAGAATTCGGTGGGCAATAGGTAGGTACACACGCGGCTTTGTTACCCTCACATTATGTATTCTGCGGACTACGCCTATGTGCTTTGTGAGTTGGGCTTTATGTAAATTATTTATTGCTCTGACTGTACATAGAAACTGTGTTTCGTAGCGAACACTGTTTCTAATAGAGGTGAGATACTCCAGAATAATTAGACGAGCGAATCAGTCAGAGATTAAGCTCTCATTAAGTGTAGATAGAATAAGTATATAATATATGTAGTATATGTATTAATATATTTTACGGCTAAAGGTAGATGTGAAAATAAACTTAAGATTAGCCGGCTAAGGTTAGTGTTACCGCAGGTCTTTGGCTAAAAATCCTGCAAGAAAAGCAAAAGAAAAAGGAATTGTTTTTATTTCGACACGAAAATATTTATTGTAAAAATGATCACTTCTAATACAGATATTTATGTATTAAAAATTACAAAATAAAACTTCGGTGACACAACAAAATAAAATTGCAGTGTTAATAATATATAACTACAATTATAACACTATCTAGTCATTAAAATAAAATATCAAGGAACAATTTGTACATAACAGATACTTCTGTATATAAAATTTCTCCATTTAATTACTTATTTGTTACTTATATCTGCAATTTAAACAATCTAGTCATTAAAATAAAATAATTACTCGTAGGAGCCATTTATAGGAACATGATAAATTAGAGTGGCATATCGATTAACAGAGAATAGGTATTATTTATTCGGCAGCGACATTTGTCCATCAAAAACATATTTAGCAGTTTCTTTTTGGCTAAACATGAAAAGTCACGACGCAAACTAACTTGATATCGGCCTTTAGCTGATTCTCAATGATAAACCTAAGTTTTATTTAGTCTCACACCTACTTTTAGTCGTAACATATATATTCGATATTCCAGTAATATCACACTATCACACTAATATTATAACGGCGAATATTTGAGGTGGTTTGTATGTTTGTTACTTCTTCACGCTCAAACGACTGGGCCAAACATGAAGATATTTGCTATAAAGGTACATGAGGTGCCGGATTAACACAAAGGATATATTTTCATCATCATCATCCAAGACTACGCGGGTGTAACCGCTAGGGCAGAGCAAGTACAGTGAAACTTGGTTAAGTGGGAAACCTCCACAACTGGAACTAATGCTGAGGTCCCAACACTTTGGCACAGAATTACCTCTGTTAGTTGGATGAAGCAAACCTCTATATCTGGGATTCGTTCTTTCGATTTATCATCAAATTTTCCTCTATAACTGAGACAGTGAATGAATTTTATACGCATAAACCTCTGTAACTGAGATATCATCGTTTTGTTTACTTACTTATTCTTATTCTACCCGCCAATTCCGCACTTAACTAAATATGTAATTTTAAGTCTCAATGACCTTCGGTTTTAGTTTTGCTTTACTATCATACGGATGTTTATTTGAAAAATGTCAAAACGAAGGCTTAAATCTTTATATGTACGTGAAATCTGAAATCCGTTGTCCGTGTAAGGCCGAAACGTAAAATTTGGTATAAAAAGTAATAACACAAAGTATGTTTTATTAATTTTTATAGCCAATTGCCCTACAAATTGTTAATCATAGGGATTACCCAAATAAATATAATTAAAATCAAAGTAAAATAGTAATGCGGGTTTCCAAACAAAAACCCATTGTATATAATACTTATTTTATTCAACTCTTTTGGTTATTGCTCCATAATAAAAAAATACATAAAAGCGACAACAAACAAAGTAAAAGTTTGTCCTAAAACAACAAACTGTTTTAGGACAAACAACGAATTATGGCAACTAATTATAAAATCCGTCTAAGTACGGTGTTGGAATCGCATAAAGGACCTTGAGCTAAAACAATAAATTAGATACGGTTTCTTTCTAACAAATATACTGTATCCGTATCTTAAAGCAAACATAACATTGTTTTTGCCAGTTAATTTCATCCAGCATTATGTTTTCAACGAAAGATAGCAATCATATATATCTTTTCATACGATTTGAAAAAACAACAACAACTGAAAACCAACCTTTTAAATCCCACAAGACGATAGCAGTTTAAAAGATTCTATGACAAATCATGCACTACACGTTCAATTTTAATAATAAGATCAGTAAGTTCCAATAATGCTGAGTTTGGCGCGGATATTTCTGCTGAAACGGTATCCAATTGCTTTAGTTACGCGCATGTCGGAAACTTCAAGGCACCAAGAAACGTATTATTGAGCTTTTTAGAGCAATCGTAGCTTGATATCCACATCCGTATGCACACTAATATTATAGAGAGAGAAAGATTTGTATTTATACATTTTTGCATTATTATTTTTTTGTATGTAACGAATAAACTTAAAAACTACTGGACAGATTTGAAAAACTCTTTCACCATTAGGATCTTACACTACCCTTGATGAACATAGGCTATAGGATATTTTCAAAATCTTAGAGATCCGTATGAAAACTTCGTTAATGTAACCCAACGTAAGAAAAAAAATACCAAAGAAATAGTTATATCGCGTACGCTGCGGAAATTGTTGATAATAGAGCACAGTGAAGTACTACAATTTTATAGAGGACATCAATATCTACAAAAAATCTGGAATAGCATATGTTTAACTATTACAGTTATGTCACAATAACCACTTTTTATGTGTTTCAATTTATTATTTTTGTTAAATACCCGTGCAAAGCCGGGGCCAGCCGCTAGTGTTATATAAGTAATGTCATCGGTGTATTTAATATATAACAAAAAACATATGTTTAAAATATATTACCATTGAACCAATAACATTACAAACTGACTATAGTCACGTAGTAAAGCGACAATAAAGTGCTCTTTTTTTTTGTTGGCGGAAATGCCCTCGCACTGGCCTTCCACCACGGGGATAGTGAAAGGGGCTGTATGGGACTTGGACCCACTAAAACCCCCCCGTGTGCAGTCCTCCGCTGATGTGGGGCAAGATAGGTCACGTTAGTATGCACCATCTTGCCCCGAACAAAGAGTACCCAAAGTTATCATAATCATACTTAGATGTATTCATACGCATAGAAACTCATGATTCGTATAAATATATACATATATACTTAATTATCTCAACCCCTTGGCATGCTCTTGGACGATATCGTCCGTCTATGAATGACTTCTATTGTTCTCATTATCTAGAATGCACATGGATCAATTTGTAAGTGTCTTTATGTAAGTAGGTTTCTTAATATGTTAAGAATAATTTAAAAGACTTCGGTAGATTGAAGAGTAAGCGACACAATAACAAGATACAGGGAGTATTACAAAAAATTGCACTCAGCAGTAACAGCACATTCAAAATGAGAGGGTTAATTTATAATAAACTTCCAAATGCATAATTGACATAAATAATAATGACACCTTCAAATTTAGACTGAAGAAATTTCTAGTTGATAAGACATATTATACCATAAATGATTTTTTAAATGATAAGGACATTGAATTATATAATTTCACTAATTGAATTTAATTAAGACATGCACGAGTAGGTAATAAGTAACAGCTATTAAATTGTATACATAATGATACATATAACTATAATTAACATTTAGATTTTGCATGCCAAGCCGGCTAAACCATGGCGATCTAATTCCATTATATTATTCCAGCATAACACATATTGTACCCATGTTTTGCAAAATAAATATTTTGAATTTGAATTTGAATTAGGAATATATTTATGTACTAAAGTGCTGCTGCCCACCTTCTGGTGTGACCCTTAGTCGCCTCTTACGACAACCACCGTTAGACATGGGGGGGGGGGGGTACCATTCTAGCCTAGCACCCCACGGGCGTAATATATGAAGCAGTGATGGCTCAGTGGTATTGGCTATGGACTGCCACGCAGCAGATCCATGGTTCGAATCCCGCCACGGGCTTGAGCTTCACCGCATGGTGGTAGGGAATTTTTGCGAATACCCGCCTGGCTAGCGACTACCCTGAGGTTGAAAATCTATCGTCAAGCACCTAACGGTGTGTTCGGCAGCTGTTCTTGAGAGCCAGTAATTCTAGGTTTACGCCTGATTTTATTTTATTTTTATTTTATTTATTGTAACAAAATCCACAGCTCTTTGACTCTAAACATAATAAATTATAATATAAACTTATAGCCAATAACGGATTTACATTTTTTAAATTAACATATATAAATACAGACGACTGTCACTTATTTATTTTAACTCAAATATATACAAAAAAAAAACTTGCTGAAATGCACGTAGGTACTCGTATTAAAATGTGTGAGTGTGTGTGTGTTTGTGTGAGGGCGTGCATGAGTGTGTATGTGGGGGAGAGGAGGGTTGGGGTGGAGAAAGGTTGTATACGTAACAGTCACATTAAGTTTTTTATTATCTGAGTGTTTTGTACACTTTTTGCTTAAAGCTTCCCTTGGCCTCATAAAAAATGTCTATATTGTCAAACCTTTTATTGTAGCAGTTATGCAATCTGTTTACAATTGAATTTTGGGCATAATTTGTGCTGGTTTGTGCTATTGCGAACAACTTAGTATGTCTAGTACGAGTTTTTGGAGTACAAAAAGTTAAAATTTTTGACAATAATTCCGGGCTATCAATGTAGCCGTTACATATTCCATGTAAGAAGGACATGTCAGCTAAAATCCTCCTGCTTTTCAACGTCGTGAGACGGTGATGAAGGCACGAATCATGGTAGTCTTTAAAGTTACTATAACACCTATAGTTTAAATGCTTTACAAATTTATTCTGAATGCTTTCTATGCTGTCAGTGTATATAATGTATTGGGGGTTCCACACAGTGGTACAATATTCTAGTATGCTTCTGACATACGAATAGTATAAAATCTTCAAGCAGTCTATATCTGCAAAGGGGCGACTAACTCGTAATACAAAGCCTAGACTTTTGTAGGCCTTACTGACTATAATTTCTGTATGCTCTGAAAACGTTAGTTTAGAGTCTACCTGAACACCAAGGTCTCTAACTGAATTAAATTTATTTATTTTAACATTGTTGATTTTATAAGGATAATAAGTTGGATATTTTTTTCGTGTAAATGAGACAAAAGAGCATTTACTTAAATTAACACCAATACGATTGTCAGCATAGTACTGCCCTAGTCTACTGAGATCCTCTTGAAGGTTCATACTATCAAAATTATTTCTTATTTTCATATAAACTTTAGTGTCATCTGCATATAATAGGAAGCGTGCATGTTTGAAACATCTTCCCACATCGTATAAATAAGAAGCATACAGAAGAGGAGAGAGAATCGAGCCCTGCGGTACCCCAGAAGGGATCTCTATAAAGTTTGAGCAGAAGCCTCCTACAACGACAGCTTGAGAACGATTGCGCAAATAAGATTCCATCCACCTCAGTAGGTTGCCACAGATACCAAGTTTGTATAGTTTATGCAAAAGTATGGTGTGATCTACACGGTCAAATGCTTTTTCAAAATCAGTGTAGATCACATCAACTTGAGAACCGCCATCCATGTTTCTCGATACGTAGTCTATGAAAACTCCTAAGTTAGTCGCTGTAGATCGTCCCTTCATAAACCCATGTTGTTCACTAGGGATTGAGGGGGCAATGATAGGATAAATATGATTGTGGACTACTCTCTCAAACAGCTTACTAAGTACATTTAATATAGAGATGGGACGATAGTTTTCTATAGATGTTTTCAGACCCTTTTTGTATATAGGCACAATATGTGCTTTTTTCCAGATACTAGGAAAATAGCCTTCGAGTAGACATCTATTAAAAATTGATGTTATTGGTCCCGATAATGTTTTTGCGCAATTAACAAAAAATACTGGTGGAATATTGTCACTGCCAGCTCCCTTTGTAACATCCAAATTTCGGATTATTTTAAAAACATCTTCGTTTGTTACAATTATGTCATGAATTCTATTAAAATGGGAAGTATCATCGAAGGTATTGGGAGGAGAACAACTGCTAGATGACTTGCTAAAATTTCTCTGAAAAAATGTATTAAATGTGGAACAAATGTCAGATTTTGTACTTAAAATAGTACTTTCAAAAGTCATTTGTTGTGGATAATTAGTACTATTTTGTCTTTTAGATTTCACGTAAGACCAGAACAGCTTTGGGTTAATTTTAATTTTTTCTTGTGATAATTTAATGTATAAACTATAGCATTTATCCTGCAGTTTCTTTTCTTTACATCTTAAGTAAGCGAAATGATCATAATCAAGAGGATTTCCGTACCGCTTCCAATTTTTATGCACTTTAAATTTTTCTTTAATTAATTTTATTAAAGCTCTACTGTACCAGATCGGATATGTATACGTGCCAGAACAGCGGATCTGTGGTACATGAACTTTAATCAAGTTATTGATAATTGAATAAAATATACTAATTAAGTCCTCGATGTTAATATTTTTATCTGACAGGAATGACCAATCTTGATGACTGAGGGAATCATTGATGGCATCAAAATCTGCACGCTTAAATAAATATTTTATGCGCCATTGAGCTTTCAGTTTAGGAATTAAAAAGTCTGTAGCTATAATAGAAAGTGGTGGATGGAATGCATCGATCCCTACCAGTGATGAGATTGAATTTTGTATAGTGATTGGTGAATCAGAGAAGATCAGATCCAAAGTATTGTTGCTTTTATTCAGGATTTTATTGTATTGCTGTAAACCTAAGAAAGCTGATTTTTCAATTAGATTTGATGCTATGTTTTGAATTTCAATGGGCCCCTTTTTCAATACTATCGGTTCGGAAGATGTCCAGTCTATACACGGCAAATTAAAATCACCGGCTATTATAAAATGATCGTTATAATTATCATCATGGATTTGTGACATCAAGTCAATAAATAACTGAATTCGTGTTGCAATGCGTAATTTTGGTGGTATATATACAGTAGCAATATGTAAGTCATGGGCGGAACCCAGTGCTTGAGCAGGAATAGTGACCCATAAACATTCTAGGTCCTCACTTTGCCACTCTGGCCTTGCGCGAGCTTGTAAACGTGGTGCGCACATTATCATAACACTTCCGCCCAAGGATCCACGATCTTTTCGAAAGACGACAAACTTGTCATCACATAACTCACTATCTAGTATTCCATCACAAAGCCATGTTTCTGTAATCATTATAACATCAGAGTTAGATAAAAGTGTATTATTGTAAAATTCATTAGTCTTTGTCCTAAGTCCTCTTGTATTTTGATAAAAAAGTTTTAGTTTTTTCATTGTGTCATCCATTATTAACAAAGTAGGAATAGCCATACAGATATACAGAGTCAAGGACAAAGCTGTCGCGTAAATATATCACTTTAGCCAATATGATACTGAATATAAAGTTCTCTGCATAAAATTGCCTAATATCGGGAGATAAAAATATAAAAAATATAACAACACGACGTGATAAACTTACCGCGGGGACGACGTGAAGGATTGTAAATGTAATTTTGTTGAATATAAAGCTATTATTATTATTATTAAATGAAACTTGATATAAGCTCTACTGTACCAGATCGGATATGTATACGTGCCAGAACAGCGGATCTGTGGTACATGAACTTTAATCAAGTTATTGATAATTGAATAAAATATACTAATTAAGTCCTCGATGTTAATATTTTTATCTGACAGGAATGACCAATCTTGATGACTGAGGGAATCATTGATGGCATCAAAATCTGCACGCTTAAATAAATATTTTATGCGCCATTGAGCTTTCAGTTTAGGAATTAAAAAGTCTGTAGCTATAATAGAAAGTGGTGGATGGAATGCATCGATCCCTACCAGTGATGAGATTGAATTTTGTATAGTGATTGGTGAATCAGAGAAGATCAGATCCAAAGTATTGTTGCTTTTATTCAGGATTTTATTGTATTGCTGTAAACCTAAGAAAGCTGATTTTTCAATTAGATTTGATGCTATGTTTTGAATTTCAATGGGCCCCTTTTTCAATACTATCGGTTCGGAAGATGTCCAGTCTATACACGGCAAATTAAAATCACCGGCTATTATAAAATGATCGTTATAATTATCATCATGGATTTGTGACATCAAGTCAATAAATAACTGAATTCGTGTTGCAATGCGTAATTTTGGTGGTATATATACAGTAGCAATATGTAAGTCATGGGCGGAACCCAGTGCTTGAGCAGGAATAGTGACCCATAAACATTCTAGGTCCTCACTTTGCCACTCTGGCCTTGCGCGAGCTTGTAAACGTGGTGCGCACATTATCATAACACTTCCGCCCAAGGATCCACGATCTTTTCGAAAGACGACAAACTTGTCATCACATAACTCACTATCTAGTATTCCATCACAAAGCCATGTTTCTGTAATCATTATAACATCAGAGTTAGATAAAAGTGTATTATTGTAAAATTCATTAGTCTTTGTCCTAAGTCCTCTTGTATTTTGATAAAAAAGTTTTAGTTTTTTCATTGTGTCATCCATTATTAACAAAGTAGGAATAGCCATACAGATATACAGAGTCAAGGACAAAGCTGTCGCGTAAATATATCACTTTAGCCAATATGATACTGAATATAAAGTTCTCTGCATAAAATTGCCTAATATCGGGAGATAAAAATATAAAAAATATAACAACACGACGTGATAAACTTACCGCGGGGACGACGTGAAGGATTGTAAATGTAATTTTGTTGAATATAAAGCTATTATTATTATTATTAAATGAAACTTGATATAATGTAACAATCTTGGTTTTTATATATAATGTGACTTTTATATTTATAATATTGTTTGTGTATAGTGTAGAGTGTAAAGTGTTTATATGAGTACATGTCTTAGGTTTAAATATCTTATAAAAAAAAGTAGCTAGCAGATTATAAAGATAAGAAAATACAATGACACATAACATGACTTCAGGCATCAAACTATTTTTGCTAGATCTGACGAGGAGTTTATGGCTAATGGAGGTGAAGTTTCGTTCCTTCGGACAAAAATACGGCAGTTTTTTGTCCAGATGTATTTGTAATTGACCTCTTTTGCCTTTTGTTTACATGAAGTCAGCAGCATTTTACTATCTTTAGTAAGGTGTTCATTTACAAACACTTTGTTATTTTCTCCTCCAATTCCCATAATATCCTTGGAATTCATGTTCCGATTTTTACGCGCGGCGGCAATTATTCGGTCCTTATCAGCGCGCTGTTTCAGGCGCGCGATGATAGGGCGAGCGCGCTCTGCACTCGCGGCGCGCCGTGGCTGCACCCGGTGAGCGAACTCCACGTCAGATAATTCAATAGGAACTCCAATGTGCTTTGACACTTTGAGAACCACTTCCGCCGTGATTTCTTCCTTATTTTCAGGAATACCAGTGATCTCAATATTTTGCAACCTGACCCATTGTTGCTGTTTTAAGTTGTCTTCCTTAAGATCCTTCACGCAAGCCGATAGAACCGATAACTGGTCCCTTAAGTTTTTATTCTCATCCTTAAGACCTTTTAACTCTGTAACGGTGGTATCAAGCCGTTTTTTGAGGTCCGCATTCTCTTTTCGGTGTTCTTCATATTGAGTGCTAACGTACGAAATCGACTCCTGGTATCCTGTGCACTGGCAGTTCATAGATTTCATCTGATTAGATATCGTTCTATTAATTGTTGACTCAAACATACTTTCCATCTCTTTACTCATCTCATTTTTCCATATATATCTTAATTTAGCTTCTGTAATATATTCGGTCGAAAATGGCTTAGTCGGTTTTCGCATCGTCACCTGGCTATTGTCTGACGAAAACTCCAAGTCAGCCCCATCATCCGATTTATTTTGTTGACATGTACGTACTGGTGTATTTGTGTTGTCGCGTTTCGGCTGTTTACTTTTACATTCGAAACATTTCCATTTGGATTTTAACTCATGGCTCATTTTTTTGAAACGCTTGGGCGATAGATTCGCGCATTGCAAATCGTATTTATGTTCACAAACGTAACAGATCATAAAATGTTCCCTACTCGGGATAGGCGATTTGCATCCAACACAGGTATTACGGTCAATTGCGGTTTCCATTTAGTTGAATTAATTTAATGTACTTAAACAGAACAAATTATTACCACAGATTGATATGATAAGTAGTTCTTCGATTTTGCAGGTAGCAATAAAATGACCTTAATAGTGCAGTGGCTAAAGCGCTAAGTTGCATGCATCAGTTATCTAACGATCAGCTACGTCTCAGCGAGTGAGCTGCTAGTTGTCCTATGTCAAGAATGCGCTCCGTTCAATGAAATTATTTCTTTGAAAGACTCACTATTTACTCCTCTTTCTTGTTTGTGATAACGATTAACAGAAAGTATGCACAATACACTTCACCCTGACACATAACACACACATTAAACGTGATTTTAAACACACTTTTGAATTAAAATATTGCGATGATGCCGCGTACGATGGTACTTTAGTGACGGTCGTAAAATTCTGAGTGATTAACACTTCTGATCAACAATCACGTCATCACTTACCGTCGTAAGTGATGATGTGGTCGAAGATGTTGTTCAGGCTAACCTAGAAGTATATAGGTACATTTTGGCATTAGGCTCTCCTCTACGCTCACAATCTAGCTGGCAGTGAAACTGTTAAAAATAGAAAAACTTTGTTTTTTAACTGACTTCAAAAAATCGAGGAGGTTCTGTATTTTTATATTTTTTTGTTAGTTATCTTTTGATTGGGTGAACAGGTTTCGATGTTTGTTTTTATTTGGAAGCTGATGCTTTCCGTGTTTTCCATTACCATTCCCATTTAATTTCATCAAAATCGGGCAAGCCGTTTTTGAGTTGCATACCGAAAAGTGTTTTCCTATCTTGATGATATAATCATAGACCGTGAATGACAATTGATCCCGTAAGTAGGAAAGGTCACTAAAAGGGGTAAAAAAATTATTTACTCAATACTCGTAATGGAACCGACTTCATTACTCAAAAGTGTAAAATAACTTTTCGAAGTCGGTACCAAGCGCAATATAATATGTGATAATAGATATTTTTGAACTGTCATAGTACCGGCTTAAAATAGTTATTTCACACTTTTGAGTAATGAAGTCGCGATAAAATATGTATAAATTTATTTACATCGACGTTTCGACCAAGTCCCGATAAATACTTATAAATATAAAATATTTTTACCTAAAAATGGAACCGACTTCATTAGTAACTTTAAGACTCGCGACTTGATATTTTTATGACTAAAATTCAATACTTGCTGTTCATTTATTGCATGACATGATATTAAAATGGAACAATCCAAACGTGGAATCTTTAGAGCAGTAAATTTCAATAATATAACGTGTGACGCCACAATTTCAAGGAAAATGTGATCCTGTAGCAGACGTGCAGGTTGAAGGATTGCTTTGGATTGGTTGTTAATTGCTCAACTAGTCAGAGCAATCGCAGTTTTTATTTATATGGAATGACGTGAGAACAAAAAGATGATTTTTATATAGATCTACTGTATCAGCCGGATAGTCCACTGCTGAACACAGCCTCCCCAAATGGGGGCATTTGCCATAATCCACACGCTTGGCAGGCGGCTTGGGGATCGCAGTGTGAGATATCAGTTCCTCAAAAAGTGCTGCTGCCCAATGCTTGCCGTGTGGTCTCAATTAAAGGTCATCAAAATCGGTCAGGCCGTATTTGTGTTCCACTCCAACAACTGAAAAGTATTTTCCTATCTTGATGATATAGTCATTGCCAGTAAATGACAATCGATCCCATAAGTAGCAAGTGTCAATAAAAGGGGTGACAATATTTTTTTTACCAAAATAATGGAACCGACTTCGACACTCAAATGTGTAAAATTACTTGACGGAGTCGGTACCACGCGCACAATATTGTGATAATAGGTACTTTTGAACCATCATGGTACCGACTTCGACAAATTATTTCACACATTTTAGTGTTGAAGTTGGTTTTCTTCCATTCTTTGGTAAAAAACAATTATAACTTTATCTTTGTAATCATTAAATCATGGTATCTTATTTCTAAAACATTCCAATAAGAATCCAAAAATCTATAAAATTACGTTAAAATCCTATGTATTCTCATTCCAATTGGATATAGGCCAAAATCACTGTCATGTGATACCCATTCAAGTATGGTATACTTTAGTCAATATAAATAGTAACTTCAATACCATATTACATACAGATTTGTTATAATTAATGAAATTCGTATTCATCATCAGCAAAGTTGGGGTCAAATTTACTGTTGGACATCGTGTTTTCATCTTTTCTTTATCGTGGCAGTCGTTTACAGCATCTAACCTACTCTGAGCTACATCTTTAGCAGACTATGTCGTCTGACAGGCAGTCAAGCCAACCTTATCACTATCTACGTCATTCACCATCATCACACCAAACGGAACTTTCCCCGTTGAACAAGATCTCTCCCACTGGGAGATTTCCCACAATCCCCACGCTTGGCAGGCATCTTGGGGTTGTTGTCGGTTCTTTAGAAGGCGCTGCTTACCACCTTCTGGTATTTTTCTTCTAGTCTTACTACACACACATGAAGAAATGGGGGGTGACATGCTAACCCGGCACCCCACAGGGCACACCTACGTTATTGCCTACCTAAAATTTCCTCATAAAAGCAAGTACCTTTTAACTGTAAGTATCCAGTAAGAAGTATCTATGCATCATCTGACTTCCAATATACCGTACCTAATTTAATTCAAATCACTCAAGCTAAAGACGTCAACGGAATGCTTAAGTGCACATATAGACTATAGACGTTATATGACTTCCATCAAAATCATAATGCAACTATGTAACGTTCAATGTATATAGGAAGTATGTATATAGAACCAAATTGAGCACACGTAACGAACTGGAGGCTTGGAGGGGGTGAAAGAGGATGGTATATCGCAGTATACTGAAGCTCAGTGATAAATCTTCGTAATGAGTAATTTTGTTACATTACTTTTCGTCATGTTCTGGACTAAGGTTGGTGGGTAAAGGTGAGTAGAAGATGTAACATACATAATTTTTAGCCAATTTTACTCACCCAGCCCAGCTATTAGGACCAGGACTTGCCTGAATTTAGTGCGAATAATACAGAAAGAGCTCTTTTTAGTTAATATTACGGGATTACTCATGTGAATAAGTTAGACAAGTCTGATAATAATATTGATCACATCCAGTGGTATTTTTCAAAAAGAGCTCGGACTCTCCCGTTGCCGTGTTACTAGCACTGATATATGTAGTCTCGAACTCTCCTTGAAAAATACCACTGAATATGACCGAAACTAAATGTAGCTATCTGACTTATTCATGTGAAAGGTTACTCACGTGAATAATTCAAATAGCTCCAACTATAGTTTCGATCACATCTGGTAGTCTTCTGACTTATTCACGTGAGTAGTCCCGTATTATTTACTAAAATGAGTAAAAAACTCGTTGGTTTGTATTAAAACTAGTAGTTTTTGTTTATTTTATTGGTGACTCCTAGTACACATATTTGTGACATTACAAAAAATATTTAGATTCTTTAAGAACTGTACCTTTGTCAATGTATTTTCCCAAAGCAGACGAACGTTCATACACACCTTTTCTTATATATCTCTTGGTTATGGCAGTGGTGTTATCTTTACTGAGGCATTGGTGTCTTATATTAGTAATGATTTTTTTTTCATTGGTTTAATTGCGTTGTGCGCATAGTGCTTGGATTTGATCCCCGCTCAAACAGCTATAGGGTTTTTCTACACACACAAAGTAATTTTCAGTAGAATCTGGAGTCAGGAAATGCGCTTGTTCTATTGCAATTGGCTCGCCTTTAACTACAACCAAAACATAATATCAAGTGAAATTTGAGATTAATAACCTTTGCACACACCTCTACCGTGTCCATTTGGCCTTGACAACCGCGACAAAAACACATAACATAGTGCACTGTTATCAAGTTTACTGTGGTTAGATAACAGCGAACTTGCTTAGATAATGTGCATACATTAAACTAAGGCTAAACTAACGCAGCCAGTATCTTGATGAAGGAACTTGGAGATTCCGCCGAGGTCTAATTATGGGAGATTGGGCAGGCTTTGATGCAAGGAATTTAATTAAAACTGTCAAGTTAGAGAAAGGGTAGGTATTTGATGAAATTGTTTTGACAGTATTTTGTGTGCCCTTTATTCATTGCTGAAAAGTAACTGAACCAGCTAATAAATGTAATGTTATATCTAAAATATAAGATTAGCTAAGGCTTGTTGTAATCGCATCGCACCTCAAGAATGAGATCGATAATAAGATGCTGTTTTTGTCAGATTCATTTAAAACGACAAATCTCCATCTTAAGATTGATCTAAACTTTGAAATGCATTAATTAGCACGAGCCTTAGTTATTTTCAAAAATAGTGTCAGCTTACGAAATAATATAAAATAAAAATCGATGATAACGTAAAACAATAGAATATTAAAAAATACTGCAGTGACACATCGTGGTATCAGCAACCAGCTAGATATATCTAGCTGGCTGCGAAGTGTGTTTGCTTTCTCTGTAAATCCAGCTTATGATCCGTAAGTCGGCTTGCATGCATTCCGGAACATACATACATACATACGTTACGGAAATTGGGTTTGGACTTTCAATATTTCTATCAATAAAATAATAGAATATTTTATACTACAGAGACTTATTTTTCACCAAAAGCTTTGTATGCGTGGAACTATATCTATCATATAATTTTTTTTTTTATTTATGTAATTGTGGCGGAACAAGCTCGAGGCCCACCTGATGTTAAGCGGATTAACCTCTGCCTATAACAGATGCATTTCAACACACGTCACGAATTTCACTGCACTCGTCACTTTTAACACATAGTTTTTAAGTCTCATGTGCCTGTAATTTCACTGGCTCTCAAGGACAGCTGCCGGGACACACCGTTAGGTGCTTGGCGACAGATTTTCTACTTGAGGGTGGTCGCTAGCCAGGCGGGCATTCGCAAAATGCCCTTCCACCACGCGGTGAAGCTCAAGCCTGCGACGGGATGCGAACCACGGACCTGCTGCGCGGCAGTCCATATAGCCAATGCCACTAAGCCATCACAGCTTTATATTATAAAATTACAAAAAAAAACTATAGTCATGGGCGGTATATCATATTACCAAGGAAACCAGAGAAGTATACTCTGACTGGAGGCTCTTATAGTGCGTTCGTTTTGGCTCGATTGCGTTTGCAGCAGTTTCGAAAGTGGCATTTGTGTATTAGCGTTCGGATAGAAGCTTTTGCTATTTTTGACCACCAATTGCTACATGCTATCCGAACGGCTTAAAACATACTTTGACAACCGACAATGTTTTAACCATTTTGCACAGTACGAAATATGGAATCAATCCCTAAAATTAACAAAAAAGTAGGTACCTATATTATTATTATTTCTTTGTTAATGGCTTCTGCTAGTTACCAATATAAAAAACTTGTGAAACTCTTCAATCGCGCCAAATACAACTGTCAAACCAGCAGTTGTCAAAAAACGATCACAACGATCCCACGTTAAGACATGGGTCAAAAATATCACTTTTCGCTGTCATTTCTAGCGTTTTCAAAGCTATCCGAACGGTGAGCGAAAACGATATTTTTGCTCACTAAGTCCCAAAACGAACGGCCCGTGCGATCATTTTTAGCGTTTGTGAGTGTTATTTTTGGCACCGATAGGCTATCCGAACGCCCTATTAGTATATGATATATTGTATGTCTAGGATATTTACACGTCTTTGGATACGCAGATTGTCCATGTATCAAAGTTTTATAGGTATCTATGGAATATATATAGGTATAATATAGAAAATCAATTCGTAGAAAACACAACTTTCATGCATGATTAATAACAATTATTATTATATATTGAATTAAATCAACGCACTCTTGACAAGCTAGATATTTGCCATAATGTGCATGCTGTGACACGTGCATACGGGCGCTCCATGAAGTCTTGTATGGTTATACTATGATATCACTCTCCTTCTAAAACTCCTTAGTAAATTGATTAAATTACACTATTTGCTTATACATCCAACATAGGGTTCCCTCCCCTATTAAGGGGGTATTTGCCATAACGCTTGGCAGGCGGCTTGGGGATCGCAGTGTAAGATGGCAGTTCTTTAGAAGGTGCTGCTGCCCACCTTCCAGTATTTCTCCCTTAGTCGCCTCTTACGACACCCACGGGATGATTTGGGGAGGTGAAATTCTAATGCGGCACCCCACGGGGTTACTAAACCATACAAAACTTAGGGTTACTAAACCAAAAAAATCGTTCTTCGTTTATAAAGATGAATGATAAGAAACACAGCCACAATTTTGCATTTATTACATTAGAAGGATAGGATAAAATCCTAACCCCAACGATTAAGCCATTAAGGTGCTTAACCACTTCTGTTTAAGCAAATTTTACCGCCTCCAAGTGGATCCACTAGGGCATGCTTAATTCCTTTAGTATCTACAATTAAGGGTTGAGGTTTACATGCAGTTGCTGAAACTTTGGCAGTTATGCGAGTGACTAATGTGACGTTAAATTATATAATAATTGCTCTTATAAGAGGTGTTTAACCTGCCTTTATAGAGAACTTTGAAGGAGTTATAAGCGAAGTTGTAGCCGTCTTACAATCGTTGTAAATCTAGTTAGTATAATAATGTAACAGTTGGTTTAATCGTTAACAATAATGAAAAAATACCATATAATTAAAAATAACTAATATCTTAAAAATATTTTGAGAAAACTATAAGAAAATATTTTAGAAGAACACTTTAAAAATATATCTAGTGACAATTCCGCCTAATTTCATATACTCCACGTCGCCAAACCGTAAGAATTTTCAACTCTGTTCGCTTCTACACGAAGCATCCTCAGGAGAACTTTCAACTGAATCTTCCAGCGCATGACAGAAATCTCGATACTATACAAGATATATTTTTATATTTAGTAAGTGTTTTTACTAACATATTAATATCATGTTTTCTTAAATTATTTTTAAATTATTTGTTATTATTAAATATGGATTTCCGCAAAGTAACGCCTAAATCTATTCATTACCATACATTATAAAAAAATCTGTAACAGTCCGTACTTTATAATAACAGCTAAAGATGGCTATAGGCTCATCTCTATTACATGGGGAAACTGTGTGCTTAATTTTGCTTACAATTTTGGGGAATATATGATGAAATGATGATTACATGCTTTTAATCAACTCAGTATTCATAGATCACTTGTACTTAGGGCGTATATGCCAAAAAGTAATAAGAACATTTGAAAATGGAACTCTTTGGCAGTTCCTCGAAATTCGAGAGCATCGCTTTACGCCTCTTCATCACTAAGATATGTGAATAATCATAATGTATTCATTTATTCATCAACCGGAATGTCCACCGTTGAAACTCCCCTCGGAGTGACTTTGCCAAAATCCCCACACTTGGCACGCGTCTTGGGGATCGCAGTAGAAGTTGGCAGTTTTTCAGAAAGCGCTTCTTCCCACCTTCCGTTATTTTTCCTATAGTTACCTCTTACGGCACCCACGGGAAGAAATAGGGGAGTTACATTGTAACCCGGCACCCTACGGGTACGAGTGAAAAGTGATGATCATGATAGTATTCTATGTGATAACCCAGTACCTAAACTAAATAATATTCAACAATACTCAACTCTCACTCCTCAGTCACAAACCATCACATTTAAAATTATTTATAAGTGTGAATTATTGATGTTTATCAAAACAGAACGCACTATGAGAGACGATTCCATAAAAACAATTCAAGCGCTCGTAGCGAAGTTTGCTTAGCCGTTCTTAACTAATCAGATAAGTTAAGCAACGTCCGCCGCAGTCATGAATCGGATGGGTGACCGCTGTGACATTATTACTCAGCGTGCACGTGCTTCAGATGGCACGTTAAGCCGTCGGTCACGGTTGTTGTTTTAGAATGGCAGTCGTTACAGCATGCTGGTAGGGCATTTTGCGAATGCCCACGTGGCTAGCTACCACCCTCAGAAAAATTATTAAAGAATCAGTTGCTAAGCAACTAAGGGTATGTTCCGGCAGCTGTGCTTGAGAGCCAGTAATTCTATATAGGTTAGCCTGAACAACATCTTCGACCACATCATCACTTACCATCCGGTGAGATGGTGGTCAAAGGCTAGCCTATCAGCTATGAATAAAAAAGAACAGTGTGCATCATTACCTTACTTAAAGGAAAGTAGTTTTCTACCCCCAGGGCTCGGCATTTTACCTATCTATATCCTATATACTTATATAATATATATATCACTTGAAACCCAGTATCATTCTTTATTTAAATAACCGGTTACAGTCTCTAATTAACTTCCACATCGAGAAGGTTCCTTCGACAAGCCATTGCGAATTCAAATAAACAAACCAACGATCCACATGTCTCCTGCAAGACAAATAGTTACCCCCCTTTACCCCTTATTTACCCCTCGCCTTCTTAAGAGTTACCATATGTCGGAATTTTCCCGGATCATTTTCTAATTTTAAGTAACGATTTTTAAGGAAGTATTTTTTCTTTTTTTTTTTTATACGCGTAGCTCTCGTGCAAGTAGTATTTATCGTATCACTTTAAATTACCAGTAATGTACAAGGATAAAATATTGTTCGTACAGAACCTGTTCATGTATAGCGCATTTTTTTACTTACTTTCTCAAGAAGTCATAATTTTAGCGCTATACATATTTTTAGTCAATTAATTTCGTATGATTGCGTAACAGAGGTTTAAAGTTCAGATTGGTACTTTTGTCACATTCATGTAAACGTATGAACAACACGTCCTAAAATATTTCGGAAAACCTTTGGTTCAATCGTATATTTTTAAATTAACAAACTTAAATCATTGTAATCTGTTCATTTTCTAATAACTGATTTTTCTTAATGATACACGCACAATCATAAGTATCATAACATACTTATATATTATAATAGCCGTGCTTGATCATAAACTGAAGAGTACAAAATCAGAAAACATGCTTTCGAATGTCGAGTATAATTTAAATAAATTATGAAACTACGATAAACACATTTTACAAGGTGAAATACACAACAAAGGAATCACCGGTATATGAATTCAGGCGTTACTTTCCGTTTACATTTCACATTTCACCAGGCGATGGCAGTTTCACCGCCGACGCACTAATTTTTACTACAGTCCGTCTAGCTTGCGTAACTACATACTCAATATATTTTGTTGTTTTGCTTCTCAGAAAACAACTCAGATTAGCTTTATATCCATTCATTTTAATTCAAGGCTAGCCTGAACAACATCTTCGACCACATCATCACTTACCATCAGGTGAGATAGTGGTCAAAGGCTAGCCTTTCAGTGATAAAAATATAAAAAATATATTCTTATACCACTTACTTCAGTAGTCCTATAAAATCCGAAATTTCAAGTACCTACCTGGTAACCCTATCGTCGTTCCTCCAGGAATGCTGACAGTTCACCTGCACCATAGGAACCCGACGCTTAATTCCGTTGAAACGTCACTACTATGCTTAAACACAAATTGAGATGCTAGCAAATTATTATATACCCACTTCGTTGACATTTATTATTTGCTAGGCATTTGGAAGACAACCACAACACTCTAATTACAGTCCCACCAACTTATCTGTTCAGGCGGCAGAAAAAAGACCTACAACATTCCTTCAAATTGTGACAGTTTGTAGTTGATTTCCTTGACCAGCAGCGCCCTCGCGAACTGCACAGTTAAGTGCTTGTGGTCTGGAGCATTGGGACAGCATGTGGGCCTGAAATGGTATTTGGGTGTCCAAATGCTTACATTGTAAGTAGAAGCTGTAGTGTTCTATATAGTTTGTAGAGTTTTATTCAATATCATGTATATATCCAACCTGAGAGTGGATTAGAAGTGGGTTTGACAACTTTACATTTTTACCAATTTTTTTTTATTCTTGAAAGGTTTTCCTTTGACCACTACCTAACCAGATGATACGTGATGATGTGTTTGAAGATGTGTTGTTCAGGCTAACCCAGAATTGCTGGCTCTCAAGGACAGGTGCCGGAACACAACGTTAGGTGCTTAGCGACTGATCTTGATGGTGGTAGCTAGCCAGGTGGGCTGCGAATGCCCGCCTGGCTAGTTACCTTGCTAGCAGATGCCCTTCCACATGATATAACGACTGCCATCCCAAGACAACAACCGGGACCGACGGCTTAACGTGCCCTCCGAAGCACGGAAGCGCTCAATAGTAGGTAATGTTACTAACGGTCACCCATCCAACTCATGACCGCAACGGACATTGCGTAACTTTGCTGATCGGTTAAGAACAGCTAAGCAACTTCGCTACGAGCTCGAGCGCTTTAAAAAGCTTACTTGCTTATCATTTGAATTTGCGGACAATTTGTGATATTCATAATAAAATATATTGTATCATTTGTGTGTGTGTGTTTATGTTTTTGTGGTGTAAAAATAATATAAAGGAGGTTGAAGTATCTAAAACCGGGATTCGAATATCCTTGTTTTAAATTATGAGCCACAGGTAAGTATTACACCTAGTAAATCACTACACTTACCACTTAATAAAATAATTAAAAAACCCATAGATGCTTTTTGTTTTATTTAACTGGAACATTTGAACTGAAAGTCTAATAAGATTTTTTGTAATGTCTAATAAGTAATTTGAGTTTATTACCTAATAGACAAATTTACGTACGTAGTGACATCTAGTATCGGGTAGCGCTTTCACTCACACGAATGATCGATCGTACTTCGGTCGATATACATCAGGTGGCAGCAGTAGCAGAATGAGCTGAAAAGTTTATATGAATTAAGTAATTAATTAACAATGTTTATTTTAGAGATCCGATTATCTTTTAGATTGCAAATAAAGAGTAAATTATAGTAAATAAATTCAAAAAGCCAATTTATTTCAGATTTTTGTTTATAGATGATAGTCTTTATAAGAAAAAATGCTTAGGCAAGTGATGATGTGGTCTTAGATATTGTTCAGGCAAACTTAGTTAAAAAAAATAAAGGATCTATTCATATATCTGTTCTAGTAGGCAGATGTGTCTTTTTAAGGTGCAATACTCATCATCTTCAAATTAAAACCCATAGTAAACGCTACTTTTGTTATTCACCTAAGCTAGGTGACGATGTTAGAAAATATTTATTCATTATTTGATGAAGATTTTTTAATATATATAATCAATAATAACAGTTATTATTAATTATACATTAACATGCATTTATTAACATGCTTTTTTACTATGTGCATATGATTTTACCAAAGCCTGCTAAAATCATGTCAGTAGTGTTCTACAACTTTTCAAGCTATGAATTACATTTTATGTACCTACATACACAATGTACGTGGGTGTGTTCAACGAGCATACAGATTGTTCATAGTTACCAAATTAAGATACAATTTAAAAACGTGTTTTAAGTTAGTGTATTCGTAGTTCTTTCCATGCACATACGTATTTTCGTCATATTTTACAGACCATGTTTTCAAACTCAATATAGTTTAACACGCGTGCCTAAGTTATACTAATCTATTTTTTTTAGTATTCATCTTAGAGGTGAACATAAGAATTCTCATATAAAAAGATTGTTCCGAATTATTTTGCAAATTCATATCTTTACGGAAATCTGGTAAACCAGAAGCATAGATATTAGGCTCAAGGATATGCTCGCAAAACCTAACCTAGTCTGAACACTTGGTATTGAAAATATGTTCGAAAGTTTTTAAGCCCACAATTCACATACATGAATTTTCAGTGATCGAAAGAAACTTTACAGTAATCATACAATAATTATGTTTACTTGCAGATTTCTGTTTGAAACAAGAACAATGCTTGGCTACGAAATATGTGCTACGATGCTACGGTAAAACCGTAGCAAATAAAAACTTCAACGCGTTGCCATAAGCTTTTTACGGATTTAATTATTGTTTGATTTCTACCATATAGCGAACCAGCACTTTTACATATCTTCTCAAAATTCTTATTGTAAAATCATGCTACAAATTAGCAACATGACACTACTTACGTCGATATACGAATGTTGCTGCGCTTTAGGCAATCGACAGGGCTATTGACCATTTTTAGAAACTCAATGACCTATATATATTGTGTTGTTCTTACAGTAAGACATTCTCCTATAGACGAATAATTATAGAAGTGGAATGAGGACAAAAAGATGGTGAAGCCAAGGTCGAAAAAGAGAAAGAAGTCAGATTTACTTATTAACTACTATTTAATCTATAATTTTGGGCCTATCTGATGTTTACTAAAACATTAAAAATACATTCATTATTAGACCTGACAAAAATAGTAATCAGCTACCTGCGAGCGCATGTAAGGTGCATAATACGCATATTTGTTTATATGACTAAGATATGGGTACTTAAAGCAGAAGCAAATCATAGTTCAATTTATTGATTTTTTTTCGTATTAAGGGTTTCTTCTTAACCGTAATGTTACCGGCTTAAAAATTCAGATCGTTCCGTACCCTCCCGTCTGTACGTTCGTCAAACTCAATAAAGGCAAAATGCGACAAATGAGCGGCCCGCCACTACTCGTATAGTCGAATTCTGATAGCGTAAATTGGAGTATTGGTGCCAGGGACTGACTATATAATTAGTGGATGTCAAAACTTTTACGATAATGCCATAAATTTCTTATGTTTGCGAAAGACGTTATTCTACACACACCACATCATAGGTGCGATGAGTATAGGAGAGTTTATGTCCACAGAAAGTCTTCTCTTAAAACACCCACAACTAAACCTAATTTCAGACACATCCCCTCGGTCTACCGGATTCTATCCATTCCGAGAGTGATTGATAAACCGTACCGTTCCCCTTGTCGTGCCGGCGTCGTCTCGGAACAGTCCCGCTATAGTGCAGATAAGGACGGGCGGTGAACTTATGTACGAGTGGGAGGTTTTGGCGATAAGACTTACAGATACTTATGCCAAAACCTATTTACGTAAGTATATATAATCTAGGCTAGATTTTGCTCGTTATTTTGCCTGCTTGGCATTCAGTTTTTAAGGATCCGTATCTCAATTGGAAAAAACGGAAACCTTAACGGATCACTTTGTTGTCCGTCTGTCTGTCAAGGCACTTTTTCTCAAGAACGCGTTAAAGTATTAAGCTGAAATTCATATGATATACTCAGATCTACTGTCCCTTACAGCTGTGAAAATATCAAACTTCAGCCAACGCAATTAAAAGATAGCCGTTTATGCCGCAAATTTTTGACACTTGCAAAAGAATTAAAACCTTTTTCCCGTGAACTCAGAATCTTGAAATTTCGTACGAAGCAACGTCTTATAGCACAGATAAAGGAAAAATTGCGAAAAGTCGAAAAGCAGATAAAAATGTTTTTAATCATTTATAAATGTTATGGATTTCGTTTAGCAATAAAAAGACCATAACTTTTACTTAAGTACCTACAGTTTTGGACGGAACTCTCGGTGCGCGAGTCCGACTCGCACTTGGCCGGTTTTTACTGTTACAAAAAATAAAAACTTCTTTTTTTATTCCGTTTAGGTTAGCCTTTGACCAATATCTCACCTGATTGCAAGTGATGATGTGGTCGAAGATGTTGTTCAGGCTAACCTAGAAGTACTGGCTCTCATGGACAGCTACTGGAACGCACTGTTGGGTGCTTGGCAACAGATTTTCTACTTGAGGGTGGTCGCTAGCCAGGTGGGCATTCGCAAAATGCCCTTCCACCATGCGGTGAAGCTCAAGCCCGCGGCGGGATTCGAGTCAGGCACCTGCGGCACGGCAGTCCATAGCTACTATTTCATCTTTGCTTTAAAACTTGGCCCAATATTGTAAAGATGTTAACTAAATAACCTAAGATGTAGGTATTTTGTCTTACATCAGAATGGCCACTATTTTAATCCTTGACTCAAACTTATAGACCTTCTCTTCGGTCTACCGGATTCTATCCTTTCTGTCAGTGATTGATAAGCAATTCAGCTCCCCTTGTCGTGCCGTAGTCGTTTTGGAGCCGTACCTTTATAGTGTAGATAAGACTGAGTGGTAAAGTTATATACGGGTAGGAGGCATTAGTGATAGTAGTCTTCGAACTAAAAGCATATCTACTTTTAAGAACTAACGTCTGGCTTCAATGATACGTAGAATTCGGTAATTTTGTCAGCATCTAGCATGTGCGTGTAGCAACTTATATAGCCGCAGTGTTAAAGAACTGCATTCTAAGAATACTTTATGGATGACTTTCTTTTATCATTTTATTTCACTGATAGGTACTTTATAGCGTTATAAAAGTTAATACAGCGTTGCATTATTTATTTTTAGAAAAATTGATTAATTTGTGACATAGACAGATAGATGTACTCTTTATTATAATATAATTAAAACAGAAACACAATTTAAAATAATGTAACAATTGGCGGTCTTACCGCTAAAAGCGATCTCTTCCAGACAACTATTGGAAGGAAATAAATTACTCGAGATATACAAGGGATGGCGATAAACTAGATCATATAGTAGATCATAATAAGGAATCAATTTTCGAAAATATTACTTACCTAAATTAAAAATAAATAAATAATTATAATAATAATATATATAAACAAATAATATATACATATATAATATATACACGTATTCAACATATACATATATTAAAAATGAACAACAAACAACGATTATAAAAATATTTATAGGGAGCAATTGATTTACTAGATAAAAGGCTTTTACTCGCTCTTTAAAAACAGCGAGTGACTGAACACGCTTTATTTCAAGAGGCAGTGCATTCATATAGTCTAACGGCTGAGGCTAGGTAATCTGAAGTTTGACTTTAAATCCTAAGTGAACTCTTCATCTAGTAGTATTTAGCTTTAGGGTTACCGGTTCTTCATAACATTTAAATGTCTTATACTTACTCACTAGAACTTTGAAATTGTAACACAGAATGTACCATAACGTTTTATTTTATAATTCAGTTCGAGATCCCTTAGGAGTCGGATCTGCACTTGGCCGGTTTATTTTTGGTAAACGTTAGATATTGGATTATAATCGTACCAAGTTTAACGTTTGTAATATAATATGTACCTATTAGATACTGTTTTTACGTTAGAGTAAAAAGAAAAAACGTTAAAAAACACGTTTATTGTATTATACGTTAGGCAATCGGCCATACTAACAAATATTCTGTAATTATGTAAACTAAATACTATACCCATACCTCAGATCAGGAAACAAATGAGATAGGTAATGGAGGCGTGCCACGTGCGAACGCATCTGGCCTAATACGGGCTTGTTTGTAAGAAAAACATTGCGCGCTTAGTACAAATCAACAAACGATTTAGTTCTTCCGATAACGCAATGGATTAGTGGTTTAATAGCTGTATCTGTGTGTGTAACTAGTGACTGTAGCTACAGGCTCAGGCAGAACCCATTTTTGTATGTGTACGATTAGTAAGTGTATTCGTTTGCAGCGGAAATCTTGGTGTGCGTGGCAAAATGTGCGTACGTACGCCATACTTATTGTTTTTATTGATGCGAGAATGAAATGGGTTTGAGAGATGTGGAGACACTTTTATGTAAACAAACACGGACTGAAGGCAAATCTCCCTTGTTTCTCTGATCTGTGACCAATAATGTACGGTGCAACCGCACATTCTCCCGTGTCAATATTTTTGGCATCGTCCTAAGTAAACGACCAGTTCGCAATTCATAGGAAGCTAATATTATTTTCCAAAACGTATCAGAGCGGTTGGTCGATGCGACGTATGATCAAAATGCAGTCACGGAGAAATGCTGCCAGCATGTTGGACACGCTGCCAACGGGTAGTGGGCATTGGGCATTAGTAGCATTTGGACGGCCTGTAGGCCTGAAATGGCCATTAGGTTGCCTAAATGCTTTCGTTGGAGTAGCTGTAGTGTATTATTCAGTCAGTTTATTGTTGAACTAGACACCTACTATCGTTCTTAAGATAAGAGCCGAGGCTTAGTAGATAAGGTCCTGTTTTTAGTACATAACCCTGAGGATGACAAAGTTAAACCTTAATTAGAATTTAAAAACAACCAAGTATGTGTTTGATTAAAACAAAAGTCTTATGGTTCATTACATTGTATAGGTACTAGCAAAGAGATCATCTCCTAAGGAGGGTTTAATCGGCCACCCATCAAATTAACCTTAAATTTCTTAAACCAATATAATAACTATCCTTGTGTGGATGATATGTTTTTGTATTAGAGAAGACACACTCTACCGAATCCATATTAGTGGTACAACGATGATGAATTCATATCATATCCATACTTATATACACCGTGTCCCAAAATTCAACGATAAGCCGGCATCGGTGCATGGACCTACTCATGACTACTCGGGAAAAAATAAAAAAAAAATTATAACTTTTTTTTTTTAAATTACAGAGACTTTTATAAAGTTGCGCCAACTTTTAATAAAACTTGCCATGGTAGTGTCCATACTTTTTTTTTTAACCCAGACTATAGAAAGTGCATAGAATGTTAAAATCTATAAAAATTATAAGAAAAATTTTTTTTTTTACTGATTTTTGTAAAATAACTACAGACTTTCTGTAATTTTAAAGGATTGTGGTAGATAGCCGTCCTTCTTAGGTTGCTAATGCACAAAAAATATCAAAAATATGTCAAAAATTGTGGTCATGGTAGTTGAAAATAGCATAATGGGTATCGAATATCGATGAAATTTATAAAAGTCTCTGTAATTAATAAAAAAAAACAGTTATAATTTTTTTTTTTTTTTTTTCCGAGGAGTCATGAGTAGGTCCATGCACCGATGCCGGCTTATCGTTGAATTTTGGGACACGGTGTATACTCATTGATCCGCCCTCAGGGCTATTTAAGTACTTCATAATAAATTATTCAAAGTTCTAACCCTTTGAATCCAAAAACGGGTCAAATTAATACAAAATCGTATTACCTTTTACAGCGCGCTGTATTACACGATCTATGTGAAGAAACCCGTATCCACTAAAGCTTACCACCTAACATTATTGATGACTAAAACGGCCCCTTTCGCCCCAAAATACGGAGAGGGGTCAAACGCCAACGTTTACCTACAAGTTTTACGTCCATTCGATACAGAGTTTTGCTAAAATGAGTCTTAGGTTTAAGAAACAAGGTGCAAAGTAGGGTGGCACGTACGGTACTTAAAGACTCAAGACAGTGTGGGCACAGTGTATACCAGAGAATCCGATTCGACTGAACTTGCCTGTTGGTAAAACCGATACTTTCAACAGTCGGTATTTTAGAGAACTAAGGAAAAAATTCGGTACAAAGTTCATGTCAAATATTTTTACAGGTACTTTGGTCGATTACTTGTGGCCGACCCCACCTTTTAAAAAGTATTAAGGAACACCAACTTCATTATTTCAAGTATTAAATATTGATTATTCGAGCACTTTTTTTTTGTTCCAGGCGGGAATTGAACCTGCATCCTCTGATTTCGCGCTGGATGCCTATTTCTCTAAGAGCACAAAGTCAGAGACTGGTTCGACTCCCGACCGAAATGAAAATAGGGGAGAGTGCACAAGTTCTAATAACGTGTAAATGTGGCATTCGCTTAGCACGTCTACGAAGTAAAATAAACACAAAATTTAAGCGTTTTAAGAATATAAAAGACCATCAAAATCGGCACACCAAGTAAAATTTTTGAGGTAAAACACACAAAAACCACAGTCCAATTTAAAACCTACTCCTCTTTTTAAGTCGGTTAGAAAACATTTTTAGGAGATTGTCAATGCATCAGTGATGCTTTTGGTACTGAAGATCTTAACATCAGGAAAAGACGTCACTGATACTATATTCTGCATAAACATTGTTGAGATCAGTTTGCCCATGCATTCTAAGTTCAGTTTATAGTCTAAAACTCCTGCTTTAATGATTACTTGTATGGGGAAAAGTGCAATGGAATGAACGCAGAATGCATATACTTTCTGCGTGCGTAGTAATTTTAGAGAACCAGTGCCTAGAGCACATCTTAAAATAAAATTTACTTAGTTCCTGCACACAATCTCCGAAAATAGAAGTTGAGATACACATGTATATATACTTACTCAGATTTTTGTATGCCTCTTAAGATATGCTTTGAAGTACTAGCTTATGCTAAGCAATACGGAGGGTTAGATAGTCAAGCGTCGTAGAATCTTTGCGTTCTAAAGGTTGGTAATATGTGTCTGAAACCCTACGATATTGTTATATAAGGTTTCTTAATCATAAGACAAAATATTTTATTTGAGTCCAAGTGAACACTGCAGTACAGCTTTCAAAAAGTTATCAGAACTTTTTAATTATTATAAAGACATAGGCGCTAATTCATCGATAGTTATTTTCGATCAGTTTTGATATATACCGTAACGAAATGTTATAGTCGAATACAAGAGATCAAAATCTGAAATAATTCAACATAACATACTGACTGTTCGAACTATGGCACAGGGTGGTAAGAGGGTTAACCCCCCAGGTGGTCGGGCAATTTCACCACGTTAGGCAGTGACGGTCGCCTGTAATTTTGGGGCCTAATGCGACTATTCCTATTTCAAGTTACCCTCGAGCTTAAGTATGGGCCTGACGCGAGAGATAAGAGTAGTATATATTATGTAGGTATGTGTAGTTAGGTAAAGCGGTGTGTGTAGTGATTGCGACGAAAAGGGTAGATAGGTGTGAACATGTTTAAGTGACAACTTTGATAGGTGGAGATGCTTTTCGATTAGTAAAACCGCTAGAGAGCTGTATTAAGCATCGGGAATGAATGAGCGTTGGTATGTTGATTTCAAGCAAGATATAAAGAAGTTTTAGTAGCCCTTTTGTATTTTTTTACAGGCAAGTCCAAGGTACATTTTATTCATATTTATGCTACTTAGTTTTTTTTTTTATAGCCTTATCGGTTTGCCTTTGACCACAATCTCACCTGATGGTAAGTGATGATGTGGTCAAAGATGTGCTTCAGGCTAACCTAGAATTATGATTTTGTAAATAATTTATTAAATTTTAATAACTATAATATATATATATATATATATATACTTAATACAGTTAAATACAATTTACAGCTATCGCGTTTGCACTTGTCCTAAGAACAAAGATACTACAAGCTGCATTGACATATATTCTTTTATGTGTAAAAGGGATTGTTTTCAAAAAAAGTTCTTAAGTTTTAGTTTGAACAAACTATATTTTAAGATGCTCAAGCTATTTGGTAATTTATTATACATCAGTATTTTCGAATAACGACCATTTCTGTACTTTAGCTAATTTTTGGTATTATACTTTTCATTAAGTTTTATACGTAGATTGTAGGGTAAAACTTTTTAGCACTAAAAGACCAGTGGCAAGTATATGGACTAAGTACTTCGCAGGTTTCTCAGATTTGAAGTTCATTGCATGAGTTTGAGCTTCATAACCAGTGTCAGAGCATTTCGTGAACGGTCTCTTGTCTAATTACTACCGTTCAGGTCTTTTTTCGTCCAAAACGTGGGCCCGTTTTGATCCAGAAAATTATAGTATATACAAAAGTCAAAATCATATGTTACATATCTCATATAAAGTACCGGAGGCCGAATGGAAAAGGCGTTCTGCGCGAAATCGGAGAACGAGGGTTCAATTCACGTGCCAAACAAAAAAAAGTATTTTGCGGCAGATGTCTTTGCGAACCAGTAATTCTAGACTAACTTGAACTACGTCTTCGATCACATCATTTCTTACCATCAGGTGAGATAGTTGTCAAAGGCAAACCTATCAGCTATAGTTAAATTATTAACATATAGATTAACATAGCTGTAAGTGCAGTATCTACTTTTTTCCATATTTTTATATATGTTTACCTTTGTATTAATTTATATATTAATTATCTCCTTAACTTCTATTACTAGGACGTTCTTATGTAAGCTATTTTGGTTCTACCTGTGGAGACTTGATGTAAATGACTCTTATCATTATATATGTTTGTTAACTAGGTTAAGTTATTAGTCGATAGTCTTCCTAATATGTAATAAATAAATAAATAAAAAAAAAATAAGCACGGAGGGAAACACATACACCTCCACCCAATAATTCGCAACTGTAACTGTAATCTAAAATAGAGGCTCTCCTACGCTACCCTAAACAAAGATAAAGCTAGCTCCACACCTGCGAGCGCGAACGCACCGCGAATATAAATCGCGCTGCGAAAGTTCGCGCTAATTAATTGGGTTCGGATTACGGGGACGTCTGTCGGGAGTTGGATTGTTCGCCTCGGGTTTGTTGTATTGGTTTATTTTGAGGAAAGGGTTTTAACGTAGATTTAGCTACGTTATTTACGTAGCATGTTTTGTCAATTTTATTCAAGACACGAGAAGAAAGACGAGGTTGCGCGTGTTTATAGAATCACTAACATCCTAGTTTTATTAACATATATCCTATACTATAGGATGTTAGTGTCTAATTACAAGACTTAAAAGTATGTATGAAAGAATTTGTTGTTTTCACCAAAAGCACACGAATAAATATACGGTTTATTATTCATGTGCCACAAGTGTGATTTTACACTTATGAAACAATTTATAAAAAAGGACTGATAAGTGACCATTGGTGTTCAAGTTTTATTACCTAATATAGTTATTGTACATTTAATAACTATTTTGACTATGACACTACACACTACACTATTTACGTTATATAATTACTTAATACCTGCGAATGTTTTGGTTATATCTCGCTTCTTCGGTTATAAGTAAATACCAACAAGTTATCGAGGAGTAACTGAGTATTTATGTGGATATCTTAAATCAGAACTTAAATTATCTAAGAATACATAATACAAAAAAAGTCTCATATTATATATAGTTACATAGTTAAATAAAAATTATTACACGCGTTACGGGAAGTTTTCTCATAGTTGCCTATCAAAATCCCCTTTCGTCGTCATCTCACCTTTTGGTAAGTAACGCTGATGATGCTGTCAATGATGTTGAACAGGCTAAGTCTGACTGGAAATTGTTTCTTTAGGACAGGAGCCAGAGTGTACCTAAACTTGGAGACACATTTTTCTATTTACGTGTGGTAAGAAAATAAGCTGGCGTTTAAAAAAATGCACACTACCAAACGCGTAAGCTTATAAAAATAGAATAAGTAGGTAATGACTAGTCAAAAAGAAAACAGAACTGACTTCCATTAAAGAAAATTATGAAATACGCAATTTCGCTTACGATAAACCTATTTTTCCAGCTATTTGACCTAAAAAGCAAACTACTCAACTGATTTTGAAATTTCTATGTGACTACTCAGAACCTATATCTTTTTTCCGTTCCGCTATAGAAATGACGGAGGTCTGGGGTAACAAGCTTAAAAAACTGAAACAAAAACCTACGTCTTATTTTTATTACGTTTATTGTTAGACAGATATGGATTCAACATTAACTTACATCAGTTTATGCATGCTGCTCATATAACGCATTATTGTTTTCTTTAGTCGGTCTATATTTAGGACATCGAACAGGAAGATACAAACCAAGCTATGTTTGCACCTCAGTTTTTTATTTAAATTGTAATGTTAAAAATAATAATATAATGTTAAAAACAATAAAATGCAAAGTAAAATATAACAAACATTTGTTTAGTTTTTAAAGTCCTAGCGAATCTTTTTCTGCAAACCGTACCTAAGCGTCAATGTGACGTAATCGACGCGAGGTGCAAACTTAGCTTGCTAGAGTTATATGAGATATAATGGGACAGACTTAAAAATATAACTGAATTCCGAACAATAACAAAGTAAAATATTTTTCCCACCAAAATTTTAAGATAAACACATCCAAAACAAATCCCATATCAAAAACAATCATCCGAGGATAAAGATTGCCGAAGCCATTTTAATTTCCCCCAAAGCCTTACGAATATCCACACGGGCTCATAAAACCAATTTTTCCCTCTATATTGAAAACTTGGAAATTAATCCCTCTACCTAATTTCGTGTTCGTGAAATATGAGGCCACGTTAGGCCTCTCACACACGCGTGACGCAAATTTCGTTACGTCCTCGGCATAGGGTTGCCGAAACTACACCCCCTCCTCGCCGCATCAATCTTCACCCCGCCACCTACGGCCGTATAATACAATAATATATGTCTAACTTTCGGACCGGCCCTGTAGGTAGCTCCATCTCTTGCTAACACGCGAGATTGATACTAAAAAGAAAGGGATAGGTATAGGTGGGGGCGTCCTTAAAGCTTAAAGGGTGTAGGGAGTATGTGGGGTGCTATTGAAATTGAAGCGGGGTTTAGGCGCGGATGACGCCTGGCTGGAGAATAGATGGAAATTTCCTCAATTTAGCGTTTTCGCCAACAAAGGACGTTGTTTAATTTTTGGTTTTTGCCAGTTTACAAGGTGTGGCAGCACCCGGTTGCACGATTTGGGGGTCATCTTTTTTGTTGTATAATTCATTGCTTTTGGTTTTAATTTGTGGAATACGAAGTAGCCGCTTTGCTTGTTTTAAAAGTTAATAAAGCTCTGATTGAAATTGTGTTATGAATGGACGAAGCAGAATGTCTGTTGCAAGTTTAGATTCTGAATTTGTATGTTTTTCCAAAGATATTTTTAAACAACTGACTTTTATGAAATTTGTAAGAAAATATATATTTTTTTTAACCTTGATAAACGCTATTCGCCTACAAAATCATAAGTTGCATATACCATTTTGAGCATGTCCTGGCCCCTGAGACTGTGGTCACAGGTTCGTGCGTATCCCGCTCGTGTATTTTTTTCAAGATAAATTTGTAAATTCATTTATGAGCTTAATTGGTCGGTAGGTTGTTGAGATATGAGGTTGAAAAAAATACGTTGTATGCATTAGTGTTTAATATTTTTTATGTTGCTGATGGGCTTCTTTAGAATCACTATCTCATCTGATGGTCAGTCATCACTTACTGATGCAGTCGAAGATTTTGTTCAAGCTTACTTTGAATCCGCATGGTGGAAGGCATTTAGCGAATGCTCGCCTGGCTAGCTACCACCCTCAAGTAGAATATCTGTCGCCAAGCACCTAATATTGTGTTCCCGCAGCAGTTCTTGAGAGCCAGTAAAATTACGGGCACTAAGACTTAACAACTTTATATCTCAGTGTGACGGGCGCAGTGCAATTTGTTACTTGTGACGAAATGCATCTGTTATAGGCAGAGGTTAGTCCACTTAACATCAGGTGGGCCTCGGGCTTGTTCCGCCACAATCCATTAAAAAAAATACTATGGCTTCCAAGTACCTACAGCTGCCGGAACACGCCGTTAGGGGTTTGGCGACAGAGTTTCTATTTGAGGGTAGTAACCAGGTCGGCATTCTAGAAATACCATGCTATAACGACTGCCATTCTCAGCCAACAACTGGGACCGACGACAACGGCTTAACGTGCCCTTCGAAGTATGGAAGCACTCAGTAGTAAATGCTATTCGCGGTCACCCATCAAAATAATGAAGTTGCTTAAACTTATTGATCGGTTTAGAATATGTAAACTAGCTGCGTTACGCGCGCATTAAACAATATTTTCTGGTTAATTTAAGACCTCATAGTTCTTTTTGTATTTTGATATCAGCCTGATGTCCAACTTTTCAATAACTTTTTAATAATTACAAAATGTTTATTCGTAGAAGAAAATATAATGCAACCAAAATTCATACACATTATTGTTTATGGAAAAATAACCAAAGACAGTTTGACATTTAGTCGGGTAATAAATCATTACTCAGAATCACTATCTGATAATTGAAAAATACAGGCCTTAATATATAAAATACAGTACAGTGCGAGGTAGCTCGTAACGAACTACCAATTACAATATTTAATTGAGATTAACTTTTTAGATGTCTATAAGAATTACCCATCATAAATGTATCACTGAGTAGGTACTGTAAGATATTTCATCGACTTCTAGCAGGTAGGTATTTTAAATATATTGCAATAAGTGGCGAGTAACTTAGTTTTAAGATATTTGTTTTGTATTCATAAACTCTACATGTTTTTTTTTTTTATGCTTGATAGGTTAAGCCTTTGACCACAATCTCACCTGATGGTAAGTGATGATGTGGTCGAAGATGTTGTTCAGGCTAACCTAGAAGTACTGGCTCTCAAGGACAGCTGCCGGAACACACCATTATGTGCTTGGCGACAGATTTTCTACTTGAGGGTGGTAGCTAGCCTTTCTTGGCATTCGCAAAATGCCCTACCACCATGCTGTAACGACTGCCATACTAAGACAACAACCGGGACTGACGGCTTAACGTGCCCTCCATGTATGTTACACCATCATATGTATGCATATTACACCGAACCTAGAATAAAAAAACAAAAAAAACCTTTGCCTATAACAGATGCACATCGACAAGACTATAACAGATGCATCCAAACCTTTCCAACCGGAACACAATAATGTGAAACTTACCTAATGTTTTGCGGTAGAAATAAGTATATTGCATGGTGGAAGGGCATTGTGCGATTGCCCGCCTGGCTAGCTACCACCCAGAATACCAAGTAGAAAATCTGTCGCCAAGCACCTCATGGTGTGTTCCGTCAACAGTCCTTGAGAGACAGTGAAATTACAGGCACATGAGACTTAACAACTATGTCTCAAGTGCGCAGTGCAATTCGTCACTTGTGATGAAATGCATCTGTCAGAGGTCTCTAGGCAGAGATTAGTTCACTTAACATCAAGTGGGCCTCGAGCTTGATCCATCAAAAAAACATTTAAAAAAAGTTAACTACCGTACCTATTTCCTACCACTACTACTTTCCCGGATTTGAAATAAGAAATTTCTGAAAGTTAGCCAACATAACATTTCCGTTTTTATATTTTTTTATAACATATCGAACATTATGGGCAGATACTCAGGTGTAATATGTAGCAGTAAAGTCAACAAACATTGTTTTTTTTTAATATTGTTAGGTTTGCAATAACGCCTGCTATGCGGATTACATTACAAAATCACAAATATATGATAGGAAAAATTTAAGTCATGTGCGGGATTCGAACCCGCTTCCATGGTATGCTCTAACCAATTGAGCTAACATGACATAATTGGTTAGAGCATACCCCGGCTCAAGGGGTGGATGGACACGTTGTAACACATTATTTTAATTAACGTGGTGAATTAGGAGATAGAGCATAAACGCTATCGCGTAAGTATCGTCACCGACAAAATTGCGTAATTTAATAATCTCGTTTTTAAAGGACGAACGATATTGAAAAGTTCAAAGTCGGGAAACACCATTGTGCTAATTACGCGGCAGACGGCGAGCTTTCGCTTTCGACGGCGGCGCTCGTTTTAATTATTTTTTTCCGAGCGTCTCGGCGTCTGCGGGGAACTCCGTGAAAAATTGACAGTTGGAATGGTATGGATGCGCTTTAATTTTTGTGCATTTCTTCGTTCGTGTATTCTAATGCTGCCTGATGACTCGAATGAATCATCTGTAACCTGTCGGCGAAACGCAGTGGCTCTATACAATTTATTTGCTGAACGTGGCAGTACAATGTAGAATATTTCAATACTAAAATTTGTAATTGACCTTCATAAGAGCGTCGTAGACGCCTAAATTGGTTAAATGATTTTGACTTTGACTTTGACTGTAAGAGTTTTCAAAGTGTTGGTTACTATAAAAATATCGCACATATTTAGTTCCTTCAGGTTTCCTCAAGGGGCGCTGCTATAAAACTGCTATAAAACACAAAAGATGAAAACGTTCACTTTCATGGTTACGTAAAAACTTGTAGCGTAAACTCGTACTAGAGGTATGATATCTGTAAGACTTTTTTGCCAGTAAATATATAATATTGATGCATTTTACACGAATGCTCAAAAGGAATACAATGTTTTAAGGTTTCATAGACTCGTATATATATATGTATATGTGAATTTCTTTATTTACACAGACTTGGATGTATGAAATGTAACATCATCCCGAGTGACACTGACAATATTTCTTAAGTCGTTTATTGTCGCATATATTTCAAATAAACTTCTAAAATAATTTGAAGTATGTGGTGTATTTTTTTATGTCTTATTGATCATGAACTGAAAAACATAAGTAGTGAAATGTGGTTTTAGACCATTTCGCATATACTATAGATTAATACCGTCTCCTAGGGTTTCATTAAAATATTGTATCTCAATAGACTATGAGATAAGTAATCGTAATAATAATGTGTACTTACTTAACATGTATAAAATTGTTTACAATAAGCCAATTTAGTTGAACTATTCTTAGATTGTTATATGATTACACATAAATTTCACGATGATAATATGCCGCGATTAATAATTTAGTCCTAGTCAAAGAGCCGTCGCTGACACGTAGTCGCATCCACATTAACCTAACGCCAGCTGCTCGCGAAGTTCGCGCTCGCTCAATCTTTGATACTTTCTTCTTGCATTTTTTCAGCTCGTCTTATTAATGAAAAGTAGGTTACTAACTTGGTACGCTTTAAGAATGAAAGTTACTCCCGCCTTGCCGTAGGTCGTTGAACTCTATCAGCTGTCTTTTGTTTTCGTCTTCTCATTGACCTTTTTATTTCTGATGGTGTTTTGTTTCCTGATTGGAAAAGAGGGGGATTGACTGGGTTCTCTCGAACTTTTGTAACTTTCTGGAAATAGGCCATAGTGCCATTATGATTTAATATTTACTGGAACAACTCATACTAGGTACAATTTACCGGCGTGTAAGCATCGTGTTGATGGGTGAAGCAAAATGATGGTCACATCATTATCACCTCACGCATTTCCCTGGCTCCATTTTCAACTACGAAATGCTGGAAGGATAATTTCCAAGACCTGGTCAACTGCGAAACGGCCTCGCTTGAGGAGATTATCCGGTCTGTAAAATGTAACAAACACCTGCTACTTCTTTTATCACTGCCCAGCGGGCAAACCTGAGCCCTACATATGAAAAGGTAAATGAAAAAACATATTTTTACCATCATCTAGAGCTGATTGATTGAATTTATTTTTAACCAACAAGTACTGAAACGTTTTCCTCTTTTAGCACAATGAGAGTTAGCAATGCAAAACACAAATTGTGCTTAATAATTAATTATATTTATATTAATATATATTGTAATAGTATATTTATATTATATTGAAAGCTTTCGAGCAAGTGTATTTAAAATTACATAAAATGTAATCTAAACTAATATAATAAAGAATAAAAATTTGATTGCATCTATCCAATCAGCCTATCCAATGCAATTGCATTGCATTGGATAGGCTCTGAAACTACTGGACCGATTAGTATGAAATTTGGTATGGAAATAGTTTAAGACACGGGGAAGGACATAGGATAGTTTTTGTCTTACTACGCAAAAAGAGATTAATGAGTTTGCGCGATAACCGACGTATATCGGTTATCGCATCCGCGCATCGGAATCCGCGGGTGGAGCCGCGGCCGGAAAGCTAGTGAAATATAATTCTGTGGGTAATTCATAATGTGCGCAATTTCATTGATAAAATAGGTGGTTAGGTATTTTTGTATTTTATTGCAAATTGATTTCGCCAGAAGCTTACGTCACCTAAGCGTAGTGTTCATTCTTAAATATTTACAAAATTTACACGCAGTACCTACCATCACTTTTAAATTTGTAAGAATGTATAAGATTGGTAAGGTGCGATATAGCTTTGTAACTGATTAAGTTGTTTTGACGTATTCTGTACTCCACGATCTGGACCTTGTTCCTTGTTATATATCTGGACTTTCCAGTCATAACTTGATTTAAAAACACACAAATATCACACTACAAATAATATCAACACTAAATCCATTGCCGGTAACCAAACCGTGACAGCTTGGTAACATCATTAATTATCTATTAAAAAATAATCCTTTTATATGTCAAAACCCATTCAGTATCGGTGAGAGGACACGGGATTACCTGGGCTAAAACCCATAAAAAAAACTAAACAAACTGCCATAATAGCTAACCCTCAAACGGGTGTATGGGCCATTTTTTTCTGTAGGAAATGAATGGAAGCTTCGACGATTGCACACTCACTTTTTTGACATATGGTGATTTTGAATAACGAATATGATTATGGATATCGATTTGAAATGAACTTTATACTTTCACAACGGTCCACTCTGACATTTTTTCCGTTATCCTTCAACCCTAAAATGTGCGGCGAACTTAAGACCCCAAAGGAAGTACTTTAATACTTCTCCACATTTGCCTAAGGCAATCTGCTCGCTAAATCCTCCTGAGAAAGCATGCATAATAATCATCTTGAATTCTCAATAAAACCATCTCGTGTTACCCTCATAAAAAACTCGGGTCACCCTTTGACTACCTGAGGGTGACATTTTTTTATTCGCACTTCCGTCAAAAACGCATATGCAAAAGCGACTGTTATTTTCTTTGATACGGAAATAATAATTATATGCATAAAAGGACGGATTAAGGGTTACACAATTTCTGTATGTGACATTTTTTTCTGTTCCTGCCACCTTGCCGATCAGATGTGCTTTGAACCTTTTAGCTATTGATAAATTTAATAATATGCAACTGTTTGTGCATGCTGAGCTTCGATATTTTGCTAATTGATGATTTGGGTTGGTTTTGAAAGGGTACATGTACCGTATCGATAAAAAAATCTTTTGTTGTGAATGCATAATTATGCAAACTAATTCTAAATTCAGTCCTTTATTATTATTACACAAAAAATAACTTCCTATTATTGATAGGAATTTAAGATTGCCTTTTCTTGATATGACTACATTCTGCGTTTAATACTGAACTAATAAGTTTAACACAAAAATATATCAAAAAAAGAACACTGGGAACTTTCCTATACCTATACATAAAAATATTCTCACTTGTTTGTTTTCTATCTAAAGTGTCTGATACATGACTAATGATGAATCTAAGGCATAAGACTAAATTGTGATAATTGAGTTATATTAACGCAGTGAAAATAAAAAGTATTTTATATTCAAATAATGACGGTTAACCCTCAAACACCACCGTAGGTGCGAATCTGGCATGCCATACTTCTGATAAAACGCTCGACTTGAGTACATTTCACGGGGTAAGGCGCCCGCGCTGGCAACAATGCGTACCGGTCGGTATCTCGGCATGCAGCCTCTCGACTTCAATCAAACAATTACTGCCCCACGGTCGAATACACCCCCGGTACTCCAAATATTCAAAATGGCCGGCCTGCACTCCATAATTTATGCACGTGATAAGATCTGCCAGTTGGGTTGTGAAAACTAGGGATGTTTACTTGTATATTTGCTCTATGTATTTGTTTTTTTAATGCACCAAGTCTTTTAGAAGTGAAATTAGATTAAATGAAATTGGCAATTAGATTTTGTCATGACACATATCCGTCTTCCGTCTTAAGTTGAACAAAATAATATAGCTCAACTTTTATTTTAATTAATACAATTAATTTATTCTTACGATGCATGTTTTAAAATCGAAATTTCATATTGTTTAGAGTTTATATTTTAAAACAGTAATAATAAAGTACGGTCGTTTGCGTAAGTTCCGGGTATTATTATTATTTTGTGATAAAGTAACGTATTCTATAAAACATTACACCCTTGACACACCGCACATCCCGAATAACAATAGGATGCAGATTCAGATTGTCTAAAGATAAATAATACATTTTGATTTATAATAGAACTAAAAAAACTGCTCTTCATTTATTGAGAATGCATAAATAGACCCTATTATTCGATATCAGGAAGTGCAAAATATGGGTGTAACTTTTTTATATCAGTTGAATACGTGTCAGTGAACGGGTTGACTTACGAGGGACGCAGTTTTTTATGCTATCACACATTCAAAATAGTTCAAAAATATTTTACGGATGCATTGAATGGTGATTTGATTTATTCCAATGACATGCAGATGTGAGAGCCTCGTTAGATTTATTTGACTGCTGTTTTTCTATTGATCTCTTGTTACGCATGATCGGTCATGTCGATTGGTAGTTAGTGTTTATTATTTGATGTTTTGTGAGGG
Source organism: Plagodis pulveraria (assembly GCA_963890685.1). NCBI lineage: Eukaryota > Metazoa > Arthropoda > Insecta > Lepidoptera > Geometridae > Plagodis > Plagodis pulveraria. Next base: position 10,750,985 of record OY982963.1, read on the forward strand.
TGACACATAACTGTAGTTTTTAAATTTTAAAGTTTAGTCTGTCACCTAAATAACAACCTGCATGTTTAGTACAGATACGTAATACAAGGCGTCGATTGAAAATTCTGTTGCAATCTCTAACAGATGCAAATTGCAACATCTCTCTACGAAACTCTTTCATAAGCTGCATTAAAATCTAAATACAGGCAAACCCTAATCTGCATAATAATGCAACGGCCCCGGAAACAAAATGCAGTGATAACGGAACAAAGGTCTCTGAGACCACGATGCGCTACGGAAGGGTTACCTATTGTCTGAACTTACAACTCCAAATTAATGAGCAGTACAAAAAAATGTTGCACAATCGCGATATATGATCTTTTTCTATGGTTCTCAAAGTGTTGCAGGCTACGAATATTCATATTTATTTGTAGATTGCAGGTATAATAATTACTTTTACAACGGAATGAAGTCAAGGATTAGTTGTGTTATTGTCTCTCTTTTCTTTATCCCATAAGCATAAGTAATAATTATATGAACGACTCTAAAAGATTTAAAATATATCTCTTAATTCCATGCACTTATGTTTAGTGTTTATTTTAATTGATTGTACATTATGTACCTAATAAATACTTATAGTATTCCTAAAATAATAATATATTGAGCATCATCAACAGCAATATATTACCACATTATTATACCATCAATGATTCGAGTCCAATTATATAGTCATATCACATTACATAATATCAACAAATATTTATATAATTATAAATTAAAACAGCCCACATTAGTCCAGACAATATAAAAAAAATAAACCATTTTAATTAAGTAATTAAACAGTTTTAACGGTTTAAATTGCGTAAAATTATAATATTTTTATCTCGACTTTTCAATTTTGCATGTAAACGTGCACATGGGGTGACTTGAAGCTGTTAAAAATATGACACAACTACGTTCGTATTGACAGCTAGAGTACACTTGTCATGTGTAATAATTACAAATCCCCGAGAAAACCCCCGATTGCAGACCACCAATATTAAATTATTTTCTTTATAATTAAATTGAATGTCACAAATAAGCAAAATGTCAATCTCAATCAAAATCATACTGAATATATAATAATTGTACACACGAACACGAATTTTGGTTTAAAACTAGATGTTTACTATGAAATTCTTACATTTTGAATTTCTAATACTTCGTCTTGCCATGTTTACACGCATTTTATACGAACGCCATTTAGAGGCAGGGTTTTGTAGAATGTTTAATTTATAATGTAACATCTTTGCAATTTTATATGTATCCGAAATTCTTCATTATTTGTATAATATTAATAAATGATTTATTTTTATTACGAGTTGGACCTGTTCCATCCAAATTCATTATTCACTCAAAATTCAAAATCATGTACTTACCTAAGTTTAAAATTCTATATAATAATATTGTATAAATACACTTGCAAAACTTTAACAACCACTGGACTGCGCGCTACCTACTGATCTAATTTCCATGCGTAAGCGCAGCGGCGCGAAGGGGTTAAACTATTCACTGTATTTTTTTGCATTTATTAACTTCGAGACTCTAACAAAGATCATTGAGTTTAGTGTGTTAGTGATTTCCGATACGTGAGGTTGTGGTAGTGATAAGTTAAAAAAGGTGATATTAAAGATAGAAACTGCAGATGTAAGAATTGGGAGAAAAATGTTGGAAAGTCTTGGATTTACAAACATAAAGGCGTTTACGGAGATGGTAATATTTTCAACTAGTCTGTACACAAATACTGAAAGCGTAAAGGCATTTATTGCTATTCAGAAATATTAAAACTTTTTTTACTACTTAATACCTTAGACAATATAAGTATATTTCTCTAGAATTTTGCAACATTCTAGCAAAAAAAAAGTATATCATATAAGTATATTGTTAAATCATATCAGTATAACCTAAAAATAAGAACACCATAACATCAACCGGAATTTCCATCGTTGAACAAGTTCTCTCCCATCGAGGGAATTTTCCATAATCCCCACGCTTGGCTGGCGTCTTGGGGATTGCAGTAGAAGTTGTCAGTTCTTCAGGAGGCGCTGTTTCCCACCTCCGGATATTTTTCACTTAGTTGTCGTAAAAACGACACCCATGGAATGAAACGGGTGATATTCTAACCTGGCACCACACCTGTGGCTAAGAAAGAAAGAAAGCATATATAAAGTACTATATTCTTACCCAGCTTTAGTTAGTACAAATTGTATGTATTGTATTACAAATAGTAATACATTTTTCCTCAGCCCATAACACTATCGCACCCTTAACGTTACATCCCTACCCGGCATCAGTTTTTAGCACCCTCAAACGACCGATCTCGAATAGCCTTGAGCCAAATCCACTTGGTGTCATAAAACTCAGACATTCACTCTTAGGTCGACTCCAGATGGAGTGTTATGAGATGAAAAACCAGTCCTTCTTTAACTTAAATATGTACTGTAACTGTAATGTAGCTGACATTTATCTCTTTTTCATATTTAGAAAAAAATCTTGTAAAATGCAATGAGAATTTTATGTTGAATGATGAACTTGTGTTAAGCGAAGACAAAAAAGTTTCGCTATCGAACTGCGTAAATTGAACTGAGATTAATCTGTCTCAGATTAAGAAAATACTTCGTAATGAAAATTATAGTCACTCCTTTCGCTTTTGCCACGCATATTCCAAGAGAACGAACTTGTGAGATTATGAGAAGAAACAACAGTTTTGCTTATCTTAAAAAACTGTGATATAACTTTAAGCAATTTAAATTATTCAAATATTTGACTGTTGTTGGAGAATTTTATAGCATTGGCTTCGACATTGAATAAAGTTTAACGCTAAGTTCGTTAAGCCGATGCCACCGCGATGCTTTTAATTTCCCATTTAATACCAAAATTGTAACAGGATCTCAGAATCTTTTGCCCCGGTTTGTATACAAACAGCGCTCTGGCCGTAAAAATATGAATTTGCTTTAATAAAAAATACTATAAAATGTATTCTTGCAATGTCATCCATCTCATCAATAACCTCTTAGCATGATAATGTTCACACGTAAGTACTACGTGTTTATTTTGCTCTTTGATATTTTAAAAATAAAAGTTATATATATCCCAGAAGAAACATTGATGCGCAATTATAGTAGATTCATATTTATTTTTCTAGAAACTTTTGATAAACTGATTTTTGTGTATTTTAAATGATAATATTTATTATAATTTCTACGAAAATGTAGAAATTCGATGTTTTAGTAAACGGTCTTTAGGACGTCGCCCTTACACCGGTGACGTTGGGTCGTAGGTTTTATGAGGACGTAAACGCTGAGTGTGTGATTAAAAAATATGAGTTATTTCGCGTAATATTAGTTTTTGTATATTCGTGACAGTATTTCCTTTTCTAGGAGAATATAGCTTTAAGACTATTTACAAGTATAAATTTAAAAAAAACTCGACTTCATATTGTTTATTTTTGTTAAGCGTTTAATCGTACCATTTAAATTAATTTGTAAGTTATATATATTTAGGAAATCGTATTTTCAAGCCCTTCATTTTGATAACACATACATACAAACATGAACCCTTAATACATAACACTTTTTTTTGGGCAGACGTGTAATAATTTTTTGGGCAGTCGTGTAAAAATATGGGGAAATTAAATTTGTTTTTAAAAACGGAAAAAATCTTTTATGTACCTTATCACATGGTGGCTACATAATAATCATAAATAAATATTTTATTGATACGTTTTATTACATAAGCAAATAACTTGATTAAGCGATATTTTAGAAATATTTTCATTTTCTATCTAGTGAAATCAATGGAATCGTTTCAGGGCAGGCATTTTATCGGGTATTTATAACAGCCTCCAAAATATAATATATATAATTCATGACTGCAAAACCTGCACTCTTTTTAAAAACAAATTCAAAATTTGCCTTTTTGAGACTCACCTTTTTGAGATAAACGTCACATTTTTAGAAAAGAAAACTGTACTATGAGATTTGCTTTTGGTCCCCCATTATGAACCAAGCGGTTTCACCCGCGTAGACGGGAAGACAACCATGAAAAGTGATGGTGATGATGAAACGTATACAAGACCTAAGCTATCTAAGTCTAAGTTTCATCAAAATCGGTTCAGCTCTTTCGGCGTGAAGGAGTAACAAACACCTTATTTACACCTTATTACCATATTTAATATTATAGTGTAATGTTGTTTTATTGTCCAATAGAGATATATCTTTAATAAAAATATATTCTCGATCGAAGATGAATTCCTTAATAGGCCTCTGATGATACTTTTTGTAGAAGCGAACGCAATTTTTTTTCCGATGAAGCTACGTTGCGCTTAAGACGGGTATTAATGTGTATATTAAAATAATCATTTAATATTATCTTAAAATATTTGTTATTATTAAAGATGTATTATAACTACCATTCTTATCTACTGCAAAATATTTCTTCATGCATAACGGACTATTAGTTTCCTGAATATAAAACCTTATTCTACGCATGCAAATACACAAACAGTATATAGGTAGGTATATATGAGCACATAAAACCCAACATAAACCGTATCAGAAGGCTTAGAACGCCATTTCGCTGGGGCACTTCCTGTTAACATAAATCCACCCCTGCGCGGGGATAAACGCCACGCCGCCGTGATTTTCAATTTTTCAATCGGTTATTGTTTGTAGATTTTGAGGGTAGTTTGCGATGTGCTGCTGAACGATCCTACGGAAATTGGTCTGATTTCTAATATGGTAGAAAAGTTCACGTCATGTACAGACCTTTCTACAGGCGAAGGCGCGCTCTTCATATTTTTTGAGTATAGTTGGAAATTATGCTGTTTACCCAGACAATCATATTTATATATTATTGTTTTATTGGATGTACTTACCAAAAACATTTACATCTACGCCAAGACTGATCTGAAGCAATTATGGCCGAGTGGTAATAACTATGGACTGCCGTGCCGCAAATCCCTGGTTAGATCCCCACCGCCGGTTTGAGCTTCGCCGCAAGGTGGAAGGGCATTTGGCGATTGCCCGCCTGGCTAGCTACCACCTTCAAGTAGGAAGTCTGTCGCCAAACACCTAATGGTGTGTTGCAGCAGCAGTCCTTGAGAGCCAGTAAAATTACAGGCAGATGAGACTTAACAACTGTGTCTCAAGGTGCCGGGCGCAGTGCAATTCGTCACTTGTGATGAAATGCTCTAGGCAGAGGTTAGGCCGCTTAACATCAGATGGGCATCGAGCTTGCTCCTTCAAAATAACGAAAAAAAAACCCAAAAAAACACGTAGTGTACTAACGAGGTCTATCCCTACAAATGCGCATTAATAATTAACTGTGGAGGGTCGAGCCTTCATCAGTGAACAGGTCTGCACCTAGAAGAGGATGAGGTACAGCACTTGCAATCTCACCTATATAAGAAGTACCCATCATACACAAACAAACATTATTATATCGAAATATCTATGCCCCCTAGGTGAAGGTAGAGTTGCGTGATTAGACATGAGTTATTAGCTTTAATCACACGTTCATATTAAGGTTTTATGTGAAACTTACAATTCCTTAAAAGAAATACTATTAACTGACCTAACTCCTACCCAGAGATTGACTGGGGATCTCGAGATTTTGAAGCAAGGGCTTACTTGACCAACGAAGAAGTCAAGTTAGCAATCTTTATCCAAATTAGCAGCTAACTGCGTGTACAAGCAGCTTCCTTCATGAACCAGTTTCTTAGTTCTAAGTTGACACCATCTTCAGCATCAACACTTGCAAATAGGTGAGAGATGGTTAGATGAATTAGCTCTCAAAGATAGCAACTTAAACCCACCGTTAGGTGCACATACTAATTTTATATACCAAACTCTTTGATATCTTATTTTTGATCAAACAGAACGCAGCTTCTCAAGGTGAATAATAACCATAGTTGTGTCCCTTTACATGGAAAATCGATCACCCCCTCTCTGATGGATTACCCCTCGCTCCTCATCCTGATGGAATAAAAAGAAAACATTACAGCCACCGGGCCCTCGGGGGAAAGGCTCTAAGATGTTTTTATATTTTGGCTGGGGCACGTCAGGTTCGGTTTTTGTTTGGACGTTAATCTTTAATGTATATGATGTGTGAGAGTGATGGCTTTCTATTTGGGGTTGCTTGTTTTTATTTTAAGATATTTTGTCTTCAGGCTGTAAATACTTACCGTATAGCTTACTTAGCATTGGCTGTATTTTAAATGGTAAACACGATCTCACAATACTATTTTGATATAATTATGTCCGCGATAAGACCCGTAAATCCTTCTTCTAATTTGAATACAATTCGCGAAAGTTTCAAAATATGCATTGGTCAGCTGAAACTCGAATTGTGGTCAGTAAAAATAAAAAGATTGATCAGCAAATATGTAACTGTTGGTTAGCTCTAAATTTAAATGGGAATTCAAAATACATTGCAACAATAATAGGTGGATTATGAGTCAGAATCAATAAAAGTGTACTAAGCAGTTTTTTTAATGAATTACCTTTAAAACTCCTGTTTCAGGACTCAGAATATGCTGTATTTTCTAGCGTATTATCGCCCGTTACCGCGGAACGCTCACTACGCCTTCTATTTTAAAACCTTTCCTTACATTCGTAGCCAATAAAGAATTCTGTTATCACTTTCTTTTAGTCTTGAATATTTGATTAATTTGTACCTCATTCTTTCGTGAAATCCGTAAAAATTTAGTAACATATTGATTCTAGTGTGATAATTATATTTACTTATTTAGTAATATTTTTTCTTACATACTATTCATATTGCTCTTGCTGAGAAGCAATATTTTGCTAACTGTGTGATGATACTGATGATTCAAATGTTTTTTGTTGATAAGATTGAATTTGTGAGATAATGACTATAACTGTCCCAAAAAAAAATTACATGTGTTATAGATTTTAAGTTACTTTTTCTTGCTAATCATAAATTTTTATGGTGAATTCTTTAACTAACAATTATGCTTCATTATCCGTATCGTATATAAACGAAACTTGCCTATATATTATGTCACTTCTTTTGTGTTTTCTTTCGTTTTGTTTATTAGTTGTCAATATAATTAACAATATCCTTTACAACATTGTATTGACTTAATACATTTTAGTTGTAGAATGTTTAGATATTAATACATTTTATAAGAATAGCATAAGACTTTTAAATTGACTGAGATGCAAATTAAATATTCATGCGTACAAGCTTCAACCGATGTATATATATAAGAAATCTCTTACATATTCCTAACACAAAGCATACCCCATTATTTCCACTCTGAAATTCCTATTTACAAAACGAACTTGTCCTCTCTGTCCATTGAAATCCTCGACAAAATGGACCCCAAAAATCCGATGTCCAAATACCTAGCCGTACATAGCGCACCCCCGCAGATAGGGGTGATTTACGGAGGGTCTCGGAGACCCTTATCGGCATTGCAGTCGTTATGACCATGTGAGGGTGGCAGAGGGTGGATAATGGAGGTGAACGACGAACACTCTCCGTACCTTTGAGCGTAATATGTTATTTTTAAGATGTTTGCTTTCGATTTCGTCTTTGTTCTTTGTAAGGTTTAAAATGCTGACAACTTTATATGCATAGAATGTGTATTCGTTTCTGCTTGAGTTCATTTGAAATGGGGCTTTACTAGGTAAAAGCCCTTAGTTTTTATTCTCTTTACTCAGACTCAGATAGACTTGGGCCTTGTTTCGTATACCGTGAAATGTTTCATTAGATCTGTGAAAATTTAACTCCTTTTTGATTTATAAAATAATGTAGAACACCGAATAATAATGACGGTGTCTCAATTAGGAGAGTGCTTCTAAGTTAGGCCTACTTAGCTAAACATTAAAAGTAAAATGTGTATGACATTATTACGATAACTTTAGTATAGGTTCTGCTTAAAAAAAAAATATGAATGCGTTTCTTGGTTTTCTTGACCGATGGTTAAAATTAACATGTTATCACAACCATTATACTTAATAAGACCTAAATAGTAGAATTTTTTTGTAATACCTTCCAGCACTGCACTATCTTTAAAGCCCATTCAAATCTTATGTAGATACCTATCAATCAATATTTTATCTTTATTAGGAAAATATATAATCCATAATCATAACACAAGTATAAAATAATTGAGTTTATTTTAAATAGTATTGTTAGATTATATCGAAAAGTTATCACTCGCTATCTTCGTGCTAAAATCAAAAGAAAAGCCGAGAAATATTTCAATAACAAAACAAGGCAAGTCGTGTCTCGCAAACCATTGGTCCCTGCCATAAAATTATATACGCCTACCAAATAAAACCGAGTCCCCTAGGCGACGGCATTCTGCATGCAAAATTTAATTTTAGATCCGGCCGGGTTCAATATAGGTAATATTAGAAATTTATGTTCCATGTTTGAATTTGAATGCCGTCTCGGCAGTAAATTTTAAATTATATTCTTCTGCCCGCATGTTAGTTTTGTGCCTAATGTTGCTTATATCTGTTTCTCATTCAATATATTTGTGTATGCATATTACAGATATTTAAATAAAAGTAATATGAAGTTGTTTTATACAGGCTTTCATCTTTATTTATTTAGCTAAACAAATAGTTTCTGTGACATGCAATGATTACAATGCATAAATTACAAGTATCATCTTATACCAAGTAGAAGGTGGTCGAGTAAAATTTTAAACATAAACGTCTATATGTAATAAAAATTCTATTGCCTAGTTTAACTCTGCTTCTGATCTTCCATTGTCTTATTTTGACCTTGAATAAAACAGACAGGCTTCACAAAAATCTTCACATATCATTGACGAGTATTCGTAAAACTGAACCATTCCGAAAAGAAAAATAATTAGTACTTGGTCATAAATATAGTTACACTGTTGAAGAATAAGCAACGTAACCATTGTATTCGCAAAGAACATCCTTCGATCTAATACAGTTTTAAAATTAAACAAATTAACGCCCCAGTCAATGGAAACAATATTAAAAACGCATCAGACTCACAATTAATACAATTATGGCTGTGGGGGAGTAAAACACTGCGTTAAACTCCTGTTAAAAGGCAAAGTAATACAATTTTCCCGCCTTTTTCTCCCCACCTAATTACAAATCATTCTTTTAATAAAGTAGATCGTTACAATTAGGGCGATACCGTTCAATGATAAAAACTTTTTCTTCCCCGAAAATAAGCAAATAAAATTATCGACACAAAATAAATCATGAACCACAAAAAGAAACATTTTTCCTTCCAATTTACAAGTCATAAATTACGTCCGGCGGTCGTTGTTGCCCACTGAAAATATTTAACCATCAAATGGTCGCGTGGGCTCACGGGTCAACCATTCACTAAAAATATATTTGAATAACGAATGATATACGGTTTGTTTATTGGCGAGCCTGTTCGTTCCTTTTTTGAATTTCATTATTCGAAGTTGACCGACGCGCGTTCGGGTCGCCGTCGTCGGTCATTTCAAGGGGAGTGATTGGCCAAGCTGACCCCTCGATGTTCGCTATATAATGTAAAACTTTTAATATTTTCGCAGCTTGGGTCTGTGAGACCGGTTTGGGGACTTAGGGTTAGCTTTATTGGAAATTTTACGTTTAATTTGTGATTTTGTTAACGCACGTGTATTCTGTTAAAAGGTCATTTGGGGGTAAGAGTTCAAGATATGGCTTATTTTCTTATAAATCAAGAAATTGAGTTGTTTGTATCACGAAATAGGAAACCTGTTTCAATAGATAATTGAGAACAAAGTTATTCTAATTAGATTTATCATGGTTCCAATCATGGAATTTGTTAAAATAACGTAAATAACTTATTCATACATTGTAACGGAAATATTGTACTTAGATATTAATCTTATTTATTTACTCGGTTGGAACTTACTAGAAAAAAGCAAGATCTCCCTTGTAGGTGTAGTCAGTTAAAATATTTATGATCATAAAACTTATTATAATTTTTTTTTGCTCCTTATAGCTGTAATACATATGACAATGATAGTCAAAGCCAAAGTCAAAATCATTTATTCAATTTAGGCGTCTACTACGCTCTTACAACGGTCAATTACAAATTTATAATAGAAAACATTGTACATTGTACTGCTACTACTACATTGTTCTGCAAAGTTCAGCAAAAACAAATTAAAGAGCCACTCCGAGACGAACAGGCAAGAAACTCGGGGTCATTACTTTTAAACCTTTTTTAACAATGTGTTACAAACTATATTTTAAAATTATTAAAATATGTTCACTTTTATAGCCAGTTTCTAATAAGTTTATTAAAATATTTGTTTAAATTTTGTAGGTGAGATAGTAAGTATTCAAACAATATTTCATTGTAGTACAAACTCGAAAAAAATTGTAAATTTTAACATCTTGCCAATTCCGGTTTTTTGTCTATAATCATACCAAGTTTGACGCTTGTATAAATAACTATTTTAACGACAAAACAAAAACAAAAATCGTTAAAATGAACACGTTTATGGAGACCCCCTTTTATTTTTTTGTTATTATTAGTAATTTTAAGGCAGTCCGCTATACTTATGCATATTTTGTGAAAATTTCAACCAGCTACCTATTACCAGGCCAGTATATTCATGAGCAATAGCCACTTAGCACTATCTTAGTCCATATGTGGCAAGCAGCGTGGACATTCAATTCAAATGAACTCATGTGAAAAAAATACAACTATTTTGAAAAAACTAATCATAAAATATTACTTCTAGAAATCATTATCTATTCTTTGACATATTTTGTTACAGTCAAATATTAATATAATTTACGTGCGACCTCAAAAACCATGAAACTTCTCTCCTTTTATGATTTTTTATGATCGAGTTAAGTTATTGCGATCGTGTTTTTAACCATAGAATTGGCAAGTGGGTGTATGGAACTACAACATAATTTTTTAATCAATCAAAATAAGAAATCTTTGATTGTTTACGGGTCAATAAAAATAGGTTGATTTTGAATAACCTTGCCTTAAAGGTCGTACGGACAATCGAGGCTCAGTAGTAGAGTCCCATTTTCTAGTGTAGAACCCTAAAACTATATAAGATTCCGGTAAATACTTATGAAGTGATAAACTTACTACATTTCATAGTCAAAGGTTTGCCATTTTTTTACCAGAAAATCAAGCGACTGATCAGTGAGATTGAAATTAAATTCAAACGCTATTATTTCGTCGGAAATTCGTACAAGGACCCCACGCCACGCAAGTGTCCCGGGGGATGAAAAACGAGAAAACTTTCCCTCTCTACGTTACTTTGTTTACTTTTGCACTATTTATGTTAAAATGTGGGGTTCCAAACAATTTCTTAGGCGTGACATGAAAGGAACTTTAAGGTTGTGATTATCTTTACACTTTGTTTTTTATTGTATTTTTGATGACTTAGAAAGGGCTTTTCCGTTACGTGAATATGAATTTTATTTTTAATATAATCTTTGTATTGCTTAGAAATTTGTGATTTACTTTATAGGTGTGTGCATGATAGTTTCAGGGTGGTCCTATCGATCACTCTTACGAATAATCGGTATTTAAGCCCTCCTGGACCTGGACCACCTACACCTAGAAAACCTATCGCCAGGCACCTAACGGTGTTTTCCGGCAGCTGTCCTTGAGAGCCAGTACTTTTAGGTTAGCCTGCAAAACAACTTCGACCACATCATCATTACCATCAAGTGAAATAGTTGTTAATTGCTGACATATCAAACATAAATAAAAGTGGTATCTGCATAGACAATCTACATGGGGTCTGGCTGTGAATGCTTCAGAGCCTACAGTTCTGATTCCAGGTTTAATATACTCCTCGACCATTTAATCACTTAAGAACAGTTTAGATAGTGGTCAACGGCTAGCCTAATTAAATCACGACTAGCATAATCACCTTTGATGCATTAGAAGTAGATATATGTCTAATAACGTCATGGTTTAGAATAATTAGTATATTTACTATATATTTACTTAACGGCATACAGTTTTATGGGCATAATTTATAGATATTGCAACTAAATTTAAACTTTATGTAATTGTTAGTAAACCCCTCCACGAGACACGCTGTCCCATATATTTTCAAGCCCTGTCTCGCATTTTGTAAAAACAGTTACGTGTTAATTTATTCTGACGGTGTGAATCTCATGAGATTAATTTCATTAGATACATTACATATAAATTAACATTAAATACAAACTACCAAAAGTATCCATCCAAAGAGGTTTTATGTAAAAAATATATATGCAAAAAAAGTCTAGGATAAGTTGTGCGTTATTTCTTAACAAAAAGTTTGCAACCCTACCACTTTCTGACAGATACCTATGACGCCATCTTGTGTGTCACAGTGTTACGAAAAAGTAATATACCGGAAAGTGTTACGTAGGGCAAACCTCACCAACATTGCGTGAAAAATGTTCAGATGTACTATTTTCATTTCAAATATAGTCTTTCGTGTAACTTGTCGTCTTCCTAGCCTAAGATTAAGAATAAAATCTGCCCAAATGCGAGTCGGGCCTCACTCTAATAATTATATAGTGACCGGAATTGTGCTAGCAAAAAAAATAAAAGTAAAAGGAAAAATAATGGTTTAATCACAGTCGTAAAACAACATTTTAAATTGGCGTTTCCAGGTTGGCAAAATAGAGGATGAACCGATAAATAATTTAGTTTTCGACATAGACCCTTAAATTACAAAAATGATTTAAAATATACCGGTAGTTTTGTGGTACTTTATTAATTTATACTTTTAAATAAAAAAGAGGAAAATTTTATTCGTGTTCTAATTAACCCATTGACATCGACGATAATGATAACAATAGAATTTCATTCATAACTTGGACATAGTGGTCCTGACGATGCCAACTTATAACGAGTTGTGGACTATGACACAGTGGTGTGTGAATTAGATTTTCTTTAGGCTACCTTCTCATGCCTGGCTAGGTCCAACCTAACCTGAAAAATAAATTGAATTTCTTATACAATATTAACATTTGAGCCACCTCTCTACACAAAAAATTTAAGGCTCAAGTTTGTAACTTATTCCGCTTACGAACTAGAAGTCCGACACATGCTGACATCGGAGCCGTCTTGCCTTTTGAGTATACGGAATAATAAAAAGAGTTGAACTCCTTGTTTTACTTACCGTTGAAATATCTATTGTTTCTCGCCTTTGCATTATTTAATTACTCACATCTAATCTTCTAGTCTGATTGTAGTTAAATGTCTACAATTAGTATACTTCGTTAACACATTCTGTTCAGTATTCCATAGTGCTCGTGTTTTAGTATTCAAATGCAACGTCTTGGTAATTAGCACACGGTCTGATAGATACGACGCCATCTTGGGTCTAGCAGACCTTACGAGCGACGTGTGTAATTTAATTTGATGCAACTGCTGGATGGAGGAATTTCATGGTTAATATATATGGTAATATTTTATACAGTATAGGGTTTCATTGTAATATTTATTATTCGAATAATAACTAAATATGTGACGTTTATTGTGAATTAGAATATGTTTTAGGAATTAACACTTCCTTCGATGATAGGTAAGTAATCACCGAAGGAAGCGTTTATAACTATTTCATATTATCTTGTGTCATATGTGCTGTGCATCCAAAGGTTGTCTGTGATTGCATTAGCGATAAGACCGTCAATTATATTGCCACTATGTATTTAATTTTGGTGTACCCTGTATTTTAATGGTTTGCAATAAAGAGTTATTGTATCATATCGTAGTCAAACCTATAGTGTAAGTCAGAAGCATGGAGCTTCTGACTTACACTATTATGGCATTCACTATATAGAGCTTTATATTGGGTCGATAACGACGCAAAGTTTACAGTAGTGCGCTGAAAGCTGTCAGTAATTTTCACTACATCTCAAATAGGTACTAATAAAAATAATATTATCTAAGAAGGAATAATATTTCCGGCGAAAGCAACAGTTATTCTAAAAATTAATCATTGGTAGTACTGACTTTTTACCTCAAGAAGTTTTCAGAGACTCTGTACTGAGAACGCCAATTGAATCTTTACGAGTTTCCATAAAAGAGCTCAATTCTTCATCTCGTCGTAAAGCACCAACGTCTTCAACAAAGTATGCCCGATACTCTTGAAGGAAAACCAGCGCCGAAAACGTGCGTACATAATATTCGGCCGGCCACCCACACGCGTGCAAGCACATAGTAACCCACACACACATGCATACGTCACACACGGCGTACATGGCCACGTGAGTGCGGGTGGGACAAAGTAAAGGACGCGCAGATGTGTGAAGGTGGGGTGAGACAGAGAAGGCAGTTGCAGGACGAGCGATACAACAAATCAATACGGGCGGTGGTGACCGGTAGCCTGTGTCACTACCCCCATCTCCCCCTACCTCACAGCCCGCCCCGCGGCCCCGCAGACCGCACGCCTCCACCTCATTGTCAACGGCACACAGTTGTTTAGAACTCCCGAAATTGCTTTAGTGCAGCTGTATTTGGCTCTTTGTCAGTGCTAGGTTTAGGCGTATAGTTAGCTCGGAGTGGAGCTCGTTATTCTACTCATTTGAAAATGAGAATTTACATACATATCATTAGACCTTTATATCCCTAAGTGGGTAGGCAGAGGTTTTCACACAGCCACTTTTTGCAAGATGTTTTGTATAATTTCCAGTAATAAAGGGCCAGTCTATGGCCATGTACCAGGCACAAGCACTACAGACTGCTTATGGCTAGAGCGCTCGTAGCGCTTTCCATACAAACGTAGTTTTGTCATATTTTAAATACCAAGTGTTCAAACACGGTGAAAATTTTATTTAAAATATGTCAAAGAAGCATATATATTAAGCTCAAGGACATTGTATATGCTAAATGTCAAATAAGTTTGCACACTTGGTATTTAATATGACGCAATTACGTTTAAATAGAAAGCGCTACGGGCACTCTAAGCCTTATGAAAGTTTATTTCTCTGAAATCCCAAAATTGATTTCTCTGGCCCGTTAATTGTAACCAGGAACACGAAAGTCTAAAGCGAGACTTTATACAATAGACATCTCTAGTTAATATTTATTGACTCATGAGCTTATTGTTACTCAATCCCATGTATCAAAAGTTTATTTCCACCAATCAAAAACAATTTATGGGTATTATATTAACTTAACCAGTTTTTAGTGATTTTGCTTATACAGGTCATCCGCATGAAAAACATACCAACATAAAACCATTAAGTGTATAATGTATATAAATATTTTTTTTTTACAATTCTTTTTAAGACGCCTCTAAATATTTCCAACTCTATGGCAGAAAATCCGCTTGACCGCGCGTATGGAAGGCGCTACGAAACTCCGACCAAGCAAACTTGATACTTGCAAACTTTTCTGTAATATAACTTGGAGGATTTTATTCGCAAATAACTACATTTCGTTATTTGGTTACTTTCAACGCTGTTCTGTTTTTAAGTAAGACATAGTATAGATGACCAAGAAAAAGTGTCAGATGTAACTTGGAAATGTTGGCAATCATACGATTGTTTGTACCCATGTTTGTTTGTTTTACTATACATATCTTACTAAGTATTTGCCCTATCTTCATTAAGTTTGGCAAAATGGAAAATAATTGTTTATATATATGTCAATATTTTCGCACATTGTGGTTCAGATATGAGCTGTATTGGTCTTGGTTTTGTAATGAAAATGGGTACGTATTTATAGTCCGTATCCTATATGGCGTTAAGTGTTGATGAACCAATATCACATGTAGATCATACTAAAATAACTACAAAAAGTAATTATTGTTATTATAATGATTCGTAATTACTCGTGGATTCATTTTAGTTACTTATATGAACATTTATTATAATAGAACAGCCAGATATTTAAGAACGGCTGCTCATCAAATTATGTTACTCCAAGAACTTCTTCAAATATTATTCAGGACACAACTTATTACGTATTAGTATTAGAACAAAAAAATGCATTGACAACAGTGTATTGCCAGTGAAACATGCAAGTTTTCCCGAAGCTGTAACCGTCATCTACGTAACGACCACCCGAACTTAAATCTCCTAAGTCAGAGGGTACATTCTGCTGAGTAACAGTCGTGTAATTCACTACCCTGCCCTCAGCCCTCTGCAGGGCTCATACGGAGGGACGATAAACTGTAAAACCGCGGGAGAATCCCCCTCTCCTGCCCTCCCTTGGCGATAAACAGAGCGGTAATTTATGACGATGGCAACCCTTCTGAACCGAACGGACCAGGATTGGGACGCTTGTTTTGGGAATTGCTCGTTTTCGTTGGTTTTGGTGTATAAATAGTTAGCTGTTTAAGTAGTACCTACGTACATTATACGAACGTCTAATTAGGTATATTCTATCGAAGTTTCGATGCCTACCATACCTTTAAATTCAATAAAGAACTTGAGAAGTAGAATACAAATAATGCATGTATCAGTTAATGAAATCTACCGTAGTTTTGAAGTATAGGCTTAACTACAATTATACATATAATTATTCGTACATATCTACCAAATTTGTTGATTTTAATTAGTTTTTATTATTGGATAATGTCATTATTCATTATCGTAGGTAGATCATGTTCAGAAAGACTGACTTTTATACGGGACTTAGAATTTCTAATAATTAAAATTTAAATAAACTATAACAATTGGAAATTTTTCGATATCGGTGTCATATATTCGGTGTTATTTAAGTAAATATATAAATCAAGCAAACCTAGATATTAATTATTATTATTATCAATGCAGCAAAATACCAAAATCAAATCTCAAGTCCTAGCTCTATTTTTGAACATACTCAATGCAATATATATTGCATACACAAACAAAAACAACTTTAACAAAAAGAAAACTGGCTTCATACATAAAACATGACAAGCACCAGCTTACGAATATTAAAAAGCCATAAAAATCGGTAACATAACATTTACAACACACACAAAAAAATATATATAGTGAAGAACCTCATCTTTTTTAAGTCGGTTAAACATATTGAGTTCGTTCATTAACCAACATACTACAAAAGGAGATCGCAGTTTGATTTCTGAGTGATACGACCTCCTTATGAGTCCATAGCAATTGCCAGTTTACACATAATGCTTAGGCTTTTGTTTCTCCTTTTCACTTCATGATATTTGTAATGCTCGCTACAAACCCCAGATATAATCAAGTTACTCAGTAATTGAAAGAAAACTTCCAAGGTTAAGTAAAGTGTCAGCTTTAAATAATTTAGCGGCAGCACTGAACTTTCAACTTTTCTGAACGAACTTCGCAGAGAGCGCTGAAAAAACTCACCTACTTGTTACAGATAACTTGAGCGATAGTTTTAAACGGTCGACTTTTGTACCAAGTACGTCTTCAAGTATTGTTACTTAGATATTCATACCATAATACTTATTGAAATTATAATATATACGTATTATGCTAAGCATGAAATGTATAATATGACATACCTAATATAGGTATGCACTTAGACAATCGTAGCAAATACTTTCCATTACAAATTGCAGTGATAGAGTACCAATTTGGAGTAGTGAGTTCAAGTTCAAATCCAAAAATTGCTTTACAAGCATTTTAGCGCTACAAGAGGAGCTTACCTAGACATTATCTTAACCAAAGAAGGTAGGTTAAGAAACGTCGGCTGCGGTCATTACTTGGATGGGTGACCGTTAGTGACATTTACCAATCAGCGCTACCATGCTTCGGAAGGCACGTTAAGCTGTCGGTTTCGACTGTTGCTTTAGGGCGGTAGTCGTTATAACATGGTAGTAGGGCATTTTGCGAATACCCCCCTGGCAAATCTGCCGCCAAGCACCGTGTACCGGCAGCTGTCGTTCAGAGCAAGTAATTTTAGGTGACCCTGGATGACATTTTCGATCGTATCATCACTTACCGTCAGCTTAGTTACTAGTCAAAGGCTAGTCCACCTAATACAAATGACCTATTTAACTAACTTGACCTACTTTTTTTCGCTTTAATGTGACAAATTTAACCCACATTTGTATCTCAACAACCCTCGAAACAACAAATTCTTAATCACAACCATCGGGTGAAGTAGAGTGGTCAAATGCTAACCTACTACAAAAAGGCATTATTTTCCAAAAACTTAATATAGCTCCTTACGACTGCAATAATATATTCCAGAAGGCTCATATCCTATATTTGACAAATAAGGTCCATGTGATAACTAAATACATATTTTATTTCATATATTTTTCTGGTGTGATAAAAGAGGAAATAATAAAATGACACTTACATATATTTTATAAGTTTCAATACATTCATAACAGATTTTCAAGATTGTAATCCTTACTTACAAACCTTTCGCAATGAACCTATTACGGTACGACCGTTTTCAAAGTTTCAGTTTGAAAACAGAATGTTGCAAACATCCCCAACCTTCTCAAAGCCCCAGATCAATAGCCGCCTGACCAATACAAGTACAAACATAAATGTATACCTATTTTACCCTTATGGCCGGCAAGTCCGCAGCCATCTTGGAATGGCCCCCGCCCCCACTTTACCCACGCTGGATCTTACCCCAAACATGCCCCCACGATCCAAGGGGCCTTTCAAACACCGAATCCACTAATACTAATGTCCTCTACGTATGAGTGTGTGTGAAGCGCGTTACAAAGTCTGACTTTCATTTGTTTTTCAGAGGTAACTCGGTTAAGTTGTCAGAGAAAATGAGTGTAGTACGAATGGCGAATTAGTTGTCAATTGCGCACATGTGTGTATTAAATACTAGTAGGTAATTTAGATAGAAATCAATTAAAATTTAAAACATTATGTTTTATTTACCTCATTGTTTTGATCACGTTGTGTTCTTTATACTCACGAATTTTCACTGACGGCCTAATGACTGTTGCCTGTCGCGCAGGAGGTCCATGGTTTGCCGGCTTGGACTATACTGCATGACGGAAGAGCAATTTTCGAATGCCCGCCTGGCTAACTATCACCCTCAAGTGGAAAGTCTGTCACCAAGCACTGAAAATAAAGTTCCGGCAGCTGTTCTTATAAGTCAGTGTTCCTCTTCTATAGTGTAAAGTTACCATCGGGGAAAGTTGGCATTGACTATAAATCGAAAATTATTCAAAATCTTTGTATATATATAAAAAAAGAGTAGACTAAGATTATTCCGGTCCAATACTTACACTCGTACCTAATGTATTTATTTTATTGAATAGGTAAGTATGATCAACGTACAAGGTTCCGATCCGTGACTGATCTATCAAAGCTACCGTGGTAATGAGTTATATATCGAAATTGTATTTTTTCCTTATCCTTATCCAGTTAACCGCTAAGGTTTGAGTTTTCAATTGTCATATAGCAAATTATAATTTACTATGCTAGAAATGTTTGTCTAGGATTATTATTTAATTTTTTTCTGATCCTATAAAATTTATATATTTTTAAACAGTTCAGTTACAGTTATTTTGTTCACCTGAGCCTCTTAGTGAATTAAAAATATATCATTAATTCCATTCTCGCTTTTCGGGTGAGGCTTTTTAGCTTATATTTTTATTTATAACTTGTGAGTTGTTTACACAACTATTAATATAATTACTAATTATTGAGCTAACCTAAAATGCAGTATATTATTTTAGTTTGCTGATCCCACAACATTTTGATATTTTTTAAACGACTGTTCAAATAAAGTTATTTGGCTCACCTTAGTGAAAATTAAAAAAAAATATTCCTTTCTCGCTTTTAGTTAAGGCTAGAACAATAGATAATTTAGATTATTATTTTATTTGATTTTTCTGATTCCACATTATTTACATATTTTTAAGCAACTGGACACTGGACAACAGATCATCTTAGACTTTTAATTAAAAGTTTTAAAATATCGTAATCATCATTTTCATACTTTCAGGAGGATTTATATAGCTCTTACTGCCTCACGATACCGACACAGTTCAAAAATATTATAAAAAATATCAGATCGAAATGTAGCAAATAATTTCATTAACTTTTCCTTTGTAGTTTTGGGAACTTTCTTCAATAAAATAAAAATGTAATAAGTGAAGAAATTATGCCGAAACTGTCCTCGACATATTGTCAAAATTTGCAAAAAGTTTTACGTAATTGATTACCAGTAATTAAGCTGATAAAAATTACTTCTAGTTGGACTTGAAACCAGCGAGTGCTGATCACTACGATTAGCATTTATGCAATGTAAGCGTGTGCTGGATAGTCGAGGTTTCCTCCGTTTGAATGCACATCTTTATGCGTGAAACGCCATCTACCCAAAGACAATGAAACTAATATTCTCGGCTTAGAAGGTTCATATTCGATCTAGTTCACTTGATACCAATTCGATGATGACACGCAGGTTGAAATCCGGATGGAAGTTATCTTTTTACTATCCTAAAAATATATACTTTAGCTAAGCATGCGTCAAAGCTGTTTAAAATACTATGAAATAAAGTAGAAAGTTCCCATTGTTTAATCTCAAAGATGAATACTTGTGAATAATTATGTGTAGATCATTGTATCAAAATGATATATCCAAGAAATAATTTATTACTATTTAGTACGTCATGACTATCGCGCGGGCATAGTAGGTATGTATAATACGTATCGTACACACAATAATTAAGTATTTTTAGTCTTTTAATTCGAATTTAAAGAGCTTGGAACGGCTTGATGCAATCTAACACAACTTACTTCCAAGAGAAGCTTTTGGTCGTTAATTTAAAATTTACACAACAAGTTGTAAAAAGCACAGTTACCCAACTCGTATACATTTATAACTTTGTTATAGCTTGTAAACTGTGTATTATTTTAAAATCAGATAATTACCACCATTTGAAGAAGCAGAGATGGAGGAAGGCTTTTTTCAACAGTGGACGTCTTTTGGCTTAAGAGATGATGATGAAGAAAAATTACATAATAGGTTAGAAATTTCAAAGATATTAGAGAAAGGAATTGAAAACATGACGGAGGTAAGGGTGAATTAATTTGACTTCATTGAAAAGTTCTAGGCGCAACTTATGTGCCTATATAATCTTCTTAGTATGTACTATCATCTATCATACTACCTCATTGCTTTCAGGTCCTGGCAGGGCTTTGGGTAGCATCCTATGTATACAACTGTCCTATTGACCGAATAAAACTAGGTCTTAGTGGCAATTGGGGCCATAGCACGACGTTCATAATATATAGGGTTATTGGTAAAATGGTAACCACCTCTAGGTATCGTAACCACCTCTAGGTCGTCATATGTATATGACGAAATAATAACCTCAAAAAAAAAACATTTCAAGATGTTTGTTAGGACTAGCAGAAGTCAACCCTATAAGAGGTTGTTAGCATTTTACCAATAACCCTGTGTAATTAAATATATAACGACTTTAGCTTATAGTTTGAACAAGTTTGTACATTTTTAAATCACATCTCATATAAAATGTCTTATAAAAAAGCAAATTACTGTTCTCGTATTCTGTGTGTTGGTGGAGGTAATTGTACTAAATAATATATAATATATAATAATTATACTAAGTAATTGTACCTCCAAAATGGCTAGATGGACTTTGATTAAACTTGGATTTGATGTAAATTTTCTTAAATCCTAAACTTGTTATATATTTTATAAGTACTGGATAAATTATACTTAGTAGTTCCCGAGTTATAGTAACCGATTACAACGCGGGCCATATGCAAAACTCTGTGTTCTTAACACTGCGTAGGAATACCTACACAAACACCTACTAACCCCTATGGTTATTATATACCCACGTAAATATTTATAATTTGGTTGTAGAATATTTTACGAGCACAGTTTACAGCGCGTCTTTATGACATGTTAGGAACCATAAAAGTCGAGATTTTACTCAGAGAGGTACACTTTTGAATAACTTAGTACTTTGTTGAGGACAGCCGCTGCTATTATAATTTTAGTGCTTTATCAACTATAACAAGTTAAAAGTTAGTGTAGTTCCATCAATATTTTATTAGCTGGACAAAAATCACATCATATAATTCCCACACCAATAAATATAAATGTTTTATTAATTTTTAAAATGATTTCGTTTCTTTGTCCTTTTTTTCGCTGCGGTGACGGAGAGTGACGGAGAAACGTTACGTGAACGGATCTACATGTTTTTTTTTTCCACAGTGATAGTTTATAGTTTGCAATGTAAAGCGACGAATTACTCATTACGCATTCTATGGATTCACCGAGCGGGTGCCGGTTTCATTGCGTTGTAGAGGAAGAAGCTCAAGTTGCAGGTTCCAGAGACCCACTAGGCACTTGAGGACAACCCAGGGTTAGAGGCCTCCTTAAGATATAATCACTGCTCACCTCCACCGCTTGAGCCAGCTCCCCTGCCTAACCATTTTTTTTAAGAATTACTAATGCCGCCTTGGATGCTCGTTTTAGGATGAAAGTTACAGTTGTTCGTGACAAGCAGGTTTTTTTCAGGTTCATTGACTAGGTAATAAATATTGACCGGAAATGGTCACTTGTCACTTTGTAGAAGTCGAAAATGGTCAATATTTATATACTATGCGTTTTTGGTTTCATAACTCATGTATATTTGTTCGTATTTTGTGGGTTCATTAGGTGTGTTTGTTTCTTACTTTACATCTTATACACATTCTAATGTTACTATGCGTGAACAGACTGCAAATAATCTCGAAGCTTCTATACAATAGTATGAACAATTCATTTAATGAATGCGAAAGTTTGTATCAATACATTATGACCAAGTCTTTCTGTCCAAAACTGTGTAAATAATTATGTTAATTAGTTACTAGGTTCTCTCTAGGTATCTTTGCTGAAATTTGGTGAAGCGCTCGTAGCGTAGTTTGCTTAGCCGTTCTTAATCGATCAGCTAAGTTAAGCAACTTCCGCTGCTTCATGAGTTGGATAGGTGACCGCTAGTGGGATTCCTACTAAAGGTTTCCGTGCTTCGGAGAGCACGTTAAGGTGGTAGAGGGCATTTTGCGAATACCCGCCTGGTTAGCTACCACCCACAAGTAGAAAGTCTTTCGGCAAGCACCTAACGATGTGTTTCGACGGCTGTCCTTGAGATCCAGCAATTCTAGGTTGGCCTGAACAACACCTTCAACCACATTACCACTTACCATCAGGTGAGATAGTGGTCAAAGGCTAGCTATAAATAAAATAAAAAACAAATGTTTAATCATATATTAATAAGATCATCATCAACAAGAAAATGTATATTTTAATGGTGGAATGTAAAGCGACATTATTTTATCTATGACATTTGAATTATTTTGACTACATACGCGTCATGTTCAAGTAATAAAATTACTTTTAATTTAAAGACTTACTGTAGCGGTTACATTCATGTTACCCTACCTGTATAATCATATACAACTAATACTTAATCTATGTCTGAAATGTCCTACAGCTAACATAAATTGCTAATTATATTGCTTGCCGTTTACAAAGATGATCGGAGGTTCCGCTAGAAGAAACTTTAATAAATTTAAAACCATGCAGTGACGACGCCGTTGAAGACACAAAACTCTTGCGAAATTACCCTTCTCAAGGTATCACATTTACAAATGAGTACGTTTGCTTAACAGTACTTGAAATCTTACTTAGTTATAACAATTTGTTTTTACAAAGTTATTTATGCAATGCACAAGATACCGAAGGTAATACCTGCATCTAGGCAATCTTTTGAAGCAGTGATGGCTCAGTGGCATTGGCTATGGACTGCCGTGCAGCAGGTCCATGGTTCGAATCTCGCCGCGGGCTTGAGCTTCACCGCATGTTGGAAGGGAATTTTGCGAATACCCGCCTGGCTAGCGACAACCCTCAAGTAGAAAATCTGTCACCAAGCACCTTTACTGGCCCTCAAGGGCTGCTGCTCCCTTGAGGGCCAGTAAAATTACAGGCACATGAGACCTAACAACTGTACGTCTCAGAGTGACGGGCTCAGTGCAATTCGTCGTTGACGAAATGCGTCTGTTATAGGTAGAGGTTAGTCCACTTAACATCAGGTGCGCCTCGGGCTTGTTCCGTCACAATAACATAAAAAAACTTATCGCATGTTCCATCACCAACAAATAGTCAAAATTTTCATTTGTTCTGCCTTTTAAACACCCGCAAACTTAAGGAGTTCTACGACATTTTTTGTGAACTATTCATTAGTTTAGTAATAATTATTTATGTGATACTGTCCAAAATGAACTCAAATTTCTATTATATTTCCTTATTTTAAGCTCCATATATATAAATATGTATATAACATACTAATTTCAAGATAGGTATCTTTGCTCATCCATTGAAACCTCGTCACATTAAAGTCCCCTAAACAAAAATCACAGCAACACCTAAAAGCAGTCGTTATGATCCAATCACCTTCAATACCCTCCAAATACCTCTCAGATAATTGCCGCCACTCTCAAAGACTTTTCCGACCGCAATGCATTACCAAAATAAAAAATTCACCTCAATTTCCGAAAGAGATTTCCATCAGCGCCGATACGGTGGCTAAACACAATCTCGCCGCACACAGACATACTCATGTAAAATATTCAGTCGCCAGTGCGATACATCATTCATTCGTCCATGGAGAACGGTTCGACACCAATCTTCCATTTGGCAAGAAAATCGATACACGTCGTGGCCATATAAGCATTCCGGGGGTGGCAGACGGGGGAATCTTAAAGGGGAGTTAAGGTTTAGTCCCGAATATTGAATTTCCCTTGGGACAAACCCGTTTCGCTTTGTCCCTTCGGCCGGGGTCGTGTAGGCCTGTTGCCCGGGCAGAGCCTTTACGCACACATAGGTAAATGCGTGTGTCGGTGTAGGATAATAACATTGCGAGGCCAGGCATACGTGACTTTCAGGGTGTTTGACGGGCCCCCGGGCTACGAGTATATTCTACTCATATATGTATAGCTACATATGCGTATACGTCGAGTGGGCGTTTTACCCTATATGTGATATAGAGGCCTCCCTTTGCTTCAAAGCCTTCAAATTGGGTCTCTTTAAATAAAATTCTGTACGCACGAGTTTATGTCAAAAGAACGTTTTAGTAAAGAATTCTTTGGATCTATTTTAATTTAAATGTGCGTGCGTTTTTAGATGGAATTGCTTTAATTGAGTAATTTAACCGAATACTTAAGTTCTCTGCTAGTAATAATACTAGCTGTTTTATTTTAACTAATTGTATTACTGAAGCGTCATTATTAGAGCCTCTGCGGACTTGCATAGGTGCCTTCTTTCTGCGAGGTATTTGGAGTGTACTTATTACACAAAAAATAACATTACACACAAGCAAGTAAAATTTTACTCGTATAATCCTATGACCAAGATACATTTATCAGCAATAATAAACAGAACAAAAAACATATATCTAAACTAATATTACATACTTGCTTAGTCATCAACATCTTAATTTAGCTCCACATACAAATATAGAACCTGAACCAAACTCTCTCCCCTACGATATAAACAAACCATTAATCGTGCTCTACCCCATAAGATGTACCCATGAACTCTACATCCTAGTAACTATTCCACAATCTGTAAGCTTAGCCCTCTACGCAAGTCTACCATGGTAAAACATTACTCTCCACTTGGGTTCATTTATGGATCGTATGTTTTGGCTTAATTTAATCAACAGATTTAACAGATAGTCTTACTTACAGATAATTAGATCTTCTATACAGACAAGATAGAAGATTTTTTTTTTCTAAAATTAGATACTTATTTTTAAATAGTACATGGTTCTATTTTTTAAAATAATAATATTGTATGCTCTTTAATCTACAAATTTCGGGACATGTAAGTGTTTGGTTTCGGCGAAAATATAGGAAATGCGGCATCTTTTGAATTGTATAATTTTCCGGAATTTAGGTTTCTTGAGGTGTTTATATTTAAAAAAAAATACATTTACCTTGTTCACAAGTTTAGGAAAGTAGCACAGAAGCAAGTAATATAACTTTTCGTGTTATCACATGATTACCATAAAAGTTTTAGCAATAAAAGCACTACACACGCAACTAATAATAATATCTTTATAGAAAAACTTACTTAGAACACAAGTTGTTGAAACTCTACCTTTTGCTTTAGTAAAAACTGTGTTGCAAAAGGCTCTCTCCCATATAATAAAATCAAAGGGTATTGTGGTACTTGTAAAAGTTTGCATTATTGTAGGATGATATGTACGATACATTTGTTTGAAACAGCACTATTAGTAAAGTGACGTATGGCAGCGCCCACCCAGGGGAGGTGGGGGTAAAGTCGGCCACTATAAATCTCTGTCACAAAGAGATAGAGACAAATACCTCGCCGTATCTCACCTCCTCGGTGGTAAAACAGAAATAACGGGTTATTTCGTGAGGGATTTTGTGATTTTTTTCTTTACGCAAAAACTTAGCAATATGCTTGCTTATAGATATTTTTTATAAGGGATGGACCAAGATTAGTTTATGAACATTTCGCCCAAATTAAAAACTGTAAAGTAAAACCTTTAATCCTGTAATTAACGTACATCTTTACAGGTTTTATAACCTTAACTGATTAAATCTTTTACACGTAGATATATTTTATTGTAAATACACACAAATTTATTTTATTATTTAATACATTATTCACTTTCCTAGGATCATGATCCTAGGACTTATATGGAGTATAGTCAAGCTTTTATCCTTTTTTTAATTACCTATTACTTAACGGTTTAACATACCTTCACTCACAATGGCGAGCACCTCCACAGTAAGTTATTCATGTGCATTTTTTTATGCCTCATGATAGCTTGTAACCACTATCTCACCTGATGGTAAGTGATGATGTGGTCGAAGATGTTATTCAGGCTTATCTATAAGTACTGGCTGTCAAGGAAAGCTGCCGGAACACACCGTTAGGTGCTTGGCGACAGATTTTCTACTTGAGGATGGTAGCAATCCAGGCGGGCATTCGCAATATGCCCTACCACCATGCTGTGAAGCTCAAGCCCGCGGCGGGATTCGAACCATGGACCTGCTGCGTGGCAGTCCATAGCCAATGCCTCTGAGCTATTACTGCTTCAAAAAAGTTAGTATACAGACTGAGACACGGTAAGTACTACAGACCTGTTCAGTGTTCACTCTTCAAGTCACCCACCTCCACAATAAGCTATTGATGTGCATGTACGGGTAGGCCTCGTTTGTATCTACACTACGTCTTAGTGTGGGTGTAATTTCATTATGCATTAGCTTATGACACATATAGTAAAATAATGAATACTAAAATATGATCGTTCGGGTAGGCAGTAAGTTGCACTGACACGCAAAAATATAAAGGGGTGCGCGACAAAAGTCTTAAACAGATTATTATAGCCCGCTATTTCTACCAATATAGCATGAAAGATTCATATCGCATCGCATTTCATAATGTGTACACTTCATTTATTTTTAATCCACAGTTTGGAGCGGATAACGTCTATCCTCCCCTGTCATTACAATCTTCTGTGCCAGTATCTTCCAATTACAAAATTGCAATATGTAACGCGATGGATTTGATGTAGACTGATTAATTCATTGTCTTTGCTTTCGATGTGACCTGTCAGAGTGCTCAAACCGGAGTACCTTATCTCTGCCATGTTGTCAAACCTTATTCAAACTGTCAATGTAATAACCGCACCTTGTGTTACGAGTTCTGTAGCAAACTAAACCTAGCTGTCCTCTTCATTCCTAAATGTACCTAATTTGCTTGATAGATATTCTCAGCTCCGACATACTTTTATGAACCTTCCTCAGTATACAGGGTTAATGGAAATATGCTAACAACCTCTAAGGCATAGTAGAAAGAGTGAGACCCCACTCTTTTTACTATGTCTAAGGGTTAACTTCTGCTAGTCCTGACAAACATATTGAGATATTTTTTGTATATTGTTTTTTTGTGTTTAAGTTCTAACAAACATTTTGAGTCGTTTTTTTTGGTTTTTGTATTTGACGTATTAAGCACAAGAACCACCTGATGTTAAAAGTCGTGCCTGTAAGACTTTTTTTTTTAAAAGTCTCAAAATGTTTGTTAGGACTGGCAGAAGTCAACCCTAAGAGGTTGTTAGCACATTCCCCATAACCATATATATTCATAAAAGGTATTCTTGAAAACATGGCCTAGTTTGGCAAAGGTACAAAAGTTACTAGTACTTTCCTAAGCCATTGATACACAAGTAATTTCTCAAGTCCCGCCTACGTGCCCGTATTTTCAATCAAGCGCTTTTGTACGACATGAGCTATCGACGGAGACGTATGGCCGATATTGTGTGCTGGCTTTAATCCAGACTCGTATCGTCTAGAAACTATATATCAATGGATATGTTGGAGTGGCAAGGGGTAAAATGTACCAGGTATCAAGTTGTGTTGGTTTTTATCGCTCTTTGTGCTGATTTTCAATAGAACTTTAGGGACAGCGAAATCAAAGCATGTTTTAATATACCAGTGACTAAAATCACTGCTTTACAGTACACTTTTTTTTAATTGTTTTTTTATTACTGTTAGGTAATCCTTTGACCACAATCTCACCTGATGGTAAGTGATGATGTGGTCGAAGGTGTTAACAGGCTTAACCTAGAATAGACCGTAGTATAATGATCAAATTGTTTGCTTTACATGAGGTGATGAGCTTATATGGCACAGAAACCTAATATTGAAGCAGTAATATGTCAAATGAAATGTACTAATTCACAACAGTTCATCGCAATCATTCACAAATATGGTAAAGAAAATATTGCCGGCCCGTTCTTCTCGCAGTGGCCGCAGTGGTATAATTTTTTGCTGAACGTGGCAACAGAATTGAGAACATTTCAAAGACTTGCCTTGAAAGTTATGCAATGTGCAAAATCATGTGGGATAGTATGCTAAGTATACGAAAAACAATAAAAACAGTCCCATTAGTAGAACAGCTATAAGCAGACCGCTTAAATGATTAGATGACGAATACACACCTAGGACATAGGGGACTGAGAAAGTTGCAGGCGGCGGAAGAGAGGAATTGTGCATTGAAGTTCTTAAGATATGTGACGTCACATTTGTCAACGTGGTTTTTTATACAATATTAATCGATGACGATTTTTAATGAATTAGAAGGAAAAAACTATATATTTCTTAAGAAGACAACTTCACTTTTTGACATGACATAATTATATACCTACCAAAAACAAAGTCTGTGAAGTTTGATTTCATTGCACAAAAGCCTCTTCAACAAATTTGAGACTGTAACCTCATGGGTATCTCCTACATCCCGTACCCCCTGCGCCCCTGATCGCCGTGGATGAAGGATCATTAAAGCGGTCTGCCTATTGTAACTAACTAGCAGAAAAAGTTTCTGATGGGTAAACCCATCGCGTAACGCGGTACAAACGGCTTTCTTTTTAAGTATCATTCTAATATATGTTGTTTCATAAATATAAAAACTGTGACTTTTCCTAAATGTTCTATTTGTAGTACATACAAATAGTAGTACAGATGGTAAGCACCAATAGTTTTGGAGCCCTGGAAATAACCTGGTATTAACATTACTCACCAACGTGAGATGGGTAAATGGTTGCCTAACTACTCATAAAAAAACTCATATCAGTGTTTTTCTTTAGTCTAGTTTTATTCGATTTGTACAGGTCTATGAACACTACGTTGAAAAGAATACAAAACTACCTTTTTACCATTCCATAATGCATGTAACATGTTGGACTTTGAAAGTAGAAACAAGGTCATTTATATCAAAATCGTGAAGACATATCTTCTCTCTAACAAGATTCTAAAATCTGAATTTAGATTCTCGTTAAAGTGAAGTACTTTAACCCTGTAATTTACCTCACGCACACATAACCCTTAAAAGCGCCTCGTACCTTCAAATAAGACTCGATTTTAAAATATATTGTCAAATTTCCCCCGAGTCGCCCCAGGCAGACTTGTTAGAGCATCGGCCGAGAATCACGTTCGCTTTGAAAAACGCCCTTTGATGCGTCCTCCTTGTTACCAACGTAACAACTAGCGTTCTTCACATCACATACCAAACTTATAAAACCAATCTATTTTGAACCATAAATTACGCAGATAAAGTCTAAAACACCAATCAATGGAATAAAATAATTCCGAGTAGGCTTACGTGCTTGGGAACTGAAAGTTTTTCTGCTGATAATAAAATGCGGTTTTGGTGACATATGACTCTGATAGGTCCTTGTTTTTATTTCTTTAGAGATTCCAAAATCTTATTTGGTATTTTTTCTATAAGGTAAAAAGAAATGTTCATTTGTAAAGACGAAGTTTTTGATCTATGGTACCATAGATTAAAAACTACGTTAGACTGCGTAAAGACGTTCCTTGGGTATTCCATAATATTATTTGGTCTGTGTTCTACAGTTTAAAAGGAGTGTTCAAATGTAAAGACGTAGTTTTTAATCTATGGTACCATTTACTAAAAACTACGTCTTTACAGTCCCACTAACTTATCTGTTCAGGCGGCAGAAAAAAGAACTACAACATACCTTCAAATTGTGACAGTTTGTAGTTGATTTCCATGACCAGTAGCGCCCTCGAGAACTGCACAGTTAAGTTGGTGGTACTATACTACATTATGATTTCATTGTCGTCTATACATATTGATTATTGATCTATGGTACCATAGATTAAAATCTACGTCTTTACAATTATTAAAATTTCTTTTTTGCTTTAGATTATATACCAGTAGGTACGAGTAGTAATCGAAAATGAGAAATAGTAAATTTCGTACATTTTTGTTCAGGAACAAGCAGCAGCAGCTCCCGCCCATCAAAACAAAAAGCTTTTTACTTAAAACCGTGCTCATACCGTACATTTTTCAATCAATCCTACCTATACTCGAGTAGATGTTTCTCATTCAGCGAATAAAAATCTCATACCGACTGAGACTTGTGATATTTGAACCATGACGTATAATGCTTCCCTTCTGATTACCATTTGACGAACTGAGTATTCCGCTCTGATAGACTTTTTGAAGCCATGTCGCGTAGTCTGTGATTCAGCCACAGAAAAAAAAGAAATTGCCGCAATTTTTTACGGCCTAGCTTTATTTTTCGCTCTGTGAAATGTTTATTGGTATTTTGATTGATCTGTCCGATATTTTTGCACAGATATCATATTTATATGAAGGGATTTTTCGTAGTATTTATTATTAGTAACAGTTTTTTTAGATTAGGTGACGTGCGTGCTGGATGTAGACTTCGTAGGTATACACTGAATGAAACACGTTCATTCTGACACCATGAAATTTATTCACTTCCACAATAATTGTAATAAGCAGAACTCTAAGTAAAATATAAAAAAAATTACAATTTTAGGCGCGTGTGCCACGACGAGTTATCAAGCAGAGAGTCAGTCATTCTCTATGGCAGTGTTGCTAGACTAAAAGTAATATAATGGCGTGCACAGACGCCATAAGTTCAAATACCATAGAGTTCTGTTTCATATCTTCCTGGCGGATGTCATATAAGAAGTTCATGAAGCAACATGGATACTAACCACGTCCAGGTAAGTACAAAATGGCTCTGCACTATCTTATCGATGTTGTTAATCGAAAGGTAATACAGTCGCTTATCTGACGCCAATCCTCCATGGGATTACAGACTGCTGGATATACAACCTAAGTAAAAACTTTCTATGGTATTACAAAATTACAAATATACGATAGGAAAATTTTAAGTCATGTACGAGATTCGAACCCGCGTCCATCCACCCCTTTAGCCGGGGTATGATCTAACCAATTAAGCTAACAAGACATGACGTCATAACTCAAATCTTTCCTATCGTTCTTTAACCATCGTATTGGGATGGAGCGACATCTATAGTGCAACTTACGTTGTACTACAAACAAGACCAATTTTGCAATTGGTTTTATACTTGTAAATGATGACGCAACCTTATAATTTTAATACAATTAATGTTTGCAATAACGCCTGCTATGCGGATAACAGTTTTTTCGTATATTTGTAATTTTGTAATGTAATCCGCATAGCAGGCGTTATTGCAAACAAAACAATATTAAAACTTTCTATGGTATGTTTTTGTTTTGTCTTTTGTGTTGTAACCGCAAACATATTATACCCACCACACCTACGTGTATAATAAGGATACATACTACAGTAGGTACATATACCTAGCTTAACTATTTATTGTTTGTTGTGTTTACAGATTTGATATGAAAGCATTTTTCTTGTTCCTTAACTATACACGTAAAACAAAAGCACGCACTATTAATCGAAGTTCCATACACTGAATTAACTTAACCCTTTGTCGTTCACGTTCACAATCGAGTTAAAACAATAAGTTTGCGAGTCACATGCAGAGTTAGAGACAAAACTCGGCTACCCTTTGTGTTTAACCCTTCCATTGTTTTTGGAGGGCGCAGAATTAATCTCAGTATATTTCTTTGATCGTCAAGCTTGGTATAAAGGACCGAACCTGACAGCTACAGTGACGGATATGGAAATTGGTGACGGGTTCTATTGGTATTTTAGACCACGGTGAGTTTTTTTAATTACATTGTTTGAAACTATTTTTTAAATACCGCATTCTTCATATTAATTTATAAGTCGTTTTGTCTAGTGATGGTAATGGAATCATCTGGTACGTCTTGTTATAACCTATCCTTCATATACCATCTGCACTACACCACTGATGCGGAAGATCTCATGTAGATAAAAAAATACTATATAAAAGTTCTATATGACCGGCCACAAAACCTCCTTGAGAACGCTCCATTAGTATACCTTTCACGAAATCAGTGACTCGAGATGGTAAGAAGCCCTTTTGCGCGCCCAATGCTTTCAACACCCCCACACGTCAACGTGAGGGCGGTATACTGCTCATTAGGCGCATTTTCCCTTATATCACCTTTTACAAAATCAAATGGAGGATATGGAACAATCCTTATATTCTTACGCCGGGAACTGTACCGCTTGAATTACAATGACTTAT
This sequence comes from Plagodis pulveraria, assembly GCA_963890685.1. Taxonomy (NCBI): domain Eukaryota; kingdom Metazoa; phylum Arthropoda; class Insecta; order Lepidoptera; family Geometridae; genus Plagodis; species Plagodis pulveraria. The sequence goes on from OY982963.1 coordinate 10,783,921, forward strand.
TGATGAGAATACCAAACACAACTATTTATGTAGGTTGAATTATATTTTATGAAAACGAGAGATTATTATCAAAAAAAAAAATTCAACTACGGTAGTCTACGCACACTAAACTTTGTAATTAAGGCGTATTAAATATGCTAGTAATTTCAATTTAGGCCATCATGATCAAAACTGTTTTACTTAATATAACGTTATGTTTAATTGCTTGCTGTAAAGATAGAAATATTTACGGAGTAAATACCGAGGCGATGCGAGGTGTAGAAAATCTTCTCAAAATCCATTGCGTTTTCATATATACTGAAACGACTTCCAAGGATAAGACATGAAAAACACCAGCAAAATCTAGCAACGTCTGACAAAGAAACTACACGAGCTTTCCTGCCTTTCATATACTACTTTCGCTCTCACGTCTTCAATTTCCCTGGTCCTTTACATAAAATACGTTATATACACTGTGTAAGCTCGGCCGAGGCAATATCTGTATGGTATCACCGGAAGGCCTGTCAGTTTGTTTATACAGCATGTGGAGATTTGGGTGAGGGGGCGAAATGGGGGGACTGAGGGAGAAACGTCATGGGTAGTGGAGGCTGGTGAATTGCCTTTATTTGGGTCAGATATCGAGTCTGAATTTATGAAAATGTGTTGTGGCAACGTAAGAGTAAATATGTGTGATTAATGTAAGAGATTGATCAAAGAAATAAATATGAGAACGTTATTTAAGATATACGGTATCAACATTTTCTTTGGGCTTTTTTGTCGATATCTATACATAACTACAAGAAATTTGTTTGCGGTGGTATGAATTTGAGCATAAAACATTGCATATGATTATTTAAATACGCTCAGCGAACTGCGAGTTGGGAATGCAATGAATGGAAAACAAAACACAAATTATGAACCAATCGTTATATTTTCATACTGTTCGGGATTATCAGTCGTCAGGAGTCCAACTCAGACTTTTTTATTTATTTTTTATGTTATTGTGTCGGAACAAGCTCGAGGCCCACCTGATGTTAAGCGGACTAACCTCTGACTATAACAGATGCATTCCATCACAAGTGACGAATTGCACTGCGCCCGTCACCTTGAGACATAGTTGTAAAGTCTCATGTGCCTGTAATTTTCCTGGCTCTCAAGGCCTTTTTTTCTTTTTCCGAAACTGAAACACATCGTTAGGTGCTTGGTGATAGATTTTCTACTCGAGGGTGGTCACTAGCCAGGTGGGCATTCGAAAAATGCCTTTCCTTCATGCGGTGAAGCTCAAGCTTGCGGCGGGATTGAAACCATGGAACTGCTGCGCGGCAGTCCATAGCCAATGCCACTGAGCTATCACTGCTGAAACTCATCATACTTGGTCAGTAGGTATATATTGTTATTGCATTTATTTTCCCTTACGTATCATACAGAGCCAATATCGTCAATTTATTAATGATCCGTATGGATTTATGTTTTTTTTGTAGAGTTATTACCTAATACGATCACACTAAGTATGAATGTCTCTTGTATATGTTACCGTAAAAACGTAGCAAAAAATTACCTTTCTTGTATTCGGACCACTTTAATAACGTTTTTTTTTCTTTATTTGTTTCAAAATATTCTATGGAAATTTCAACCGTTTAAAAATACAGCCTTTCAGATGTGAACATAAGGACGGACGATCCTCAGTGTAGGCATAGTAGGTAATAGGGGCTTCTCTAAAAAACAATGTAATATCGGTACTGAAATGAAATTAGTATTAGTCGGTATAAAATAACACTGACTTTGATATTGCGATTGTTTCTCTTTACGTTTACTAATTCTTGGTTAATGACTTAATCATTCCCTTCATAGCCATCAAAGAAATAAATATCCACTCCGCCTAATTTATACCTTCTAATTCAAACCTTAACAAGACGCTATCCGTAAACTTATGTACACTCACACACGTCCAATATACATATCAGTTAAGCCTTTCGAGTGTAGATAGAGCTACACATACACACACACCACCAAACGAAAGCCGCAAGGCACGTAACATAAGGAGCTTTGAAATTAATTTAGCTGGGAACTAGCTAGCAAATGGATAGACGTGTGAGCCCGAGGGGGCGGAGGGGGTGAGCTTTAGCAACACCCTGTAAGGAGGTGGGTGTCGGGAAAATTCGGCGTTTAGAGAACCTTTGTGGCGGGGCCGGTTGTGCTTAGCAGTAATTGTGTACGTACGTGTATGGCTTTCATTATGTAGGCTGGTAATTAATGTTTGCGCTGAAATTGGAATACGAGGCCTAATTGGGCGATAGTTCTGTGCGTGAGTTCAAATAAATGGCCTATGCGAGGAGAAATAAATCTTTCGAATTTATTTTTACCGTGGATATTTTTGATGCGTCTGGGTTCTTCCGAGCGTTGCGTACTACGTTAATGACCGAGCTGATTGCGTAGTATAGCGTATTGTAAAATATTTCATTTGGGTTTCTTTGGTGGGCAGCAAGCTTCATCGCTTTGGATCGCGATCCAAGGTGTGATCCTCAAATCAGACGCTTGTTGGATTTGAATCTTTTTTAGTCCGTAACTGTGTCTGATAGTAACATGCTCACCTGCGTCTGGGACCATGATATATTTGGAAAAACGTGGATGTTAAGACACTTATGGCTAGAGGCTACCCCTTCAAGGGTATAAAGGCGCTAAGCGTCATGATTTCTTGCTAAATTATTTATGTAAACTTCAAAAAAAATCCCTATTGCTTTGTCTGTGAAGAATTAGGTCATGTTGGGAACAAAAGATCTATATTATTTGTTGTTCTAGTTCTAATTCCTTATTATTAGTATTTTAGTTCATATACATATAATAAAACCTATTACAAGAAATAAAATAACATAAACCTCACGTTATCGTAACAAGTAGGCAAAGCCCGGATATGAATATTCATCTACCCTCATTTTGTCATACATGTTAATATCCTCAGAGAGAACGCCAAAGGCCTCACAATATCCGTTTCATGTCCCTTCCACTTTACTATGTCGACTCATATGAGAAGTAATTTGTACTGACGTCTGCCTACTGGTTTGGTTGTAAACTAGAAAAACCCAATATAATTTCGAAATGTATCCAGATCTTTGATTGAGATCTCAAAATCGACGCTTTGTTTAAATAACATTTAATAGTAATACAAAAAGTGTAAAAACGTTGGTCGATGGTTATGTGTATGTCTCCAGCTTACTGAAATGAAATTAATTAATTCTGAATATGCCAATATTTAGAGCAAATTTAGTGCAATCATGAATACCAACTCAAAATATAGGTGCCAAATAAACTTCGATGCTACGTGTGATGTTTAGTGTGTTATTTGGTTCATTGTCCATTAAAAGGGTTTGATAAATGTCTTACTTCACGGCAACATTAAGACATAATTGTAATCGAGAAATATATTATCCAAATTTATAACTAGGGCGACTGGACTGGTTTCTAACCTAACCTATTCCGAGGGATATACAACCCTAATATTCTTTGATATCTCAACCCATCGCATAGCTTCGCATATCAAAACCACATAAAACTATGACGTAAGCAAAACAAATGAATATCAATAATTCATGGATTTAGTTTTATTAGTATGACATAAAATTAGTAATACACACACATATAAACTCCCCGGGCAATAAGCATATGGCTATATGTTAGTGTTAGTAGTATCCGGTAGGTACAAGTAAAATGTAGGTGGCAAGTTTTGATATCAATACGCGTAAACTACGTAAAACTGACGAAGGTATTGGAAGAAAAACTATTAAATATCAACCTTCATAGATTCCGAACGCATACAATCATAAAGGCAAACACTGTATTTTATACTCAGTCGTGTAAAGTCCCCGGGCGATTGACATATAACCGTGTTAGTAATATCCGGCGTACGTAAGTACGTTGTAGAAAATATTATGCTTTGATTTCAGTACGCATCGGGGTTTATGTTCCTTCAAAGTTTATTGAATGTCTCTACACTGATGTTTTCATATTTCGAGGAGTTCGACGATCAAGAAGCTTTTCGACATACCATAAATTATTAATAGTTTATTCCCAATATAATGTGATATATAACTTACTGGTCGGAATGGTTTTGTAATGGATATCAGATTGAAATAAGGGTAGCCTGCATTGGTCGATTCGTTGGCCATGTTGGATGCCAAGCGATTGTGATTTTAACATGTCGTCAAACTTAGATTTATTTTACAATATAAAATATTTTGGGTGGCGAACGCTATGCAAAATAATACATCAAATATCTTGGGTGGCGAACGCTATGCAGTGTCACGCATAACATTGCATCGTTGTAGGGAGTTTTGAGAATGCTTAGTAGCCCTAGTAGGCTAGCCCAGTAGAAAACACACAAAAAGTAGCTAAGTAGGTAAACATTCCGGCAGCTGTTCTGGAAAAGTAGTAATTATCATTACTTACTGACAGGTAAGACGGCGGCCAAATGCTTTATTGATGATGATGATACATTTTTGAAGCAGTGATGGGTCAGTGGCATTGGCTAGGAACTGCCTCGCAGCAGGTCCATGATTCGAATCCCGCCGCGGGCTTGAGCTTCACCGCATGGTGGAAGGGCATTTTGCGAATGACCTTGAGAGCCAGTAATTCTAGATTAAGCCTGTTAACACCTTCGGCCACATCATCACTTCCCATCAGTTGAGATTTTGGTCAAAGGCTTACATATCAGCAATCAAAAAAAGCACTTACCGTTTTTATAAACGTTCTATACACAGCCAGTTGTGCTAAATTATCGTTTCACCACTCATTATATTTACTTATAAAAAAATCGGATATAGTTATGTGATCCATAAACTGACATATATGTTACGAATTTCTATGCACAGCTCTATACTCTCTACTCTTCTACAATTTAAGTTATCTGTACGTAGTGCAATATGCGTGTACTTGTAATTAAACGCGTGACGTGTAATTACCCCGTGGGGTAATTACATATATGCCGGGTTAGAATTGCACCTCCCCATATCATCCCGTGGGTGTCGTAAAAGGCGACTAAGGGAAAAATACTGGAAGGTGGGCAGCAGCGCCTTCAAAAGAACTGTCATCTAACTCTGCTATCCCCAAGACGCCTGCCAAGCGTGGGGATTATGGCAAATACCCCCATTATAGGGAAGGCTGTGTTCAGCAGTGGACGATCCGGCTGATACAGTACAGTACAGTGCAATAGGTGCTTATTCTAATATTACGCACTTAAAATATATTCAAACACACTTTCCTACAGCGAACTCCTTTCCTACGTGCGGAAAAATATCAACTAAACCAAATATTCAGGTCATGAATGGACTCTCCCATTTCCATATTTAAACCCCGTAGCAGTTGTGCCAATAGCGCCTTACTAATAAAGCTTCGCTTCATTTTACCACAATGTTGGTTAATAGCTAGACGTATCTAGTTAATAGAATTTGTTGGAATCAGGATATTGTATTTTATGGTTTAATCACATAATATGACCCACATTATAAATTGGCTATTTCATCAATGTTGTAAAATTGGCTTGGTGGTTTATTTAAATAAATAATAATTCAATTAAACTTTAATTTGAAGCGCTCCTAGCGAAGTTTGCTTAGCTGTTCCTAACAGATCAGCAAAGTTAATCGTCGTCCGCTGCGGTCATGAGTTGTATGGGTGACCGCTAGTGACATTACTACTGAGCGCTTCCGTGCTTCGGAGGGCACGTAAAGCCGTCGGTCCCGGTTGTCGTCTTTGGATAGCAGTTGTTACAGCATGGTGGTAGGGCATTTTGCGAATGCCCGCCTGGCCAGCTACCACACTCAAGTAGAAAATCTGTCGCCAAGCACCTCACGGTGAGTTCCGGCAGCTGTCCTTGATAGCCTGTAATTCTAGGCTAGCCTGAACAACATCTTCGATCACATCAACACTCATAACGGACGTTGCTTAACTTTGCTGATCGGATAAGATCAGCTATGCAAACTTCGCTACGAGCGCTTCAAAAATTCACATATTAACATTTCTTTTGGGCAGTGGCCTATATGACTTTGTCAAAAGCTTGTAAATGGTGACTCCCAAAAGACGTTTATACTCGTATTACAGAACTTTCATAAAACCCGTCCCTTGTATAACCTACGGTCTCTTATGACGTAGAAACTACGGCACAAGAGACGTAGGTAGACGTAGGTGTTTAAGTTGATGAGTATTAGATAGGAGAGCTCGCTACACTTATCTTGGGAACTCTTATTAAATCCTCCTTAACTAATCCTTCAGCAAAGATGTACTGTCAGCAAAAAAGTTTTGTAAACTGATGAAATATAACAATTGTACCTATAATAATTTATCAAATAATATGGTATAATACCTTTAGTTATATTCTGTGCTTAAAAATGAAATAGATTTAGTAGTAGAGTATAAATAGGAAATGCATTTTTTTGTATATTTTTATAGTGTTTTTTTTTTCATGTGCACACTACATGCATTTTTAATTCAACAAAAATGTATTTCTACAAATTATTGGAATACAAAATTTTATGCCCCAGGCGGGAATAGAACCCGCGTCCTCTAATTTCGAGCCGGATGCCTAAATAACTCGAAAGAGCGTGCCTAGGTAGCCTGACACAATCTTTCATAAAACAATCATAAATATCTCAAATTTAAATTACATCGAAATCGGTCCAGCCGTTTTGAGTTACACTCCAATAAGTGTGAAATCACGTGTCGAAGTCGTTATAATGCGCACAATGTTGTGATATTAGGTACTTTTGAACTATTGACCGGTACTGACTTCAACAAGTTATTTCACTTTTTTTTATTGATAAAGTCGGTTCCATTTTTAGGGTTATTTAATATTTACCCATATATATTTCAATATGCTGTTTTTCGGACTTTTGGTGGTAAGCTAGCCTTTGATCACTACCTCAACCATTTCATAGAAATATATGATGACTTTGAATATATTGCTGAGGCTCACCTGCCGGACCACTCCATAGGTGCTAGGTGATAGAACTTATAGTTGAGGGTAATAGCTAGCCAGGGCATTCCAAAATGCATAGCCACCTAGCAAAAATTTATGAAATTATGGTTCCTGACTTGCACACGATTTATTTGGGCAACGTACGTAGAATATTTGAATTGTGGTAGTGTAGGCTCAAAAATAGTGTTCTGTTTATTCGTACTTAAATTTTAAGTTGAAAATGTATGGTATCAATGTTGCATTTTAATGTTATGGAATGATAAGTTGTCAGGAAAACGGGAACTATTGAATCAGCTCTATCGGACTGACATAACTTCTTAAAACATCCGTACGAATAACCACAACACTTATACTCGCCTTGTCAATATTAATCTATAAAATATATAATTGTTAAATATATTGTAACTCTTATTTTAATATGATGCCTCAGACGAAAATGTTTATACAATTAACTTAATTAAAATGAACTACATCGTTCGTTACTTCTTTATTTTTATCCCAAGAAGTAGTGATATACTGAAGCTGGGAGATAGAGGATTTAGAGGGCTATCTGAATCACCCCCATGTATTTTCCGCGATTTTTCGTAATTTCAGATTTTTGACAATTTTTTTTTATTTTTTACCTATCGATAGCACTATGTGATTTTTATTTATGATGACGTGAATTATTGCAGTAGATACTTGATTTTAGTTTGTGTGCTAAGCTGGTAACGAGGCCAATTCAGTATGGTAACATTTACTATCGTTAGATCTTTGAATGGAACAAAAAAAAATCATTAAAAAAACTCTAGAATTTATCTTAGGAGCATTTTTCAATGTTATTTTTTTGTTATCGCTACCTGTAATTAGCGACCGTGGCACATAGCCGGGTACGTATATACCGTAATTATGCACATACCCGGTCTGGAACACTCGCGGAACAATCCCGAACTGGATCCGAGTTGGTAACCGCAACAGACGCCCGCCATCTTGTCGTTGCCCTGACAACCATATAGAAATACCTACCTGCTCATGTGAAACAGAACTGGAATATTTTAGAGCGAAGGTAAGGAGTCCAGTCCAGAGAGCTAGTACCTAATTCTAGGCTAGCCTGAACAACATCTTCGACTATATCATCACTTACCGTCAGATGAGATAGTGGTCAAAAGCTAACCTATTAGATACAAAAAAAATATCAAGGAGCTTATATCGGATCGTAGATGTATTTCGTCACAAGTGCACTGCACTGTGCACGTCACTCTGAGACATGCAGTCTTATGTGCCTGTAATTTTACTGGCTCTCAAGGACCGCTGCCGGAACAAGCTGTTAGGGGTATGGTGACAGATTTTCTATTTGAGGCTGGCAGCTATGCAGCTCTGCTATGCCTTAGAGTGCTGAACAGAATATTTTGATAAGAAATCATGAAGTAAAGGGATTCGGTACAAGACAATACAGCGTAGCCTGTCAATACCTGAGTTGTTGGTGCAGATATTCCTAATAGAAATAATGCTTTCATGATTCTTAGACTAATACGTTCTCCCCATTGAATAGCTTTCTCTATCTCAATAAATATGTCGAAATTAATGAAAACCCTCCTTAGGGAAAGCTGTCATGGGTGGTATACCAGCATCTTTCAGGTAATAAGAGCGTAAAATTATGAAAAGCTCTGCTGTACGTCTCTTTGAAGCAACATCTTACTTACGCCGGTGTGAATAGTATGTTACTTAGTGAGTAATTCTTTGCGGCTTTTCAAAAACTGTGAACTGTAAGTCTGCCTTATTAGAGCTCTCCAGCTCCATCACGCGAGCAATTATTTACACTCATTGCACTTACCATTCCACGTTCAGGCTATAAACAAAGCAGCAGCATATTAAAGCCATCAACTAGGCTGCACTCAGGATGCCAGCATTTGCCCACATAACGATTCGATGGAGCATTTCAATATAAACGGTGGTCCGCCATTAGCGGGCGTGTACAACTACCCTCACGGAAGATGGGTAAGAAAGAGTGGAAGAAGCGCGTTTGAATGAAAAAGCTGTTCGTGAAATAAAGTAAACTTTAATATCCTGATATTAAAGTTTACTTTCGGCTTAATTAAGAGTTTTTTTTTATAAAAACTGTTTAGAAGTGCAATTGTAATTGTAGAACATAAGTTAACATTAGAAACTTAAAATCAATTAGATGGGTATGTAGATATTTGAATATTTTTGAGCTTTTCGGCACTACTGCAAGCATCATGATCGCGAGTAATATTAAATCTATGCGGATAGATTCTAAGCCAACTGTAAGGCGCACGTAGTTAATAAATAACCTTAAATCTATCTATACCTCTACATTTTTAAAATGTAATCACTTAAAAGTTTAAGACTACCTGCCATTATACAATCAAACTGTGTTTAAAAAAAGTATAGATCTGGCGGTTGAGCAATAACCAAATATGCTGATTGGGCTCAGATTTGGCGTTATATAAATGTTCCACGAAAAGCTCATCAAAGCTCATCTCGTTTTTCCGAAATCACGTGACAGATAAAGCAATATCGATTCGTCCGTTCTTAGTGTATTTACATTAAGTAACAATAAAGATATTTCATCTATCTAATAATGGCCCGCTTTTAATTTGGCATGCCTGCCCACGTGTCACCATCAAACTCTCCGTGTGTGTCACGCCCTAATAATGAATTGACTTCAAGAGAAACATTTCAGAGAAAATCCTTATTTTTTAAATTCATATTGGCTGGGGATTTTTGTCACTCTTCGTCATAAAATTAGGCTATATAGCATATACATGCGAAGTTTTTGCCGTTATTGAATGTCTTGTCCAGTGTCCACAAGCTGCCCCGCATCCGTCGTATGTACACACCGTTGCGATGCATCAGCCTCAAATAAATATAACAGAGTAGGTGTGCACTATTTTTAACTAATAACAAAAAGCCTACTTTTTATAGTAAAAAAAGCTAAACTACAAAATCCACTTCCATAGTTTTCGCCAACAGAGGGTAGACAGACGGAATAGTGGAGCACTCTTCATTTGGAATGCCTGTCCACGCGCCGCCCCCGCACTCCCCGTGTGTACACGCCCTAGCGATGGATCAACCTGAAAAGAAAGAATTCGGAGAAGGTATTTTCGCCAAGGTTTTTTTTTTTATCATGTACACAACACGAACAAGCCGACTCGATAGGCTCTTGATCACCGTAACAAGGACAGATCGCTTATGACATACTTATCAGTAATCTGCACGAGACTGTTTTGCTTCTGATCCATTAAAGATGATAAGGGTAAGGCATTTTGCGGAAACTCCTGGAATATATACCATCCATTTTGAAGCAGTGATGCCTCAGTGGCATTGGCTATGGACTGCCGTGCCGCAGGTCCATTGTTCGAATTTGAGCTTCACCGCATGGTGAAAGGGCATTTTGCGAATGCCCGCCTGGCTAGCGACCACCCTCAAGTAGAAAATCTGTCACCAAGCACCTAAAGGTGTGTTTCGGCAGCAGTCCATGAGAGCCAGTGAAATTACAGGCACATGGGACTTAACAACTACGTCTCAAGGTGATGGGCGCAGTGAAATTCGTGACTTGTGATGAAATGCGTCATGTCATAGGCAAAAGTTATTCCGCTTAACATCAGGTGGGCCTCGTGCTTGATCCGCCACAATAACATAAAAAACCCTAGAACTAACTAAACTCTAGTAGAAAAGTTGTCGCCAACCACCTAACGGCCTATTTAAGCAGCTATTCTTGAAAGACAGTAAATCTAGATCACACCACCACTCAATAGATGGCGACAGTAGTCAGAGGCTAATCTAGCATCTTAAAAAGTATTTGATTTACTTTTGTACTCAGGTCAAGCCTATCACGCACGTCAATTACTTTATAATATTTCTGTCCTTAGTGCTACTTTCTAGCTTTGCCTGATTTTCATTTCACACACTCAAGCCTTATCTTATCCACATTACTTACACTACATACCAGTTTTTAGAAATTAACATATCTGCCTCATGCATTCTTGTTCTAGTAGCCTCTTCGCCGCCAAACATTCGGATCTTATTATGGTCTTAAAACATTTCCCGGCATACGTGTGTCTCACCTTTTCCTTCCTTCCTTTTGATTCCTGATCCTTCATCAATTTGTCTACCCTGAATTTATTCTATTCCTCACGTCCCACGTACCATTGAGTGGTCAAAAGCAAAAGCTTTATGGTCCAAGCCTCTTCTTCGTGCTAGCGGTTTCCATAGGTGGTGTGTATCAGTCTATAGTTTATGCCAGTACAGCAGTCTTACATTTTTTTTATGTGATTGTGACGGAACAATTATGAGGCCCACCTGATGTTAAGCGGACTTACCTCTGCGTATAACATATGCATTTCTTCCAAACGAATTGCACTGCGCCCGTCACACTGAGACATACAGTTGTTAAGTCTCATGTGCCTGTAATTATTCTGACTCTCTAGGACTGTTGCCAGTACTCACTGTTAGGTGCTTGGCGACAGATTTTCTACTTGTAGGCGGTAGCTAGCCAGGTGAGCATTCGCAAAATGCTCTTCCACCATGCTGTGAAAATCAAGTCGGCGCGCGGCGGTGGGTTTCAAAACATGGACCTGCGGCAAGGCAGTCCATAGCTATTACAACTCGGCCATCATTGCTTCAAATGGCCAAAATTGCCTATTAGTGCCATTCTGACTCGCCACCACTCGCTACTGGCGGTAGTTTGTGCACTATCAACGTGCTTATCGAACTTTGTACAAGCTTAATTTTGCAATTGATCTATAAAAAACCGTCTTAGATGTCAAAATTCATAAAATTAGTATATGAATTTGAAGTTGAACGAAGGCTTTTCTTCCAAAGTAACCAAGTACCGCATCTAATCTTCACTTACTTGTTCCACTGACGCATGCCCTTCGCTCCTCACAGAGTGATATTGGGACGTGTGATGGAACCCCATTGTGGCTGTCTCGAGCTCCACCATTAAGGGAACGTCACCTTTTTATGTGAAATTCTACAAAATCTGAAATAGACTATTGTATTACACCACAAAATTAGTTGTGTAGTTTTCAACGGATCGTCGAAAGACAAGATTGTCCGAGTTGAGTTTTTAAACTGTCACGGTCATTAACACTATAATTATTATAACAGACGGGGTATTTACCGTGTTTTTTGATTACTATTGAGCTCTCGATATTTCGGCACTATTGCAAGCGCCATGATCACGAGTAAACTGAAGTCTATGCGAGGATGGTAGGCTCTAAGAGCAAACACACCGGTCTACCCTCTTTCTTGTACGTTTTTCGGCAAAAAACATTTTCAACTTGCAAATTTGCAAAAAACGTACAAAAAAAAGGATAGACCGGTTCGTCTGCTCTTAGTGCCTATCATCCACTCGCATAGATATATGTTATAAGATAATCTGAGTCTAATTTGATTATATCGCAGTGTCTCAAGAACAGCATGTTAGTAAAACTGTAAAATTTCGCATGTATAATATGTAAGTGATATAAGGATCGACTACTAGTATGCAAAACTCTTACTTACTTACATAATTAAGACAAAAAATCACATCGGTGTTTTATGTACTGCTAAATAAAACCTACTTAAAAAGCTAATTCTATACAATAGTAAATTGCAAATCTATTCTACGTTATATAGTTTAATATGCGATCACAAAATCCAATATTCTATATTTTAATCCACTATCCTACACACGAAAAGGAAACTGAAGGAGAACTTAGAACAATAGCTGAATATAAGTTGTTTCATTATTTTTTCCCCTTGTACTGATTGATTCCCTGTCACATGCACCTTTTTCAAAAGTTTTACATATACATAGCTACTTCCAGTAAAAATAAATAAAATATCACTGCTATGGGACTATATCCAGGCTAAAGTTAGTTACTAAGGTAAACCTCACATCACACGACCTCCCCTAATATGTATTCAGCTCATGCAAGTCACTGATCTTTCAAAATCTCTCCGTAATTACTTGCACACACTCAAAAAGCAATCACATATAATCTAGAGATCGACTATCCGAGATTGAATTGCGTATCCACGTAATATATCAAAGGTAATCCGTTTAGTTTAAGGGGCACTGTATATCATGCGATGGTACATACCCCCCCTGTTTGGTCGCCTAAGCAGGGTGGATACGACGCATGTTTAGGTGGATGGGTTAAGTAGAAAGCTTTCGGTATATACTATTTACAATAGCCTGTTGTAAATTGTATCTATAATGTATAGGTGTCGCCAGCTTCCGTCCTCTTATAGGTTAAGGTGGTGAACGGACTACAAAATCAATTCAGGATACTAAAAATAAATGTTCAGTGCAGATTGAAAATATGCTTTTTTACTCTTGTAAATTGCTTTCGAAATTCATGATTGTAAAATCGCCTCCAATTCCGAAATTTTAGTTGGCTTATTTTTTTGTGTAGGAAAAACTAAAGAAACAATTTATTTAACTATTCATAGGTTGTAATTTAAACAATACAATCTAAAATTTACTTGTATTCTTTTTTCCACTCGAGCTGGAATTGAACCCGCTTTCCCCGGGTTTATGCATTGGGTAAGTTAACCACTGGGCTATTAAGGATGGCTTGACTGAGTCGAATTTTTGTTCTCATTGTATTACTTTAACCGTCATAGAGAACGGTGCGGCCATCGACTAGACCACCAAACGTCATCTGATCGAAAGAGGCACTTTTTCAAACCCTTATAACTCTCGTAATGATTTCGCTACCCTTCTCTATTTCAAATTATGATTAGCAGCAGTATCGTGTGCTAAGCGAAAATCACTATTACATTTTTTTTCGCATACCACACGTTTGTGCTTGTAATCATATACAAAGTAAGTTAGTAAAAATGTGCTAATTAATAAAATCAGTATTTTCCGCCAATCTCTCATCTTCTTGGCCATACAAACTTGTTCGTCAACTAAGCAGGGAGGCAGGCGTTCTTGGGCGACTGGGGGGTTACATTTTCCTGTTTGAAGCACACGTCGCAAAGGGAAATCCTGTACAGGACAGAGCTCTAAAATTGCCCGCTTGATAAAGGTACCCAGGTTCCGCCTCCTTGACTATAAGGGGAGGATGGTGTATTAAATTAGTAACCATACCATAAGTAAATGTTAGGATGTATTTGTAATTATGAACTAACACAGATTTTTATTCTTTTAATTTAAATATAAGGCTCAAGACTTCTAGTCAAAAATAATCTCGAAGTAACATATTTCTATCACAAATATATTTCTCGTTTTCATGCTAGTACAGTTCTTGTTTAAGCCCGTAAGCGGACTAAAATAGCTGTTTAAGCCCTTGTACATGCCTACTTTTTAGCACAAGTGCAAAAAGTGATTGTTTTAATTAGAATTGTTCAAAGAGGTTCAGTTTGCAATACTTATATATTATGTAGGAAGTTAGCCTGGGTCTTTCATAATACCCTTAACCAGGGCTACTTTTAAATACCCAGACATAAATTTTGTCGAAACAATTACACTCAAAATAGAACATTGTTCTTATATCAGGTTCAATCTCTTCAATCATCTAACAACTTTATTTCTCAGGGCGCAGTGCAGTTCACCTCTTGTGACGAACTGCATCTGTTATTGGCAGAAGCTACCACTTAACACCAGGTGGGTTTCGGACTAGATCGCTCACGATTGCATAAGAAAAATGCGACCTAATTATTGTTTTAGTTGAGTTGGTTTGCCGGTCACGCATTTATGTTTCATAATGTCCTGAATTTTTGTTTCAAATTACTACGAATATGCATCAAAGTCCATGAACTAACACTGACCAAATTTCTATGGTTTTTGCAACCGTCTCGTAACTGATCGAAAAACTTTTGACAAAAAAATCTTTGTTTAATAACGGAATTCAAAATTGTTAATTATAAAACATACTCTCATTCTTGTGTATTCCCGAAGCTTCTTTGTATGAGGTCTCTCTCTATAATCTTTTATCTCTATGTTAATTATTATTTGTTTTATAAACCACCGTAAGAACATATTATCTGATAATTTTAACTAGTACTATAACGATTCAGAAGACAGCGTAGCTTAAGTTTATGACTAATATTGTTTTAACAAAAGCACAGAACTCTAAAAACAAAATAATGTCAGTTCCTCTATTCCTCAATGTACGTGTGTGACATAACATCATTTTTTATTACAATGTATTCGTTATATCCGCCTCAGCCACACGACGCTAGGCCTTGATTGCAGATATATCACGTTGCAGACCCTGGCTTACTTTACATTTGACTTAATCATCAAACCCCGCTTCTTCAAAACTGGTTTACAATCTAGGCCTATACTCTATTATCATTTTCAACTATATCCCGACTTCCAAACGTGTGAGATTGCGTTCTATGATTTAATCAGTTATTAAAGAAAAAAAAACTTCGTTTCCCTTCGTTTCTTATATTTTATATAATAACTTTTCCGCAGTGATGACTCAGTGGCATTGGCTATAGACTGCCGTTCAGCAGGTCCATGGTTCGAATCCCGCCACGGGCTTGAGCTTCACCTCATGGCGGAAGGGCATTTTGCGAGTGCCCGCCTGGCTAACGACCACCCTCAAGTAGAAAATCTCTCGCCAAGCACCTAACAGTGTGTTCCGGCAGCTGTCCATGAGAGCTAGTAATTCTAGGTGAGATTTTGGTCAAAAGCTTACCTACCAGCAATTATAAAAAAAAACATTTTTTGCATACAAATTGTCTCTGATATCCTACCGCCTTGGCCACACGACGCTAGCCTGATTGTAGACCCATCGTATTGCGGCGCGACCCCACTTGCTATATTTGTCTTTACTCAGCAAGCCCCGCTTCTAATTCTAATCTCGTATGGCAAATATCAACATGCCTGTTTGTTGGGTTTCAGATGCCGGAGACGAAGGGAAAACTCATTTGGAATACTAGATGATGCCTTAAGACTATCGAACTTACTACACTAAACAAGAGTAATAAAAACCGGCCAATATCGAGTTGGGCTCAAACACCGCGGGATCCATGCCAACACAATGTATGGTACATTATTTTCGGGTCTCGAGTTGTGTAACTGACCGTATTGCTGCTCCAAATAAATAAAATAACATAATGAATAGATTCAGGCGTTACTTTGCGGAAATCCATATAACAAATATTTTAAAAGTATTTTAAGAAAATATAATTTTTCAGTCTCGATCGTGCGCTCGTAGAGTCAAGACTTCCTGTGGATGCTTCGTTTAGAAGCGAAACGCGTCGAATACTCTTCCGGTTTGGCTGCGTATGGCGTTTGTGATGTCACGTCGGCTTAACAGGAAATTAAGCGGAATTGTCACTAGATATATATAATTTTAATAAAAAAAATGTGTTTTATTCAATAATTAAATTAATATTTTCTTAAAAGACTTTTAAAATATTTGTTATTATTAAATAAAATTACCTTCATAGTACATGAGTTGCATCAATTGAATAATAAAATGTAAAGATTCAGAACGCCTTTAAACTAAAATGTCGATAAAAAGTCAATTTAAGGATCGCTTTTGAACTATTATATCCTCCCTTTTAATGACTAGCTCTCTGTTCACAATCATTTAACCTCACTTACGAATAAAATTATACATACTACATAGTCAAACACTATGCAAAATAGGTACCTATACCTACCTAAGTGTACCTCCTTGATTGATCTGAGCTCTACGAGAAACCTCCACGGTAATGGGCCTTCAATAATTCAAAACAACCTGAATAGGTAATTATCCATACACAAGCGTGCTTCCAAATAATTGAGAAACATTAAACCTATGGGTTCATGTTCATTAATTATGTACGTCGTTAAATTTTCATGTTACGCACCGGGTAGGTAACATAGTCAATCATAAATTGAATTTAACTTGTATGTTATATCAGTATGGTTTAGAGCATTTAGTTTTTTTTTTTTTTATGCTTGATAGGTTAGCCTTTGACCACTATCTCACCTGATGGTAAGTGATGATGTGGTCGAAGATGTTGTTCAGGCTAACTAGAAGTACTGGCTCTCAAGGACAGCTGCCGGAACACACCGTTAGGTGCTTGGCGACAGATTTTCCACTTGAGGGTGGTAGCTAGCCAGACGGGCATTCGCAAAATGCCCTACCACCATGCTATAACGACTGCCATCCTAAGACGACAACCGGGACCAACGGCTTAACGTGCCCTCCGAAGCACGGAAACGCTCAGTAGTAATGTCACTAGCGGTCACCCATCCAACTCATGACCGCGCGCGATGTTGCTTAACTTTGCTGATCGGTTGAGAACAGCTAAGTAAACTTCGCTACGAGCGCTTCAAAAGCGCTTCAAAAGTTTATGGTTAGTCGCCATGGAAGTTTAAGAATTATATAGACAATTCCATTTCCTCCTCTCGGATGTTGTCTATGGTGAAGAAGAGTGCTCTGAGTGATAAACATGCTAGTATACTAAGTAGGAGTACGTAAGTTGGATATACAAATTGGGCACACAACAGGATTATTTATGGTTGAACTCATAAAAACTTCGTCGACAAGTAATCACTCCCTTATTTGAGGTTCTTAGGTCTAAAACTAAACATGATTTCGATTTATGTCTTTAGCCTATTTTATTTTCTAGGTGTGTCACTTGTGACGAAATGCATCTGAGAGGTTAATATACTACATAACATAAGGAGCGTAACGGTTTAAATGGCGTATATTTATCATTATTTTTGTCCCGACGACGCGACGTTTCAAACACTTTGCAGTGATCGTGGTCACGGGGTGACTATAGTAGTATAGTAAACCGTTTAAAGTTGTTTAATTACTATGTGTAATAATCGCGGAAATTTAATAAGACAACATTAAAGTAGTTCAATTTTATATCCTTGTTGCTTATTATAATATTCCTTATAGCTTTGTTATCATATTTTTTTTTACGAGAATCCTGATAATTTCGCATTTTGTGTTTTGGTTTGATTTTGCAACCGAATATCGCGGTATAAAAAATATTGTGTAATAATAAGCAATTTATTTGGTTAGACGAAGTCTAGAAGTAGTATCTTCCTTGTGATTTAGGCTTCCAGTAGCTCCAGTGCGTATAGATAGATGAAAAACGCGGGTTGGTTTCACTACGTAATTAGATGTGTAAACTGCTCTACAGCGTTATGTGACATTCGCTGAGTACTTAAAATCATATACCTATCTATATAAATATTCTAATTATTGTTCTTAAATTCAAGACAAGTTCACAGGTAGCAACAAGCACAACTATCAGAGCCATTACAAATCGATCATGAGAATTTCGAGCAGGTATCAATAAAGGTCAATATTATTAATATGTTCGACACATCAATGTCAAATAACACTAACGTCTTTTGTACACCGTATGGGAAAAAATAACCGTGTATGCGAGTACGCAACCCTTTAGACTTTTTCTGTATAGAACTCATTTAAATCTCTCTACGCATCCCCTATTTTGCCTATGCACCTTGTTGCAAATTAAGGATTCAACCCTGACAAAAAATGAGACCCTAAAAAATCGTGGGTAAAAAAGTTTTATCTTTTTTTTTATTATGCGTTATTGAAATGAGACACCGGTGCCGCATTCAAAATTGGCCTTTTTGAATAGTGAAAGGGTTAGACACGTCGGTATAGTTCGTTTTTATTTTTTATTTATGGAGTTAACCCTTTGCTACTGCGGTTCGGGATGGTTCGTTGTGCCAGTGTTAAAGTTGGATTTGCGTTTACAAATCTTGTCATTTATTGCGAAATTTTTTTATGATTTGGATTAGATGTTTGCGCAATTTTTTGCAGTGTCTTTTTTTTTATTGATCATATGCAGAACTACGAGTATTTTTGATACATTTTGGACATGTGTTCACCTACCGGGCAACGGACTGCCAATGAGAATTTCTTTCTCAGAAAAAACACAATAACTGTCCAATCCAGAGATATAACCCCGGAGCTCGAATTTCAAGGTACACTCTTACCTCATCACCAACGTGACAAACGCACATACAAGATACATAACTATATAACTTCTAATTATCGAGTATTTCCAGGATATTAAAAAAAAATGTATATAAGTATGATAGGAATGTAAGAAGTGTCGAGGTAAAATTCAGTATGCTGTTTTAAAGACAATTTCATACACATAATTATATCGGGCCATTTTGGATTAGCAAAAATTATCTTTTCCGTCTCCGACTAACTAACATTGTATTAAACTTCATCGAAATAGCATCAGTGGTTTAGATGTGCAGAAGAAACAAAAAGGCTCAGATCAGATACATACTCATTCACTATAATATATCAAACTGTAATAACTTGAACTTAACCATTCAAAAGCTCCCTTTGTCACCTTACACAAAACTAGCAGACAAAACATTCAAAAGATAACATCTCCAATTTCACACTTGGTGCCTATGCATCCGATTTTTTTTAAATTTAACATAAGAGTGCTTTATTTGGCACGATAAGTATCGCACTTCATCCCATCTGATATCATTATAGTTGATGCTTGATTCTGTCGACTTTTACATGTTAATGAAATTATAGAATTAAAAATGAGTTATTGAAATCTTCGTCTTTCTACCCTTAGTCGGAACAATATGTTTTCAGAACTCAAAGGACGACACAAGAAAACAAATACAAAAAAGAATATGTTTTCAACTCACAAGCTCACAAGTTTTGTTTTTATCAATTTAAATATATACCTAGTCATTTTACACAATTTTTTGTTATGTAAGTTAACACTTATTTAATGTAGATTAATATGGAATATTTAGTTCGAGCGATGGAACTCCGCATCCTCAGGTTTCTAGTTTAGAGAAAAGTAACTAAATGCAGGCTAGTGCTTTAATATGGGCTAGTAGCATTTATCGGAAGCAAACAATTGAAAGTCATTGCAAACGACTGTCTTCAATCGCATTCATTTTCCACGACCTCTCATTCACTCGATCTCGTCATTTCGGCGCGATACGGTGTTGTTTCTCCGCAGTTGCAGTGGTTTTTTTCTATGCTATTGTTATCAAATCTTTTGTAAAACAATTGTTTATTTTGATAAATAAATTAAAAAGTTCTGTAGGATACGTAAAAGTATGTTATTTTATAGATGAAAATTAGGGTTAAATACTGTAACTAAATGTTTGTATTGTAGAATTTATGTTTAAGTCTTATGTCTGTTGTTCGATTTATTCCTTGTGATGTATAATGTAAAATTGCTTTTATAATGTGAAGTGAAGTTTGTTGCGGTAAAGAATTTCGAATATGGGCTATGACTACGGTCCTATATATAGGCTAGCCCATATTTAGGTACAAGTACTGGGGTGTTCTGAAATTTGTTTCTAAAGCATTTTTTTTTCAGGATGTCACACTATCAAATGAATGAAGTTATAGGGCTCTGGTCAAGAGAACCCTACTAAGATATGTAGATTTCGTTGCAGCGGAACAAAATGCTTTCAAAGATGGATGCACTCATATTACTCCAACCATGTCTTCTTTATCTTTTTTTTTGTATACTTAATGATGACAATTTGATTTCTAGCAAACCGTTGGTTCAAGATCTAAATGTAAAATAGAAATTTTATATCCATTTTGACCTCTGCATCTGGATGGATATTATTCTCAAACAGAAGGAACTAGGTAAATAGGAACATGGTAGCAAATCTTCTGGTAATAAGGAGCGGCGCTCCTAGATCTGCAGATCTCAGTATGTTTTGTAAAATGTTTTGTAAACTACATTTTCTAAAGACATACGAGGAGATCTGTGGAACAAATGTTTAATGTGTGGGTTCTGAGCACATAATGACTGTGCTGGGCCAGAGTTTGATGTTTGCATAAGTATTCTTTGCAAGTAAAAAAAGTAATGAAATTTTTCACTAAGGTGATTCGATATATTACAAGGTAAACACATATTATTGCTATTTTGTTTATACAGATAAAAATGTTTATATTAAAAATGTGTTTATCTAATGAGATAGGCCATATATTATATATAGCCTATATTTGAGTACCTACCTGTTACATATTTAAGCCCATTTTACAATTTTGTTTATTGCTCAATTTAAATAATGTAAGTGGTTGGTTAATAAAAATATTAAACTTTACTTTGCTGTCTAAAAATATAACTAATAACTGACTAATATAACATAAAAAATATAAATTTCTTAACAGCTTTTTATTTTTACCCAAACACAAAATGGTAGCTCATATTTAGTTACTTTCCTACAAGTATTGCGCCAAATAAGAACTTTGGAGCCTTGCATAACGAACAATTATTTTTCTAACGACACAAAGAGCACCTTAAAAATGCTCTTAAGGATATATGTCACTTTTCAGTGAGGAGGAAATTAAGGTGGCAAAGAGACTGTTGTATGGCCACATCAACGGGAGATAGTGGCATGATTATCATTCATTATATATTTTTTTATTTCCTAAACAGTGACGAAGGAATTTGTACTACCTACACAATTAAGGCTAGGATAACAGTTCTAATATTTCTCAAGCCGGAAATTCTAAAATGTTGTTTATTTAAAATGTTATAATTCTTTAAGTAGTTATTTTTGTTTTATCCATTATACGAATCTCATCAATCTTTGACGAAAAGAATCTGCTGGCCAATGGCAGCAGGCAGTTTTGCTACAAAATCTGATTGCAATCATAGAAAAATGAGAGTACTCAAATTTATTACTATGTAAACTTGACATCATAAACCTGACAATATTATATTATTTAACTGGCATTAATTAAATTTTTTATATTATAATTATCATTTAGTACCTTCTTAGAATCAGAGAATTCAAATACAGGTAAAAAATGTTAGCTTAAATTATGCTATGTTGGCTATGAACCAAGCTGTTGACACTGTTAATTATAATTTGAGAACCCAATGTAACACAGTTTGACAATAAATTAAATCTGAATGAAGTAAAACTGAAGTATTATAAAAATAAATGGAGCATTTGGACTGCCTGTGAGTCTGCAATGCTTTCATTGTTGTGGCTGTAGTGTTGTATAAAGTTCGTAGTATTTTTACACAACTGCCCAAAAATTGAGTGTAATGTTTTCAGGGTTCATGTATGTGTTTGTGAGTTTCTTTATTCCACTAGAACTTCTAAACGGCTTAACCGATTTTAATCTATGAGATATCGTTAGATTTGTCTTGATAGCGCAAGTGATGCTACGTACATAAAAAATAATAAGACATATTGGCGGATAAACACCGTATTGTGTGAGATAAAAATGTTTTTTTTTAACCATCGAGTGAGTTATCAAAATGAAGTGCTTTTAAAAAACGATCCCATGAATATATATACCAAATAATACTATATTATATAACTTGCAGTTTTAATTTCAATATATGGATAAAAAGTTTAACGAAAATAAATAATTTGCGTTACATAGTGTTTTTTACTTTTTTAATTAATTTATACTTGTGTTATTAGATACATCCCTCTGGTTTGATAGACGTCAAGAAATAACAGCAAAGCACCGCCATTTTCCTTGTATTATTTTCTTATTTATTTTATAATAACAGCCTTATATTGTCGGTCAAGACATAACTATACTTTGGGGTGGGGGGATGGGAGTTTCGTTCGTTAGTAGTAAGTCAGCTGCTTTTCGATATTAAGTACCCCACAAAATCACAAATATACGATAGGAAAAATATAAGTCATGTGCGGAAAAAAAAAATCCTATCGTATATTTGTGATTTTGTAATGTAATCCGCATAGCAGGCGTTATTGCAAACCTAAAAATATTAAAATTAAAGTACCCTGTTGTGGGTCTAATATGTAACTAACCTCAACGTCGCTACTGGCATACTGCTCATTCAGTACATTTGTTCCTTAAGACGAAGTGGCCAGTGAAAAATGACATACCTACTGAGGGCGTAACACGGAGAAACCTCGTTGCACATGCGAGTGAGCAAAAAAGAACCACGCAATATATATATAGGGGCTTATTTATTTAAATAAATTCATAAAAAAGTTATCTTTATAAGAACAGAAAAAATCTTGATAAGTATCACATAGGTGCTACATAATACCATATTAGAAATAAAAATTTGCATTGATAAGATTTACTACAAAGACACAACTTCAGCATACAAAACTTTAGAATTGTATTCGTGATTTTTTTCTATCAAGGGTAATATATGGAATTTTGTTTTTGGATACGGCTTATCATTTTTAATAATCTTCTAGTATAATATATACATTATACATATAGGTTAAGCGTACCAACTCTCTAAAAACATGCTCAAAGTTTGCCTTATATGAGATACTTCATTTTAGTCTGTTTTTGCGAACCTCCAATGAGAGTACCTATATGGATACTTAAACCAGGAACAAAACACATAAATTTCCCGAACACACTCCCGTCGACATGTTGTCTATACATCCACCGCTGTCACTCCCCAACATTGGACATACGCCGCTATTTACCGTGACCCTTACTGACCCATAACCCTTCTACCTAAATATGACCTTCCGGACCTACCCCCTGGTCATTGTGTAGCGAATTAATCGGGTAGTGCGACCATTGTGCACCCACTGGTCAGTTATGGACGTGGGGCTTGCATTGTGTTTATATTAAAAGATTTTAAGTGTTTGAAGGGTTGAATTGAATACTGGTTTGCGAATTTTTTTGATGAAAAACGAGTTCAGAGATTTGCAGCACAGCTGTTGGTTGAATTGAAATTGTAGCGTGAAAATTAAGTGGCTAGACTAGTTTTTTTATCAGTTGTATCTACCTTTATTTATAAGGTTTTTTTGCTCATAGGCTGGGTATTGATCAGTAATATATAAGTCATGGTGTGGTTGAAGATGTTGTTCAGGCTAAGCTAAAATTACTGGCTCTCGAGGATAGCTGCCGAACACATCGTTAAACAAACCATTTCTACAAACCTCACTCGACGGTGCAATGCAACGGAGGACGCCCGATAGGCCACCAGCCGGCCCAGGAGAAGTAGGTACTCGGTGTCACAGAATTGATAGAAGAATTGTGATCGTGGAGACGCCTCGGATGACGCAGCAACAGTTAAATAAACAAGAGATCAAAAGCAAAACATACACATAACTTTTTATCAATTGTGAAACAAATAAACAATTTATAAACGAGTACTCATATTACATTTACGTTTGTTTTTTTAAAGAGGCAGATAAGGAAGACTGTAGGAAATGGATACATGATAACTACCGTGGAAGTAAGGAAGAAATGTCTTGGAGTGTCGAGCGCAGTACATTGTCACACACAATAGTGACACCACTGTAACTGTAATGGACAGACACAATGCTCACCATAAGGCACCGGCTTGTCCATCTCGGCACTTTTGTCATTTTATATATACTTATATAATATTTTTTTTATTCTTGATAGGTTCTCCTTTGACCACAATCTCACCTGATGGCAAGTGATGATGTGGTCGAATGTGTTAACAGGCTTAACCTAGAATGATTGGCCCTCAAGGATAGCCGCTGGAACACACTGTTAGATGCTTGGTGACAAATTTTCTAATTGAGGGTGGTCGCTGATGGCAAGTGATGATGTGGTCGAAGGTGTTAACAGGATTAACCTAGAATTATTGGCCCTCAAGGATAGCCGCTGGAACACACCTTTAGGTGCTTGGTGACAAAATTTCTAATTGAGGGTGGTCTCTAGCTAGGCGGGCATTCACAAAATGCCCTTCCACTATGCGGTGAAGCTCAAGCCCGCGGCGGGATTCGAACCATGGACCTGCTGCGTGGCAGCCCACAGCCAATGCCATACTGAGCCATCACTGCTTCAAAATAGCCGCCTTTTCATATCCATTCCTGGACGTAGGCCTCATCCAATCTTTATTGGGGAAGCTTGCATGAGTATTTAGAGCTTTTGCATCTAATCATGACCTGCGGAAAGTCGAATGTACTTATGATCTTTTCATCTTTTAGATGGTCTTCTTGTGGTCTTGTGTGTATTCGTGATCTCTGGCAATCTCCGAGTTTCGGACTCCCAAGGGAAGTGTCTTCATAGCGTGTACTCTCGTCATATTTTAAATACCATATCTAATACTCGTGAAGTAGTCCTTGACCCTAAAATATATGCTTTTGATGTGCTAGTTTTTCTTTTTATTATTTTAAAGGTTTCTCGGCAAAATCGTTCCTAAGGGAATTCTTATTTTCACATTTAAATATAAAATAAATAATGAAACAAAAAACCGGCAAGCCGGAAGCGTAGATGGTAAATATCACGTCTGTCCATTACAATTAGTGTCACCATTGTGTGTTACAATACTCAAGGCCTTTTATACTCGTGTGCAAAATTTCACCGAGTTAGAGCATTTGGTGTTTTAGAGCGTAGCGAAAAATCCTTGGTCTATGGTTTTAGATATGAGCAAACTTCATTAAATATGATGTAATTAAATTTCTGAGATACTTACTTAAATGTTTCAGTTATGGTGCGGTATATTTGTCTACAAAATATCTAAAATACGAGTCTGGAACAGAAGAACTACATTATTATTTTGCCTTTTGAGTACGGAACCCTTCAATCACTCTCACCACGATAAAATAAATCCATGAACCAACCATAGGTACCCGCATTCGTTATTTGTAACTATAGAATGTAAGTAATGCCAACTATTTTGCATACAACACACCCCTCGCTAATGGCTTACGATTTATTGTTATTAATGCACCGGAAATGCAACCCTGGCAGAGCAGATGCACCAAAGGTAAAAGATTAAAAGTAATAGATTTACTAGAAACTACATATTATAACTTCGAAGTTATCTATTTTTTTTTAAAAAAAATAAGTTATAGGCATACCCACTTTTTTACTTTATAGCTGATAGGCTAGACTGACCACTATCTCACTCTCATGGTAAGTGATGATGTGGTTGAAGATGTTGTTCAGGCTTACCTAGATGTTCTTCATTATCTATTCAAGCTAATTACTAGCTCTCAATGACAGTTGCCGGAACATACAGTTAGATGTTTATTTTTAATGTTTATGTGGGCAACCAGGGCAAACTGCCCTTCCACCATGGTCGGTAGACATCACCAAGACCGACGGCTAAACGTGCCTCCCGAAGCACGGAAACGCTCAGTAGTAATGTCACTAACTGTTACCCATCCAAGTCATGACCGCGGCGAACGCTTAACTTAGCTGATCCGCTAAGCAAACTTCGCTACGAGCACTTCAAACTTATGGTCCACTTATGGTCCGCTTTGGGTGGATTTCTTTGATCTTTGTAATAGAGGATTCATGTCATGTTGATCAATTTTTTTTTTTTTTTATATATGTCTTTTTTAACAAAATACTACAAACTATATACAACACTACAGCTACTACAATAAAAGCATTTAGATCCTTATAAGCAATTGCAGACTCATAGGCAGTCCAAATGCTCTAGCCCACTACCAGTTGGCAGGGTGCCCAGCATGCTGGCAGCATTGCCTTGTTGAATTGCAATGCTTATTCTTTGAGCCAAATATGTGCCAGAATTTTGATCACGCGTCGCATCGACCAAGCGCTCTGATAAGTTTTGGAATTTTTTTTGATCAAATTAAATTTGGATATAGGTATGTTATTCCTATAGTATACATATTTATAATATAATATTACTTGATTTATTATGACAGCCTTATGGTGTGCATTGTTTTTTAATCTTGAGGTATAGTTCGATATCTGGTTTGGACATTAATGTGTTTTTTACTGACAAAGAAATTTCAGTAACAGTCTGAAGTTTGGATATGTGCTCGATAGATGCAAATAGGCTCGCAGCTGCGTTACGTGCGACAAACAATGTAGACGATTTGCCTATCGTGTAAAGATTTACGGGAGTAGTTAGTTTTCTTAATTTTAGGCCCTGTTTCAGAATGTTCGACTTCCGGTTATAATACCCAGAACATATCTAATAAATAAAACACCATCTTTGCGTTTCACAGTCATCGATTTAGCCTATCCATCGGTTGAAGCTTGAAACGCGCTGTTAATTAACTGTCATTTTTATCATTCGTTATTTTATGTTCTGGGTAGTATAACCGGAACTTACTCGAACATTCTGAAATAGGCCCTAAATATTATTCGTAATTTTAGCTTTTATCGTTCCGAACGCAAGGTCAATCAACAAGCAAATTCTGTCTACGAAAAAGTATTTTATTTTTACAATTACTTGCCACAAACAACATATCTACCCAGTCTTAACTTCAACTCAGCTTTCAATTCAGTCAAGTATTATTTTAACTAAAAAGTAGATATTCAAATGATATTGTTGCACTAACCCTAACCTAGCTGTAGCAGATGTTCTATATTTAACATTGCAGTACGAAAAAATCTATTGTGGCCATTTAAAAAAGAAAAATTTCTCATTGACAATACGCCATGCAAATTAGAATGCATTATATATGTCAAAAAGTCACAACTCTACTTACGAAATTTAAATTCAGACTTTATTCTTTGAGGCAGAGTACAAAAGTTTCTATGCCAATTTTGTTGCATGCAAAATTATTTTTATTAGAAACTGTATAATCATTTTTCGACTTTAATGCTAGGTAATAAAGTCGAAAGTAGATTGCTTATACTGCGATTGATTAGAATAAAATTTGCATAAAGAGCGAAGCACACCTTTGCGTTGATCCGTTTTATGCAATTTTGACTGACAGCTTCTATTGAAATTATTTTTTGCCATATCCGAATTTGCATTAGGTATGTACTAACATAAATTCCATTTTCAAATTTATTATTTAAATCAATATAAGCCAGCACCTTTACATACAATATAATTATAGTTAAGTATAGGTAGATATACTGGCACTACTAAGTTAAATTATTGTGACTTATCAATTAAACCTACGTACCGATAATATAGTATAATATTCATAGTACCGAAGTAGGTCTTACTACTTATGAATATTATGTCTGAACTAAAATAAAAGAATTCTCCATTTTAAAAAGTTTAAGTCTAGCAGACTTACCTCTGCCTATAACAGAGACTGTCTATAATAGTCACTGAGACTCACAGTTGTTAAGTCTCAAGTGTCTGTAATTTTACTAGCCCTCAAGGACTGCTGACGGAACACACTGTTAGGTTCTTGGCGACAGATTTCCTACTTGAGGGTGGTCCAGGCGAGCATCCGTAAAATTCCCTTTTACTAAACGGTGAGCTCAAGCCGACACGGACGGTGGGGATCTAACCATGGACCTGCGGCACGGCAGTCCATAGACATTACCGCTCGGCCATCAATGCTTCAAAATCGTAATATGAGGGTTGAGTAGTAAAATTTACCTACGTAATATATACCTTAATTTATATAGTTAGTAAGTACTACCAAAAGAAGTAACTACAATGAGATCATAATTATATGAATACTTTTCTCAAACCTAAGAGTTTTTTTTATTTATTCTGTTTGTATTATTTCGTTTACTAACTAGGCTAGTTCTGTCATAACATAAGTACGTAAGTAAGTAATAAAATTTATACTCGTCTTCAATAAAATAACAAATATCACGATACCTATATACCTTAATCAAAACGACACGTGCTACACAGGTTTTTACATGTTACCTATGCATTTTATTTTATTCACATTCAATAAGCGTGAACTGGCGAAAACTAGTCCACACAATACACTCCATACAAAATCATTATGTTTGGCAAATCCACGCAAAATTATAAATACGATAACCAGAAATTCTAGTTGATTTACTCAAAACTGGTTTCACCACGCGCCTCTTTATAATTCGCGAATTTTTATTTTATGGGGTAAAAGTAATATGAACTGGCAACACTGGTCTTGCATTGTGTAGAGTTACATTGTCTGGAATGACCTGATGTTAACGAATTATTGAATTTGTTTATAATTATATGCGTATGTCATAAATTATAGTTATGCAGTTGGAAAATGAATGATTTTGCACATAATGTGTGGTACGTACGCAGCATAATACTTAGGTACCTAGGTAGGTAGGTGTGCATAATTATGACTGATAGTTGTGTATCAGACTTATGACTTATATAGAACTACCTAAGCAGGTAACGAATTCAAATACCGATACAAATATTATAAAACCAAATTGATAAAATTAAAATGAGACTTAGGTACTTACTTCAATATATAGGTAATGAGGTAAACTACATCTACATAGGTATGAGTAGTAAAAATTTATAGATAAGTATGTGCTGATTTAAAAATTTTAACTACGTGCATCCAAATTTGTTCCGGCGTTTAAAATATATAGATAAGGTGTTTTAAAGAAGAAAATTCAAGAAAAACAAAAAATAATATAGCTAACCTAAGTAGGTACCTAGTACATACATAACTGGACTGATTACTTTGAAGGAGGATTGGCGTCAAGGAACCGCCAATATAACGGACGCATTTTTTTACAAATACCCACGAAGACTCATCTCTACCGACTCTACATTATAGCGATAAGGGTAGGTCTAAAGTAATTGTGATAGCAGCTACCACCTAGTTATTTATTCTGCTTAGGTATACTTCATACCACGCTTTTTTGATACGCAGGTATCATGGAGAACCCAACAGGCTGATTGAAGAACGTCTTCATAGGTCCCTCCTTATTTTTAGAATATGGGAAAGGGAATTGGGTCAGATTAAGAGTAGAGTTCACGGAGCGCTTTCCATACAAACGTAGTTTCGTCATATTTTAAATATATAATAAGTGTTCAAGCTCGGTGAAACTTTGCATTGCATATTGTATCCTTGAGCCTAATAATATGCTTTTGGTTTGCCAGATTTCCATAAAAGTATTTTCATAAGAAATTTGAAAAATCGTTTCTTATGGGAATTATTATTTTGACATTAGGGATTAAATAAATAAAAAATCGAAAAACTGGCTTGAACTTTTTGAAGCAGTGATGGCTCAGTGGCATTGGCTATGGACTGCCGTTTAGCAGGTCCAAAGTTTGAATCCCACCGCGGGCTTGAGCTTCACCGCATGGTGGAAGGGCATTTTGTGAATGCCCGCCTGGCTAGCTACCACCCTCAAGTAGAAAATCTGTCACCAAGCACCTAGTGGTGTGTTCCAGCAGCAGTCCTTGAGAGCCAGTGAAATTACAGGCACATTAGACTTAACAACTATAGGTCTCAAGTTGACGGGCACACTGCAATTCGTCGTTGACGAAATGCATCTGTTATAGGCAGAGGTTAGTCCACTTAACATCAGGTGGACCTCGGGCTTGATTTGTCATAATAACAAAAAAAACACTATCGAGTCCCTCATACCTTCCTAAATCGAATGCGAAAACCGATTCCGTTCAAAACTGTACAGTTTTGCTTCCACAACATATACCACGATCGATCAAGAATGATACCTATAGGTAGGTATAACATTTTTAATTCTACTCCGTTTGACTGTACAGTTTTTAAAAATCGAACTGACCTCCCTCACACACACTGTAGAAAGGGAGGTAGATCTCTGTGGGAGGTACGTATGATCTGGACTGTTGAACTGTACAGTTCAAATCGCATTATATTTCGTGTGGTGCGTGGTAGGCGTACCTTATAATTTTATTAATACTACCTAAGTACGTACCTACTAACTTAATTATATGTATTACCTATAACTAACTTATGTGACGAGATAAGCAGGTACCTATATACATATATATAAGTAGAGTATTTAACTACTTACCTACCTACCATAGAAGTGCCAATAACTGAAAGGTACGTAGGTACACATGTACTTACTAATTTAAAAATACTTGGCACACCATAGAAAGCTTAACACAGCGTAAGTACCTACAACGTAAGAGCAGGTAAGAGGTTAGCATCAGCGAAACGTCATCTCTGTGCCGTCAACCAACATTACCTAAAGTCTAGGCCTAAAGCAAGAGTTACAGCCAGGCAATTACTGTGCTTAGTTTTTGAAAATTAATCACACCGCTTTACTGTTCAGGCACTTTGGCGCCAAAACGGCTCAAACGTGGAATAGCGCGCGCTTCTGCCGCCTCACACGTGCCGCTCCGCCTCCCCATACGTCGGCCAATCGCACGGGCTTAAACACCCTCACGCATATTGATCTGCGGACAGCGCTCGAACCGTTTACATTTCGACATATCACATGCTAAACACCGACAAACAATAACATATGCGGGGAACTCATGCAAATTTCCACTCTAAATTCAATAGCTAAGAGTCTTATGTGGCTTGTTGAATTGGACACCGCTTAAGTTCTTTTTTACTTTGGTTTGGGTGTAATTTATAATGTGAGATGAACGCAAGCAAATTTGAACTCTAATACGAGCACTGAACAAATATATTCTGTTGTAGGAAAATAAAATGAAGTCGAAGATTTGAAATTCGCTAGAGTGTAGTTGTGCCCTCAAAGTGCTAAAGTAACCTCAAGGTGACCAACAAAGCTCCCATTTATCTTGAGCTAAAAGTTGTAGCTAAAATCTGTTTAAATTTTTTAAAAGGAGATAAAGTTAGTAACGTGTTTTCTGAAAGGGTTTTTCTCTAGTAGAAGAGTGCGTAGGCATGTAAGTAGTATACCTACGTGGCAGAGATGCGAGTGATGAGAAGAATGTGAAGATAGTGTACCTACTAACGCACGGAAAAAAGTAGGTAATACCTCTTACAAATTATTAGAGCACAAAATAGGTACTTAATTAAGATATTTTCCAGAGCGGGAATTTATAGTGCGTCATGCGTCCCCCGGATTCACGTCGAGTGCCCTGACCTCTAGGCTATCGGAACATACTCGACTGAGCTGAATTTTAAGTTAAGTACCTAAGTGTTTGAAAAAACACTTCGATCAGATGATGTCGTTCTTTCGAGAAGATGATTAGTTTGCTATGACGGTAAGCTCTATCACCTGATGGTAAGTGATGACGTGGTCGAAGGTGTTAACAGGCTTAACCTAGAATTACTGGCTCTCAAGGATAGCTGCCGGAACACACCGTTAGGTGCTTGGCGACAGATTTTCTAGTTGAGGGTGGTCGCTAGCCAGGCGCGCATTCGCAAAATGCCCTTCCAGCATGCGGTGAAGCTCAAACCAGCAGTGAGATTCGAACCATGGGCCTGATGCGCGGCAGTCCATAGCTAATGCCACTGAGCCATCACTGCTTCGAAATGTTCCACTAAACTAGAGGTCAAAGCACTCGGGGACGCAGGTTCGTATATTTTTCATCATCATTTCATCTGTGAAAGAAGTATTTTTTCAAATAAGTACTTATTTAACTTAAAATGCAGCTTAGTCGAGTATCTTCCGATAGCGTAGAGGTCAGGGCACTCGATGTGAATCCGGGAGACGCATCACGCACTTATCAATTCCCGCTCTGGAAAATAATTATTTTGTGCTCTAATAATTTGTAAGAGGTATAGGTACCTACTTTTTTCCGTGCGTTAGTAGGTAGGTACACTTCCTTCACATTCTTCTCATCACTCGCATCTCTGCCACGAAGGTATATAGGTACTACTTATATTTACTACTTACTTATTATACTACTTACACCTACGCACTCTTCTACTAGAGAAAAACCCTTTCAGAAAACACGTAGGTAACCTAACTCTATCTCCTTTAAAAAAAAAATTAAGTAATTAAATTACCTAATAGGTATATGCCTATTTGAAGGTAACACCAATACCTAGGTCTTTACTTACATAGGTAACGTGGTTTAAGTACAGAAAAAAATATCAATCAGTTGGGAGTCTTCGTTGGTACCTATAGGTAGGTATATGTCTGTAATTCAACCACGATATATCGTGCACATGTCGTACCCGATGCCATGTGAGGAATCTTTGTTTTGGGGGCCTCATTCTTGCTTACATTACTACTTAGGTACCTACCTACCAATGAAACCTCCCACCTGATTAATGTCCTAAAACCACATGTCCAAATTACAGGCACATGAGACTTAACAACTAGGTCTCAAGGTCACGGGCGCAGTGCAAATCGTGACTTGTGACGAAATGCATCTGTTATAGGCAGAGGTTAGTCCGCTTATCAGGTGGGCATAGGGTTGCCAGATTAAGGTATATCAATTCCTGGACACATTTCTGGGGTTAGAAATGGGTGTGGGTTCCTACTTCGACTTCAAGTTAAAATTTAAATAAATCTACGGTTGAACTGACAATTTAGGTATTGAATCAATATAACATAAACTATGAAAAAATTATTTGCCCTTGATGCTAGCTGGACTAATTATGAAACTTTGGATCAACATTAAGAGGAAAAAACTCTGTTACCTTTTATTTTTGGTTGGCCTTTTAACTAAACTTTGTAATCACACACACGGCCGGCATGCGCCGTGGTTAGCATAGTAGGTATCGGTTTCCGTATGTTTGTGAAAAATCCTGATACTAGTAAATTCCGGGACAGCAGAGTGAAATTGCTGGACACGGGACAAGATACCCAATCCCGGGACTATCCCGGATTTCCCGGACGTCTGGCAACCCTAGGTGGGCATCAAGCTTGTTCCGTCCCATAACATAAAAAAAACTTTACGCCAAGGCCCCAAGGTATATTTTTGCATAAAGTAAGTAAGAATGATGTACGATAAGCAAAGATTCCTAAAAAAAACAAAATAACAGTTTTGAGCCATCTCCTTCGGCAAAACTTCCGAAACCAGCCACAGTGCAAAACTGGCGCGGCCGATTTTTTCACAAAGCTTATCGAGCATTGAGCTAAATAAAGGTCAATGTTATCGAGGTGGTCTTCCCAGGTCAACTCACGATCCAATTGGGGTATGTTCCATTAGTCGCTAAGAACGTTATTTTCGATAATTTTGATCACATCTGCGTCTATGGTTGTGATCACGTGATCGTTTGTAACTGTCATCCCCGTTCCATTTTTGGATAAGAACGCTAAGAATGCCACTAAAATTTGCCACTTCTGTCACTTTTGACATTAGATGTAGCGTTTAAGGCGAAAATAACGCCAAGACCCATGTGGAAAACTTTTTGGGAGTGTGATCGTTTTTAGCGAATCTCACGCTAATGGTACGCACCCTTGGAGATCCAGAATAGTAATTTGACTCAGATTTTTTATTACTGTACTTACCTACTTCCAATGGTTGGAGGTAAGTACCTAACTTTTTTAAGTAGGTACCTACTTACCTACGTTGATTTAACATGTTAATACTCATGTGACCGTAAGGGTAGATTTATATTAGAGCGGGCCGTGCCCGGGGCGTGCCGTGCACGTGGCCCATACGGGGCACGGATTTGAAACGTTACATACATTTTGTATGAAGCAATTTATATTAGACCGTGCCTGATCCGTGTCCCGTCCGGGCCCGCCTACTAACGTACGGACGGGCTTTGCCCCGGGCCCGCCCCGTCCACGGCCCGGCCCGGACACGGCCCGGTCTAATATAAATCATCCCTAAACCACTGGTTGGCACGGGCCATCCCATTCCGGTTTTGTTCAAATTAAGCCAGGGAAGATGAATGCCGCGACGTCATCTGCATACATGAGCACCTGAGCCGCGGGGATGTTCTACGGCAGGTCGTTCACGAGCTTCCGTCCTCTCAGCTTTAGGAAACGTAGTTCAATGACCAGTTCACTCAGGCGGGTTACGAGTTATGCACTTAGGTTACGGGTCCCCTACAGTCTACAACTAAGTAGTAAAATTTTTATTTGAAAGCGAAATTTTGCAGCGTTTCGGTGGCCCAGTATAGATAGAATCGATTGGCAATGAAAGAACACCTAATCTGTGACCTAACCAATGATGTTAGCACTTATTCAAGTAGAGAATTCGTGTCTGAAGTAGGTGCCTAACGTATTACCTATAATATGTTCTATGGCCTAACCTAACTTGTACTTGTGTGTTAACCTAACGTGTAACTCTAAGGGGTCGGCAATTTCGTTAGGGTCAAGGTTTCATTATTATTTCTTTCATAAATATTTCACGACAGCTAAAAGTACAAGTTACTTGTCTAAATAGTAAATACACCTTTATTCCGCAAACTATATCCAATTCTACGAAGACAGAATGTACTCTCAGAATACCTATAGTATAGGCATTATGTTTTAGCAGTTAGCACCATCATCGTAACGAAAACATTGTTTAGAGAAGCGCCACCTAGACTGATAATCCATAACTATTCTTACGGTATAGAAAAACTCTCCTTATAAATTTGCTACTTAACGCTAGGTGGCGGCTCAGCAGCAAATTCATTTATTTTTAAATAATTAATCAAGCAATTTATTTGCAAAAATAAATGTTATACTGTAAAATGCGTGGTTTATGTATTCTGCCTGCAAGCAGACGTGCAAATTCATAGTATTCACATCTCCATAGTATGGCATGGCCACAGTTTTTATTCTGTGGTATGGCCCACGCTGTCTCAAGGGGTTGATTTAGCTATAATATTCCAATTTGTTTTCGATCGAGAGTATGTTTTCCTATTTTACAAATGTACCGGCAATCTGAGCAATACATATAAACGTGAAACGCTTAATCAAACAGCTGTAGATAAATCTACCATCTAAGTATGTTAAAATACGGGTACTATTTAAATTGTAAATGGTCATTGTTATAAGCGTCATCTATTGAGTACCACAAGCGTTGCCTACCTTAGACGTATCAGAAAGTTTCATTGGTTCACCGTAGATGTCGAATTTCAACTTTCTGTTTAATAATACAATATTAAAATTCGAAAGCCCTCCCTCATATGGGCATTTTCATTTTAAATGGTGCAGGCTGTTTTTTTGGTTGTCCCCTAAAAACAATCCGATGAAAAATATGTTTGGAAACATATTCTTTTATGAAAAAGTTGACGATATTTGAGATACCTGTTTTTTCTGTATAAATCTGATTTATTGTACCCTGAAATATTACATTTTATATTTTATTTTAAATAAAAATTATTCGAAAATGTGTAAAACTATGCTGTCCCAATGACAGTTTGCCTCCTCGAATTTGATTTTACGGAAGTTTTTTGTACCCTGGGGAAAGGTAGCGACAATTTATTTTCATTGTTAGATAGTTATTGCTGCATTTTAACTAAGTATTTTACATCAATAATTATCTATAATTATTTTATAATATAAAAAAGCTTGTCTCACGATTTCGCGATTACAGGACATGTCTGGATAGTCACGCGTTTTTTACTACTAAGATGTCCCATTTATGGAGTAAATTTGGTTTATATGGCAAATTCAAGTACAATGTCAAAGAATGAAACGCTTTTTTTAAGTTTGTTACGCAAGGTGTCCTGTTGGCGCGGAACTCTTTAGTTTCTGAAATTTTGGGCAAGAAAAATATACTGTGGTTAGTAACGTTTTTTAACGAATTTAAAATTTGTCTCTATCTCTTCTTGAGCTGTATATATACCTCAAAGCATGCTGAAGAATGTAGAAGTTGAATTATGTAGTTTTTAATAACATTTTCAAGTATTTCAAGATATATTTAAAATGAATTCGACATTCGTCACGTCCTGTTAGCAACCGTTTCTATAGGATGGACAAAAATGTTACGAAACAGACATTATAAAGCTTATTACTCATTCATGACGATTTACCTTAACGGAGTTTATAAAGTTTGAAAACAACAACTGTTTAGAGATCATATTAATATTATGCTTTTCAAAGTTTGTATGCTTGGATGTTTTTATAGTTATTCACGCAAATACAGCTGAACGAATTTGAACAAACTTTTTTAAAAATAATGATCGATAATATTTTTTTTAACTTACAGGTGGTATAATTGCTTTTCGAAATGGTGATATATTTTAACAGGGATATATTTCTGGAGTAGAAAGATTTTTATGATTGTTAATCGGACAATCTTAACTGGTCCTGGAAGTCGACTCATTTTATTTTATCAATAGGTACGCTGTCATGACTGTGGGAATGTTAATATTTTTCATAATTTATCGTTAGTTCAGTATATTATATTTAATAAATGTCAAATTTATTTACTCATTAGAAGAACTATATTATAAGATTTTAACCAAACAGTGAGTACTATTCTTAATAATTCTGTTTCGTCACTTCACATGTCCATTTAGTGACTGTCCCTAAAATATTTCGCCGTATTTCTTTCAAAAAACTAAAGTTATATAAGCTAACCAATATTAATATTTTTTTATAAAAAAAGGATAAAAAACAACAATATAGATTCTATTTATAAATTATTCATTTATTAACAAATCAAAAATGTATTACAAAGATAAACCTTTTATTTGGACAAGATGTTACGATACTGACCAAATAGTTGAATTTGAATAAAAAATAATATCTAATGTTTTAGTATTATATTTTGAGTTTCATTAATTGAAATATAAAAGCTCATTAGGAAAGATTTTCTCATTTAATTTCCAGCAGTTAAATATTTATCGCGATTTGATTTTTGTTACTAACGAGACATTTTTTTCCCAATCCACTACTAATATATTAAATTAAGACATAAAATAGACATTTCTGCTTGGAACTTTTACATATATCACATAAATTATAATATTTTTTACCATAATTCATAGTTCTTAAATCCTAAAAGAATAATGTATTTTTAAAAGCTGTTTTTAAAACCAGCACCATTTAAAATGAAAATGCCCATATACTAAGCTTCTTACTCTGTGGCAAGATCAATGAATATGTTTATTATTAAACAATGCTCAGAGAACCTTAACAAGATTTCCCTTAGCCTATCAACTGCATTATATTTATTTTTTCAATAGTAATCAGTAATTTAATATAATACTTGCATTCTACTACATAGTCTGAGTATATAATTTCACATCAGCCCAAACAGTTTATACCCATATACAAAAAAAATTCAGACACAAGTAATGAAAACAGTTTATTACTCCACTGTTATGATTATTACAAACACAAAAATACATTAATAATCATTGATAAGGTAATACATTATTTTTTATATAATTTTAATAGTCAACAAAGTAAAATTAAAACTTTAATAAAATGTGATTTTATTTCCTCAATAATAACTTAATAATACATTTTTTAGTGATATTCATTAGTGTCTCATATAATGGAGTACACATGAAAAAAAGGTGCTTAAATAATAATTAAGAATACTAGTTTAATAGAGTTACCAGTTATCACTCATAATAGAATACTGTTAAAAATCAAACTTGTTTAAGATGAAAGAAGCAGTCATCTCTTTCACTTGGAAATGCACATACTAAAAACATCTATGATCAGTTAAATTTGCAGACAATTTGTACAATGTAAGACCTGAATTTGTTTTTTTTTTGGATGGAAAACAATAATTAAATAGCACATCAGCAAAATTTCATATATAGTTAGCAACACATTAGATAATTATGTAAACAGTTAAAGCATTTAATGCAGACTACAGAATTTATCAAATTTAATAATAAACTTGCCAAAGAGCCAGCCTTTTCATTGCAACTAACCCTCATCATATCCTTCTTAAACCTTTCAAAAGTCACCTTTATAAAGATGGGCAAAATTTGTTAAAATTAGATAGAACTATATTATCTCAAACACATTCATGTAAGTACTTATGCACTATTCATACCCCTGCAACAGTATCCCACACCAATACCTGCCTACTATACCCACTATGTACAGTTCAGTTGACTGAACTAGTAAGATGCACACCAACAACATTTGAGATATGAGAACAAGTATTTATGCTCATGTCTAGTGATCTAAGTAGGCAGAGCTTTTCTGTATACTTGCAACATGTTTTCATATGGACATGCCTGATATACTGAGATTCACTGGGATTTAACAAATATACTTATTGTTATGGTTAGTATTGATTTTAAGAAGCACTCATGTAGTTATTCATAATCACAACACAATAGAAAACACAACTGAACACACTACACACCTGTTACATAATTGACATACATGTGTACATAACATTGTGCCTCTTTCCCGTAGGGGTAGGCAGAGACCACAGAATTTCACTTGTTACGATCCTTGCATATCTCTTTCGTTTTATCTACACTATTCTATAGAAAAAGACAAAATAATTTGTCACAAGCGCTGCCATCTGTTTTATTATTTTTACAAAATATGTAGCTGCTTTTTGACAATGTCGCATTGATTCAGGGTAGAAATTGCCAAACTAATGCTCATAGTTTCGAATTACCATACAAGCTGCAACATATATCTAACAAGCTTTAACTCATCCAATTTTCTTTATGATGTATCTCAATATATTAACAATGCCTGGATCCTAGTGTCATGTCCATATTAATATATACATTTCAGGTTGTTGGCCCAAAGTAGCTCTACCTACTCCAATCACTACTCATCACAGGTATTATGTGCCATAGCCAGGATTCAAACCTGGTCCCCAAGCTTCACAAATAGTGTAGTACTACAAAATGAACTATTTTGCGTGGTGATTGGTTATTTTGTAAATACTCAACTGGTTAGCTTTTTGCCTGCCTCAAGGAGAAAATCTGCCGCCAAGCAATAAGATCTGGCAACACTTTATGTGACCTTTTAGGTTACCATTCTTGAATACATCATCAACCATAGATATGATGATTCAAGTTGCATCTTAGGAGCATTGTGCTGACAGCAAGGCATGTTTGACTTTTGTTTGCTTTTATCATCTTCACACAATATCTGTATTATTTTACTGAAATCTTCCAAATTAAGTTTGCATCAACAAATATTACAGACCTGTTCACTCACTTAAGGACGTGCCTTCTTTCACAGTTAAATATTAATGCGCATTTCTATGTGTAGGCCTTGTTTGTACACCACAGCTTAATGTGGGTGTAAATGGTACTCATATAGTAAAACCATAAAATTTAAAATATGATTGCTTGGGTTACGCTTATGTTCATTAGTAGTTGAAACTACCTCAAAATATATGGAAAGGTGCGACTTCATGAGTGGATAGAACTGTACCTAACTATATATTTTATTTTTTATTGCCTGATAGGTTAGCTTTTGACCACTATCTCACCTGATGGTAAGTGATGATGTGGTCGAAGATGTTGTTCAGGCTAACTTAGAAGTACATACTATATACACTATTTTAACACTAACAAGTTTAAGCTTCCAATGGTTTACTCAAATCTTTAACAGGTTCGTTCATTACCAGAGGAATATCTCCTCCACCATTCTTAGGGACCCAACCAGCTGATTCTTCATCCATTTGCTTCTTTTCTTCAAGGATTCTCTCATGTTCACTTATTTCTATTTGGTATTTTGGCGTAGTGATACCAAAGAAGCCAGCTAAAGATTCGCCTGCATAATCAACAGCATTTAGTACTTTAGATCCAGATTTCCAAGCATAGTGAGAGAACCAGGGACCCCATGGTAGTGATTTCTGTAATGTTAAAAGCTGAATTCAGTCATTGGATTTAGAGAAATGTAATTTAATCCTTTAATTTGGATTTTCTTATACTACTAAAAGTATCAGTTGTGGACAGTTGTTGCCTTAACACAGGCTCCTGAACTCACCTGATGAATGGCATAGGTATACAACCAACAGGCATATGAAAAAAACTCAATATTATACCGAAAATTGTAAAATATTCCAACGCAAAACTTACAAACCGTATCAGATCGAGCCGTCATTTACGCCTGGTGCAATTACCGTGGCTGAGTTGTACATTTACGTATAATATACTAAAATCAACTATGAATGATAGATAGTAATTAAACAACTTTAAGCGGTTTAAATCGCGTATATTTATCATTATTTTTGTCCCGACGTTTCAAACACTCACACAGTCACACACAGTCACCCCGTGACCACGATCACTGCAAAGTGTTTGAAACATCGGGACAAAAATAATGATAAATATACGCGATTTAAACCGTTTAAAGTTGTTTAATTACCATGTGTAATAATCGCGAAAACCTAAGACAACATTACGAATGATAGAATTTATAAAGTAGTAAATGTAGTAATGTGAAGTACTATATAAAGTAAACTAGGAAATAAAATTCATTTTTATAAAGGAAAAATAATCAAAGATATTTTTCAATATTTATTCAAATCAAAGACATATTTGACAGACAGAATAAATTAAATTGTGTTTAACCTTTGGCAAGGCTTTTGTGAATAGGTCAGCTTCCAATTCAGCTGATGGCTTATAAAATATCTTTATTAGCTTACGCTCTACACATTCTTGCACAAAATGATGTTGTGTGTCAATGTGTTTGGTTCTTTGGTAACATAGATTTTCAACTATTTTGAGCGTGCTCTTATTATCATTATAAATAACAACAGGCTTATGCGATAAATTGAACGGTGTCAATTCATCTACAAAATGATGTATGAATGATGATGACCTACCAAGAGCGTAATATTCAGCTTCTGTACTAGAACAAGCAACATTGTTTTGCTTGTGGCCATGCCAATTTATCACATTCAGTCCAAATCTACTCACAAAACCAGAATATGATTTACGATCATTGTTATCCCCCACCCAAACTGCGTCGAATTCAATTTCAAATTTGTTACTACCTCGCCTAAAATTGAGTCCGTAATCAGTTGTACCCGATAAATATCATAGCATGCGTTTGGCAGCAACCCAATGCGTCTCATTATAACAAGTGTTATATTGGCAGAGCTGCACACAAATGCAATTTCTGGACAAGTGCATACAGCAAGACACATCAAACTCCTGATAAGTTCCCGATATGGAAACCTCGAATCAATCTTCTCAGCTTTTGGCAGATTAAAATTTAATTCCATGGGAGTTGCAACTTTGTGACAATCATCCATTCCAAACTTTATCAAAATATTTTTCACAAATTCAGATTGAGTCAGTTTTAATGTCCCCTGCTCCCTGTTCCTTTCGACCTTCATACCCAAAGCTTGTGTAACAGGTCCAAGCAATTTTATAATAAGTTGGAACTAAGCAATTCATAAAGCGTTTTCTTTTGATGATCATTGGAGCTAAATATGAAAAAATCATCAACATATAGAGCTATTATTAAATTATCTTTGTAGAACAAACATTGTTCACTCTTCAACTGTTTATAACTATTGTTAACCAAAACCTTATGAACTTTTTCATTCCAAGCTAGATCAGAGAAATAGTTCACTACATAATCTTTGAACCAAATAGGAGGATGGCGGTCATGTTTGGGTCTAGAATTTTCAGCAACTTCCTGGTCTGAAATATTCTGATCCATAATTTGTGAGTCAGGTTGAATATTATTCAACGAAGTTTCTTCCTGTTCATCAGATGTAACTAATCCTATATTATTTATTTCCTACTTTACTTTATATAGTACTTCACATTACTACATTTACTACTTTATCAAGAAACTATAGAACTACACGTTCAGAACAAAGGATAAAGACCAAGTAAAAATATTTGAGACAAACAAACAAAGGACAAATAATTACTCACCGGATCAACATGGGAAGATTCGGAGGGCTCAGCCTTTAATTCGCTTACTTGTTCTACCTCGAGTGCCTCCTCTACTCCATCACTGAAATGTAAAACCCGTGTTGGTTTATTAATGGTTACATTTACGGAATCAGTAGTCTCTTGCATTTTATCCATTTAATATTTATATTTATAGAAACTTCGTCATTGTTTACATTTATGATGGATAAATGCAAAGATTACTAACCCCCCCCCCCCCCCATATGGATTACGCCAGGGTTATTTCGACGGAATCTTTAACTTTGATAATGGTCGCAATTCTGTTGGCAAAAAACTAATTAAATTTTAGTAAAATTTGATTTAGAAATGTCAAATGAACATTCCTTAATCTGTTGGCGCCATAGTTAAGTTAATTCACTCTAAAATTATTAAAGTTATTAAACTTAGTATAATTTGCATATTTGCTATTCTGTTGTACCATAATTTACTCAGTTTAGTGAAATCATAGATAATTTATCCTAAAATTAATCAACATGTAAATTGGTGTTGACTTAAGCTATAATGTTCTCCAATTAATATATTTTTGCGGATTTTATCATAATTACGGCTTTCTTAGTCGGATAAACAATGGAGCATGCAGCTATGTAAGACTTCTGGGTTCTCCGGAAAGGATGGTATTTTTCAGAAATTCTAAAGCATAACTAGAGAAAAACAGCTTATAAGCAAACTTGGATTTATAAAATCAGTAGATCCTGTTACTGAACCTAGGCTTTTGGTTTTTTTTTTATGTTATTGTGACGGAGCAAGGCCGAGGCCCACCTGATGTTAAGTTGACTAACCTCTGACTATAACACACGCATTTCATCAACGACGAATTGCACTGTGCCCGTCACACTGAGACGTCCAGTTGTTAGGTCTAATTAGCCTGTAATTTTTCTGGCTCTCAAGGACTAGCAAGCCTAGGTTGCTATTAGCTCTAAGGACTGATCAAATCATGGAAATAGTACTTCACATATATGTATTAATAACTTATTAGTCGTTTGACATGAGGGCCGGTTCGATAAACAATCGATGGCATTGCCCAGCCTAAAAACAACCACTGGCCTTAGAAAGAGGTAGGCGTCAGGTCGCTAAGTGGTGGTAGCTTGCAAGAGGCGTAACTGTGGAAAACGCTACGTCGGAGAATCATGCAGGAACTTTGCCACTAGACTTACGGAGCACATACGCTCCATGAAGAATCAAGACATTAACAGCTCAGCCGTGACAGAACATTCTTTGCTATCTAGTGCAGGACACTACATCCGCTTCGACAAATTTCGGGTCTTATCAAGAGAAAAGTTCTTCGTGTCTCGCAAGTATCCGCGAATCTATTGAAATTAGTAGGCATCAAATTTTAATAGAGACAGAGGATGGTTCTTGTCACCTACTTGGAAGCCGTGTCTTCATGGAACTGATTTGGAGGAGGACGGGTTTAGTGGAGATTTAGTTAATACTTGGACATGTCCCATGCCAGCTGGGATTCCACCAGCGACGAAGAGGACTCACATCAGAACTCACCGATACGACAAACAGCAACCCACCCCTCGCACCAACCTATGACATCACGCGCTGAGCCCGCAGTGCTCGCGAAAATTTTGTGTGTTTGATAAGGAGATATGCATTATAAGGTGTTGAAGGTATGGACGCCTGCACTTAATATAATGGCAATGTCTCTGATGCACGCCAGTTGCCTGTGAGTGATAGCCTCTCTCTTTCATATTATTAATTATTTGTTTTCGATGTTTTTGTATATTAATTCGAGATAAATACGGAAGAAAAAGGGATCACAAACTACAAAATTATGTTATTATAACATTACCAAGTATGTAAAATTATAGTTTATATGTTACCGGAAATGCATGAAACCTAGGAATTGCACACGATTCCTAGAAATGGTATACAATGACGTATTACACAGTTTTCCGTTAACACATATACTACTTACCTACCTATTTCAGATACAACTAGCGTTCGCTGGGGCCCGCGGGTTATTTATGTTATAATATGTTAAGATTCCAGATTGCCTAGATAGGCATGGAAAGCAGAGTCTTGTCCACCTGGACCACCTGTTTTTTGGATCCTAACTCGCCCGTGATGCGCGGGGCTAAAAATGAAAAATACATACAAACTTACAATATAATGAAGTCCCATCGACTTCGAAGACCTCACCCTAGCGCTTCCCTACCTAA
Source organism: Plagodis pulveraria (assembly GCA_963890685.1). Taxonomy (NCBI): domain Eukaryota; kingdom Metazoa; phylum Arthropoda; class Insecta; order Lepidoptera; family Geometridae; genus Plagodis; species Plagodis pulveraria. The sequence continues at coordinate 10,828,283 of OY982963.1, forward strand.
TACAATCGGCCGATTCTATCAGGAAGGTACTTACTGCCTGGGCGAGGAATCCGTTCTTCTTTCTTCCAAGAGCACAACACTTGAATTTTTTCTGTTTGCAATTATCAAATGTTCACAATTAAAATGGGAAAATTAAACACACGCGTGGGTCCAATAAGGGATGATTTATATTAGACCGTGCCATGGCCGTGGCGTGCCGTGTACGTGGCCCGGACGGGGCATTTTGTATGAAGCAGTTTATATTAGACAGTGCCTGATCCGTGTCCTGTAAACTGCTTCATACAAAATGCCCCGTCCGGGCCACGTACACGGCACGCCACGGCCACGGCACGGTCTAATATAAATCTACCCTATGAGTGCGCCCAAAGCCAGGAAAAAATCAGGTTTTTACCCCCACTTCTTCCATCGCCCACTCGAGTGCGAAATATAACCACAGCCAGGCGGCAGCGTCACGATCGCAAACAGCCCTGCGCCGCGCGCGCTCAAGGCCCTGACGTTGAGCGCAGTATATACTGTCGTGCGTTACAGTCAGATAAATTAAATATATACCACTAAAACTAGGACAGGGTATTATTCATGAATACTTAAAAAACGACGGCTTCTATTGCTGAAAAGTACTTTATTTGCATGACATCGGTATTGTTCCAGTTGTGTGGATTTTAAAAAACCATACTAGCGGAACTATTTTGATAAAACTCATAAGAAAGAATCATCAAAATCAATTCGTATATGGTGGAATAATCACGTAAAATACATCAAAAATACTGTCATTAAAACACTTCCTACTTTTTTGAAATTGGTTAAAATATTATTTAATTTGTTTGTTGAGAAGGTTGGCCAGTATCGTCTCTAATAAGATCTGTGAAGTCAATATTAGATACATTACATTTTCCTTTTTGTTGGTTTATCACACTCGAATCGCCATCCGCTATGAAGCGTCCATATATGACATACATATCAATAGAATATCCTTTTAACTCGAAATTTATAGGATATTCGTAGAAATTCGAGCTATTGAGATTACACAGCTGTTATACGTAACGTTACGTAACGTTCCTTTCTTGAGCTATTAATTGACCTTGAGTTGCAACATTGTCCAAAACTGTCAACAAATTTCTGAAAGTAATTGAAGTAAATAAAATGTATGTAAATGAAAATTGCTAGAACTAAACAAGAGTTCAAACCTACGAATAAATAATGTAAAGAAGTATAACTCTGATACAATTATCGAAAATAACGAAATTAGCGTCAATGGAATATGCATGTAGTATGAAGTACAGACTATTAAGATTACGGGTAAATAGCTCTAATAAGCTAGTTGGGGTGCGTACCATTTGGAGTTAAATGCGCTAACAAAGATAAAAACGATCACACTCCCAAAAAGTGGTTCCACTTGGGTCTTGGCATTATTTTCGCCATAAACGCTATGAAACTACTGGAACAGTTTAAATTACCTACATCTAATGTCAAAAGTGACACTAGTGTCAAATTTTAGTGGCATCCTTAGCGTTGTTATCCTAAATGGAACAGGGAAGAACAGTTACGAACGATCACAGTGGTCACATCCATAGATGTGGTCAAAATTATCGAAATTAACGAAGTTGGCGTTAAATGGAATACGCCCCAAGTAGTAAAGAAATTTCGCGGCGATTTTGTCTTGTTCTTGTCATTTGTTTCATCGATTTCATCTCATGAAAACTTTAGAAATATGATACATTTATAGAATGGAAGGATTTTGTAGAGGATGCCTCGATAAATTTGATGAGTCTACGGATCTAATCCAATATTGCGAAAGAAATAGAAGACTCTTTGTTTACTCAACCGGTTTGCAGGTAAAATTCTTGTTTATACCTAAAATATTAGATATTTTTATCCTCAAAAGTTACAGGACCTATCTCTTGCCTCTATACCAAGATCCCGTTTGAAAAATAAATAATAACTTCGTTTGAGTATTTAACAAAAATTATAAATTGAAACGTTACTTTTCTGAACATAATAGTTATACTAGAAATAATAGGATTTGATTTTTATAATTTTTTTTTTTTTTAATAATTTAATTTTTTAATTTGTAGCTATTGATGTCCTCTATAAAATTGTAATACATTACTGTACAATTTTGTCATATACAAAAATACAAACCTTTCCTCCTTATAATATTATAATAATAATAATAAAAGCCTTTATTTTGGATAGTTCGTTCCTTACACTAAATTAAATCTATCATTAAACATACATTGTCGTTGCTCCCGCCAATATAAATCCTTATAATATTAATAAAGATTAAATGTTTTTTAATGATTGTTTATTTATGTATGTTATTTATAATTTCAAGTTTATGTACCATACCTCCTGTGTTGAATTGCAGGTACCTGTATTATTGTAGTTGATTGAATGCTCACTGTGAAAATTCAAAATGTTTTGACTCAACTCTACTTGGTCCATTATTATAATTGATTTATGAAACTACATGCCCATGTAATATCTGTAATATGTCGTGATAGGTTACTAATATTTGATTAATGCTGCTTATGGTATGCATTCTAAAAATAATTGACTAGACAATGTCTTACTAGATTAACCCTTAACCACCTAGCGTCGGTCACAGTGACTCCACGCGATATATTTTTTCAAATATTTCCGTTTCTACGCGGGCCACACGCCTGTGACTACATGTACTTTTTCCCCTCCCTCTCCAGTTTGCGCCCTGCGCTCGACCAAGCAATACGTGCGCGCAGTGAGAAAAATCAGGTAAATATATTTCGTTTGCGGTCATGGTGACCGACGTTAGGATGTTACGTTACTTTTTGTGTTAACATTTTCTTGTTGTTTTTTAGGTTCATTATGTCTGTACGTGATCAAAATATCAGTAGATGGTTGGAAGAGTGTGATTCAGATTCAGAGGATCAAAGGGATGTGCCGGAAATACCAAATGAAGATTGCAGTGATGTAGAAGATGTACCATTAGACCACGTCATTGATGGTGAGTGTCAATCAGACTCTGAATTTGATGTTGACGAGTTAAGAGAAGATAATGATGATTTGCCAGTTGATGATGCATCTTCCGATGATGATGTTCCATTGGCAAGGTACAGGAACTATTACGGAAAAAATCGGTTCCGTTGGTCGTCTCAACCTCCAGTTTCGCGATCAAGGACTTTGCAACACAACATCGTTAGTCAACCTCCAGGATTGAAAAGGAACTTCAGAGATGTTTTAAACAGAAATACAACACCATCTGATATATGGCAGTTATTTTTTACTGATGATATGTTAGAAGAAATTGTTAAGCATACAAATGAAAAAATAAGAAAGATACGACCTAACTATCAAATTCAGACATGTGTTCAAGACCTCGATCTAATAGAACTAAAGGCTTTTATCGGTATGTTGTACTACACTGCAATTTTCAAAGAAAACCACACTCATTACACATGTTGGTACAGTACAGATGGCACAGGACGAGAGATTTATCGTTGTATAATGAGCAAGAACAGGTTCGAAACATTGCTGAATTGCCTTCGATTTGATGATGCCAGCACTAGAGATGAACGCCGTAGCACTGATAAAGCTGCACCTATATCTCAGCTATTTGATAAGCTGATACAGAACTGCAAAGAAGTTTGTTCAATTGGCAGTTACGCTTGTATCGACGAGATGCTGGTGGGTTTTCGTGGGAGGTGCAGCTTCAAAATGTACATGCCAAAAAAACCCAATAAATATGGGTTAAAAATTATGTGCATGACTGACGCCAAAAATGGATACCTTATTGATGGCTATCTATATTTGGGAAAAGACTCGGATAGTCAAGGCTTGCCCGTTGAATATCAAAGACTGAATAAACCCACGCAAGCAGTTTTACGATTGGTTACATCGATTGATGGAACCCACAGAAATATCACGACTGATAACTGGTTTACTTCAGTGGAGTTATTAAACATCCTAAAGCAAAAACAGCTGACGCTTGTGGGTACCCTTAAAAAAAATAAAAGGGAAGTACCTCCCCAATTTCTACCTAGCCGTCATCGGGACGTTGGCTCTTCGATTTTTGGATTCACTTCAGATGCAACATTGCTATCTTATGTACCAAAGCAAAACAAATCTGTGCTTGTTCTCTCCAGCATGCATCACTCGCCCACCATCGATCCACAAAAACAAAAGCCAGAAATGATAACTTTCTATAATAGCACCAAAGGTGGCGTCGATACATTAGATCAGAAATGTGCCATTTACTCAACTTCTCGACGCACTCAGCGCTGGCCAATGGCGATCTTCTACAGACTGCTGGATATATCTGCAGCAAATGCATACCTCATCAGCAGCTTAAACCAGTCTCAGAGAAAGGTGCCCAGACTGAATTTCACTAAACGACTGGCTGAAGATCTTGTCGAACCCCATTTAAGACGTCGAGTAAACCAGTTTGGATTGCAAAGGGAACTTCAGAATAGTATTCGCCGGGTTCTCAAAATAGGTGAAGAACCAAGAACATCTTCGGCAGACAGCTCTGACAAATTGGAAATACGCAAAACTTGCTCAACGTGTGACCCAAAGAAGAAACGTAAAACATTCCATTTGTGTTTTCAGTGCAAAAATCCAATTTGCGTTGAGTGTTCTCAAAAAATGTGTGTAAGCTGCCGCAAGAAATTGTAAATGTTTGGAGGCTGTAATTTTGTAATGATTGTGATTTGATTGTGCCAATGAAAGTTTAATGTAAGAAGTTACATATTTAAGTTACTAAAATAATTAAAAACCAAGTAGTTTTATTTATTGTTAATGCTTAGATCTCAGCTCAATTAAAAAACCTATAGTTTGTTAAAATATTTCTTAGTCAACTTTCATAAATAATAATAATAAATAAAAAGTGTTAATTTGAAGAGTTTAGTAAAACAATTTAAAATAAAAACATCCGAAAAATATGATGTAGTTTTGATTTTTACCAAATTATGACCTTTTCGCCTTCTTAATAGTACTTATACGCAATCGGTCACCATGACCGACGTTAGGTGGATGTGTTACTAGAATACACGTTAGGTGGCCAAGGGTTAATACATAAGAGTCCATTTCCTACCACTTTTTTATTTTTATCTCGAAATTCGTAGGCATGGGAGCTAGGATGTATTAAAGAAAGATTTTTCTGATGTCACCATATATAATTTAACTACATGACCGTTTATTATATAGTATTTTTTTAAATATATTAACTTTGTAATATTTGTTTGTTTATTATAATAGTGCAGATTACCAATTGTACATGTAAAAGTTTTAATTTTTTTTTATGCTTGTTAGGTTAGCCTTTGACCACTATCTCACCTGATGGTAAGTGATGATGTTGTTCAGGCTAACCTTAAATTACTCATTGTAAGGAGATGTTTATTAATATAATAAAAATAAGAAATAGTATTATTTGTAAGTAAATTCACATAGACTAAAGAATTTGCTTTGCACAATACACACAGGCTTAAAAATAGGAAAGAAAGGACTCATTACCATGATAGCTCATTTGATAGAGAATGCAATTTTTCAACTGATGTTAAATCATAAAATGGAATATCAGTATTCTTGACCGTTCTTCATTAACAATTGGAAATCTAATTAGAAATTCAGCCTTGTTTATAGGTCAATTCACATTTACTTAGGCTTTATAGTTATCTAATCTGATCCGTATACTGGTCTGTGCGAGTGAAAAAATTCCTGCACTAACATCCCTCGTGAGGAGTAAAGTGCCTTTACTGCCCCCAGCTACCATAGCCATCCTAACCCCTTTATGTAGCAAAATATGGCTTTCAGTTGCTGGCACAACTGGTCTTCTTTTAGTAGAGAGGGTCTTGAATCTGTATTCATGGAGTTATTCCTACTTTGTAACAATTGGCACTGATGCAAAATGGTATGTCTCCTTATTTCTTCTTTGGCTTTGTATTACAGTAGCTAATGTGTTACAGTTAGTTTTCCTGCATATTACCTCTACATATGGGACTGTCTGTAGCACCAGTCTTGTACAGTACAGTGCCTGTGTACTCAACCTAAGGGTTGAGGCTGATTAACTGGTTTGGTAAAGAGAATATCATTGACCATTCTAATATAATATATAAAGAGTATTTTGGAGTAAAAATATAAATCTCTATCTTATCACCAATACATTCATTATACAAGTGAGCCATTCTTACTAGCAGAAGCAGATTGTAGAAGGAAGTGTTATATTTGTAAGTATGTAGAGCAAAAAGATTTGTTCGATTAGACCTGTGTGATCTATATTTAATATTATACTGATTTTTATTACTACTGTGGCTCTGTGAGCTGAAGACCTTATGCATTATTATTTTTTTACATTTTCATCCCTCATAGTTAAGAATTTTTTTCAAAAAACTTTGAATTTTAATATTGTATGTGACTAATCTTTTATCAAGGATACAAAATTCACTTATGGTTAGCCATTTGCTTTGCATTTCCAAGCTCAATGCATGCATTTTATAGATCTTGTTGACCTTGTTGAAGAAAAAGATTTTACTGCATCTTGATCCTTAAATAAAGTAGACTGTTATGATGAAAGTAAGAGCCCCAACCATGACTTCAATGTCCATAAGACGTTTACATTCAGCATTGTTAAAAAGGTTTTAGTTGTATAGAGAGTCAAATTTCTTAGCATTCCATGGATTGACCATCCGTCATATGGTGCCAGGTCCATAGCGTTGCAGAGGAAGAGACCAGAGAGGCCTGGGACTTGCAACCCAGGAGTAAGGTTAAGGGGCACCATTATGATGCATCAATGCTCCCCTTTACCGCTCGAGCCTAATGCCACCTTAGTTACACATTCTAGGATGGAAGTTACAGTTGTTCTTGATAGGCCAAGATCCATTGGCATCGGCGATAGTGATAACAATAGAATTTCATTCGTAACTAGGACATAGTGGTCCTGACGATGCCAACTTATTAAGTAGGTTATACAGGGAATTTGCTGGTATACACCACATCATCGTTTTTGGTTAATTCATTTGTTAGGTTAAGTTATACTTGTTTGTTTTTATTGTGTGGTCTTTAGGTATGTTTGTTTCCCACAGCACAGTAAGTTCTATAAGTGATATGCGTTTTAGATTTATTTAAAGATTTTTTTTAATATGTCTGGTATGGAAGACAAAACACCAATATCCTCAGGAATTTTGTAGTGTTTTTCATATGTGTCCATCAAAAGAGTCCAATCGGGAGTTGCGCCTAAGATGGATTACTCCATCTTAGGCGCAGCTCCCGATTGGATTTGGCTTGCATTTAGATTTTGTAAATGACCCTCGTTTTAGAAAATCGACGTGTCGTTTATTCGTGGTCAAACCTTTTTTTGCTCTAGCTACCGAGAGACTCGCCGCTTCTCGTATGATTTCGAGGACTCTATCATGGCGACGTGAATAATGACCCCTATCAAAGAGCACTTTGCATCTTACCAACAAGTGCCTTGATATACCGATCGCCTCCCTACAAATACCGCAAGACTCTTCGGTGGTTTCTCCCATCTTACCAAGTTACTTTGGTCTGGGAGAGTCATCTGAAAGGCGTTTAGATTGAATTTTAATAAGGCAGGAACCAGTCGTATATGAAGGTGCGCCAATTTAACACCAAAGGTATATAATACATAATACAAGATTCACCAGTAGTTAAAAAATCATATAATTACTGAACCTGATCACAAAATTTCACAAGAATTGGTTGCATACCGAACTTCTGCCATACTGATTAACAAATTTTTTTTTTGCCCATGCTGAAACGGAGATGCGCCTGGTCAATTACCCTGTTTATGGTACACAGGGTAATTGACCAGGTAACTAGATTTCCGGGATGACCTTCAAACCCCCGATCCTTCCCAGATGGCAAGCGAGCGAAATCATCCTCGGGGACCATTTGGGGGCAACTGTGGGTATATCTATTATCTTGGGTCTCCACATTAAGTTGGCAGCCCTCGTTCTTCTACTGGCTTAGGTACCTCTATTTTGCTTCTGTCAAGCTCATATTGAGCTGTATCTATAGTTTTCTTCAGGAGTCTATTTCTTTTAGAACCTTGTAATGTAGCACTGAGACTTATTGATTCAAGTCAGTATAAAAAGCCATTACAGGCGCCATGAAGTCTTCCCCTATTAATTATTTCCATGTGGAGTGTATTGAACCTCCACTTTTGAAGCAGTGATGGCTCAGTGGCATTGGCTATGGACTGCCGCGCAGCAGGTCCATGGTTCGAATCCCGCCCAGAGCTTTAGCTTCACCGCATGGTGGAAGGGCATTTTGCGAATGCCCGCCTGGCTAACGACCACCCTCAAGTAGAAAATCTGTCGCCAAGCACCTAACGGTGTGTTCCGGCAGCAGTCCTTGAGAGTCAGTGAAATAACAGGCAAAATGAGACTTTACAGGTATGTCTCAATGTGTTGGGCGCAGTGCAGTTCGTCACTTGTGATGAAATGCATCTGTTATAGGCAGAGGATACCGCTTAACATCAGGTGGGCCTCGCGCTTGTTCCTTCAAAATTTCGTCGACAATACCTTGCAGATTGCTTCTGCTGATAAACATGTATAATATGCACATAAGTATTCTACATAAACTTAACTTTCTTTTTAACCTATTTGATACTTCAGACTGGCGACATTATTATCCTCCCGGTCTTTTAATAACATATACATTATATATGTCTGGTAGGCACATCTGTATGTTCGGGTGAATGAGTAGCTTTATTGTGGGTATAGACAAAAACGTAGAATGTCTTAACTAAATAGATTTAAATTTTTATTCAGTTTCCCTGAGTTGATTACAAGACATTAACAGACTTCCATTCCGATCTAAAAATATGTTACATCTAAATCTTAAAATTAAGGGAATTCTATACAGCGTTTACTGTTCTGGTATTGTGATAGTATTGGCCTGGGTCCATAGTAGCTATTAATTAGCATTCCTTTATATCCAAAACTTTATACCTATTCCATTACCAAAGCTAGTTGAATGAACATACCTTGGTTGTACTTTAGCTTTGGCAGACTATTGTCAAACAATGATAAAAGCCAAAACAAAATGAAGAAGAAATACCTGGGTTGCTTGTGCATCAGTACAACGGTCTGTTCTTTAAACAACTGTGTACAAACACAAGAATGTACAATGTCAAATATATGAGATTATTTACTCGGCAAAAAAAAAACAATGAAAATAATAAATTGCTACCAAGAACATGTACATACAACTGAGAGTTCACAGTTGTTCGTACAAGTTGTGGTTCTGTGTAGACGTACAAGTATATGAATACTCTTCTCTATGTTATAATTTATAACATATAGGTCTAATTATATACTATTTATAATTTCAGGTGAAGCGCAATGATACGTTCACATTCCAGCTATGCAAAGAATGCCATCTGAATATGAAGATAGCTTGCAAATTCAAAAAACAATGTCGTAATTCTGACAAAAAGTTAAAAAACTACCTGGCAGTTATTAAAGAAGATGGAAATAGTGTCGACTTCTCCACATTCCTGAAGGATGTTGATGTTACATTGGCATTAAGGTACTGCATGTGTTTTGAGCAGTTTCTGGTGATTTATTGAAATGAAAATATTACAATTTCCCCCAATACAATGCTGGCATTGAAAAATATTTTGTTATATACCATTTTTTGCTGCATTTTTCCGCAATGCTTGACTGATTGGTAAAAAAAACTTCTTTAAAACCTTAGATGGCTTAATGTTTTTGTAATGATTGTATTAAAGATATGAGATGTAAAGATTTACGTAGTTTTTTAATCACGCATTACCAGGCACGCGACCATTTACTATTACGCAAACTTTAAGATATTTCAACGTATAGTGACACGGAAATGACCATACACGCAGACGCCCATATTTCCAACAGTCTGTGTACCTAATCTACCGCAATACCCTACCATGTCACTACTCACCTCCATACATCTTGAGTTAGCTTGATATGGATACAGGAAAGTTTACTTTTTGGGAAGTGTTTGTTTGCGTATCTGTTCCATTCTGATTTCGATTATGGTTCTTTGCATACCTGGTCGATTGCGTACTTGGCCAATTGCAATTTCAATTCAAGTCGTTTGCGTATTGGGCTATTTGTATTAGTATATAAGTTGTGAATTTAAAATATGGTCTTCAGCGTGTAAGGTAATTTGTTTCTGGCACTATGCGTCGAAATCGATCTAAATCAACTTTGTTCATGATGTGTTACAGACTTCCAAAAATTAGCAGCAGCAGCACACCAAGTAAACAAAGATCCAAGGATAATGATGATGACGATGATGATGATGCTGATAATGGTAACATCATTTTATCAAATATTTACATTAATGTAGCACCAAATATATTATAGAAGTGTATTGATGAATTACAAATCATTTAGGTGGCACTAATTTCTCCATAAATTATTATCTAATTTACTATAAAGGGTATGCCTTTGTCACCAAAACACTACAAACTATATACATCGCTACAGCTATTAAATCATGTAGAGAACCTAATGGCCAATGCAGGCCTACAGGTAGACGAAATGTACCAGTTGGTAGCGTGCCCAGCATACTAGAAGTATTTCTCCGTTGGAGTGTAATGCTTATTCGTTGAGCCAAATAAGTGTCAGCATTTTAATCACGCGTCGCGTCGTCTAAGTGGCCGGAAATTTAGATGAACTGCCGGCCCACCGGACTTAATGTCTCTACATCAAATGGCTCAAATATGTAATTAGAGTGGGTAGCTTCGCCGAAGTAGTCACGGCGCCAGCTCTCACGTTTGTTATATTCACTATAATAGTCCAGGCAACGAAGACAAAATAGCGGAAATAATTCTTGTATAATAAATATATAAGCGAAATTTGGTACAGTTGTAGGGGAAGATTCCATAAACAATATACTAAAAGTACTGACCGGTGGGGGTGGAGCTAAAGGGGGTGGGGGGCTCTAAAGGTCCCTTTTTTAGGTTTTTTGTAAATAGCTCAAAAACTGTGGCCTCCAGCAAAAACGTGTTCAGGAGTAAATTAATCTACGTAAGATTATCTACAAATATGGAGGGGGAGGTAATGGAAATCAGTATTTGAAATTTATTTTCATTACTAACAATGTGTTTTAATGATTAATAGACTACGATCAGTCCAAATATGAATTACAACTGCATGTCAATATAATAATAGTCCCCCCCTCCCACTAGTTCCTTGCGTCCACCTCCCGACGAAAATTACGGCAGCAAGTATTGAAACAAGTGTTGCTACCGGAGATGCTGATACCACCATTGTGAGGTGCTGGTTGGATAAAGCTGTTCTGCATACAACTGTAACAATAGTTGGGGAGGATCTTGACTTGATAGTACTCCTCATTGGATTGGCACCACCATCTATAAACATATTCTTCATGAAGCCAGGACGTCAAAAAACGGAGACGAAACTATTCTCAGTAAAAAAACTTCAACATCTAACGATATATTTCAATACATCTCAACACATTTTCCATACAAATTGACAAGTGAAAACACTCGGCAGCTATAATATATAGCTTTAATTTTACACATTCGTTTCTTCATACCTACAGTTATGCTATAATATATACATATTATAGCTGCCGTCTGTGAACTGCTTTACCAGTTAGGACGGCAAGGTTCGTAGTGCTGTTTTTAAAGCAAGAGTGCTCGTGGGGCTTTTCATACTAACGTAGTTTCGTCACATTTCAAATAGGTACTAATTGTTCAAACTCGGTAAAACTTTGCATGTATGTCCTTGAGCCCAATATCTATGCTTCTGGCTTGCCAGATTGCCGTAAAATTAAGTATTTTCAAAAATTAAAAAAAATATTTTTTATGTGAATTGTTATTGACATTTGGGGATAAAATAAATAATAAATCGAAAAACTGGCAAACCACAAGCATATACATTAGGCTCAGGAATATGCACACAAAATTTCACTGAGTTTGAACACAAACATATTTTAAATGGTATTTAAAATATGATAAACCGAGTTCGATGCGTGTTTGAATGTTACCATTTTCTTTTATGTTTGCGTAATTATTATTGAGAAAATTAATATTCTTAAGTAGAAAATCAGTTGCCAAGCACATTACGGTGTCTACATTGAGAGTCAATTCCCATTCTATTATCATCTTCAATCTTGTCATGACGTACGATCAAGTAAGATTGTGGTCAACAAGCAAATTTATTACTAATTATGAAACACGACTGCTCTGCACTAATTTATGACCAGTGGGGTATGATGTAACTAAGGATCTGCCTATACCATTACTATCTTCAAAACTAAACTTAGTTATAAGTCTGGAATTCGGTATATTATGTACCTACTTCCTTTTTTGTGTGGACGCATTTTTCCACCACCTGGGGCATGGTCTTATTTGTTTAGATTGCTCAATTGGCGGGTTTACATGTTTTAACTATCGCACACACATAAAAGAGTTGGCGAACTATGAGTAAATATTTTTCAGTTTAAAAATGCACGCCCCTCAGCTAAACGTGATTATTTAAATGTGTGTGTATATGTGTGAGTGTAGCATATTTACTGTGAACTCTTATTCGTCCGCGCATTCCGCACACACCAATCTGACTGAAGAAGCAATGATGTTGAAGAAGTTGCGTGTATTGTGTCTACGCATTATTTTGCATGTAGGGGTAAAGCAGGAGGAGTTTGCATTTTAGACTGAAAGAACTTTTCTCCCACATCCTCCTAGTGCTTTCATAGACATTAGCAAGGACATAAGAAATAATTAGAGTAGGATATATACCATAGTCTATGCATTATTTTGCATGTAGAGGTAAAGCAGGAGTGTGCATTTTAGACTGGAAGTTCTTTTCTCCCACATCCTCCCAGTGTTTTCATAGACATTAGCAAGGACATAAGAAATAATTAGAGTAGGATATATAATAGTCTATCCATTATTTTGCATGTAGAGGTAAAGCAGGAGGAGTGTGCATTTTAGACTGGAAGATCTTTTCTCCCACGTCTTCCCAGTGCTTTCATAGACAGTAGCAAAGACATAAGAAATAATTAGAGTAGGATATATACCATACCTTGTAAACGACGGCATCATGTGAATTTGGTATAAGTACCGAGTTAAAATTTGAGTGTGTAAGCGGCCTTTTCTGGCAGCACTGCATATTACAGCACCATTGCTGTTTGTTCATGATGTAATGTTGATATTTTAAAATAACAAATTGTTCGTTTTATATATATTAACTAATCTATGTTTACAATGTTGTTGTATGCAGTTCTGTCTAGAATAAATATATTTTCTTTCTTTCTTTCTTAATCATTATTTAATATTTTTTTAACAAGTCCATACTCATTTCTTTATTTAATAGTAAAATACTAAACTCTTGGGAAAGTCTATACCAACGGTATTCTTAATTCAGTATCTAAAACCATGTCTAGTAAATAATTTCAATGCTTATTATTAATGTTTCCAGTATCAACATGCACCAGCATACAAAACTTCATGTCAGATATGCTGGAGGGTGAAGAAATGGCCCCAACGGAAGCTCAAATCATACGAGAGGTCATACAAGAGGAGGCGGATATTATGGATGATTCCATAGATTCACATTGGCTACAAGATGACACGTCTGTCGATTATGGAATTGATTTCAAGTAAGTCGTCTAAATATCGGCAACGTAATCGATGATACTTTCTCTTCGTGGTTTAATACGTCTGCAGGCGTACCTCAGGGCGGCGTTCTATCACCTCTCCTCTTTTAAATTTTTATAAATTCAATATCAAAAGAACTCTTCTTTCAACCACCTTTACGCAGATGATTTGCAGATCTACACACAGGCTACTCTCAAAGAGATGCCAGCAGCTGTTTAAACCATAAATAGTGATTTACGACGAATTTATAATACTGACTGGAGTAAATTATATGGTCTCAAAATAAACCCAGCGAAAACTCAAACTATTATAATTGGTTGCTCAAGAATGATATTTTTGATTGATTGGTTTCGCCTTCCTCAAGTAATCTTCGATCAATAAATCATAGAATTCTGCAAAACAGTCAAAAATCTAGGCATCATTATGCATATCAACTATCATGGGTCCCTCAACTGGCTGAAGCCAGTCGCAAAAGCTTTACTTCCGCTTCGTCTCTTAGGAGACTGCGGAATCGTCTACCAATTACCACTAAAATTGAGCTTGTGCAATCTCTTTTACTCTCCATACTCGACTATGCCGACATATCTTATCTAGATTTAACCCAAGTGCAGCTCGATAAACTTGAACGCTTACAAAATTTCTGTATCAGATTCATTATTGGTTTACGTAAATATTAGCATATATCCGAATATCGAAAAAAACTGCAGTGGTTGCCCATTCGTCTTCGCCAGAATGCTCACATTCTTCACATTTTTTACAACATCCTTTTTGTCCCTTGTATCTGAAACAGCGTTTCCAGTTTCGACATCTTACTCACGACCTGTCCCTACGCTCTTCTAATATCTTAACACTTACGAGTACAATACCTCCCCATACTTCCCAGTATTATAATATGTCGTTTACACTACGGCTATGGACAGCATTATCACTTAACATTAGGCGTGCTAAATCTCTCACAATATATAAACTCTATTGAAGAATCGCTACCTGTCAACTTTGTAATATTAGGTCCTTACATATGAAATTGGCGTTTTGTATGGGAGGAACAAAAAGTCGAATATTTTTTAATATAATATATTTAATTAATCAAAGTATGAACCATTATTTTCTATGCACTTTTGCCATCTCATAGGTAGTTCATTGATCCCTTTACTAAAAAAACCAGTCGGACGGGAATCAATAAAATCTTTGAAGGCGATTTGGACTGCCCCATCGGAGTTGAATTTTTTCCCTTGCAAGAAGTTATCCAAATTTCGTAAAAAATGGTAATCTGTTGGAGCAAGGTCCGGGGAGTACGGAGGATGTCTTAGACTTTCCAATTGAAGCTCTTCTAATTTAGTAGCCGTCTGTAGCGCAGTGTGTGGTCTAGCGTTGTCGTGAAGCAGCAGTGGCGTGGAGCGATTGACCAGCCTAGGTTGTTTAGCCGCTAGCTTTTCCATCATGGTTTGCAATTCCTGACAATAGACATCAGCCGTAATAGTCTGGCCAGATTTGAAAAAACTGTAATGAACAATACCGGCACTAGTCCACCAAACGCTTACAAGTAACTTTTTTGGGGTTAATTTTCGCTTGGGGCAGGATTTGGCTGGCTGGCCAGGATCTAACCATTGCGCTGAGCGCTTCCGATTATCGTAAAGAACCCATTTTTCATCACAGG